>OX411328.1:5926248-7126248 GCA_948150665.1 Conistra vaccinii
CATGCACTTACAAGTACACGTTCATTCTATTTCCATGACCCCAGATTGGACACCAAGGATATCCAGAAGGATTAGTCAGCCTAGACACTGCGTTATCGTGTCTAGCTGCTTCCAGGATGCGCCACGAGGAGGCTCCTTTCATGCACCCCGCTAACCTAAACTTCAGGACAGTTGGTCTCATGTCTCTCCACAAAATTAGAGATAGTGCACAATTACACATCACTCCGTTTTCTGCGACCAGATTGGCTCGAGGACATCTGAACGTTAGGCTATCGATTACAATAAACTAAAATTTAGGTCAGATTGACTCATATCTCTTCACAGAGCAAGAAATTGCGTGCACTTGCAGGCACACGCTCATTCTATTTCTATGACCCCAGATTGGGCACCAAGGACATCTGAACTTTAGTCTACCATAACCATTAAACTAAAATTTAAATTTGGGTCAGATTGACTCATATCTCTTCACAGAGCAAGAAATAGCATACACCTGCAGGCACACACTCATTCTATTTCTATGGCCCCAGATTGGGCACCAAGGATATCCAAATTTTAATTTAATTTATTCATACACTACTTTACACGTTAACAAACAAGGGTGCTCGCTGTTTAAACCGCTATCCTAAAATTCAGGACAGATTGTCTCATGTCTCTTCACAAAGCAAAAAATAGGCTGCACCTACAGGCACATGCACATTCTATTTCTGTGACCCAGATTGGGCACCAAGGACATCTGAACTCTAGGTTACCGTAAACATGAAACTAAAATTTGGATCAGATTAACTCATATCTCTTCACAGAGCAAGAAATAGCATGCACTTACAAGTACACGCTCATTCTATTTCCATGACCCCAGATTGGGCACCAAGGATATCCAGAAGGATTAGTCAGCCTAGACACTGCGTTATCGTGTCTAGCTGCTTCCAGGATGCGCCACGAGGAGGCTCCTTTCATGCACCCCGCTAACCTAAACTTCAGGACAGTTGGTCTCATGTCTCTCCACAAAATTAGAGATAGTGCACAATTACACATCACTCCGTTTTCTGCGACCAGATTGGCTCGAGGACATCTGAACGTTAGGCTATCGATTACAATAAACTAAAATTTAGGTCAGATTGACTCATATCTCTTCACAGAGCAAGAAATAGCGTGCACTTGCAGGCACACGCTCATTCTATTTCTATGACCCCAGATTGGGCACCAAGGACATCTGAACTTTAGTCTGCCATAACCATTAAACTAAAATTAAAATTTGGGTCAGATTGACTCATATCTCTTCACAGAGCAAGAAATAGCATGCACCTGCAGGCACACACTCATTCTATTTCTATGGCCCCAGATTGGGCACCAAGGATATCCAAATTTTTATTTAATTTATTCATACACTACTTTACACGTTAACAAACAAGGACACTCGCTGTTTAAACCGATATCCTAAAATTCAGGACAGATTGTCTCATGTTTCTTCACAAAGCAAGAAATAGGCTGCACCTACAGGCACATGCACATTCTATTTCTGTGACCCAGATTGGGCACCAAGAACATCTGAACTCTAGGTTACCGTAAACATTAAACTAAAATTTGGGTCAGATTGGGCACCAAGGATATCCAAATATTAATTTAATTTATTCATACAGCTAACACTACCTTACACGTTAACGTACAAATAATGTATTGAGTAGGTCTCTCACTCCCTTTTTATATATTGTGCTCATGTCCGAGCATTCTGCTGGTTTCGCATGTTTTTACACGTGGAAACATATCAGGTAGCTGTCATGTATGTATAATTGTTCATTTATAATATCAAAGACGGCAAAATTGCATTATAATGCATTAATTTGCTTATTCGAACTTTATTGTAATATAAGACGATCGTCGTACATGTTGTAGTCGATAATTAAAATTTGGATTTGAGGGATCTTCCTATAATCATCTTCATCAAACGAGGTGTTCAAGAACCATATCAATTCCGTTATCTTGTTATAAATGAACGATTCTTTCCTTATCATAAATTACTAATTTTGTAATAAGTTGGTTTTAGTCTAAGAATTCTTTAAAAAGACGATTTCTTAATGTCATTGTTGAATTTAGGAACCGACTTTCTGTATATGAAATACTTTATAAAGTTTGATAGTTTTAGTAGTTTTATGATTTTACACCAGCTTTGAGTTTAACTGCAGCAAATTGCATTATACATTAATTTGCTTATTCGAACTTTATTGTAATTTAAGACGATCGTCGTACATGTTGTAGTCGATAATTAAAATTTGAATTTGAAGGATCTGCCTATAATCATCTTCATCAACTGGGGAGGTGTTCTTAAATAAGAACGATACCAATTCCGTAAATTTATTGTAAATTAATGATTTTTTCTATAACTTTAGGCATTTTCTGTGATACGATGGTTTTAGTCTAGGAATTCTTTCAAAAGGTGATCCATTAATGTCGTTGTTGAATTTAGAAACCGACTTCCTTTTTATGAATTGTTTTATAAAGTTTGTTAGTTTTAGTAGTTTGAGGATTTAACCCTAGCTTCGAGTTTAACTGCAACATAAAATTTGCTAAGTTTAAATGTGAATTTGTGCACGTGGATTATTCTGCATAAACATAAACACCTACACCTACTTTAAAAATAAAATATGTTTTGCAGTAATTCTAAACGACACGGTTAGGTACAGTACGACACAACTTAGATGTAGCGTAGATTTGAAAATTTTCATTCATTAATTTCAATTTCACGAATGTATTTGGCTATAAGACTTTACAAGTTATTGCGTTTTCGAAAGATCATTTTTACCTAAAGCTGTAATAAAGATTGGTGATTTTGAAGGCGCACTCAGTTCGGATGGTGATCGGTTTTACGAGTTTTGCCGATGCTACATCTAAGTTGTGTCGTACTGTATTGGTGCGGTTTTATTTGTCGGCGAGGGAAAAACGATAGTTTCATATTTCAATTCTCACGATAAAATTATTACATTAATTTGCTTATTCGAACTTTATAGTATTGTAAGACGATCGCCGCACATGTTGTAGACCGTAATTTAAATTTGAATTTGAAGGATCTGTCTATAATCATCTTCATCAAACTGGGGAGGTGTTCTTAAATAAGAACGATACCAATTCCGTAAATTTATTGTAAATTAGTGATTTTTTCTATAACTTTAGGCATTTTCTGTGATACGATGGTTTTAGTCTAGGAATTCTTTCAAAAGGTGATCCATTAATGTCGTTGTTGAATTTAGAAACCGACTTCCTTTTTATGAATTGTATTATAAAGTTTGTTAGTTTTAGTAGTTTGAGGATTTAACCCTAGCTTTGAGTTTAACTGCAACATAAAATTTGTTATTAATTTGCTTATTCGAACTTTATAGTATTGTAAGACGATCGCCGCACATGTTGTAGACCGTAATTTAAATTTGAATTTGAAGGATCTGTCTATAATCATCTTCATCAAACTGGGGAGGTGTTCTTAAATAAGAACGATACCAATTCCGTAAATTTATTGTAAATTAGTGATTTTTTCTATAACTTTAGGCATTTTCTGTGATACGATGGTTTTAGTCTAGGAATTCTTTCAAAAGATGATCCATTAATGTCGTTGTTGAATTTAGAAACCGACTTCCTTTTTATGAATTGTATTATAAAGTTTGTTAGTTTTAGTAGTTTGAGGATTTAACCCTAGCTTTGAGTTTAACTGCAACATAAAATTTGTTAAGTTTAAATGTGAATTTGTGCACGTGGATTATTCTGCATAAACATAAACACCCACACCTACTTTAAAAATAAAATATGTTTTGCAGTAATTCTAAACGACACGGTTAGGTATTGGTGCGGTTTTATTTGTCGGCGAGGGAAAAACGATAGTTTCATATTTCAATTCTCACGATAAAAAATGCAGTTTTGCAGTAACGGTATGCAATTATATGTGTGCCGACAAGCATGAACTTGTTTGGTTAAATAATTGTACCTTATCTTCATTCCATTACATAATTTATTCCTCTTTTACGTATTGATTAGAGTTGTTTTGCGACTTTCCTATCGATCAACCCAAAAATGGTTATAAACGGTTAAAAAAGTTATATTAATCGAGAACGATTTAAATTTTGTTCTTCTTCAAAACCGTTTTAACAACGTTCCTTCCGAACGTAATTGGAATAAATCGGATCTTAGGTTATTCAGACGAAACCGTTTCGAAAATATATCGTTATCCGAGCCCTGCTTTTATAGAAATTAAAGTTTAAGAGCGAAGTTGTCTCCACTCCTAAAGAGGATCGGTGGAAGAATTCATTTGCACTTAAAGTGCAACTTAAGACGTAGATATGAGATAAGGTGTAGATGACACCTGTAACACAGGTTTTTTCCTAGCATAGGGTCTTTGATCAATATTTTGTACCAGGCTATTTCCACGTGTAATCAAGTGTCACCCTGTATGTATACATAAGTTCGTTTTACCCGTTGGATGATTTTATATCAATTTAAGTTTACTGTAACACATCTATGAACTTACTTTTTGAAACGGGTTCGTTTACATATTTTGTTCTGCAACAAATAAAAAAATGTTTTCAGGATATTTTACTTTCGGCTCATCTTAACATGTAGATTTTTTTATTATTTCAGATTGATTTATGTTGTCATGCAGAGTTTTATAATACGGTTTATTAAACAAACATACATTCATTATTATAATACCTATTGTATATATTATTATTATAAGTAACAGCCTGGTGTGTCGGTTTCGTCTTTGTCAGCGAGCATTAAGACGACGGCGACCGTTGAATTGTCCATACAAACGTAATACATAAATCATTTGCAATTTGAACATATTTCCATCATATTATGTTAATATTTGGATTTAGATAGTATTTATCTAGGCTTGTACATCTTTTTTTTTTTCCAAAAATCTTACCTAAAATGAAGTTTAAGCGAATTGAATTTCACACATTTTTACAGCGAATTCATACTGTTTTTTCTGTATTATAAACAACAATATTTGGATTATTGTTTCGGCAGGAGCATAGCTTATATTATCAAGTTACAAAGTATAGAAAAAATTATGAAAGAATATTAAGTTCTCATTCATCATTTTTGGTATTACGGAACACATTCTAATTTATCATAAATTCCGATAGCTAGTAACAACGCTAACAACATACAACACACAACAACAACAACACAAAAACACAACAGAAGAGAGATAACAATATTCCACATGCATTTTCCACCCATCTCGACTTGCAGTTGCAAGCCGTGTTCGCCGAACCCTTAATTAAAGCTGGTTTCGTATTTCGTTTTTCACGACAAAATTGCAATTTGACAGAAGGGTTTTCAATCACTACGGTTTAATTAGACGTAAGTAACATATATTAGTCATTCACCTGTGAGAACATGTAATTAAGGTTTAATTTTGTTAAGAGGTAAATATTGCTGAAATTGTATTTTTTATGTATAAAACTAATCAATTCTGATCATAAAATTACATTCGCTCCAGTATATCTGATATGTACTAAGTACTATTCTTGTAAATAAATTCAGGGTTGTTATCTTAAAAAGTGCACACAACGTCGTGTTGCATACTTGAGTCGCGTTTAGTTGTGACAACCACCGAAAAGCAGTCACTTTTGTTACATATAAAAAAATATTTAAGTATATTAAAATTATTAATTAAAGGTAAGTTTCCGTATAAAAACCGACAAAAAAGAATATTTATGTATTGTATTGTTTTTATATTGACTTTATAAACAAATACGTTTGTTTTTTTTTTTTTTTTTTTTTCAGAATTATGGCTCGTTCACCATCATACAGCCCCACCATTCTGATCAATGATGATGAAGATCAAGATCAATCCATAATACGTGAGGTATGTAGTAATTATGCGTTATGTTACTGTTAATATATTTATATAACCCTGGGTTCGATCCCCGGGTCGGGTAGTGTTATTGGGTTTTTCTATCTAGAATTTCTCAGTAGCAGCCCGGAGTCTGGATTTGTGCCCGGTTGATGGCAATAGGCTCACCCCCTATTACATGGGACTTAAAAACATAACTGGCGAAATGTGGGTGTGTACCTGCTACAGATACACCTCTGCCCAGCCCTTCGGGGAAACAAGGCGTGATGTTATGTTATGTTAATATATTAATTTTTTATCTGATTATTTTTCTTTTTATTAATTTTATTATTTATTCCTTTTCACAGTGGAACTCTGCGGGTCTCAATGATAACAATCAGGACACCCGGCCTTTCGTTTACTCTCAGGACGATTATAACTCCTATATTGAGAGCTTAGAAAAACAACGGCGTAGAAATGAAGAACTGCTCAATAATCCAACGAATCCTCAAGAACAAACTCAACCCCAGAAAAAAGTGTTAAGAAAGAGAAAGCGTTCATCAAGATTTTCGCCATCAACATCATACATTGCTCGTCGAGGTAAACCAAGTGATAGCAGAGGACGTTATTTAATTAAACTAAATATTTACGAACTCAACGATTGTGAGAGTGATAATAACTATTCTAGTGACAGTGACAATGCTTGTACAAGTGTACAATATGTGGTGCGCGAAACTTTTGATGACGTGATGGATACTGCAGAGGTTCTAATAAAAAAAATCTCTGAAAACTTGATAAGTTAGTGATAATAATTATGTAATAATAATGTAGTTATTTGTAAGTTATACATTTTATATTTTTAAAGATAAGATTAATAATTTTTACGATATATTGTGTCGCGTAAACGCTCTTAAAACTAAATAAGTTCAAACATAATTTGCAACAAGTAATAAGATAATAATATCTATTTGGGGCACCAAGAACATACATGTTTTACAATTCAATTACGAGTACGTTACACATTACTTTTGTCTGGACCCTGCTATAAGTAATTGTCATTAGTAGATAGTAATGTATTTTTAACCGACTTCCAAAAGGTCAAGGTTATCAATTCGCAAATATATTTATGCAATGCATTACCAAAATTTTAAATGTAATTAGGAACCTACAGTAGTTATATGTTATAATTTTCTACATGTATTTTATTGACGTCCTAAATGGAAAGTTAGATAATCTCACAACCTACTTACAAACTTCCTATTATAAAATGTTTGTTACTCTTTTAAATGTGAAATATAATATTGCCGTGTAATGTAATTCAAATGGTATCGACTGAAGATGCTTCTGATCGGCTTTATTATGTATGTAATTTTAAATGTGTGTATTCTTGGTGTCCTTGTATTAGTTATAGAATTTATTAAGTACAAAATTAGTTTTATAAATAAAATACGACCTTTGATAATTACTGAGGTATTAGGTACATATATGTGTACTTTTATCTGAATGTATGTACATATACAAATAAATAATATTTTATATTCATACATCTGTTTCATTTCCATTCCCGATGACAAAGCGCATTGCGCTATTTGCGCTGACTGGTTTGTGCAATATAACACCGATCACGTCGCGCGCACGTCGCATCGCTTCATAACGCACATATTAGGTTGAACTTGTTGAAAAATGAAATAGATTCACAGCGCAAGGTTTTATGGAGTTTGCATTTCATAATAATATGATTAGTACATGCATCACATGGCAGTCAGCCGAACACATCACGTCGAATAAAACGAAACAAATTGTAAGTATTGTACAAGCGTATAAGTACTTGTAAAATTACTTCCTTATGCTGTTAGATATAATCAATAAATATAAATTTGTTTGTTTCAGATCATCAATACTGTGCGACTCTCCCGATTTAATCTTCTTCCAAAATGGTCAAGGTTTTCCCACTTCAAGTTTAAGCTGGAATGTTCGAGAGCAGCATAGACCTGAACCAACCAACAAAAAGTCTAGAGCAAGACGAGAGGGTCTAAAACGGAATACATCTGAGCATCCTTGCCATACATTATTAACAATGAAAAGAAAAAAAGGTTTACGAGTGATCCAGATACAAGTGTTCAACATCAGTGAGCGACAAGAACCAAGTGTTGTAAGATCAAGTGATCATGAGAATGTGGTAGTGTTAAGTGCGCAATATGTAGTTAGTGAACCGGTGGACTACGATAGAGAAGAAACACAATAATTGATAAATAAAATTCCAAAGAAACTTTGTTGTGACGATTGTTATTAGTAAGTATGTATCTAGGTATGTACTTTGTAACTTATTGTATCAGTTTGTAGATTGCTTCTCGTTGTTGCAAGCGCGACTACTGAGCATGGTGTTCTGGGTTCGATCCCAGTCGGGTAAGGTTATTGGGTTTTTTCAATTACATGAGAGTCGATCCTAGGTAACATATCTTTAGTATATCATCATTATTGGGTTTTAGTTAATGTATAAGTTTAATGTTATAAGAGATATTAGTTTAATTTATTTATTATAAATTTATTTGTTAATCTCCTAGTATATTAAAATGTATGTACATAGGTCATCACAATTTTGTAAAGCCCATATAAATTAAAAATAAAATATTAAGGAAAATTTTGGACCTTAATTGTGTTCTTAATACTTTTTAGTAAAGAATTTTAGTCATTATGTAAGTTTTGTATGTTTTTAATCTAGTCGTGTATTAAAATCAGCCTAAATACATCGTAGTTCATAGTAGTTACCTAAGTTTCATGTAAATAAATAAAATATTAAATAACATGAGGGGCAGTTAATATTAATAAGGGACAGATGTAATTAAAAATTAAAATTAAATAAAACTTTATTTCAGACTTACTTATAAGGTCCATATTTTGTTAGTATTTTGGTTTTAGTAACAATGGTGTTAGTAATTAGTTTGTAATTGTAAATAATGTGAAAACAAAATAAATTATAATTTAAATCATGTTGTATTGCTATTACATAAACATAGGTACTCACACTTTAAATTAGCTCTATTGAAATGATCTCATTACAGGTAAGGTATACGTTTTCAATATTTGTCAATGTCTCATAAATAGAAAAAAAAGAATAAAACGAGTTTAAAAATCTGAAGCAGATCGTAGAATAGGAGTCAACCGAACAATCCATTTATGTTATTGCCAACCAAACTAGATTCAAAAGGTGGAGTAGCGTCTGAAAGAATCACTGAAAAATATTCGAATGTACAATTAATTATAAGTTTAGTTATTCACCTTCCCTGCTAAAAGAGTTTAACCTTAAGGTTACATAACGGCTAATGGTAGGTTTGCAGGGATCAACCCAATCGCAACCAAACGAGATTCAAAAAGTGGAGTATCGTCAAAACCACAAACTTTGTAGATCCATTTATGTTATTGGGCATTCTAAATCACTTTCCGTTCGCAACAAAATGAAATTCAAATAGTATAGTAGCGCCCAAACCACAAACTTTGTAGATTCATTTATGTTATTAAGCATTCTAGATGACTTTCCGTTCGCATCAAAACGAGATTCTAAAAGTGGAGTAGCGCTCAAACCATGCACTGAAAAATATTAAAATAGTGGAATAGGCGCCGAACCATTATTTTACTGCACTATGCAGAAATTCGTACTCCACCTTCCGTTCATCAGGTGGAATAGGCGCCGAACCAATATTTTACTGCACTATGCAGAAATTCGTACTCCACCTTCCGTTCATCAGGTGGAATAGGCGCCGAACAATATTTTACTGCACTATGCAGAAATTCGTACTCCACCTTCCGTTCATCAGGTAAGTTATCGAAATGGATTTCATATATGTTATTGGGCAATCTAAGCCACCTGTTTTACTGCACTATGCAAAAATTCGTACTCCACCTTCCGTTCATCAGGTGGAATAGAATGGATTTCATATATGTTATTGGGCAATCTAAGCCACCTGTTTTACTGCACTATGCAAAAATTCGTACTCCACCTTCCGTTCATCAGGTGGAACAGAATGAATTTCATATATGTTATTGGGCAATCTAAGCCACCTGAAGTGACGAGGTGAACGAAGTGAGCCGATGGAACGTAAGGTGGCTTAGAGTGCCCAATAACATCCTACTGAGTTGTATAAGTGTGACCAAAATCGTTCAGCGAAACGCGAACGGAGCTGAATAACTGTGAGTAGTCCCTTATGCTGAAAAACCCCTATAGTAAAAAATACGGTAACTTAGAACCAAACCCTTAAAACGTCAGATCAACATAAGAAGAGGGTTCTAAAAATTCAAACATATTATTCTAACAAAATAATAATAAATTCTCTACAAATCTCAATTCTTTTTACAGAATTGATAATTAAAAGGAATCAAAATGTAGGTGAAAGAAGGAAGTAAAGTACTTCCTGGAAAAACGGTTACAGTCCACTACAGGACCCGCTAATGTGGCGATGCTTAGAAAAGCCCTATGTCCATCAGTGTGCGAATATGATGATGGGAATGATAATGATACATATGATTATAAGTGTTATTATTATGTATGTATATTGTATATATGTATACTTTTGTATGTATGTATTTTATTCTTTAAATGTGCGGTTTTTTAGTGCAGAATAAACTTTTTCTCTTTCTTTCTATAAGTATTATTTTATCATATTATCATTATGTATTATTATTCTCATCATCATGATCATATCAAGCGAAACACACTGCTGGACATAGGCTAGGGACCTAGGGCGAATTTTCCAATAAGGATCCCATCCCTATAGTTATCATAGTTTGAATTATGAAATCTCATAATTCAAACTATGATAACTGTCTCCCAATAGGGATGATGACAAAAATATTGGACGCGTATTTTTCCTTTTTCTATGTAATCAAAAGATTACGGCGATACATTGAGTTGAAATGTGCCATGAAGTCACTAGTACTATGTAGATTTTACGAGTATACTTACTTGACTGTCCCCCGTTCCCCAACTTTAATGCATTTTATATAAATATTTTTTTATTAGGTAATATGATAAGTAAAAAATACGTAAGTATCATTTTTTTTTTATTATCGGACTGACGGACTGAATACCTTTTTTTTTTTAACCAGGCTTCATCCCTATGATAAAGCTCTTAATATGGAATTGCAAATTTTTCGAGTCTATTCGAGTCATTGTCATCGCCATTCTCCTGCCCTTATCCCAATTTATTTGTGGTCGGTGCAACATGCCTTTTCTTTCATACTTCTCTATTAGTCGTCATCTCGGTAGTCACGTCCTTTCTAGCCATATCATTTTTCACACAGTCCATCGATCGTTCATTTCCTCTTCCCCTACTCTAATTATATTAGATCTTAGTTTGATCTACATCACCCTCTATGTATCGAAACCTTAAATCCAGTCATTCAAATCGATCCAAACTTCAGTTCACGGAAAACAATCAGTGTGGCTATCATGAGTTTCATTTAACCTTCTCGATCAAACGCATCGAGCGCGTTCGGCGTTCCGATTGGCCCTTCATCGGTGAAGGCTGGCCGGCTGCCAATCTGAGCGCCAAACGCGGTCGATGCGTTTGATCGAGATGGTAAAATGAAACTCATGGTAGCCACACTGAGCACGGAATATCCGGGCTCTGCCACTTTGAAAACTTCTACTGCAAATTGCGAGGTTTAATAAAAAAGTATGTTTGTCGAATATCTATTGGTGCTGAAGAAATACAGAAAATGTTTCAGTTTCAGCAAGTTATTTGAATTACTAAGGTACTCTTTACTGTGGTTACTTTTAAATCAAAATAATTGAAATCAAACGTCAAACTACCACTTTTAAATGTCAAAATCACATAACACACCCCACCTAAAACTCCCGCCTTATACCACTTCTAGTGTTTAGCTGGGAAGAAGTGACTCCCCAGCAAGGAAAGGAAGAAATAGCTCTCCTTGCTGAAGTCCGAGCTTACCGGCATCAAAAAACCTAGGAGTTCTTAGATCTTGCGGAACCTATTCAAAGTTACTTTTAAGTAAGCGACCACGCATCATCGCTTACCATCAGCTAAAATAGTGGTCAAATAGAAGCTTGATACAGCCTACCCTAAATACCCTTAGAACCTGAAATATATTAATTGGTATAAATATACAGGGTTATTGGTGAAACACTAACAACCCAACACTGACCCCTTAAGATAAGGGGTCAGTGTAGTCATCATTATGAACAACTTTTACGATGGGACCAACGAGGAAATTGCGAAAAAAATAACTGCTGTTCCCTATATTTATATTCGCATATCTCGTCAAAATGTAGGGAACAGCTGATTTTTTTTCGCGATTTCAGTGTTAGTCCCATAGTGAAAGTTGTTCATTAATGATGAGTATAATGACCCCTTAAGAGGTTGTTGTTGTTTTACCAATAACCCTGTATACCAGTATTATGTCTTCATAGAAAACAGCCGAAACGACGTACTCCAAAATCTCAGTGTATATAATGTAGTCTCGAGTGCGAGGCAGTTACGTACGGACGCGGAAGGTTTACCTACCGAGCGGCCGCAGGTGATTATTTCGAGGTCACTACCGAGAGATAATACGGTTACTTTATTATACTGTGGCCCAGTGTATGTTTTGTAGTTTAATTTATTTACTTTGTAATGAATTCTGGTGTACAATAAAGTATATTGAGTCAAATTAAATGTATTAATTTGACCTAGTTCCTAGTACAGCTAAATGCACTTTATTATACTGCTAGTAAGCTACTTCAGAAAAGACATTTTCAGACAATGCAAAACCAACACAATGTTTTTAGGTACGTATACATACAAACTTCATACTACACATAGGTGTGCCTCGCTTTATCTTTCATAGTATAATCAAAGGCAAAATGGCGGCAACGCTCGAGGCTACCTCAGTATATTGCCAGTATGTGCTGCGGGATTAGAGCTTTGCAAGAACCAGTGGCGGCAATCTGCAAAAAAATATACGTAGAAATCAACATGGAGTAAAAAATCTGCTTTCACTACAAAGAGGAGCTCGTGGTTAAGTAATAACAGCCCCACGGGTTGATCCAACAGGTTAAGCTATGCTTGCCGGGGTTGGTGCGTGGATGGATGACCATCTTTACATACTGAGGTTGCTCCGTGCCTCGAAAAGCACGTTAAGCCAGTGGTCCCGGCTGTCATTCGTGGTTCTTTGACAGTCGTTACGGGTCGTCAGAAGCCCGAAGCAGGAGCGGGTCGCTAGTTATTTATAAATAAAGCTTTTCCAAAAGTTATGCCTGTGTTTGCGCTAATATGTTTAGTAATGTAATAGTCACATCCTGTGATTGTCATAGGAAGGTCCTTCAGGTACCGTTCCTGTTTAGTGCACAACGTATGTATATTGATGAAGGAAAACATCGCGAAGAAAGCGACATGTCTTAGAACCAAAAATTCGAAGACATGTGACATCTACCAACCCGCACTGGGCCCGCGTGGTAGATTATTAGCCCACTCCCTCTCACAGAGAGGCCTGTGTCCCAGCAGTGGAAACATTAATAGGCTGATTATGTATGTATATTGCAGCCTCTAAGTACCTACGTCTATAACAATTTTGACTTTGTCATTTCCAAAAATAACTTATTAACCTAAAACCTCAAGTTATTCATAGTTGAGCCATATAAATAACAAAAATGTTGCAAAATTTCTAAGTTTTCGCTCACAAGGCATGAAATTCGTAGCGGATTTTCGCCAGCATTTTGTGGGAAATTCCCTTGGGTTTGTATTTTAATTTTCTGCCTTTTTGAAGCGGTTGCAACGGGACATTGCGTTGGTTAGCCTCGATAAAAAAAGTTTAAGCGTAACATGTGCGCGGGAAATAGCATGTATGGTGTGAAAGTACGCCGCTAGAAATGTGGTTGACAGTTATGCAGAGTTTCCTTTCTAGAAACATTTACTATTGCTAAACTATTACAGTGTTTTGTGCTCTGTGAAGTTTATGTTTTTTAAATCCTGGCAAGTACATACCAACTTATGACTTTTTCAATTCATTTCTGAGTTTATCTTGAGGAGCTCGTGTTATCCAGATATACATACATACAAGCTACGCTCGCCGAGGTTGGTCCGAGGACGGATGACCATCTTTACATATCGAGAGTCCTCCGTGCCTCGGAAAGCACGTTAAGCGTTGATCCGTTGGTCCCGGCTGTCATTCGTGGATCTTTGGCAGTCGTTACGTCAGAAGCCCGAAAGTTACCAGTCTTACCAAGGGGTATCGTATTACCCAGTTACAGGGTTGTGGAGGTCAGATAGACAGTCGCTCCATGTAAAATACTGGTATTCAGCAGCATCTGGTTAAACTGGAAGCCAACCCTTGGGAAAAGGCTAGGCAGATTGATGTCTTCTACGATCAAACTTTTAGATATTTGCAGATTGATTTTTCTGAGTTTACTTGGACACTACGCTTGGGCACATTACCAACATCGGTGAATGAAAACATCGTAAGGAAACCTGGACTTATAGTTAATATAAGTCTGAAACCCCCAACCCGTCTTGAGCAAGCGGCCTTCGCCCTGCAGTGGGACAATAATAGGCTGGTATACTATCGGGGTTGGGTTAAGAAACATGCCGACTCTTTAGCAAGAATGTGAGGCTATTAGGGGATATCAACCCTGAACCCTCCACAACACGGTTAGGCACGTAAATATTGGATTAACTGTACTTTAAGGTGAAAGCGTCACGGTAGCCCGCGAAATTCAAATTTTCTTACATTTTTTGCAATTTGCTCGTCAGTATCAGGTTGTATGTTGAACTAAATATGATTTGCGACCGTATAAAATGTTTATTTATAAAATTATAATCATAGAAATCATCAATACAACTCTATAAGTTCATGTAATCCCGTTGAATGACTATTTCATGAAATCATGACATTTGGGGATTATGCTAACCTAAGGAGTAATATTGCTGATTCTAATGATTATAATTCTGTAAAACCATATTGGTTACGCTCGCAAATCATATTTTAATCAAGATACAACCTGACACTGACCTGCAAATTGCAAAAATCCTAATAAAATTTGAATTTCGCGGGCTACCTTGGCGCATCCCCCTTGCCCTTAAGAACCGGTCGTGAGAAGCTTCAATTTGTTTTTTTTTAACGTATTTACGTCTTCATGTAGAACGCTTTTGCAAAATGTCACAGCTAGCAAACGCTTACGACTTTTAGAATAAAAAAATAAGTAAAAACGCTATGAGAAATTAGAATGCAAGAACGTACCCAGCGAGAAACAAAGACCCCGTCATGCCCTTAGAACCTAACTTGCTTTGAGTCGGGTTGTCCAAGTTTCGACACATATCGACTTAGTAAAAGGCAATGAAAACAGAGGATGCAAGAGCGAGCGAAGCGAGCTCAGTA
Organism: Conistra vaccinii; assembly: GCA_948150665.1. Classification (NCBI taxonomy): domain Eukaryota; kingdom Metazoa; phylum Arthropoda; class Insecta; order Lepidoptera; family Noctuidae; genus Conistra; species Conistra vaccinii. The sequence goes on from OX411328.1 coordinate 5,941,442, forward strand.
TTGAGCCATCTCCTCATCATCATCCATCATCTCCTTTGTGTTAGGTTCCTTTAAACCCTGCAGACCAAAATAGGAGCACTGCGAAGCGGGGCATCGTCAGCCACGCCTTAAAAAAAACCACTTTAAATCCTTCTTTTTAATTTGACCTTGACCTTTGAGACGTTTTGATTGACCATGAAAATATGTCTCCTCCTCCTATGACTTGCCCCTTTCCGCTCTCCTCCCTTTCACCTTCCTGTAGGTACATTTAATTTATCATTTTCTTTGAGATTTTTTGCATATTAAAAAATCGTTTGAAAAAAAACTATGTCTCTCTGATTGGGGGGAGTGGGGGGTTTACTTACTCGCCCCCCGCCCTCTCCCCTCCCCACTATCGAAGCGGCACGTTTATATACTAAACTAAACTAAATATTAACCAAATAATTTATTTGATTTCGGAACAGAAATGATATTGAAAACCTCAGATTTTTTTTAAAACAACGTGCCCGCGGTTTCGAATCGTAATCCTGGCGGCCAACAAAAAACACAATTTTATGTAAGTATTTCAAATTACCAGACCGACTTTATCAGGCAAAGGGAATTAACTCCATTCTGCCAGTTGAAAAAAAAGAAACACTTTTTTGTTTTATTCTTTCAGTACGGTTGCCAGTGGGCAGTGAAATTTTAATTAGGAAAGTTATTTTGCTTATTCTCCTTTTTCTCAGTCCTTTGCTCCCGTTTTTCTTCACAGTTATTTTAAACCTTAGTTCAAGCTTCTTAAAGTTTCATTTGGTGTACCCAAAGTGGTTCTTCCCACTATAAAATTTTATCTGTTGTATTTTTAAAGGCAAACGTCATTACGGCACGGTTTATTTCGCGATGTCAATGGTTTGAAGTTTGTAAGAAAGTTGTAAAGAGATACTTTTCGGGTATTGGGTGTACTTGAAAGGCCGCCAAAATAAAAAAAGTGTCACCTTTTTGAACTGAAACTTTTTAGGGACGAGAATTGAGAGTGACTACTAGAAACTTCTTGACATCGAAAAATGAAATGGTTAGAATGATTTTCCATTTAATAATTTTGTAATCAAATCAAATTATTTTATTTTCAGATCATACAATCCTATTTGTTAGTAATTACGTACTCATCTTAAACACTAGTGTTAGTACATAATAATATTTGGCAAGTTTTGGTCATGATTACTAGTAATGTCAACACTATCAATGATCAAAATCACCATTATTAACGTCAAAACCATAACTATAATGTCAAAATTACCTTCAATAATGTCAAAATCAAAACTATCATGTCAAAATTACCTTCAATAATGTCAAAATCATAACAGCTGTAATGTCAAAATCACCTTCAATAATGTCAAAATTACCATCACTAATGTCAAAATCACCAGACAAAAACCAAATATGCATTAACTAAACATTACTAAACGATTTGAAGGTAATACCTGTGTCCTGGTCCAGTGCCTGAGTATTGTGCCTTCCATTATATCAGCCACAGTGACCAAGAGGCTGTTTTATTTTATTTATTGTCATTCAGCATGGTATTTTAACAGTAGATTGTAATTTATGTGTAAAATTTTGCATGCCCAAGTGACGGCAGAGCATGGAGAACATAATCAAAACATGTATGACATCAACCGTACCCAATACTACCCATGTTGGCAAAAAATAAATTATAATAATATGATTTGAAATTGCAAGGACGCGTCACGTTATGGCACATTTCATTACATGAGAGAGAAGAAAGATATAGCTGTGTCTCACACTAAATCTCTCTTCTTATCTTTTCAGAGAGTTTCACTTTTTGTGGAAAATGTAATGAGTTAAGTTTTCAAGACGTTTTTTTCATTTTTCAAGGGATAGGGGAATATAGAACATGGATGTTGTCTTCAGTTCCGGGAAAATAGGTACTAATGGCTCCTACACACAGTGGCCGCCGGCTTTTGCCGCGCAGCACGTGCCTCCGGCTTTTGCGCCTTCATTTTCTTTGCGTTTCTTTCTGTGGCTTTGTGCCACATGGCCGGCGGCAAGGCAGTGACTGGCAGTGCCGGCGGCCATACCGCGGCACTGTGTGTAGCAGCCGTTAGGAGATGTTATAGGGTACTACGTTTCTTTTCATATTTTCTTGGTAAAGAATTCCTAGAATATTGGCTGGAAAATAATTAGAACGTGGATACTTTTAATTACCAAGCTTCAATCAATCTTCTTCCTTTGAAATAGTTTCAATAAACGTAGGTTTAATAGTACAGGTCGTTGGTTCAGTACCTACCTAATTAGTCAGCGCCAGAGTAATAGAAAAGATACCTAAAACATAAATAAAATAGAAAAAGGAGATATTATATCCCATAAGGTATTCAACTATTTTTGGCTAGCATTAGCATAATCAGCCTAAAATTTTCCCACTGCTGGGATACAGGCCTCCTCTCTTCGAAAGGGAGTGAGTGGGTTATAATCCACCACCCGGGTCCAGTGCGGGTTGGTAGATGTCACATGTCCTCGAATTTTTGGTCCTAGGACATGTCGGTTTCCTCATGATGCCGTTTTGAGAGCAGTGGTGATGAAATTATTTACACAAAGTAAATCTCTGTCTGGGTTTAAACTCACGACCTACAACTCGTAAGGCGGGGCCGTTACCACAGGGCTACAACTGCTCTCATGTCTATCATAATTTCTGCATTTCAGCCGAAAGACGTCCACTGCTGGACATAGGCCTCCTCCAAGCACCGCCACTTCGACCGGTTCTGTGCTTCTCGCATCCAGCGGATTCCTGCGGCCTTCACCAGGTCATCAGTCCACCTTGTGTGGACCGTACGCGGTTGCCACTCCAGAACCTTTCGGCCCCATTGGCCATCTGTTCTGCGAGCCATGTGCCCTGCCCACTGAAACTAAGTTTGGCAATTCTTCGGGTTATGTCGGTTATCTTCGTTCTCCTACGGAACTCTTCATTTTTGGTAGTGGATATGTCTATACTAGTAGTTCTGTGAACAGTAGACCTCGCGAGCACAATTTTATGGCAACAAAAAACCGCTTAGCTTGAGGCTTAAGCTGTTTTCAGACCAGCGCGATTTGTCACGCGACGCGACACGAACAATACAAAACTTCACGGTATAACAATAACCGGTGTCGCGTCGCGCGACAAATCGCGCTGGTCTGAAAACATCTTTATCTTAAAAGTAAAAGAACGACCGCGACGTTCACGCCTCAAGCTTTTAAGAAAATATTAAAGTTCTATGTTTTCATAAGTGTTTACGTAAGTTTTATTTAGTACTTTTTAGTTTAATAAAAGCTTGTTTAAAAAAAGTATTTTAACATAACATCATCACTTTCATCAGACCCTAGACGACACCTTGGGCTAACGTACTTACTTATCGAAAAGGCCTAAACACAACGGGGCTACCTTGTCTAGTTAAGGAGTTCAGTATAGTGACCTTCCAGATCCATCATGAGGCCCGGGACTACACCTTGGGCTACTTGGCAGGACAGCACCTAGTGTAAGAACACTTGTTAAGTGAGTCCAAAAACGATGGCGGTGGTTTGGTTGAGGAGTTCCTATGGCTACCTTCCGGCTCCAGCATCAGACACTGAACACTACCATTCATTCTTAGATCGTGCGCCGAACTAATCTTATCTCTGTAGCTGATAAAAAGTAGGAATCACACGTAACTTCAGTCGAATCTTCGTATTTAGGGATTAGGCCTGCAGGAACAAACCATGAACGATAGCTTGTAGTTTTAGCGTTCGATTTTTTTTTTTTTTTTCTATGAATTGACCGCGATGACATACATTTTTCCTATCAAAAAAATATGACATCAATACGTTAAATTCATATTAAAAAAACGTTCAAGTGCGTTGACCACGCACAAATAAGGGGTCCGTAGTTGGAATTTATAATTATCCCAAGAACAAAATTTAACATTGTAGTTGGAAAACATGTTCTCCCATACATTCCAACCGCAAATGTAAGTTAGTAGATTATTATTACTCGTTAACTTGTAAAGCATAGTACTAAGCTGTGACAGTTTTCCTTTTAATTTCGCAAATGTATTCCTGAATCGAAAAAATGTTTTCACACACCTACCCGACACCCCATAACATGGGACAAACGAGAAAAAAAAATTACGTGTAGGGAGGGAAGGTACCCAAAAAACAAATAAACATGATTTTATTTTACGACTTTGGCAGGTATCTAGACCCATACCAAATTACAGCTTTCTAGTACTAAGATTTTCTGAGATAAGCCGCGGATAGACAGAAAGACAGGCAGACGGACATGGCAAAACTATATCAGCTCCTTGTTGACTACAGAACCCTAAAAACTGAATTGAATAAATGGCGAGCAATTTACTGCATTTTAGGAGGTATTCTGCTCATCATTGGAATCGGATCTCATAAGGCAGAGATATCCAGTAGCCCCCTTTTTGCCCCATTTTGGAGGAACTACCCCTCCAATGAAAAATTCCCAACGACAATAAATGACATGGCTAAATGGAAGTATGGGCGACTCCCTTAGCAATGTATAAACATTGTACCTATTAATATGTAATGCTGAATAGCTGAATATTAGTATTGCGTATGAAAAAACTTTCAGGAACTTTTTATATCGTTACAATCCTGAAAATAAAATCGTAGAAACTCCTACGTCAAAAGGCATACAAACTTGCACAGGAAAAAGATTTTGCTATGAGCTGTAGCTAGGCGTTGGTTAACAACCTTCAACAAATAGGTTAAAAAAAGATTATGTTGGGAAAACGGAACGAACGAAACCGGCATGTCCTAAGTGCATCTATGCATGTCCTAGAACCAAAAATTCGAAGACATGTGACATCCACCAACCCGCACCGAGCCCGCGTGGTGGATTACGGCCCTCTCCCTCTCACAGAGAGAAGGCCTGTGTCCCAGCAGTGGGAACATTAATAGGCTGATTATGTTATGTTATGTATGTTAAGAGTCGCTTTTTATTTAAATGATTTTGCCGAGTGAATCATCTGTACTAATCTGTGCCGGTACATAAACAGAATGCTATTGCAGAAATAAAATAACAAAATGTAGGTACATTAATTATTTAATATGGAGCAAAGCAGTACTAGGGTTTGTGAGACACATATCTATCACATATATGTGTCTCACAAACCCTAGTACTGCGGGGAATATAAAAATTATGTTTTTCAACAAATATCTTTTTTATAAATCCTGGGATTACATGTAACAGTTATTCAAAGACACAACCATTAAACATACTCGTACAGTGTGTTGAGGTGTTTGCAGCCCGCTTATAATTTATTTCAAGTTCTAGTAGGTAAAGGTCTAGATGCTGCTTCAAGTTCAGGTCTTGATTCAGGTCCAGGAAGATTTACTCGATTTCGATCTTGATTTGACTGCCGTTGATGTCTCATCCAACAGGGATGACACGCATAGTTCATAACCTAAAAGAAAAAGTCAATATAGGATATTTAAGGAGTCATCACTAGCCACAAATATTTATGTGATGAACTGTGAACATACGTGTTTTTGTTGGTCTGGGTGTTTACAAAAAAAAGTATGGAGTTGTATAAGTATTAAATATAAGCTCTACTTAGTTTAGGACTAGATATGGTGCTGTGTAAAATATCCAAAATATTTATTATAAGTATTAATATAGTGAAGTCAGCATTGAATCAATATAGGAAATACACATAATATTAAGGTCTGGGATAGGACCGACTATTTGCAGGCTGATGAACTGATTATACGAAAAGGAAGACCATCCATTCATGCATTGGATGGGCATTTAAATATGAAAGAACACATTGTAATACACATAATTTTAATTACCTGATAGAAAGCTGGATGTGACATCGGTACATTCTGAAACATTGAATTGTTCCTTTCCACTGCATGGTATTGTGCACTTCATAACGGCCACAAGTGATGCACATTGTAGGTATGCCCAAATAAACGTGCATCAGGAGCTATTTCCGAACTCAGACGTTCAAAACATGGATGGCAAAAGTTGGCATCCTTTGAAACCTAGAATAAAATTATTAACATGAGTCAAGTATTTAACAAATACACAAACATATTAATAATTTATGACATCTAAGGCAACTAGTTTGTCGTTGTTACAATTATAAGAAGAACTGAGTCTTTCTGATCCATTGCCATTGAGTTTATATTAGATTTTAAGAACTGTGGTAAACAACCTCCAAATCGGCTTTGCACTTAGTTGCTTCTCATATTGAGTATTTGTAGAATGATTTCAGCTAACTCTAGATGACTTACCTCGATCGATTGTGTACCATCATGCTAAGATAGTGAGTAGAAGACCATGTAAAGAAAAGGTGATATGCCTCCACAGTCTACACCAGACACGACTAGTTTATGCATCTCATAATGAATGAATATGCAAGGGAAGTCCATGTAGAGTAGCGGAAGGTCAGCATGAAGATAAGCACACTCAATAAGGCCGACAAATAAGCGAGGGTCAAAAGTAAATACTAAATATCCAGAAACGGCAAAACGAAAAAACGACGTCTGACACACGTCTGGCCTGACTGACGTTTGATTTTTTAATAGAGATGGTATGGAACATCTTGGAATGTAGCATAATCGATAAAATAATTGAAAATAGAAATACTGTTCTTGTCGATTATTATTCAATCAACATTCTTCGACATAAAATAGTTTCTTATTATTGTGATGGTTATTGGATCATTTGCATATATTTAACAAAGAGTTTACCAAAGAGTTTACACGTTTTCCGAAGCTTTTGGTATTTTTTTTATTTGGTTCTAATCGAATCAAGTCTAATAAAGAAGAATCGATTGTCACTTTTTAGTAAACAGCACTATTTATTAAGTGCCGTCATAATTTTGTGTGCTTCTTGTCAAACAAAAAACAGGAAAAATACTTTTAATTATTTGATTAGTTCAAGAAAGTTCTAGGAAAATAATAAAACCGTAATAATTCATTAATGAATATTTGAATGTTATGATGTAGTGAGAAATTTCTATACATGCTAAAGGCAGTGGCTTAGCCATGTCCTTTCAAAAAATTCGTTATACGCCAAGTTTCATCCAGATTGGTTGTAAAATACGACCTGTACAGGAGTACGTACAAACTGACACACGAAAGAAAATTTTGCCAGTTGATGCAGAGACGCTTCGCTCGCTACGCTCGCTACGCTCGCTCGGTCAATTATATTAAAATCTGCGAGTTAGATAGCACTATTAACCTACAAATTATATTTAAACACAAAGCGAAGACGTACAAAATGCAGTATTTTTTCCTATGGCTTCTAAGTGCATGGAACTGAAGAGATTGCTCCGTAATTGCATTATTGTTCACGTGGTGCCATTGCATGAAAGCCTTACAAGTATCTGCTTCTTCCATTTGTTATTATATGACTTTGTTTTGAATTCAGTATTATTTTTCCTTTTCTTAGTATTCAGTTTCTATACCTATCTTTCCAGCCATCATGGGTAAGATTCAGACTAGCTCGCCGTCCGGATAAGGACCAGGCCCGGGTCGACGGTGCGTTGTGTTCCACGCGCGCCTCAAAGAGATATCAGCACAACTGACGGGGTCCGCTAGGGCCGCTATGCCTGCCAGGATCGTGGGAAAGTCCGAAAGGCTTACCGTGGCCCCTGGCAACGTACAGGCAACTGAAGGAACATGGGTGGGTTTTAGTCAGTAAAGGTCATCGCTCATTATAGCAGCACGGCTGCGACACGGCAAATAACTTGTCAATCAAGTTAAAATTTTAAGTCAAATGCATTAAATGTGGATGGAAATGGCTTTACAAAATAGTGGACGGCTCACAGGCAGTGAGCGGCCCGCAAGCCGTCCCACGGCGCACCGACAGCACGCTTCAAGCGAAGAGCCCGCTCGCCGGCGCCTCGCCGTCCGCAAGGTGACGCCTCGCAGTCCACGCGGTGACGCCTCGTTTGTAAATGAACAACACCAAGCTTCTGACATTTCATATGTACCCATGTAGGTTTATGTGAAATAAAATATTTTGATTTTGATTCTGAAGCTGAAAAATGATCAATATGGGTTCACATTATATTATTTCTATGCTGGTGAAAAGCAGCATTATCTATATTAAATCACGATCCACTGTCCATATATTATGTGCTAACAAATTACCCAATTAATTTAGCGCAAAGTGTAATTAATGCATGCAATGATATGTATCTCAACAACTACATTATTATTTATTAGGTACAGTCACGAGCACCAATATGTATACACTTAGCAACTTTTAAAAGTGATTTGCTCCTACTGTGTTGATTGTTATTTTATGTTTTTACGAATGTAGTATTTTGGAACCCATATTAACATGAAATAGGCCTTATCTCAAAATTGCATTCAATATTCCACGAGAAAATCGCTTTTGAATTTTGCTATGTGGATACATATTGGTGCTCGTGACTGTACAGATACTACTATTACATAACATATCATAACATCACGCCTTGTTTCCCCGAAGAGGGTTAGGCAGAGGTGTGCTCATAGTAGGTACACCCATAGGAGGACCTATTGCCGTCAACTGGGCATTAATCCAGACTCCGGTCTGTTACTGAGAAATTTCTAATGGAAAAACCCAATAACACTTTGCCCGACCTGGGAATCAAACCCAGACCCTCATGCTCAGTAGCGCTTGCGACCACTAGACCAACGAGACACTATTCTTTTCGTGTGGTTAGTGACTAACCTGGTGTCAGAGTTTTAAAGCCGCCGATGGGCCTGTGACTTACAATCTCATAATTTCATCACCACTGTTCTCAAAACTGTGAAGGAAAACATCGTGAGGAAACCGGCTTGTCTTAGAACCAAAAATTCGAAGACATGTGACATCTACCAACCCGCACTGGGCCCGCGTGGTAGATTACTGCCCACTCCCTCTCACAGAGAGGAGGCCTGTGTCCCAGCAGTGGGAACATTAATAGGCTGATTATGTTATGTTATGTATATACAGGGTGGACCACAAATACACGTCATAAAAAAAATATTGATTCCTCATGTCCAGGGGTATTCGAAAATACCCCATGTATGTTCCGCGATTTTTTGTAGTTTTCGAGTTATTATTTTTTTTGTAATTTTTTCGAGTTTTCTTGCTAATACTCACTCCAAATACTCACTCCAAAAAAATATATGACGTGTATTTTTGGTCCACCCTGTATATGTAGGATATTTTACCACTGGAGTTTAGATACGGGCGAGGTACTTATTAATTATTGATTGGCAATCTAATCAAATAACTTAAAAAAAAGTCTCATCAGACATCGAAAGCATGATAATCTTCAAACATAAGCACCTAGATAATTATTACAATTACGTTATGAAGAAACATAAGTACATAATTATTACAATTACTCTATGAAGAAAAACCATACTAAATGACATCTAATAATGCGATCATGAATGTAATTGCTATAGAAAGAAAACGATATCATTATGTCTATAATCTTCGCTTTTCTTTTTTTCACTTTTATGAAACAGAAATTATTGTTTCTCCTAATAAAATTACGGATTTACGTTCATATTATGATAATTAGGTGTCATGATCCATTTGTGAAGTAGAAAACTGCGCAGGAATGTCATGGTCAGGTGCGACGAAATTAATTCCGACGAATTATTAGGTATGACTTTTATAATTAACTAGCTTTTGCCCGCGGCTTCACCCGCGTAGATTTCGGAAAATATCCCACGGGGACGTACCTACTACCGGGATTAGATACATAGTAGCCGAGGAAAACGTCATTGACTCCTACCGCTGCGCCTGCGTTGTCGTCAAACAAATTTTGTTACGCGTAATTTTGAATCTGCGATATCTTTCAAAATATTAATTTTAATGATATTATGGCATATTTTAATCTTAATTAAATGCCCGATTTAAATAACATATTTTATTGGATAAGGATTAATATAATACCAGTTACAATAGCTTCGGAAATAACAATGAATATTTTATTAAATTCTGAAAGATAAAAATGGTTACTGTAGGTCATCCTTAAAAGATAGACATATGCTATCGCGGACTTTTTTGTTGGACTTTTTAATGTGTACAATACTGTAGTACATTATTTTGATCTATCTCGTAGGGTTTAGCCAGCGTTTGCAATGTAAGCGCAAAAAAATGTGTTTATTTGCGACATCACATTAGAAACCTCTCATATTATCAGTGTTTCTCTACTATATTATGCATGTATTATACATATAAACCTTCCTCTTGAATAACTCTATCTATTAAAAAAAACCGCATCAAAATCCGTTGCGTAGTTTTATGGATTTAAGCATACATAGGGACGGGCAGACAGCGACAGCGACTTTGTTTTATACTATGTAGTGATAAGATAAGTAAGATTGGTAAGTTAGTTGAGCAGTGATAGCCTAGTGGTGTGACCGTCAGACTGCCAAGTCATAGGTCTCGAGTTCGAACCCAAGGCACGCACCTCAGACTTTTCGGATTCATGTATTTTTGTATGCACGTGTTTCTGTGATCATCATCATCATCATCAGCCTATTAATGTTCCCACTGCTGGGACACAGGCCTCCTCTCTGTGAGAGGGGGTGGGCCGTAATCTACCACGCGGGCCCAGTGCGGGTTGGTAGACGTCACATGTCTTCGAATTTTTTGGTTCTAAGACATGCCGGTTTCCTCACGATGTTTTCCTTCACCGTTTTGAGAGCAGTGGTGATGAAATTATTTACACAAAGTAAAGCGCCTGCTTGGGTTCGAACCCACGACCTACAACTCGTAAGTCGGGGCCGTTACCACTGGGCCACCACTGCTCTATATTCTGTGATGAATAAACCTATTTTTCTTTCTTTCTTTCATGTGCGTATTGTATAATATTAGTTGCTTCAAAAACGGTGACGGAAAACATCGTGAGGAAACCGGCATGCCTGAGAGATATTTCTCGACGCCATGTGAAGTCCAGTCAGAGGCCCATGGGCGGCTTTAAAACACTGACACCAAGTTAGTACCACACGGAAATAAGAAGAATAAAAAATTAGTGGAAGACTATGGGGAGACCTGTGCCCACAACTGCAATGGAACAGCATAATAAGTCCCGCAGGTTTGCGCGTTGTAGTAAGGAGGTTAAAGATGCTAAAGTCTCGCTTTTCAAGGCCTACTGCCTAACCTTCTGCACGTGTAGCTTGTGGGTGAAATAAACGCAGAGAACCTACAACGTCCTGCGCGTACAATATAATAATGCATTTAGGATGTTGATGGGGCTTCCGCGCTTCTGCAGCGCTTCGCAGATGTTCGCGGAAGCCCGTGTCGACGATTTGCAAGCGATGAGGAAAGGAATGTCGTCAATAATGGGTAGATTGCGCGGAAGCTCTAACAGCATCCTAAAGCTGTCTAATCCTCTGCATAGTAGGTAAGTACGGCACCACACTTACTGTTGTGATTTGTTTTGTATCTCTACAATAACGTTATCCTTCTGTGTAATCTTAGCGGTGCTACCAGACAGTCACGGAACTGAATTTTTTGCATAGAAAGATAGATGAGAAATGTTTTATGTCAGATTATCTACATATTATAACATAACATGGTTCATTAGTGAACTGTATTGTACTCCTTACGCAACATTAGACATTAGCATTGAATCTTCTTATGTGTACATAAAAAACTACACGTCAGGAGAAAATATGAAAGTTCGTCACATTCAACAAACGTTACTAAATGACATTTAGAAGTTATAAAAATCTAATCGTCATGCATGACACAGATTTGAAGAAACCCAGACAAGTACAGTCGACTTAACAGTTTGATATGCTGACTAAAAAAACTTATTACATAAAAGAAAAAAAAAAAGAAAGAAAATTTATAATAAATAAATTTTCTTTTTTTTTTTTTTTTTTCTTTGCTGCATAAACAAAACGCACATTACTAAAAACAAACGTAAAATACGCACATACAAAGTAGCCGTTGTGATTTAAATGTACCTACAAACAATTTAAGTTGGTAAAGGCTCCCGCAAATGATTATAATTGAACTAAATGAACAACGTGGGGTAAAAAGTAGTCATACATAGTAAGGTAGGTGCCTACTTATTTAACTCTTTTATACAGTGTACATTACTTGCTGTTTTTAACCATCATGACTGTTGAAAAATATATTGGTTTGAGTAACATACGCACTGGTGAAACCATACCGTAACCACATAAATAAGTGGTGGTTTTTAAATTTACAATGCAATCTATACGCGAATAAATGGATTGTACTTTAGAGTAATTTGATTAATTGAGTGTCGGTAAAGTTATATGTCGAGCCTTTTGTGAATTTCATGGGTGGAGGAGGATCGTACCTACTGAACCTGACTCGGACGATCAAGTCTACCGATAGGTGAAGAATTGACTTTCGAAATGTGGTACTGGCGCCGGCTATTAAGGATACCATGGACAGCCCACCGCACAAATGTCTCGATCCTGAAGCAACTAAAATTAGAGAAAGCACAACAACTATCTTCAACCTGCCTGCAACGTGTCCTGAGATACTTCGGCCACATTGCTCGCAGAGGTACCAATAACATGGAACGGCTAATGGTGACTGGGAAAATAGAGGGCTAAAGACCTAGAGGCCGAAGCCCAAAAAGGTGGTCGGATCAAATATCCGAGCATTTGATAATACCAGTGGCAATAATAATAATAGCAGTGGTGGCCCAGTGGTAATGGCCCCGACTTACGACTTGTAGGTCGTGGGTTCGTACCCAAGTAGGCGCTTTACTTTGTGTAAATAATTTAATCACCACTGCTCTCAAAACGGTGAAAGAAATCATCGTGAGGAAACCGGCATGTCTTAGAACCAAAACATTCGAAGACATGTGACATCTACCAACCCGCACTGAGCCCGCGTGGTAGATTACGGCCCACTCCCTCTCACAGAGAGGAGGCCTGTGTCCCAGCAGTGGGAACATTAATAGGCTGATGATGATGATGATGATGATGACAATACCTATCAGCGCCGCACTCCACCAGGCCACTGATCGTAACAGATGGAAAAAAACCGTTGGTAATTTGATACGGAGTCACGATTCTCAGCAGTGAGAGAGCGATTGAAAAAGAGAAGAGGATAGTCCACAAAATCTGTGAAATATTTTCTTCCCTTATTCTCTATTATTTTGTCTGTTTGTCTCTTTTGCACGACTCGTAATGCGAAACATTAGAGTGTGCTCTACGATCGAAAAATATTTTTTGCCCCATTTCTGCAACTGTTTTTATTGTTACACTCCTGCTAGTACACAGAACCTACTTAATTTATATACCATTGTTTAGATGATTAAATGGAGATTAATACTGTACTTTTTACCAATTGATTTAATGTAGCAGAAATGAAAACAAAATAAAAAAAAAGACCTGTGGCACTCGGAGACTGCCGCGGTAAAGCTATTGCATAGTTTTTATATTTTAATTTTACTTTTGACTTAGGAAAGAGTAAAACTCGCCGTACTACTTAAATCACTGGTGTATACCTGTGTTCACAGAAATCAAACTAATTTAATGCTAGAGTTAATATATTTCAATAAAACAAACAATCACTTCTGTGAAAATATGTCGATTGAGATTTATTATTAGCCTGCAATCTTAACTGAAAATAAGGAATAACTGAATAAGCAGTGTTATAACTGATACACCGCTGACATCTATCCCCATATATTAGCCGAAATTTGTTCGGAACTAAAATTGGGCACTACAGGGTCTTCTGTATAGATACCTCGTACCGTTATATCTCCTTATATGTAGCCTCCCATGTTGGCTCGATTTGAAGCATTTTTCGTCGGTAAATATTGTCGTACTTCAATCGTCGTTCAAATGCATGCGTGCATATTCCAAGCGTGCTGGCTTATGAGCATCAGTCAATTTTGTTTGCGTGTTGTCTTTATTGCAATCCCATTGTGTAAGGCGTTTCTTATTACTCTTGGACAAACTTCATATATTTCAGCATAATAATTGGTTGACACAAAATCGTTATCTTCATATTATCGTCTCATGTCAGCTCTTTGTGCAGCACTAAGGAAGGGGCGGCGACCAGAATTATGACGATGATCAATTAGTTCACGTTCTTTATTCACGAAACTATAGGTTTATGGTAACTGAAATAAGAAACATAAGTTTGAGACTTGATATCTTCTAAATATAACAGATCTATATTTTCTTTCACTATTTTTTCGTGACTTTCTTCATTAATAATAGCTGCTCTTTCTTGAATATTTAAATTTCTCGGCATTGTAAAATATTAACCCGAATACAAGAAATACCAATGGTGACATTGACAGAAACTGTTATTCACATTTATAGTTTTTAAAACTTGACACAACGTAATGGGAACATCAAAATAATAAAAAGGTTTTAATTTAACTATAAATAGTCAATGATCATTCGTCTAAGTAAATTTGAACTTTACTGTCAAACAGTTAAACATAATTTTCAATACAACACTCTCGTATCATTCGTTTATGTAAATTTGAACTTTGTTGTCAAACCGTTAAACATAATTTTCAATACAACACTCTCGTATCATTCGTTTAAGTAAATTTGAACTTTGTTGCCAAGCAGTTAAACATAATTTTCAATACAAAAAAACACTCTTTCTTAGGTAGTATTTTCGTTACGAAATTTCTGGATTAGGTCTCCACGCTCAAGGCCCGCGATGGAAGCTATGCAATAGCTTAATAGTTGAAAAAAAAATCCTGTCCGTCAATTTCAGAAACTTGAAAACATTGTAGCTTGCGATAAAATCAATTAATTGAATCAATTTTTTTTAAATATATTCGTTTCGGCCATAGAAGGAACCCTATTGAAAATGGCTCTTTTATTCAAAGTAGTTTAATTATAATTAATAAAATACTAACTAAAATATAATATCTTTATCTCAATTTTTCCAACCTTGACTTAAAGTGTTGCCTAGCAACCCACAACGTAAATATCTAAATAAATAGTCTTTGACATTACGTAAGGATTGCGAGGTTAGAAATTTATCAGGTAAAACAGCAGTCAAAACATACTTCATGAAAAGTTATATGTTTTGAATTTCTTTTTCGTTTATGAATGTGTGTTATGAGGCGTGCACTTTTGGAATTTCCAAACTATTTCTCTATTTATTTTAGGAGCTCGTGGCTAAGTAATAACAGCCGTACGGGTTGATCCATCAGGTTGGTCTACGCTCGCTACTAGCTTGTAGTATCTGTCCCAGTTGCATTCGGCTAGTCTGGAAGCCGACTCTAACAAAGTTGGGAAAATGCAATGTACATAATAAGTGTCCATTCTTACTACAGGCTACAAGTGATATCGATCGTCATACCCAGTAACTGGTTTGTGGAGGTCAGATAGGCAGCCGCTCCATGTAAAATACTGGATTCAGCTGCATCCGGTTAGACTGGAAGCCGACCCTAACATAGTTGGGAAAAGGTTACACGGAAAAAACGTAACGGCTAGAAATAAACAAGTTATTGTTATTTACAACCAAGCGACTCGGTTCTGAGAGAGCCTGCAAAGTTTGTTGCTAGAATTGAACAAGTGAACTTGGTTAATATTACTTGCTTGTTTGGTGTTAACAAAGCTGTATTGCACGTTTTAAATAAGTCTTGGTTATTTGTAGCCGTATAATTCGTATAATTTTTAGCCATTAATTTTTTCAGTGTAGGGAGATTGATATTCTCTATTAATTGTCATTTTCATTTTCAATACAACACAGCGAATCTGTGCCAAACATTACGTCACGAATGATAACTCACAACAACGCCTTGAACACCTTCTTAACACGAGCGGAACAGCGAAATTAATTGCTATGTAACATCGAATGCTCTCGATCTATCGATTTGTATCGATTTTATCTCGATAGTGAATCGCGTTTTACATACATCATTGCGTGTCCGGGGAAGTTACATGGAGTAGAGGTACAGAAGTTTCATTACAGCTTGTCAACAAATATAGAATGCTCTAACAGACTAATAAGAATTCTGAAGAATTCTGCAAAAAAATAATTAACCTCTGACCTATTTTGATGTACAATAAAGTATTTACTTACTCTGAATATATTATATGCTTTCAGAAATAATAAACAGAATCCAAATCGAGCCAATAAAATCGGAGATATGGCAAAAAATATAAAGCAAGTTCACAAACGCTACTCAAAAAATATAAATTTTATAACGTGAAATATTAAAGATACCAGAACATTAAGAAAATTAACTTTAAAAGGGGGATGGGGGGCTTTTAAATTTAATTTTCAACAATTTTTCATGAATAGGTATTCAGAAAAATAGGTCACATGCCCATGGACGGCATTGTATAACTATAAAAAAAAATAAAAAAAAAATTAGAACAAGCTAGGACACGGTCCAGAGGGCCTAGACAGAGTGACATTGCTGTAGCGATAACGATGGAATAACGGGCTAAAAGTGTATTAGATTGACTTCTCAAATTGGTTTTCATTTTTAACAACCAACAACCGATGGCATCTTGCAGAGTGCAGAGAAAAATTAACCTTAAAAGACCATAACTTAAAGTTTTAAGTAACTTTTTTAACTTCAAGATTTCAGTAGGTAATCGCATACAAAACGCAAATAGCATCACTGCTTCCTTGCACAAAACCGAATCAGCACGAAATCAAGACGATACTTTCTTTCGCCATGTCTATAAGCTTCATTGTACCATATCAACCTTTTGTTTTCTTTACCTAGTGCCAGTTGTTCCGTTACGAACGATTAGCTACAATTATCGAGTCTAATTGCAAACTGACGGGAAAAGTCGAGAATAAAACAATGCAGGTTTTTATAGCTCTGAGAATGATAGTCTTGTGACTACCGATTAACTGTCTTGAGGAATAATGAGGAAAATAACGCTATTGAGACGAAGCAATTAAAACCTGTTCAGGAGGAGTTTCATAGATATCTACGTCCTGAAGTGTTGAGGTGGTGCAGAGGGCCTAGTGCGAGTTTTTATAGTGATTCAATTGCGTTAAGATTCACCAATGTCAATTTGTAGGGAGTAATTGCGGAATAATTGCGTTTCCCATCAAATTCACCTTTTTTTTTTGTTGGAAATTATCAAATAACTTCTCCCGCCCAGGGTGGAGCGGGCGGGCGTGTCAGACTCTTACTGACTTAAACCCACCCGTGTTGCTTCAGGTGCCTTTACGTTGCCAGGGGCCACGGTAACCCTTTAGGACTTTCCCGCAACCCTGACAGGCTCTTTGAGGCGCGCGTGGAACATAATGCGCCGTCGACCCGGGCCTGAGGGCCTAGACAAAGTAACATTCGATTAGCGACAACGCAAGTAGAAAAGTCAAAAATGTATGGGATTGACAAAAGCTATCGAAACGTCACGTGATCATAGCTCAACGAATAGAAATTAGCTAGACAATATTTAACATCATTCCATTCATACAGCCTCGAACGATAACTTGCTAACGAAAGACCAGAGACAATATGTAATTTTTATCGAAGAAACCAATGGATCAGACGATAGCGAAACGTAGTGTAGGTATGTCGTTGAAGCGATAGCGATTGTCGAAATAGAATCGCTCCGAAGCGAATGTCATTTGTCTAGGCCCTCAGGTCCTTATCGGACGGCGAGCTACCCATTGCTCACCGTCCGCAAGCTCGCGCCTAACTCACACTAGGGCCTCAGATCAGTTTCATTACAAATTGAAGTTTACGTTAACAAGATCGACTACGTATAGAAACTCGCACTAGGCCCTCTGTTCTTCAATCAATGGGACACGTAATATGGTGTCTTGCGTGTCCTGTTGTCTGCACGTTACAGGAACTGATGGTGCAAACTTCATAGCCGAATTCTGTGCCGACTCCAATTTGATTGCCATCGACACTAAGAAGAACAACTACCAAATGGCCAAAGATGTTGCGCCAGTAGGACAAGAAGTTATATACTTACCAGTATTTTCAAACGATTTCCATATCTTACAAAATCATAGTAACTATTTATCTTTAGAGTCGACTGGTCTTTTTCCATTTAATGGTTGCTAAATACTGAAATTAGCAAGCAGCATGGCGTTGAGACTGAGAAACCGGGTGTCATTAGGTCTTTCCGAAATTACAAGGAGGTTTTCTACGCCCTAATTAGTAGTAATTACTGAGGTATGTAGGTAGGCAGGTAGGTATATAGGTAGTTAGATAGGTGCGCTGTTGATAACTTCTTAGTGCTATGCGTTCGAAGCCGGGACGGGCAGCTAGTATACGGGGTGTCCGGGACATCGACGCGAAGCCGGTTACCATGGATTCAGTACATGATTCTTAACCCCCCAGCGTTGAAATTTTTCGTCGGTTATTAAAAAAAAAATCTGCTGCTCTATACATTTTGACCGCGTAGGTATTGCACTTTTCTATGAAACAGCTGTTTTTTTTTTAAATAACCGACGAAAAATTTCCAGGCAGGGGCGTTCAAAATCATGTACTGAATCCGTAACCGGCTTCGCGTCGATGTCCCTGCCACCCTGTATAATAATAATAAAGCCTTTTATTTCCATATTCCTATATTACATTAAAATTGTTGTTAGTAGTTATTTTGTCTGATATGGACCCCTCCTCGGGTGAAAGAATCCTCCAACTTCTTTCATGCGAGAATTAAATAGAATACATGCAGACAAGCAGTTAAGCAGTATCTCAAGATAAAAGTACCACGATCTGGTACAGTCAACCACAAATCAATGGTAACACTGGCACACGAAAACCGCCCTTACTGATCAATGTCAAATTGTTACCACTGAGGTTGACTGTACAACTAGAGTATGCGCAAGTAAAGTCTGCGCGCTGAAAGTGGAACTAATCGCGCGTATGCCGCCGTCTTGTCGTTTATGTAAGCTCAAATTAAGTATACTTAGAGTTATTTAATGTTAATAAAAGATTTATAATATTAAGATTTAATTATTAATATATAGATTTAATATTTTAAATTATATAACAGTGTAGAATTAAGCACTCCAGCAGCGCCACCGGTCGCGCGCAGACTTATCTTGCGCGCTCTGTATGTTACAGATATTTCTGACTGTGGTCTATGATGAAATGAAGTCGAGACGATTATAATCTAATGATGTCAAACAAAAACGCAAGTAAAGAGTTAAGATTTCTAATATAAATAAACTTAGCCAGACAAAAAGTGGAGACCAGTGTTTACTGCCATGTTACCGTCTGTTCAAGAACCAATTGTTTTTATAGTTTTATATGCTTTGAATTAGATTGCAGATCTTTGTGATAGTAAAGAAAATCATCATCTGCCTTTTGTTATCTATGTCGGGGTCAGCTTCCAGTCTTACTGTATGCACCAGAATACCAATATTTTACATGGAGGGACTGCCTTTCTGACCTCCACAACCCAGTTACTGGGTAACACGACTGTTGTTCGTCAGTCAGCACGACAGCAAAAAAATATTTAATAAATAAAAAAAATATGAATAAAGAATTTCGTTTTAAGAAACAATGAGAAGATCAATCAACACAACAATCTACAAAAAAAAAGCAACAATTTACTGAATATGTTCACAATAGGTATTTTATAGCATTATAATTTATGCATCATAACGATAAGCGTGTCCTGCTGTCTTGTATGGATCAGAATGTTGGGCCACCAAAGGGATGAATGAAAGGCAATTGCATGCAGCTGAGATGAGAATGCTAAGAGGGATGTGTGGTGTTACACGAATGGATAGAGTAAGAAATGAGTACATAAGAGGAAGTCTGAAAGTGGCACCGGTGACCGTAAAGTTGTGCGGTAATCGGTTGTCATGGTATGGGCATGTGATGCGGAGGAATGAGGAAAATATCGTGAAGAAAGTTTTGAGTATGAATGTCGATGGCTATAAGAGTAGGGGAAGACCAAAGAAACGATGGATGGACTGTGTGAAAGATGATATGGCTAGAAAGGGGGTAACTACTGAAATGACGACTAATAGAGAAGTATGGAAAAAAGGGACATGTTGCGCCGACCCCAAATAAAATTGGGATAAGGGCAGGAGAATGATAAACAATAAGCGTGTCCGAATCTCAATCTGAAAGTGAATCCTGAATCTGCATTTTCTAAATTCGCATATCATCACATTCCTTGTACAGAGGACAGCACATCAAGTTACTCAATCTGTCAAATTTCTTTAATAGATTTTCAAGTTTATCGCTAAAGAATAAGGTTCAATGTTGATTAGGAAAATTTGACAGATTGGTTTAGGTTGATGTGCTGGCTGGCAATAAAGACAGTGAATGATAACGATGACTAACATTTTGATATTGATTGAATGTATGCCTGCTTATCATAATAAGAACATAATTACGTTCAATTATCATTACTGAATCTAGTATTTATCTAGATTATATGGTTCAGAGTATGTGTCATATTCAAAGGTCACACAAGTGGCTCCCAACTCAAACCAAATAAAAAACCAAGTCATAGTGCTGTCAACAGTGTCGTGTCGTGAAGCCGGTTTCGTAAACATGTGGCACTTAACGAAGTATAGTTTGATTGTAGTGTCATTATAAAATTAAATAGTTGTAAATGTGTGCGTGCGAGCGTGTATGCACAGGGTGGAGGTGTAGTTTTGCCATGTTTCATATTGTTCGCAGCGCTCTGTCTTGGTGTTTTATTTGATCTGAGGTTCCCAATTCCGGATATCCGGAAAAAAAGAGTATTAGAGGAGAGATTCCAATCAGCCATTCCCTTTAAATGAAACTCCTGGACGCAACAATGCTGCATCGGACAGACATATTAGGTAGCCTGTCTTATCTTTTCCCAGGTATTACCCAGTAACAGATTTGTGAAGGTCCGGCAGTCGCTCCATGTAAAATACTGGTATTCAGTTGTATCTGGAAGCCGACCCCAACATAGTTGGAAAAAGGATAGACAGACCTACTGATGACTCCCTAGTACTGACGGACGGTCGAGTCTCTGGAAAAGTTATTCTCCTTGTATAACCAGCATTATATGTATTTGTCAACTTTGGATTTTTTGAGGAATTTTCTTGGTGATGTATGAACATAAACGAGGCAAAAGGAGTATGTAAGGATCGTAGCAGGCGGCGTTCTGTAGTTTCTGCCTACCTCCATGAGAAGAAGGCGTGAGTTTATGTATGTATGTATGTGTTTTCTTACACACTCTTACTCACAGAAAGAGCAGTGACGAGCCCGACTTACAAGTTGTAGATCGTTGGTTCGAACCCAGACAGGCGCTTTAGTTTGTGTAAATAATTTCACCACCACTGCTCTCAAAACGGTGAAGGAAAACATTGTGAGGACACTGTCCTAAAACAAAAATTCTAAAATATGTGACATCTATACCAACCCGCACTGGGCCCGCGTAGTGGATTACAGCCCTCTCAAAGAGAGGAGGCCTGTGTCGAAGCAGTGGGAACATTATAGGCTGATTATGCTATTCTCTCACTCTCGCTCTCTTTTTTCTAAGTTTTACCATTGAACTAATACTTTTGTGTTCCATGGTTTGGCTCCCATATGATAAGATGATGGGGTCAGCATTCTTTGTTTTCTGTTTTCACTTCGCCCTGTTTGTTATGACCACGTTCTTCATTTCATTTTCGTCTTCGGATATAAATGCATACGTACGTACATGTGTACATTATATTGCTTACTCAATGAGACGTGTTGGCATTTTAGTAAGCTAAGTTTTAATGGTGTGAAATCTCGCAGATATTCATTCCATACCAACTTTCTTAATATCATTACTTACATTGTATAAAGTTACTTACATACCTACATGCACATTATACCTGTCGGATAAAGTGCCACCATTTGCGGCATAATAGTAGCACAGCGTCGCGCGTCGGCCCGGATAAATTGCCGTACGCCTGGCATTGTCAATTTCACTGTCACTGTCACTTGTTTTTTTGTTTGATTGTTGAGGATAGCTCGCTGCCCTTTGTATTAATTGATCGTATTTGTTTTCGATAATATGTATTAACAAAAGATGAGTTTATTTTTGAGGAGTGGCAAATGTTAATTTCTTTCATCTATAGCCGGCTAAACTTAAGTGTAGCCATAACCCCTTGACTTAGCAAATGAAAATGGGTAAAAGGTAGTTTAGGTTAGGTTAGAATAGTGACCACATAACGGGTCCATGCCCAGGCCAGGGTCCGTTTAGACACAATAGAATGTAATGTTTTGGGAATGTGGTGTTTTACAGCGAACTAACCTCAACAATCAAACAAAATAACACAGTGACAGTGACAATACAATGCTTACGGCACTTTAGCCGGGCCGACACAGTGCCATTATTATGCCACTAGCGGCAGTTTATCCGATATACACTACCTTACATTTTTATTATTACAACTCGTGAAGTTGTTGTAAATTGAAAGTGTTTTCTTTTTACTTTTTAATGTAGGTATGAACATTATGTTTTTATTAATTCGTTATTATTATAAAGGCAATCTCCTATGGATATCGGAATTTCTTCTGATTAACATGGGTTCCGTTATCGGGAACAACATACTGAGGTTCAATAATGAAGTCTTATCTAATAAATTATATGGACGAAGGTCGGTGAAAACATGCTTTGATTAATGCCAACCTTTAGTACATGTTAATAATTTGTAGGGCGTGTTCTGATTTGTGGGGGCCACGTGCTACTGAACTGATCTGAGGCCACCTTTACAAGACTGAGTAGTTAAGTTTTCCGGGTTCTCTTCGTTATTTAAAAACATAACATTACGCCAGTTTTTGCCGAAGGGTTAGGCAGGGGTGACCAATATAGTACATCCATATTTAAGTACCATGTAATAGGGGGCAAGCCTTTTCTCATCAACCAGGCACAAATCCAAATTCCAGGCTGCTACTAAAACTAATAACACTTTGCCTGACCTGGGAATCGAAACCAAGACTTCATGCTCAGCAGTAGCGGTGCCGAGAGCAGTGGTGGCCCAGTGGTAACGGCCCCGACTTACGAGTTGTAGGTCGTGGGTTCGAACCCAAGCAGGCGCTTTACTTTGTGTAAATAATTTCATCACCACTGCTCTCAAAACGGTGAAGGAAAACATCGTGAGGAAACCGGCATGTCTTAGAACCAAAAATTTGAAGACATGTGACATCTACCAACCCGCACTGGGTCCGCGTGGTGGATTACGGCCCACTCCCTCTCACAGAGAGGAGGCCTGTGTCCCAGCAGTGGGAACATTAATAGGCTGATGATGATGAGTATCGGTGCCGACCACTAGACCAGCTAAGCAGTCAAAATCTTCCAGAGATCGACAGCAACAATAATGTTGCTGTCGATCTCTGGAAGATTTTGACTTTTTACATCATTTCACAGTTTAGATCATTTCTGGGTTTTTCGATGAAATTGGAAACATCGAATTGATTTATTCCCAACAGCATGCAAAATTATGCTCTATTTCATTCAAAACATCCCGTTATACCATTTACCACGTCCTGACTCCTTGTGCATTCATGTTCAGATTGGCAGCACATAGGTTGGTATGCCTACCCACCTATATTTTTGCCATTAAGCAGATTTCCATGAAGGCGCTAATGAAGGGTGACCTTCCAATATCACTAAAGTAAAGCGTAAGCTCGTCGACACGTGAATGCTGCCTATCCTAACCTATGGTGCTCAGACTTGGTCTTTGACCGAGGCTCAGAAGTCAAAACTTAAGGTTCACCAAAGAGCGATGGAGCGTAGCATTTTGAACATACGGATTGAATTCACAATACGCCCGAAGACAGGCATCACCGATGTTGGCGATAAAACCGTGACACTGAAATGGAACTGCAAAGGCCACACGTACAGGATGCATCAGGACGGACTGAAGACGGGCGTCGTCACCGAGACAGGCCTAAGAAACGCCGGCGCAACGACCTAGACTCTTTCTTGACTGATTGGCCGGAAAAGGCAGCAGACAAAGATGAATGGTAAAGTATGGGGGAGACCTTTGCCCAGCAGGACAGTACAGGTTAAAAAAAAAAACGCAGATTTCGTTTGATTCCTTTTAAATGGTCGGCAGGAAAAAGGAAGTTTCAGAAAAAAAATCTTATTATTTAATTTAGCTGCAGCTCGTGGCTAAGTAATAACAAGCCGCACGGGTCGATCTATCAGGTTAAGCTATGCTTGCCGGGGTTGGTCAGTGGATGGGTGACCATCTTTACATACCGAGACTTCTCCGTGCCTCGGAAAGCATGTTAAGCCGTTGGTCCCGGCTGTCATTAGTGGATCTTTGACAGTCGTTACGAGTCGTCAGAAGCCCGAAAGTCTGACACTAGTCTTACCAAGGGGTATCGTATTACCCAGTTACTGGGTTGTGGAGGTCAGATAGGCAGTCGCTCCATGTAAAATACTGGTATTCAGCTGCATCCGGTTAGACTGGAAGCCGACCCCAAGATAGTTGGGAAAAGGCTAGGAAGGAAGGAAGGATTATTTAATTAATTTAAAGGCAGTGTATAGAGTACCACCAGTGGCACTCTATCCCTATCGGATAAAGTGCCACTACAGGCACCCTAGTAACACCGCCTCGGCCCGGCCAAAGTGCCGCAAGCATTGGATGTCACTGTCACTAAGTCACGTCACTTGGTATTTTGTTTGATTGTCGAGGTTAAATCGCTGTAAAACACCACATTCCCAAAACATTACATTCCCTTGTGCCTAAACGGACCCTGGCACTTCGCCGGCCGCTACCGCGGCACCGCTCGCTACGCTCGCTCGGCTCGTGCGTTGTGTGGTCACAGTTCTAACCTAACCTAACCTAAATAACAAGTGACAGTGACAATGCAACGCTCACGGCACCCTAGCCGGGACGAGGCAGTGACACTAGAGTGCCACAAGAAACTCGCGGCACTCTTTACACTTCGTAATTTAAACTAGCTTTTACCCGCGGCTTCGCCCGCGTGAATGTCGCAAAATATCCCACGGGAACGTTCTACCGGGAATACATACCTAATAGCCAAGGAAAAGATCATTGACTAACTTTCAGCGGACGCAGTGGTAGGCTACTACAGCGCCCGCGTGGTCAACCATAATTATTTTGTTACGCGTAATTTTGAAACTGTGATATCTCTTAAACTATTCATTTAAATGATGTGATGTAAAGGCATATTTTAATCGAAATTGAATGCCCAATTTAAATAACCTATTTAATTGGATAAGGATTAATAAGAAACCGGTCAAAATAGCTTCGGAAATAACAATGAAAATTTTATACAATTTTGAAAGATAAAAATTGTTATTGTGGGTCACCCTTAAAAGATAGACATATGCCATCGCGGACTTTTTTGTTGCAATTTTTAAGATATACAATACTCTAGAACATAAATTTGATTTATCTCTCACGACTTACGCAGCGCACGCCAGTAAAGCTCCCAGTCGGCATGATTTTTTCCGACATCTTCAACAATAATCGTCATATTTCAGCCAATTTACACAAAACCTTAATGAATTATACACTAAAACCTTCCACATGAATCACTCCGTCCAATGGTGAAAACCGTTTGAAAATCCGTTCGGCAGTTTTTGAGTTTATCGCGTTCAGACAGACAGACAGACAGACAGACAGACAGACGCGGCGGGCGACTTTGTTTTATAATATGTAAGGATATATACGTTCATTGAATAGGTACTACTAACCTAATATGAAAATATAATAAAATTTCCAAACTGCATTAAAATGATTACTTAAACCTATAGATACATAACAATAGTGTGGTAGTAGAAGCTATGAAGTTATACAAAAAACACTATTATTAAACCATCACAGTTTTAATAACACGTAAAAACAACTATAAAGATACGTTACCGAAGCATAGGTGCCATTTTTAGCACACCACAATAGCCGTAACAATTGGCTCTATTATGGCCTTTATACTAATTACATACAGTACCAACACAATAAACACAGTAAATAGGCTTCTCTGTCTAATACTTTACTTACATAACATATATACATAACATAATCAGCCTATTAATGTTCCCACTGCTGGGACACAGGCCTTCTCTCTGTGTGAGGCAGTGGGCCGTAATCTACCACGCGGGTCCAGTACGGGTTGGTAGATGTCACATGTCTTCGAATTTTTGGTTGTAGAACATGCCGGTTTCCTCACGATGTTTTCCTTCACCGTTTTGAGAGCAGTGGTGATGAAATTATTTACGCAAAGTAAAGCGCCTGCTTGGGTTCGAACCCACGACCTACTACTAGTAAGTGGGAGCCGTAACCACTGGGCCACTACAGACTGCTCCCTACTTTACTTACGTAATTATAATAACGTAAACATGATTAAAATGGGAGCAAACAGTAAAACTATAGCGTTTACGGTAAGCATTAATTATGCAAGAATGTATTACGGAACATAACAAAAGAAGTGTGAGAGCCGGTTACGCAAAAATTCGGAAGTCACATACTAAAATTGTGTAGACAGACTTGGCTAGTTTTGCTTTCATGAGAGTACGTTTTCTGTGCTTGTTTACAAGCGTTTATTATACTCATTCCGACAAACCGAATCGTACTTGCACTTTCGAATCGACTCGAATGACTAAGTAAGTCTGTAATACTTTCTCTTTGACTTGGACATGTTACCAATAACGCTCTATAGATTCATTCCAGTGAAGCTTCTTCTGATTTTTTTTCTTCCATTTTTAATTTCATTTGAGCTGACGTCACGGCGATTGTACTGCTTCGATGCCGCCAGTCATTTGCGTTCTAACATGAGACCGACGCGGCCGCATTCGCCGTTCACCGCTATACCATAACTTACAAGTGCGCGTTCGGTTCGTTACGCGAAAAACTCTACGGTATTCACGCGAAGGTTGTAACGTTAACGCGCACGTTCGTAGTTTCGTTATCGTTTCGGTCGGTGTGGTTGATAAGGGATTTGTTTTAACGTTTTTCTGTTGTGACTGATGGCGAATTGTGAGAGGAATTTGTGGCGTTTGCAGAAAATGGAGTGTCATTAGCGTAAAAGGTAAGTTAAGCTCTTTTTGTTTCTTATTAATGTTTGTTTTTGTTTTGTTTGAAAAAGATCGTTGGTAAGGATAGGAGCCCTTTAGTTTCGGTATCGTATCGGAGTTTCCAACAAGTAGAGATGTATTTTCTTTTAAAAGTTTTCTTCGCGTCTTGAATAACAATTGTTGTTAGTTATTGAGTAACATAAACTATAAATAAAACTTTTACAACTCTACCTATTGAACTGTGAAAAGTTTCTCTCGAAGAAAAGTTTTTAGAATTATTTTTAAAGTTTTTTAAAAATATTTTTATAGTAAATATTTATTTTTGCCAGAGAGTTATGACAACAAAAGTTAAACGAACTTTTAAGGCGAACCTATAAATATAAAATTGATTCGATAAAAATTGATTATAAAAATAAAAAAAATCTTATTTATTACTCAAGAAAGTACCGTCCATAGTTAACTGAATTTTAGTATAATAATAATAATCAATACATTTCAGTAAATCCATAACTGTAAGTAAACATTTTTAACTTAATATCGTCGTTAGTAAACATGTAAGTTGGACACAAAAATGGACCCGCACCCTAATTACGAAACGCAAACTCAATTTTAAATTGAAACCAATTGAAAAAGATTGCCAGTCCATTGCTTCATAAGTTCGACAAAAAAAATTAAGCAGATTCTTTTTGTCGAACTTATGAAGCAATGGACTGACAATCTTTTTCAATTGGTTTCAATTTAAAATTGAGTTTGCGTTTCGTAATTAGGGTGCAGACCCCGCAATGACATTAAAGAGTCTGTTCAAGCTGCCAACACCAAATGTATTGACATTTGGTGTTGGCAGCTTGAACAGACTCTAATAATAAATACCCACTCCTTAATTAAAATGCATCCCTTAATCTCTCAAACTGGGTCAATGATAAGATCTTTTCTTCATCTAAAAGTAACCTTATCGCGTCCTTTATAAGACCTTTTTAACCAAAGGGTACACCACAAGGGTAAGCACCTTCGGCATTCCTTATCTGTACCTACGTATCTAAGGAATTTAACCGACATCATTAGTAAAGGAGTATGCTTTTGGAATTTTTGGAGGGAAGTGTATTACGAGACGATAATAAACAAGCACGTACTATTATTATTACGGTTTCAATCACAATAATAACAAAAAACATCGATAAAGTACTTGTTTTTATTGTCTAGAAAAAAAAACAACGACGGACTTATGGCTATTTTTACCAAAGTCAGACATAGGGCTGACCTTTTTTCTGTGGTATAAAATTAACGTCTGATTGTTTTTGTACGGAAAATGAACAAAAATTAAAATTTTATTCGCAGGCCGTTTTGTATGGACTTTTTGTATGGAAATACTGTCAAAAATTCATAATTTATTCCCAGGATAAGACATACTTTGTACTACTACTTTGGTCAGATTTGCCCTTACAGTAAAGAAAAACGCAGTGAGAAATTTTGGCGGCATATTTGTCACCAACGATCGCCAACATGCAATGTGCGTGATGTGTGTGGTTAATAAAGCTCGTTCCCTAACCACCATTTGCCGTAATATGCTAGACTGTTACTATCCCACTGGATAACAGGCTGGCACAACCATTATTATCTTTTGATTACAAACCACAAATCCTTTTTGTTTAAACATGTTTTAGCAATCAACTTATCAGCGGCGAACCATTCAACCTGTTTGTAAAATCAAAAGTGTTTAAAATAAATCTTTTAGGAAATAAAAACTTTTTATAAAAAAAGAACAACCGACTTCCGAAAAAGACACTACAAAGTCAAAAATAACTTTAATTTCGGAAGTCGGTGTATTTGGTTTTGAACTTTCGTTTTCTGCCACCGACTTCCGAAATTAAAGTTATTTTTGACTTTGTAGTGTCTTTTTCGGAAGTCGGTTGTTCTTTTTTTATAAAAAGTTTTTATTTTGCACTTTTTAGTTGTGGTACCTACCCCATACAATTCAAATACCACTAACCTGCTATGTAAATAACAGTGATTGGAAGTTACAGTACGACACAACTTAGATGTAACATCGGCCAAATTCGTTAAAACGATCACCATCCGTACTGAGTGCGCCTTCAAAATCACCAATATTGATTACTACTTTTGGTAAAAATGATCTTTACGAAAAGCAATAACTTGTAAAGTCATATAGCCAAACACGTTCGTAAAATTTAAATGAATGAATGAAAATTCTCAAATTCATGCTACATCTTAGTTGTGTCGTACTGTATCATCATATCATCCATATAAACTAAGTGAGAAAAATACGTATTATTGAAGCTAACTCAAAAACTATCCAAGTAAAGTTAATACAATTTATATGGGACCACCTCGGAAGCATACCCTTTCAAACAAAAAAACAATTTTTTAAATCGGTCCACAATTGACGGAGAAATCGCGTAACAAACATACAAAAAAAAAAAAAAACATACAGACGAATTGAGAACCTCCTCCTTTTGGAAGTCGGTTAAAAAATAGCACCTTAGCATAGGAGTTCATAAACTAAGAAACTACAGCTTTTACTTTTCTAATATTTTACTGCCGAAGACATTACAGGCCCATCAGACAATCAACTTCATCTCTCAATTTGGCAACGCTTGGCGACATTTATTGGCAATATTCTTTTTGATATAGTTACATTCCATATGCGACGATAATCATTTCCCAACAAAAGAAATACAAAATATTTATATATAAGTAATTAAATAAATAATTTTTTTTTTTTTTTTTTAATAATAAAAAATAAAGAAGTAAGTTTTTTTAAAGAATTAAAAATGTAAATTATATGTTATAGATGGAATAAAGGAAATATAAATAATACAATATTTATTTATTTAAAGCATGCCGAAATTTGTTTTCACATAGGTGTAATATTACGTGCATTTCAGCCTGCGATATTTTAGTCTAATGTTTGGGAAATATCAGAATAATGCTAGTTTTATTGCTGAAAATGCTCGGTTCGTGTTGCCGGGAAATGCGTTTTGTTATTATTTTAACACAAAATCTCATTCGTGTTACAGCAAAATAAAATGGAAGTGCCCGTTTCTAGCAATTCTGTTCTGTTCAAATTGTATTTATGGTTTAAAGGCTTATTTAAAAGGTTTGTTTCGAAATGAAGAGATTTTTTTATCAATATCAAATCTATGGTTTATTTTATGGATGGATTGGTGATCATACATTAAACGGGTGTAAAATACCCTTAACGAAGCCCAGAGTCACTCGTTCTGCCCTATATTATGTATTTTTTTTGTACTTGACCATACCAAGGAACCTTCTGGTTACGCAGATATTGAAGGTCAAAGTTACAACCTTGTTTTCGATGTTTTTTTTACGAAAACAAGTTTTAAATGTAGGTACATAACATTAAGTACCTTATACTCTTCAATCCTTTAGTAGACGAAAAACCTTCCATCTTAATTAGATATATTATGACTCTATGAGCGTAGTCTTAGTGTTATTCTCACATTTAATTTTATATTTCTTTTTATTCTTTTCGAACCCATTTTGAAATAGAACTCTACGGCTATATACCCACCTAACTAATCGTGTAACGATTTTTGTCATCCCAAAAACTACCTTTCAAATTATCATAACTATATAATATTATAAATGCGAAAATGAGTTAGTTTCTTTGTTACGCTTTCACGCTAAAACGGCTGAATGGATTTAGATGAAATTTGACAGAAAGATAGCCTGGAACCTGGAAAGGAACATAGACTACTTTTCATCCTGGGTCACAAAAGATGTCGCGGGAAAAACTAGTTTTAAATATTTGAAAAGTACGTGATACAATACATTATACGAGTAAGTATTATCGTTTTGTAAGCATCGATTAGTATAATCGTGCCACAGTTACATCACAACGTAAAGTAAATACACAATGTTGTACCGCGAACGAATTACTTACCTACGATCCACATGGAAAACAACGTGATCCAATGATATCCAACAATTCAACTCATTTTATTTATAATGTTTTTTGCTGAAACTCCGAGCGTGAAGAATTACTACCTATATCTACATACTCGGTTCATTGCATAATGCTCGATGTGACATATGCTGACTATTATTTTTAGTGACCCTTTCATTATTTTGAACGTCTCAGTGTGCATCTGGGAATGATAACAATCAATCAACCTGTCTCAGTACAGACACACACTGCGCTGTACACTGCTGGACAACTGTAATACCAACTGGACAAACTATACATGCCTATCCCAAGTTGATCATTAATACCCGGTTCTCCAGTGTCCGGTCCCAGGCACCGTTTTAAGATCGTCGGTCTACCCAACTAGCAACTGGGAGAGGTCCTACGCTACAATTGCCTCTTCACGGTCTCCACTCAACATCTGTTCTTGATAGAAGACCTAAAGTTTGTTTAAGTATTCAACAATTCAACTCATTTTACAATGAAAGAGCTGAAACACCGAGCGCTAAGAATGACATTTGTTATACTGTGTTCATTGTGTGATGATCAACATGACGATTCTTCAGATCCTTCCGTAATTTGTAAGATTCCGTTCTCATACAAGTTCCTACTATTTATTGACGGTTTTAAGGCTTGTATTATGCAAATATTTCACTTAATTTTAGCCTTGAATATCAATTTTACTCAGTCAGGTACAATAGTCGGTAGAGGACAAAATATGGTTGATCATATAATAAATGCCACATCAAGTAAGACCTACATGCGTTTTTCAGACAGCTGCTGAACATAGGCCTCTCCTAAGTAACACCTGATTTCCTGACTTCCGTATCCAGCCAGTCCCAGCTGTCTGCCGAAGGCCTTCCCGAGCTATGCTTATCTCTTCACGGTCTCCATTCAAAACCGAAGTACAATACCATAGTTTTGAAAGTTCCTTGAATTGGACTTATATCAACTACAATTAGTTTAGGGGGCCTACCACAACCACTAAAAGCAGTATTATTTTAATCTTACTTCAGTTGGGGAAAGAGATGGTGCTATACGTCCTGTAGAGCTTCATCTCTTTCCCACACTAAACTAATATTAAAATAATACTGCTTTTATAGGTGGTGGTAGGCCCCCTGGTTTCCTCACGCTGTTTTCCTTCACCGATACCAGTAATGTCCAAGATGAACTCAGATAGCAAATATAAATTGAAAAAGTCACATTGGTACTTGCCCGGATTTGAACCCACAACCACGTGCGTGAGTAGCGAGGCCATAACCACTGGCCCATTATAAGTACTTATAATCTTCTTTGGCGATTTCAAACTTATATTAGCTAGTGATAGCCAATATACGTTTGTAATCGCCAGCCCGTCTTGGGTAGCGTGGTGATCAATGCTCATAGAAAGAAAGAAAGAAAAATGCATAGATGCCTTCTCTGTATGAGAAGAGGCTTTTACACTGCAGTGGAATAGTAAAAGGCTGGTATTATTATTATTTATATTAGACAAATCAAATCTTTTTATTGTGAGCATATGTTATACCGACAGATGTTACGTAAGTTACAGTTCCATTATGTCCTGCCTAATAGGCATACAATAATTATATCAACATGCAGTATAAAAAAATCTCAGGTATTTATATAGCAAACCTTACAAAAAAACAATTAGGTGTGTGGTGACAGATTGTAGTTTGTACTAATTATTAAGAAAATCTTGAATCGTGTAGTAAGCTTTGACAATTAAAAAATACGCAATTTATAACAGTGGGAGTTCCTTGGTCCTTAAAATGTCTTATTGTACTTACATTTTAGATGCCATTCCAAAAAAACTTTTGCCCAGAAGAGCGGTTCTATTTGGTATACTAGATATTATCAGTATACCTACATATTATATTATGGTAACTGGTAATTAGTGACAGATACTCAAACACGTGACTTTACTCATCATTATGAACAGCTTTTACAATGGAGTCAAACCTAAAATCGCGAAAAAAAATATGATGTTCCCTACATTTTATGTTCGCGTATCTCGTCAAAATGAAGGGAGTAGCAGATTTTTTTTTCGTGAGTTCAGATTTGGTTCCATAGTAAAAGTTGTTCATAATGATGAGTAAAGTCACGCGTTTAACTATCGGTCAGTAATTACCAGTCACCCTATAATTTCACAGACACAGATTACCGCGATAGGTACGGTCAGCATGTAAAGAAACGTGATAAAATGACATTTAGCAATTCAACACATTTTTAATGTTTATGCTGAAACACCAAGCGTGAAGAATGACATTAACAATGTTTGCAAGCACAAGTAATAGTGTAATGGTTGCTTTGTAATGTGATATAATGGCCTGAAAATAACAACTTACTATGGGCACTAATGCGTCTGCTAAGTGTGGTGGTGGTTACGAAAATTGTTGTAGATGAGAATTATAAAAACCCACACAAAAGACACACACAAATGCCACACATAAAAACCCACTCACCCCCACATAAAATTATACAGTTACAAGTGTAACAACGCACAAGTTACAAGTGTAAGAATATTGTACGAAAAAACATAAACGCCACTTTTTACCCTACTGCGGTGAAGCCCAAAAGGAGAGACCCTAATACTTTTAAAGGTGCTAGTTTATTTTAATTTTCAAAGTGGTATGCGTGACCGCGATAGTACACACGGCTACACATCAAGCTATACATTTCCAGTTTAAGCTGACCTCGCATTGTACGGAAATCGTTTACAATGCGAGATCACCATAAACTGGAAATGTACAGCTTGATGTGTAGCCGTGCGTACCTATAGTAGGTACACCCACATTTCGCCAGTTAAATAATTGAACAGAACACTCCTTACTTAATTTAACACATATTATCGGTGTAATACCCCATCTTTTTATGACTGTTCAGCGTTGCGTAGCATACCAACAACCCAGTAACTTAGTTAGACATACATACATACATTAATTACTTACACAGTAGGTACAGTCGAACGAGCTATTTGGTCTACAACCAAAAACATTAATTTTTCCACTACACTACCATATCTATTGTGTGAGTACTTAATTAATTTTTTAGCTTATGGCATGCTGAAGACTTACTCAGTTATAAAATTACTATAGGTACAACACCATATTCAGGTTAAATTCCAACGTAATCATTTACTAAAGGGAATTAGTAATACATTAATCTGTATACAGATGGTTTCCACTTTATCTCACCACTTTTTCCAAAAATTTACATTACTAAAGGATGATGGGCGTTTCGCCCCCCCCCCCCTCTCCCCAACAGCATAATTGTAGTGTCGTTGGAAAGGACTTTCCAAATTGACTATGACGACTTTTTTACCAATTCGTTGTCCATTCGGAGTTATCCCAGTATGAACATGAAACTCAACACGAAAGTTGTGTTTTGCAAGTTGTGAAGTTTTTCAATTGTCAAATAAAAAACAACTTTAAAAGGTGATTAAAAATAAAAATTACAATTCCATGTATTGCATGATAATGATATAAGTATTCAAATAAATAAATCAAAACCCTCAATTTGAAAGTGGCACTACAAATTGGCATCCACAGAAACGTTTTCTGAACCATTTGTTTCCAGATACCTAGTTTTGGAACCAACTACAGTTGCAAGTTATACCAAAATACCAAATTGGTGCCCGTATACCAATTAACGTGTTCAACTGTACATTTACTCAATACAAAGACCAAGGTCTTAACACTTCCCGAATCTTTTCATATACTTTATTACCATAGCCGCCATCTTGTAACACATTACAAATAAGATGATTGTCATTACAATAGATACCATGGCAGGTATGGTCACGATTTGTGAGGCAACTCGTTTTTTGCTGGGTCTGAACTATTTTATTTGAGAAACAGGTGTCATTGAACTTACAATGTCGTTGGTAAATATTGACCGAACTGTATGATTATTTAGCTATTCGTTGAGGTTACTAAGCAAAGTGTTTTTTTTTTTTTTTTACAGTTCCGTAACTCAAAAGAAAAAAACGGAACCTTTATAGGATCACTTCGTTGTCCGTCCGTCTGCCAGTCTGTCAAAACCCTTTTTTCAGGAACGCGTATCAAGTTGAAATTAATATCAAATTGTAAGATAAAAAAACTACAAATAATGATTTTGGATTCTTTCCTTTACGCGATTACAAACTTACATTTTCGGTTGGAGAATTGACCGTGACGTATATCGATGTATGGGAGAACATCTTTTTCAACTACAATGTTAAGTTTGTTTTTGGGATAAATTCATCCCAATTACGGAACTCTTCATTGTGCGTGGTCCGACACGCACTTGCCGGTTTTTATTTTCATAGCACCTGTGTGTCCAGATTCGCAGGTCGAAAGAAATGCGAAAAACTTCTTAAATAATTATATGAACACAAATGCAAATGTTTACTTAATTAAAAAAATTCTAGGAGCCAAAAGCAAGGACTTTAAAATATTATTCAGAAGCTATCGATCTAGTAGTAAACGGGTCATTAGATTAAAGTCTGTTCTTTCTTAGTGATAAATATTAATTAATTATCTGAATTAAAGCTTCACTAATCATATACGACAACAACGATTTAATATTTTACATGACTGCCCAAAAAGAAGTGACTTTAGTAGTTCAATCATTCACTCATTCTTGCTTTCATTAATTAATTCTTTCATTCGTAACGTTGTCCCCGTAAAAATATCCCCATTAAAAGAGACAAAGGAAATTTTATTATAATTAAAATCTCCCGTTGTCCATATATTACATTACAATACATTAACGGGTTCAGCGTATAAAGACAACGGGGACAACGGGAAGTAATTTATTTTATTAAATACCTTTTGTCCTATTTAACGGGGACATATCTACGGGGAATCACTCTTTTGTTTACTCGTTCATTCTTACTATCATTCATAAGCTATTTCCCCACCAAGTTAAACGGTCTGGCCGTCATTTCATTTCATCATTGTACCCTATTATTACCATACCAAACCGTTCATACTTAATAACACGATTTGTCAAGGCCAGTCGAACTTAGAAACGCTATTGTAACACTAAACTATTAAGAGAAATATAGATCGCCTAACTTTATACCACTAGGTATAAAGTTAGGTACCTACACCTAGTTACCTATTATTAAGAAAAATAATAAAAACTTTTAAGTATAGCAACACTTTTTTGTGTCTACCAGATACAATAGATGCCTTGTATTGGCACGTTCTTTAACGTACAACATACTACTATTTTGATCGATGTCTTTTTTCTATAGGTGAATTATTATATATTATTATTTATTATATATGACCGATATATATTTATAGGTTAAGGTAGTTAAATAAAGATAAACAAATCGTAAAAAGAGTTTTTATAAATGACACTTTCTTGTTTAAAAATACGATAAAACCAAATTAACAATATTTAAAAAAACAGGTTTTAGAGAAAAACTGAGATCAGAACTATGAATTTGAATTATCAATCGAGACTGGAGTGTTCATTACTGTTCATAGTTTATACACACGTTTGTTTAACTCATTACTCTTCCTATAATGCGTCCGAAGTCAGCTACGTAGTATTATTACATTATCTGTGGCTAAAGACACTATTGAAAACACAGTGTCTATGAGATAATGCCTTAATGTTCTTATTATCTATATACATATTTAAAAATTAATCCCTTTTTCCTTGGTCACGGCATCACGCGTGAACGGCTAGGCCAATTTCGGTAATTATTTTTTTGTTGTGTTTGTTATAGTAAGGAGATGGTTCTTAGGATAGGTAGGTGAAGGTAGGGTAGGTAGGTAGGTATGCAAGTTGGTAGGTATGTATGTTGGTAAAGTAGGTAAGTATGTAGGTAGGGTAAGTAGGTAGGTAGGTATGTATGTATGTAGGTAAGTAGGTAGGGTAGGTAGGTAAGTAGTTAGGGTAGGTAGGTAAGTAGGTAGGTATGTATGTAGGTAGGTAGTTAGGGTAGGTAGGTGCGACGTAGATAAGTGCTTACACGTGCGAAGCCGGGGCGGGCAGCTAGTAGAATATAAATTGCTCAAGAGGAAAAAGACAGCACTAAATTCTAGTCTCAGTATTATTTCAGGGTGTTACATCATATCTTATCATTATAACAATTATTTCCAATTCTGCCTAGATCAATCGGTTAACAGTGTCATTCACCTCGATCAAGATTACTTCACCGTTTTGTAACTAAAACGATAAATGATAGAATATTTTAATCTATAAATATAATCTGTAACGTAACTGTTGCAGCTACTTACTATTTACTAACTTTTATAGACGATTTCATCTACAGGGTCAAATAAAATTAGGTAGCAAAACTCCGCAGACGTGTTGGATATCGATACTTATAAATAAAACAAATTAAAAAACTGTTTCTTAACTCATACTTAGAAAGAAAGAAAATACATTTATTTAACACAGACCAAAAAATCACACAATTTATACAGCAGATAAAAAAAAACTAATAAAAAGTGTAAAATACGATGTAAGAAATTAGCAGGGGAGTGTGCCTCACGGCTGTGCTAAAAAGGCCCAGTTCAACTTCAACAGTAACAACACTACCAGCGGTTATTCACCTCAAAAAAAAATACATTTTTTTATTTTATTGTGTCGTTTTTAGATGGGGATATCGATGCCCATCACGTTTGCGGAGTTTCGCTAGCTAATTTATTATGACCCCGTATAATTACTAGCTAATTTATTATTACCCCGTAGGTATTATAAATTGAAGTCACTTTTTGTGTCTGTCTGTGTAAACTACGAAACGGATTTTGATGCAGTTTTCACCATCATAGAGAATTTATTCCGGAAGGTTTATGTGTATAATGTACAATAAGATTCAACTTACATATAAGGAAATTTCGATGTTCAGTCAAGTCGTAAAAGCCATGCGAAGCAGGGGCGGGGCGCTAGTTAAATATAATATGTAACGTAACTATAACTGGTGCATTAATCAACGAATAGCTATTATAACTTTTATTTCCGACTTCATTTAATATAATAAGTATTACGCATAACTATGAAATGCACTGTAATCTGTTTAGAAAGTGTTCTGAAAACATAAAAGCTCAATTTGTTTCAGTGACATACAACAATAACTTTAATCTTGTGACAAAAACATTAATTTAATATTGAGTTTTGTCCACAGTCCGTAATATTTTGGCCATAATGTGTATTAATTCGACGTACCTACTAATAGCTTCTACTAATAAAAAATATATATTTTATCATTATTAATTTTAATTTAATTGAAAATTATAGCTATTTTAGGCTATTTTCGTCCTTGGAAATGGGTCCATATTGGCTCACCTAAAGTTATTTACCCGAAATTGTTCTTCCTAACGATTTGTAATCCGAATGATCACTCTTCCTAAAATTTTTCATCCTAAAGTTTTCATTCATACTATTTGTAGTGGTACCGGCGATGTTCATAATACTCATGTTTCCGAAAATTGTAATTAATAATATCATGAATGTAAATATATTTAAACTCATACTGTTTTTTCTCATAAAACGCTTTTATCCTACTGAGAGAACATAATCATGAACCAGATGCTAAGACGGAAAAGGTTTGTTTTTAAACTATTTCTTGTGATCAAAACAACTGTTCATATTTTTACATTTAACCATTTTATTTTTGGTTATTGTTGTTACATATATAATACTATATCTATACCTGAGACAATTATGTCTAAAAACCAACTGTTTAGAATGATTAAAGGTCGTTTCACTGATTATTGTCTTAAATGAATGAAATTCAGGTCAAAGTGTCGTCTTGGGGGCACTATGAAAAAAATACTTAGAAAAATTTCGCGACCAATTTCGAGGTAGCGCTCGCCGGCCGCTGCCGCGGCACCGCTCGCTTCGCTCGCTCGGCTCGCGCGTAGTTGGTCACACTTCTAACCTAACCTAACCTAATCCTAATCTAAACAAAAAAGATATGACTTTGAATAATAGTGTAAAAGATGGTTATGTTGAGAAAATATAGGAAAACAAATAAAAGTATAATAGATGTTTATTGCTACTGACATTATGAAGTTGAATGCTTCGGAATTATGAACATTAGAGACAGAGTAGTTAGGAATTGTGATTGTTAGGATGAAAAATGTTAGGAAGAACATTTTCGGATTTCCAATTATCGGAGTTGAAAATTTAGGTGAACTTTGGCGCACCCCTTGGAAATAAATGACTATAAAGCTACATTCGTGTAGTTACAGGTAGGTCAAGTTACCAAAAGAAAACAAACAAACAGAATTTAACCGCCTCAGTGGCCTAGTGGTTAGACCACCAGTCTCAGACCCAGAGGTCCCGGGTTCGATTCCCAGTGGGCGCAAAATTTTCTGCTCGGTTTGGTTGGTGGTAGGGCTTTGTAAGTCCGCCTGGCTAGCTACCACCATCTTATCTGAATCTGTCGCCATAACAACAATGTTAATAGCATTGTTGTGTTTCGGCAGTTAGAGGTAAAATAACCAGTTCCTCTGTGATTGAGGATTGTAGGTGAAGCTTGCTTCCACCTTCGGCCTGATCATTACTTACCATCAGGTGAGATGGAGGCTAAGAGTGCCAAAGCGGATAAAAAAAAAACTTTACACAAACTATTCACACAAGATAAATAAATATCTAATATCATGAAAGAAGGACTCAGAAACATTTATTTATAACACTGACTTTATTTGATAAAATCTGCAGTAATAACATAACATCACACCTGTAATCCCCGAAAGGTTAGGCAGAGGTGAACCTATAGAACACCCACATTTCCATTATGTTTAAGTCCCATGTAATAGGGGCCTGTTGCCATCAACCGGCCACAAATCTAGACTTGCTGCTACGTATAGAGAAATTCCAATAACACTTTGCCCGACCCGGAAATCGAGCCCAGGACCACAGATAATATAATACTACGTACAGATACCCAATCCCATACAAATAAATGAGATCTCCCTAGTCGGGCTATTGACTGGCTAAATGTACTACAGTTATGACAAACTGAGTAAAACGCCATCTATTACAAAGAGCTCTAAACAAAAAGGTTTTATCTTTTTTTGTTGAAAATACGAGATTTATGAGTTACAATAGATAAATCAGCATTAAACAAGGAATTTTTGATTTTTACTAATCTTACTTCAGCCAAAATCTTCCGTTTATCGCTTTTTAGTGACTGTTAATTTCATAATTGTTACCTATGCTGCCATCTATGATGTTTTTTCAAGACTAATTATAATTTGTTCGAATTGGTACCCCATGCCAGGACCAACTCAGCAGCAGAGCTTGCGACCACTAGACCCATGAGGCAGTCACACACACAGAATACACAACACACACAAATAACTATAAATCAATCTTCCTAGCCTTTTCCCAACTATGTCGGGGTCGGCTTCCAGTCTAACCGGATGCAGCTGAATACCAGTATTTTACATGGAGCGACTGCCTATCTGACCTCTACAACCCAGTTACTGGGTAATACGATACCCCTTAATAAGACTGGTTGTCAGACTTTCGCGCTTCTGACTACCCGTAACGGCTGTCAAAGATTCAAGAATGACAGCTGGGACCAACGGCTTAACGTGCTTTCTCGAATGTAAAGGTGGTCAACCATCCACGGATCATCCCCAGCAAGCGTTGCTTAACCTAATCGATCGACCCTAGCGGCTTTTATTACCCACGAGAACACACAAACAACTATAGTCGTAGATAAATTAATTCCCCTTACTATAAACACCGTTTTAAAATCTTATCAGCATTTTCCAACGCAAGTAGTAAAAGTGAAGATTTCATAATTTTCAAATCGCCATTTACCTACTTAGGTTAGTTGAATAATGCATGATAATTATGTTTTGCTTTCTACTATGGTGTTAGTATCGTGTAGTTTTCTTTTGTTTTGTGCACATAATATTAACGTACACATCTGTATCTTCTCGACTAATCACTCCAAAGAAGGAGAGAGATTTCAACTGGCAAATGAGTTATCAATATATATACAGTTTTACAATAAATTGTTAAGCCGCGGTATTATTGTGATCTGTGTCCTAAATGCTATTTCTGCCCGTTTTTACTGCCCTTTCCAAAACTAGTAGATAAAGACAGCCATAGGCATCTGTCAGGTAAAGATAACAATGCTCGTACTAACATAATTTATGTTTTAATAGATAAAATTTGTTTCTAACACACTCTTTGTGATTTCATGTAAACTGTATGGATTTTTTCTCTGAAATAAATAAATAATTCTAATAAAAAGAGATAAATAGATACCGAAAGGAGGGCTAAAACCACAATCTGTATGAAAACGTGCCACTTTTTCACACACAATTTAAAAACTTTACTTCCCAATGAAATAAAACATTTCCAATGCCTCGGCCAACTTTTTCTAGTCTTTACAGCTCAATATGGCTTATAAAGGCATTTTTCTAGATTTCGGTGGATTTCCGGTGCCGATAATGCTAAATGAAAAGCACAGATTAATCGTAATTTTACTCCGTTTTTTGACCCGCGAAGTACATAGGTACAATCGCGTCGTCTAGTTAGATTTATATCTGTTGCTAAAAAGATCAGCATCCTCCCGCACTTACTCCAATTTATTTGTGGTCAGCTGCATCATGTCTTTGGCATGTCCTATTATTCCATCATCATTATTGCTTGCTGCTTAAAATCCATACTTATAATTATTATTGCGAAAGTGACTATTTGTCTGAGACCTTTTTTCGCCTAAACCACTGAACAGATTCTTATGAAATTTGACAGATAGGTAGCCACGGAGCTGGAGTAGGACATAATAATGCAACTTTTCATTCTACATCGCAAACAAAATCGAAGGCAACAGTTAGTACTTATCTAATATTTAGTTCAAGAAACTGATTTGAGCTGAAAGCAGGAACGACATTTACGAGGAGGAATAAAGCTATGATAAGGATAGTATGTAGAACTAGGAGCTCGTAACTTTCGGTTCATAAAACTTACCAGCCGTTATTGGAGTAAATTACGACTAGAAATCTGAATCGGTTTCAAATACTGAAAGATGGTTTTATATCCTAAAGTCATAAATCCCACGTTAGGAGCATCCTCAGCTGATATTAGCTTCTTTATATAGAGACACAGATTGGCTTTATAACCGATAATGATTCCGCAATCATTTTTTATTAAAAAGCCAAACTGTTCTCAAATATCAAGGTACCTATTGTATGAATAACCGCTTATTCATACAATATCTTGATAACTGGGAAAAGCATAATTTAAGATTACCTACCATATTATTTTGAAAATTGCACATTTTGAGAATAGCAAATTTTGGGAACAGTATATTTTGAGAATAGCATATTTTGAGAACACAATATTTTGAGAATAGATAATTTTCAGAATAACATATTTTGAGAATAGATAATTTTCAGAATAGCTTATTTTGAGAATTGCACATTTTGAGAACAGCATATTTTGAGAATAGCATATTTTGGGAATAGCATATTTTGGGAGCGAAGGATCTTCTGCAGATAATATGAAAGAAAGGGATCCTTAAAACAACCATCGCAAAGTTTACCGACCCGTTACAAGTACTTAAACGTAAAATAACAAGCAAACTTGACGATTTCAATAAAAATTTCGTTATGACACAAAAAATTTGCGAACTGGTTACAGAATCAATAATAAATACTACCCGTACACATTTAATTTCGAAACGCCATTACAATTTACAGTTGGTTGCATTAACATACTTTGTATCGCTGAGTTGAGGTTACTTACCGATAAAATATTTGTACCGTTAGTTGCGTTAAGGTAAATGCGTTTGCACCTGTGGTAATGCGAGAAGAGATTTATACAGGATGCATTACGCCAGTGTAATAATTATTATGGCATTCAACATCGATAGGAAAGAAAACATTCAATAATGGTACATTACAGTAGGTCTGTATTCCTGGACTGTATGGGCGGCGGTGTAGTAAGTGCACCCTTATTTTACCAGTTATATTTAAGGCGACGCCGACAATAGCCGATTTAATGATTTTATACTGAAAATGACGTCTAAACGAGTAGTGTTAATGATTTGGATAAAATATAATGTTAAATTAGAGTGTTTTTTTAATAACTTAATATACGAATATTTTAGACTATGTTTATATTACATAGTGAAATTAATTTGTAAAGTTATGACTGACGCGGATAAAAAACTGAAAATTACGCAAAAGCTATCAAGCGTATTTTTCTGAAACCTTTTTAAGGATAATTAAAATATTAATCTTTTAATATACGTGTTGTATTAAAATATCTTTTGTTTTATGTATAATAAAAATTGGTGACAGCGCTGCTTGATGGGCGAGTTCTGTTACTACCGCTGGACGTACGACGCGTTGCGTGAGCTCAGTACAGAACACGCAAGCTAACCACTCAAGGTCACTGCAGGCATATATCTGCGTCTTAAGGCGCATGCGATAGGGTGGCCTATGGTCATTAATCGGGTACAAATCCAAACTCCAGTTTTCTAGTGATAAAACTTATGGAAGAGCCAATAATTAAATCAAATTTTGCTCGACCTGGGACCTGAATCGAATCCATTACCCAGGACACCGTGCTCTGCAGTCGTGCTTGTGACCGCTACACGAACTACGCCAGTGGTTCCCAACCTCTTATCATACCTGCCCCCTTAATTTCCCTTAAAAACACTACGCCCCTGAGTTACTTTGTCGATATAAGCAACAGCATCATTTTTATTTTGTAGCATATTCGTGTTATCAATCCTTTATGTTGCACCTGCCATTTGTCTCTGCATCACCCTAAGGTAGGGGAGACCGGGGCCACAATTAACAAAAAAAATACTTTTAGTTGTATCTTCGAAATGATTCAACATTTAGAGTTGATTTTTTTGTTAAATGATGCTTTAATTATTCAGGTATCATGTTATTAACATAAATCAAACATAAAA
Organism: Conistra vaccinii; assembly: GCA_948150665.1. Taxonomy (NCBI): domain Eukaryota; kingdom Metazoa; phylum Arthropoda; class Insecta; order Lepidoptera; family Noctuidae; genus Conistra; species Conistra vaccinii. The sequence goes on from OX411328.1 coordinate 5,985,145, forward strand.
GAAATGATGTCTTAAATAGAACACTTTTTCTCCAAAAAGTCAGTTGTTAATTTTTACCTCATCTCCGGGGCTAGAATTAACAGCTCTGAGGTAAGTATTAACAGAAGGGGCAACAATTAACATTATGTTATGCCAACTGATATAGAAGAAAACAAATATATGTATGACAATATTTTTTGGTATTAATAAAAGTGAAATTAATACAGAATTGTATGGAACACATTTTCTTATTAATTTATAATACATTTATCAAATACAATTCAGGCAAGTGAATGATGTGATGTCGCCTTTGATACACCTAGCTTAGGCCCAGTTATTGCAAGAGATAGGTATATTGAATCCAGTCAGCACGATGTATCTTTATTACAGGAGACGTCATGTACATCAATAAATATTTTTGTAATATTTATTGATGTATTTTGTACACAGTGAAATTCATAATATAGATGCTACATTTTTAGAGCGTTTATATGTTTTTACTGAGCTCGTAGTAGAGCTTTTACCAGAGGTCTTATGGTTTTGGACCAAGAAATCACTAGCATCTTTCTGCATGTCTGATGATTCAGCTACCGGTTCATAAGATATTTGCGCTATCACCACATCTGGGGTAGGTATTAACACGTTAATACTGACCCCGCCGATTTGTTAATTATAACCTCAAAGGTACATTTTTTGTATTAAGTAACATAACAAAATATTGGTTAATAATTACACCGATACAGCAATGTAGCGTTATTAAGTATGAAATATACTTCTAGGAAAACAAAAAACATAATCATTACACCGAATATTTCGAGAATAAATCAAAAAATTTGAAAGTTAAAAAAGTTCGTTACGTGCGTGAAAATGTCAGCCGGTATATAACTCATTCGGACGATGCGCAGATCGCAGCTGACCAACCCCGAGCCATGCGGCGTGATCTGGTCGGCATATTGAAGCACTCGCTGTAGGTGTAGTGTTTATAGTTTTGGAGAAAATCACTTGTTAATACTTACCTCTGTTAATTGTAGCCCCGGTCTCCCCTACTGGTAGAAAATGCCTCAGGCATTAAGTCCGCCTTTGTACGGTATTTTTATTTACATGTGCATAAAGTTTAATAAATAAATAATAAGCAGAAAATCATAAGAATTTAAAGCGAGCGAAAGTGAGGTCGAAAATGTTTGCACTCCCTTGGGAGTTTTGCAGAAAAACTCAAGAATTATGAGAATGCATAAAGTAAAACCTACAATATTATGAACTAGCCTTAACCTTTTCTAAATCAAGAACATAAAATGTAATAAATCTATAGTTCATTATTAAAGCCGCCGTGCCCCCCCATTGGTCACTCTACGCCCCCCGAGGGGGGCGCGCCCTACCGGTTGGGAATCCTTGAACTAGGCAATTGAATATAAATAATCCAAATGAATTTATTCATGGGTAGCAACAAGGACCAAATCAAATTATTTATTTTCAATTCCAAAAAGTAATTATAAAATTATTTACTATGTCATAACTATAATTTAAAGTAAAAATATTTTGGACCGATTAACAGGACCCGAATTTCGATTCAAATAAATCGAAATCGGAATCGGAACTCATTTTATGTAACGATAAAAACAGTTTATATGCGTACGACACGCAAATAACGTTAATAACGATTCGATGTGAAATAAACGTATATTTATTAAAATGTTCGGTGTCCGTGAAAATGTATCGCGAAAGTGGGTTGTCTGTTGAAACCATAAAGAGAGTCATAAGAAAGGTATGTTGCTTAGTAAATGTATTAATTCCTTCTTACCTACCTTATATTCTAATTTCCCAGATAGTATTTCAAATATTGACTAAACCGCAGACCACACTTCCCAGGGTGGCCTACTGGCCTGCATAAGCTTAATAAGCGTAAAAATATTCAAAACAAATATATATTCCCACGGTGAAAACAAAGAAAATCACTGTTATATCACTGTTATATTAATATCAAAATAAAATCTCACTCGTAAGAGATAATCACTAATGTTATTTTGTGATATTTTCGATACATAATCAGCCTATTAATGTTCCCACTGCTGGGACACAGGCCTCCTCTCTGTGAGAGGGAGTGGGCTGTAATCTACCACGCGGGCCCAGTGCGGGTTGGTAGATGTCACATGTCTTCGAATTTTTGGTTCTAAGATATGCCGGTTTCCTCACGATGTTTTCCTTCACCGTTTTGAGAGCAGTGGTTATGAAATTGTTTACACAAAGTAAAGCGCCTGCTTGAGTTCGAACCCACGACTTTCAACTCGTAAGTCGGGGCCGTTACCACTGGGCCACCACTGCTGTCATATTTTGCATATCTTCCTCTATTTCTGTCGGTAGATACGTCATCGATATTCGACTGTATAGGCAGATATAATCGTAAATACTACGTAGCCATTACTTTTCTATTGTTTACGTCAAATAAGATGAAGACATTCGATAAGATAAGCACCTTTTTTTTTTCCGGTGTGGAAAATCCTGATGTCCTACGGACGGGCGAAGGGGTCTGTCAGACTCCTACTGACCAAAAACCACTCCTATATTCCCTTCTCACACTGGGACCGGTGATCATGAGATCTAATGCGACTTCCATGAAAGATATGCAACGTGGCCCAACACTATAACTTTTCTGTACCTTGGCTTTACAAAAACAAGTCACATGAAAGCGCTAACATGGGGGTGCCTGCAATAATTAAGTACCCCTTACACACTAAAATACCTTAGAAAACATAAACATAACATCACGCCTCGTTTCCACGAAGCGTGGGGCAGAGGCGTACTTATAGTACATCCTCATTTTGCCAGTTATGTTTAAGTCCCATGTAATAGGGGCGAGCCTATTGCCATCAACAGGGCACCAATTCAGAGCTACTACTGAGAAATTCCAGACGGAATAATTCAATAACACTTTGTCCGACCCGGGAATCAAACCCAGGACTTTATGCTCAGCAGTAGAGCTTGCGACAACTAGACTAACGATATCGGTAATCATAATAATATCCATCGATGTTTCTCTGTTATTTCGATTGTGTAATTCAGAACAGAATTACACAAATATTTCATACAAAATACTTCTGAGCCATACCGCCATTTATCTATCCCACTAAAACAGTCACGAATATATCCGCAATAATTTCAGTCTAGATTTTTTACATAAAATAATTTCACACAGCGCAACACCAATTTTATGGATTTCACAAAATCAATCCGTTCTTACATTCAATTAATAATGACAGCTGTCAGATTGAATGGAATGAATGAAATGAATGAAGGTGCAATTACGTTTATTAAGTTGACGAAATCTTTGAATTGCTTTATTGATTTGTTTGTTACGTGTTGTGTCCGTGTCATAATGTAATTGAATAATCTTTTGAGTGGAAAACAAATTAGTAAAAGATTTATTACGAAGCTTGCGTCGTTTGCTTAGTGGTCGCAACCGCTACTACTGAGCACGAGGTTCGATTCCTGGGTCGGTCAAACTGTTATTGGGTTTATCCATCTGGAATTTCTTTGTAGCAGCCCGGAGTCCGGATTTGTGCCCGGTTGATGGCAGTAGGCCCGCTTCCTATAACTTGATACTGTTATGTAATAATCAGCCTATAATGTTTCCACTGCTGGGATCCAGTCTTCCTCTCGATGAGACGGAATAGGCCGTAATCCACCACGCGGGCCCAGTGCGGGTTGGTAGATGTCACATGTCTTCGAATTTTTGGTTCTAAGACATGCCGGTTTCCTTCACCGTTTTGAGAGCAGTGGTGATGAAATTATTTACACAATGTAAACCGCCTGCTTGGGTTCGAACCCGCGACCTGCAACTCGTAAGTCGAGGCCGGTACCACAGGGCCACCACTGCTCTCCGAAGACATGTGACACCTACCAATTCGCACTGGGCCCGCGTGGTAGATTACAGCCCACTCCCTCTCACAGAGAGGAGGCCTGAGTCCCAGAAGTGGGAACATTAATAGGTTGATTAGATTATGATGGAAAATATTACAAAATAACATTAGTGATTTTCTGTTACGAGTGTAAGATTTTATTTTGATATCAATAACAGTGATTTTCTTTGTCCTAGCGCGGGTTGGTAGATGTCACATTTCTTCGAATTTTTGGTTCTAAGACATGCCGGTTTCCTCACAATGTTTTCCTTTGCCGTTTGTGAGTGGTGATGAAATAATTTGCACAAAGTCAAGTGCCTGGTTGTGTTCGAACCCACGACCGTATTTGTAAGTCGTAGCCGTTACCACTGGGTCACCACTGCACTTTAGGTGCACCTCTGCCTGATCCTTTGGGGAATGTAGGCGTGATGTTATGTTTTGTTATTTAATCCCAACCTTTTTGTCTGTAACATAATTTAATTAAACAAACTTTTAGAGAATATCCATTTTAGATCATTCTGAATATTTTTTAATGAGTGTAGGTACTTACTGCAACATATTTAATTAAACAATCTTTTAGAGAATATCCTTTTTAGATAATTCTGAATGTTTTTTAATGAGTGTACTTACATAAGAAAACCTAATTGATGTTTAAAAGTTTGCAGGCTTTAGTCATTAAGGTCACTGGTTCAGGCAGAGGTTGGCTTAGAGCAATTTTCCACAGTTTTCTTTCTTTTAACAAAGTGTGGACGACAAATCAGATTAAGGAACGGTAAAGTAGTTTAGAACAAGACTTTATTGAGGATAGACTGAGTAATAAAACTTGTAGGTATAATAAACTAGCTGCGCCCCGCGGTATAGCTTCGTACAGATTAGCGAGAGGCGACACGCGACGCGACACCGGTTATTGTTATACCTTGAAGTTTTCTTAGAAATTGTATTGTTCGAGTCGCGCTGGTCTGCACAAGCCTTAAGTCTCGATATCCTAATCCAGGTCACATAGTCAGTCAGTCAGAAATGAAGCTAGTTGTCCATTCTAAACCGTAGTAGGTACCTATGGAGAAGAACGGGAAAGACACTCCATGGACACTCTTCGCTCACTCTTTTAAAGGATATTGTTACAAAATATTAGTTACTATTACCTATTTGCCTCTTTTTTTCTTTGAGGGGCTTGTGGCTAGGTAATAACAGCCGCACGGGTCGATCGATCAGGTTAAGCTACGCTTGCCGCGGTTGGTGCTTGGATGGGTGACCATCTTTACATACCAAGACCCCGCCGTGCCTCAAAAAGCACGTTAAGCCGTTGGTCCCGGCTGTCATTCGTGAATCTTTGACCCTCGTTACGGGTCGTCAGAAGCCAGAAAGTCTGACAACCAGTCTTACCAAGGAGTATCGTATTACCCGGTTACTGGGTTGTGGAGGTCAGATAGGCAGTCGCTCTATGTAAAATACTGGTATCCAGCTGCACCAGGTTAAACTGGAAGCCGACTCCAACGTAGTTGGGAAAAGGCTAAGGAGATGGAATTTCTACCTATTTACCTTTCGCCAATGCAGTTTTTAGAGAGTCATACATTTCCACAAGTTTTATTAACTTGTAGGTATAATAAACTAGCTGCGCCCCGCGGTATAGCTTCGTACAGATTAGCGAGAGGCGACACGCGACGCGACACCGGTTATTGTTATACCTTGAAGTTTTCTTAGAAATTGTATTGTTCGAGTCGCGCTGGTCTGCACAAGCCTTAAGTCTCGATATCCTAATCCAGGTCACATAGTCAGTCAGTCAGAAATGAAGCTAGTTGTCCATTCTAAACCGTAGTAGGTACCTATGGAGAAGAACGGGAAAGACACTCCATAGACACTCTTCGCTCACTCTTTTAAAGGATATTGTTACAAAATATTAGTTACTATTACCTATTTGCCTCTTTTTTTCTTTGAGGGGCTTGTGGCTAGGTAATAACAGCCGCACGGGTCGATCGATCAGGTTAAGCTACGCTTGCCGCGGTTGGTGCTTGGATGGGTGACCATCTTTACATACCAAGACCCCGCCGTGCCTCAAAAAGCACGTTAAGCCGTTGGTCCCGGCTGTCATTCGTGAATCTTTGACCCTCGTTACGGGTCGTCAGAAGCCAGAAAGTCTGACAACCAGTCTTACCAAGGAGTATCGTATTACCCGGTTACTGGGTTGTGGAGGTCAGATAGGCAGTCGCTCTATGTAAAATACTGGTATCCAGCTGCACCAGGTTAAACTGGAAGCCGACTCCAACGTAGTTGGGAAAAGGCTAAGGAGATGGAATTTCTACCTATTTACCTTTCGCCAATGCAGTTTTTAGAGAGTCATACATTTCCTTCCTAGAGTTCATTCGAAACATTTCTTTGCTAGTTACTTTTAAAACAAACAACTTATCCGTTCGTTTCGCTCCAGTCGTTAACACTGATCCGTATCCGGTGACAACCTTATTTAGACTTACAGAAACGAAAGTAAGAATCTAATTCCAAGTCAACTCTCACTTTACCTTAAAAGTATTTTAATAATACGCTACTATAAAGGTGGAGACTGACTTGCAACGTTTGTTTGTAATGTATCATTCGAGGCGAGCTTGGTTACAAAACGGTGATACACTAGACGCTCTCAAGCCTACTCTATTTTTGTGTCTGCTCCATTGCAAACATGCGCTCGTAAAGCTTGCATCGAGCGGCCCGGCTCGCTGCACTGGCTACTGTAACGCGTTACAAAAACTCGATACATTACAAACAAACATTGCAAGTCAGCTTCCGCCTTTAGGTATTTATAGTTTACCTATAGTAAATAAAGATTAGTAGCAGTAGGGTTGCATATTTACCAACTTACCAATATTACCAAACTTGGTTCAACCACAGTAACTATTGGTTTTGGTTGAAAACTATTGTGTGCTTCATACAATCAGCTTATCAAAAACTATCGTTAAACCACGTTTCATAATAAGAGGGATTCATAAATGTTTGAAGAGGGGTCAAAGTGCAATGGATAGGGATCAAACTAACGACTTTTCAGTTTTTCACTCACCAGTCTACGGACTCGACAGCACGCTTAACATAACCACAATAGAAACTATTATTTAACTTTATTAAAAAATTAAAGTACTTTAAAAAATATATGCATATATTATTTAATTTAAACTATTCTACTATTTGTCTATTCTTCCGTCGACCAAACCCGTAGAAAACCCGTTTCCCCCTGGTTGAGATTTGCGCAGACCATCATCCTAATTGCGTATCACACTTACAGTCACAATGTGAATGATACTGAAAGATGTTGCTCAACACAATGAATGTTGTTGAACTGTCAAAATGAAAGCCATTACTACTGTTAGTTTGTTTGAAGGAGGTCTATACTCAGCAGTGGGTGGAACTAAGACTCCCATTGCATATGGCTGTGACCATTATTTTTATAGCTCACATGAAGTCACATGTTAATATTTGAATGAAAAGCTGACTCGCTTACGTGAGCTGTGGTGGCCCAGTAGTAACGGCCGCGACTTACGAGTTGTAGGTCGTAGGTTCGAACCTAGGCAGGCGCTTTACTTCATCACCACTGCTCATAAAACGGTGGAAAACATCGTGAGGAAACCGGCATGTCCTAGAAAATTCAAAGACGTGTGACATCTACCACCCGCACTGGGCCCGCGTGGTGGATAACGGCCCAGTCCCTCTCACCGAGAGGAGACCTGTGTCCCAACAGTGGGAACATTATAGGCTGATTATGCTGGCTCACATTCGCTCCAAAGTATGGAACCCTTACTTCACTTAGTAAAATCAGCGAATCTTTCTCTAGGTAAGTTTTAACCGTTGAGCTATAACCGAGACAAATCTTTAGCCTTTTGCCTCTTCAATCATATTTCATTCTCTCAATGAATAAGTCTCATTGTTTTCAGGTCAGTAGCTCACTGGATCATCCAATACAATGCTCGCAGCACATCACTTTCATCATCTAATTCAATGATATTGTAAGGCATCAAAAGAAATATAAATAATGATCCGCTCATTGAAACCTCAATTAACGAACAATTGATTGAAATATTGTTGTAACCAATGTTCCACTTTTCATTGTTTTAGAATTTCGGTTGACTCTCTTCAGTATTGTTGCATTGAAATGTGAAAAGTTTATTTCTTAAGAGATGTTGCGCTGACCCCAAATAAATTGGGAGAAGGTAGGGCTGCCATCCATCCGGTTTCCCCGGATTTGTCCTAGTTTGGAGGATGTTTTGGTCATGTTTGGGATTTGATTAAAAAGTTGCCACGAGGGGCGCTCGGCGCCCCCTAAAACCGTGCGCCCGTGTGCCTTGCACACCCTGCACTATAGGTAAAGCCGCCACTTCGCAGGTTACTGACAACACATTGACCTTGAGCTGGTCTACCGTAATACAGAGTTTCAATAGAGAGGTCAGATTATACTGGTTTTGTTTATTACAACTGTGACGTGCGGCCTACCCTACTCTCTCCACAACGCTCGAATTTTCCACAAACTGCTACTATATCGAGTAGAACCACATTCCACAATACCGTACCCCCTTTGTGTCAAAGGCGACAATAGTCCTTCACAGCATGTGTCGGATGCGAAAAGTTTTATTCGAGTGACGTCAGAGGAAGCAGCAGGGTTGGTTGATTTAAGGCCGGAATACATCTGACGGAACTTACCTCGCCGATTTTCCATACAAACATCTCATACCGTACAGTCTACGTAATGTCAGTACGGTCACAGTACAGTACAGATATTTGGTCAAAGGTCCTGAACATGTGCCCAAATACCTATTTTCTCTTGACTACCAAAGCAGAAAACCACAGATTACTCAGAAAAAACACACACTAACTGACGAAATGTGGGTGCACTATATGTACATAATCTGCCCAACCCTTCGAGGAAACAAGGCGTAATTTTAGCTTACGTTGTACTTTGAAAAAAGAACATGTGCCACAAGATCGGCTATATCTCGGCCTTGAATCATAACAAAAGAAATAAGAAATAGTTTGGAAATTCCAAAAGTGCACACCTCATAACACACATTCATAAACGAAAAATAAATTCAAAACATAGTTTCTAATAACAAAAATTAACAATTTATCACTTTTCATGAATTATGTTTTGACTGCTGTTTTACCCATCAATATGGGTAAATTTCTAACCTCGCAATACTTACGTAATGTCAAAGACTATTTATTTAGATATTTACGTTGTGGGTTGCTAGGCAACACGATAGGTCAAGGTTGAAATTATTTAGATGAAGATATTATATTTTAGTTAGTATTTTATTAATTATAATTAAACTACTTTGAATAAAAGAGCCATTTTCAATAGGGTTCCTTTTATGGCCGAAACCAATGTATTAAAAAAAAATTGACTCAATTAATTGATTTTATCGCAAGCTACAATGTTTTCAAGCTTCATAAATTGACGGACAGGAATTTTTTTTCAACTATTTTGATGTTTTTTTCATTTCTCTTGCATTAAATCAATTGTTAAAAAGACCAGTATTAATCTCCATTTAATCATCTATACAATGGTATATAAATTAAGTAGGTTCTGTGTACTAGCAGGAGTGTAACAATAATAACAGTTGCAGAAATGGGGCTAAAAATATTTTTCGATCGTAGAGCACACTCTAATGCTTCGCATTAAGCCGCCCTCCGACGGTGCGCCATATCGCGGACGCACGCGCACGACGCACCGTGGGAAACCTAGCGTGCGTGGTAGAGCAGATGCGCGTTGTACGCGTGCGTGGCGGTGCGTCCTCGTGCGGGCTGGTGCGCGTCCGCGATATGGCGCACCGTGGGAGTTGGCTTTTACGAGTCGTGCAATAATGGCAGCAATCACAAGAAGATTTTTTTAAATATCACTACATTAATCATAATATTGTCTTAAGAAAGTTGTTCATTATTATAGGGTTTTTTCCTCTATTGAAGTAGAAGGCCATTTCTACTTCCATAGAGGAAAAAACCCTCCAAAATTCACTTTTTTTTAATGTTTTCTCAGCCCTGACATCAAAACTTAGAACAGCACTATTTCCGTAACTCTTTGTTATGGAGCCAATACCGCTCACTGTCTTCAAAATTGGATCTGACGGTAGAGCTCACTAATGGGTTGATGCCGCAACGCATTTAGTCTAGCTAAGTGAAATTGTCAGATAAACTTGGTTTTCTATGTAAAATGTTTTTTAAGCTGGTAGCTGGCATGGTACAGGGAGAAATAACTGATACTAACTATGGTTTAAATGATGAAGGTCTAAATATGTGCAATATTCCTGGCTGGCAATAATTAACTAGGTCTTACGTGCAACATCGTAAAACAAGAAAACCGTTGATTAGGTCCTTACCTATGAAATTGCCGATTTTTGATACTGGCTAGTCACGGCTAGTGTGAAGATCGATATCTTTAATTCTATTTAGAATTCCAAATTCAAATTAATTTTATAATATTGCATGTTTTTTTTTTTTACTGTTTTCATTTGGATTCCATACTCAGAAAACGTTAGTCAGCCGTATTTTTTTAGAACTCAAGGAAATTCGACAATATAAACGAAAGCTCAGTTATACTTAGTATTTCTTAGTAAACTTTAATTCTTTACAATAAATTGTTTGCGTATTTCAAAGCATTTTAAGCAATGGATATTACAAAATCTACGAATACGATAAGTCTTAGCTTATTGGACACAACAATTAGTTATCAATCATTTGATATAAATCTTGCCACTTCCGAAGTTTTTTTCTGAAAGAATAAAAAGCCTAATTAGCACTAGACTGGCTAGACCCAAAGTCCATTAAAATATCATTATCCCTAATGATAACGGCAAGCAAATAGATTTAAAAACAACTAAATAGTAGGTATATCTACAATATTTTAGTCGGAACGGCCATATTGTACCGGAGTGCGAATCCTAACGGGAATGCGAAGTGAGTAACCTCTTAACGTCTTTAGCAAATCTGTATTGAGCGTCCTAACAAGTTGAATATTAATTAGTTCCACGTTTTAATTTGATTGTTAATCAGGTTACGGATCTATTAATATGGAAGCTGGGAACGCTGTGATTATTTATCTTATTCTTAATAAAAATCTTAAATTCTCTCGTTCACTGACAAACAACGCACAGACTAAAACGCTGGGCCTAGAAGCATGAAATCTTGCACATAATTTCCATTAATTACGAAAGTAAGCACTAAGCGTTACTAGGGAAAAGAAATTACGCGAAATAAAAGGTCCCAGTCTACGTACAATTTCTTTGGACGAAATAGTCACATTAACAGTAAAAGTTGCTTGACACAAAACTTTACCATCTTAATGTCAGCTTGTACAAGTACCGACCAGAGAGCAAAGAACTCCTCTCCGCCGAAAGGTTCTGGAGTGGCGACCGCGTACCGGAACAAGTAGCGTTGGAAGGCCTCAACAAGGTCGACCGATGATCTGGTCAAGGCCGCCGGAATCCGCTGGATGCGAGAAGCACAGAACCGGTCGAAGTGGCGGTGCTTGGGGCGGGCCTATGTCCAATAGAGGACTTCTTTCGGCTGAAATGATGATGACCTTTTTGCTCAACACACACAATTTATTTTTCTCTACAAAAACGATAAATTCAAATTAACTATAATTTACAACGCCAATGGTAATGTGAATGTGAGGTGCCGTGCGTGAGATATTACAATGAATAATTCAATTAATTAATTAGTATTGTTAATTTATCCCGTGCAATACGCCAATCTGTATTACTGTGATCGATCGTAACAAAGCGAACCGATGGATTTAAGTAGAACATAATTATGGATTGAGCAATAATTATAATTAATTATACACGAATAATTATTAGAGAAAAGTAAGCGTGATAATCTTGGACATTACTGACTGAACATATATCTATTTAAAATTTCCCGAAAGGAAGATGATATTATAGTCGATATATTATAGTATGTGTATTTAGTTTATAACCTTTTTATGTACTGTTGTACCTATTTTAGTTGTAATGCATTATGATATATTTATTAAATTTTTCTTTGTTACTCTCAAACAGCCCCCTGTTTGAGAATAACAAAGAAAGACCATGGTGAGTTTTTGACAGATTTTGTATGGCAAATCTGTCAAAAACTCACCATCGAGAGACCATTGTGACGTCTGTAAATTAGTAGACTTGGCCCCCAGAGCACCTGCCATCAAATCTCTACACCTACTTACTGCCTAAGGCATTAAGTCCACTTTTGTAACTTTTTTAGAGTGCGAAAAGTTTAATAAATAATGAAATTATGGCGAATCCATGTTTATTCTACAAGTCACTTGTAGGTAAACCAAGTTAAAAAAAACTTGTCAACATTTCCTTGGTGAGACAAAACAGTATTAAAATTTTAAACTAGTATAAGACAAATAGACAAACTGAAACGTTGATCCTGTGAGACCCCTCTAATCCAATCTTCGTATCCCAGATCAGCTGTCCATTCTAATAAATGGAAACAGTACACTACAGCATCTAATTGAACCGTTCTAATAACTTGTAACACCATACCATGATCTGTACATGTCTATTATTATCAGTAATTAAGATAATTATTAGTCCGTAGTCGGTTTCTTACGTGAGGTTAGGCAGAGATGTACCTATAGTACACCAAAATTTCGCCAGTTATGTTTAAGTCCCATGTAATATTGGGCGAGCCTACTGAGAAATTCCAGCTGGAAAAATCCAGTAATAATATACCCGACATTTTTTTTTTGGGTGCTGTGTGTTGGCCTAGTGGTCCTGCGACCACAAGGCCAACAACGCAGAGACATCATTCATTCATTTATATTCAATTATTCATTCATCTATCATTCATTCATTCATCTAAATTATCATTATTATTATTCATTCATTTATCTATTTATTTATTTATTTATTTATTTGTTATCATAGAAATACAGATCTTATACTTAAAAAACCATTCACAGTAAAGCCAATAAGGAAAACCGCTTAAATTATATTTGTCTAAAAACTGCTATTAGAGAACACAATACTTAGGCTAATTGACCCGTTCCACTACAAACAACAATATAAAATTTCACTTTCTAATCATATCTTTATTCACAAAACTTTATTTGTCTCATTCGATTCGCTCTAATTCACAATCAAATCGATAATACTCGATGAATCGATTGAAAATCAATCCGAACTCAAATAGAGAACGTAGATTAAAAATTAGAGGTCGACTAAATGCAGATGCCAATCGATAATGCAAATCGAGTAAATGTGACTCGATTGCATTGAAAATCAAAATATAGAAAATTGTTTGTCGATTCGCATAATATAATATATTAGATAGTTTATTTTGTGTCGGCGTTGTCTATCATTGCGATAAATTTGTTTTGTATGGTTCCGCTATTCTATTGATTTCTACCAGCATGTTGTTTTAATTGTTAGTGGGAGTTATTAATGGCTTTATCATAAAACAAAATACTCGGTCAGTTTAGGTTAACTTCAAAAAATATCGACTAGATTTTTTGGTGCCTCCACCATTTTAGAGTTGATGTCAATTTAAATATTGATTGTGAGTAATTAATATTTATTACTTATTATTATATTTATTAATCGTATTACTGAAGATTGCGAGGAAGACGTGGATTAGACTCGCACCGACTTTTTTTAACGAAATGACGGTAAAATTTCATTTTACTGCAGCTAATTAAAAGTCTGGCTGTAGTTACAATAGCTTTACAATGTTCATCATTCACCTGCCAAGAGCCCAATGTATTTGTGGTCGGCACAATATGTCTCTTTCTTCCATACGTCTCTGTCATCATGTCGGTAGTCACCCTCTTTATATCCATATCATCTGCCAGACCTCTGACAGTCCAACCATATCGTTTCTTCCATAGTTTCACAATAATAAATCGATAAGTCAATCGTCAAAATCGATGCTTGCCCACCTCTAAAAGAAATTCGTCAATAATTAAGTCACTGGTTTTTGAGGTCAGTGAAATGAAGATGACAAAAACTTAATAAAGGCCAGATGTACTGACACCTTTTGAGATCCAATCTTTTATGAATGAACTTTTTCTACAGGAGGTATTTTTAATGAAATTTTAATACGACTTTTTTAATTATTAAAAAGTAGGTTGATAACTTTAATTATACCTGCCCGATACAACGGTACGTGGGTCGTGGGTGTCGCTGTACCTTTTAAGATGGCTTTTGACTTACTAGGTAACTCCTAATTAAAATACTCTTTATAAAGGTAACGACATAAAAATCAACTTAATTTACACGGACACAGATTTGGAAATACCTAACTTTCTATGTATCAATTTCGGTGATGTCTTTAATTTTTTTGACATCATACACTTTTTTCATTTTTTTCATTTTTTTGACATAACATCATAAAATTAGCATAAAAGGCTTTGATTCTAAACTACTCAGCATTATTTTTGTTATAAATAATGCTCATGAAAACTATAGAACCGTTTATAAAACAAGAATTGGGAAACAAAATAAGAATAGGAACACAGAAATAGGCTCCAAAGGCTACACTTACGGACACCAGGAGGTCTACTACCTAAACTTATTCCGTAGTTTCGGCCGAAGTTACGGTCGTTTCGTAATCTCGCTCTCACTTACGGTATGTCCGTCCAATGGAGTGTGAAGCGCCTATTACTTCAGCCGAAACTACGGATTTTGCTTAGGGACCGTAAGTAGACCCCCTGAAACGAGCCACTCTGCATTTTTTTTGTTTAAAAGTCTGCGACTTTTTATAAGTTCGTGAATTCAAATTTGGCACAATGATGAGAATCCTACTGGTCATCGTTTTGGTGAGTTGTACCAAAACGATGACCAGTAGGATTTTGGCTTCAAACCCCTATACAAACTTCTTTTGGCGCATATTATTTTTATCTTTTAGATTAGACTTTTAGATTAGAAATGTACACGGTGGCGGTGGCTCGGTTTAGGAGTCCGGGACAGTATTAGTTATACTTATAGGTAGATTGAATGACATTCTAGTAGTTAGCCTCAAACAATCAGAGAACAAAGCTGTTGTTCTCTTTACATCATGCCATAATTGATCCACATTTTATCGTTACAAATCTTACATGATTGTTTTGTAAGCAACGAGATTATCTCCATCGGTACGTATTGCGCAGAACATTGGCAACAAAACATTGACTAAAATTCAACACGCAATGTTATGTGGACAATTTGTACGTGTATAGGAAGTTTGTTTAAACAAGACAGTTTGACAGTTAAATGAATGATTGTAATATTCTGGCTGTCAGTGGAGACACTTCCGTTTTCCATTTTTAAGCAGACACGCAGTGTCTAGCTATACTAGGTATATAAGTTTTAAATAATACATCTATGGTGTCTCGTTTTGCGTAGTAATTATGGCTTTTACGAGTGGAGACAGATGAAAAAGACGATGGATGGATTATGTGAAGGTTTATTTAGGTCAGAATGAAAATGTATGGAAGAATACAATAAGCCGCGCTGACTCTAAATAACTGACAAATACAACAAAACAACAATAAATTAAAACGCTGATAATAATAATGCAAAAGAATATTTTGGAACTATCAGATAAATCATACCAAGGAAATTAAAAAACGATATTATATCAAGTAACGAAATATAGGGCGACTATGGGTTTTGACTTTTGACAAGATAATTAATTATAGTCACTAAACTAGGTACATAATTATTATTTGATATATTTGATTGAATTTTTCGTGTGCAGACTGAGAACAGCATTAGTTAAAGGTACGCAGTTTATTTAATTTATTGTCCTATTTTCGTCTCCACTTTGTATAACTAACTCAGTCAAGAAACAAAAACCAAAATAACAAAAAAATTAACGCACAATAAAAAAAATACATAATAGGTATAATGGTTAGGTAATTCATAAATCGCACCAAACGTAGAAAGAAATGCATGAAACGCTGTACCGTACGCGTAGTTACGATACCAACATTTCTAGGAAATACCAACACAGATTTTATTCAAACTTTATAGTTTCAATCGTTACGCAAACATGTATAGATGAAATGATGTTATAATAAAACACATAATTGAAATGTTTTTCCACCGTTTTTCTCAAAGAACGTAAGTGTAGGCTTAGATGAACATTGCTCAGTGTCTACACTGAAAATTAGTCGAAAAAATGAGTTAGCAATTTTTCTTTGAAAACTGGTTTTGCTTGGATTATGAGCCAATGCCAACCGGAATAATCATCAAATATCATAATCAGCCTATAATTTTCCCACTGCGGGACACAGCCCTCCTCTCTTCGAAAGGGAGTGGGCTGTAATCTATCACGCGGGCCCATTGCGGGTTGGTAGATGTCACATGTCTTCGAATTTTTGGTTCTAAGACGTGCCGGTTTCCTCACAATGTTTTCCTTCATCGTTTTGACAGCAGTGGTGACGAAATTATTTACACAAAGATAAGCGCCTGCTTGGGTTCAAACTCACGACCTACAACTCGTAAGTCGGGGTCGTTACCACTGGGCCACCACTGCTCCAACCGCAATAATGTATGAAACTAAATTAATGTAACTTAATTTCAGTGACTCATTTTACGTGACGGAAATTACACTGAATTTATTCTCGTCTACATTTTTTCTTAATCTACGGGTACCTAAGTACGGTGCTAAATAAGCGTTACCCAGCGTAATTTCCCTGACTCATTTTCGGCTACGCAAATAAGGTCTACGCTTACACTTGTCAGTTCCTTCCGGACTGGTAAAGTATCTTGGCTAAAATATCGTGTGTAACAAGATATTTTAGACCAGCTATGTTTACATTTTTCGTTTGTTATTTCACTCTGTTGACTGCTGGCACATAAAGTAAGCGAAGCGAGGAATATAATATCAAGTTATTAAAGTTATTATATATTACGATAACTTGAGAATATTTTAGAAGATTTAGCTTTTTGGAATACCTACTTATGTAATGAGAATGACATTAGTCACATAATTCGTATCTATATTATACAGGATGAAATTGAAAACATGCGACAACTCTTAAGGGGTCATTTTACTCATCATTATGAACAACTTTCACTATGGGACCAACCCTAAAATCGCGAAAAAAAAAACAGCTGTTCCCTACATTTTGACGAGCTATGCAAACATAAATGTAGGGAACAGCTGTTTTTTTTTTCGCGATTTCAGGGTTGGTCCCATAGTGAAAGTTGTTCATAATGATGAGTAAAATGACCCCTTAAGAGTTGTCGCATGTTTTCAATTTCATCCTGTATAGATACGAATTATGTGACTAATGTCATTATCATTATACTATTTTGCCTTTTTTTCATTTGTGTATGTATCTACATAGATTCTAGTTTGGTTTCAGATTTTATCTGTCACCATTAAGTCTTTTAAAAGCAACTTAGTAAGTACTTAATTATACAATGTAAAGACGACAATTGTAATTCCATCTGTCTAGCCTTTTCCCAACTATGTTGGGGTTGGCTTCCAGTCTGGTTAGACGCAGATAAATACCAGTAATTTACATGGAGCGACTGCCTATCAGACCTCCACAACCCAGTGACTGGATAACACGATACCGCTTGGTAAGACTGATTGTCAGACTTTCGGGCTCCTTACTCCCCGTAACGAAGATCTACGAATGACAGCCGGGACCAACGGTTAAGACTGCGTTTCCATCAGAGATTAGCGAGGATGCGTTGCGAGGGATGTGTGTGAAACTAACCAATAACATCGCTTCACTGTCATAGCTTGAGCTAAGTTATTTAATGTCCCTCCGCAAAAATCAACTTGGAATACATATACTTCCAAGTCGATTGAGTCCAGTCTGCACAAGTGCAAAGGGCAACTGATAGAAATTCAATGCCTGACGAAACACGAAGTTTGTCGAGGTACATTAAGAAAATAGTGGTACTGTACATGGATTTATTACATAAAACAGTACCTTGGTACCTACTAGGTAATAGGTAATCAATACGTAACTCCCGGAACATTAGGCCATATTGGCCCACCAATATGTACTGGCGTTATGCAATCACAAACCATCCTGCATCTACGAGTATGTACTTAGGATTCAAGTGTTTTCCTCAAGTCAAGAAACGATTAGCGACCAATACCGTAGTAATACCAGTTTCCTGAAAAAAACTACAAAGGCAAAATGAACTCTGAAGTTAAGACGGTAAAGTTGAAAATAGGTTGGGGACGTATTAATAGCAGAACAAAAGCGTTGTAGACTGGTCAGATTAATTGGAATTACAAGATTAGGAAACAATAAATCATTAATGACATTATCCGTCGGGCTCTTGTCACCGCCGGGGTGCCAGCTGTTTTAGAACCCAATGGCTTGGCACGCGACGATGGGAAGAGGCCAGACGGAATGACCATAATGCCTTGGAAGATGGGTAGGCCTTTGGTGTGGGATGCAACCTGTGTCGACACCCTCGCGCCATCCCATCTTCTCAGCACGGCGGGCTGTGCCGGGGCGGCTGCTTCTGGTGCAGAAAACCTCAAGCGGCGGAAATATAGCAACCTCATTGGTAGCTATATTTTTGAGCCGTTTGGGGTTGAAACACTGGGGCCGTGGGGTCCGAGTGCTCATCGAGTATTCCGGGACATCGCCAAGCGGCTGGTCGACTCCTCACGTGACCCGAGGGCTGGCCTATTCTTCGGCCAAAGAATCAGCATTGCCATACAACGTGGCAATGCTGCCAGCCTTTTGGGCACTTTTCCTGTTGACAGCGATGCGGACGAATTTTTTGATGCCCTATGACCGTTTCCCCCCCCCTTTTTATATACTTGTACATATTACTATTATTATTTTAATTCTGTTAGATTTTAAATCATGTAAATATCTATGGTCATAATAAACATTAACAAGGTTTATAATTGAAAAAAAAAAAAAAAAAAAAAAAAAATGTTACTTGAAATAGATAGGTAAAGATACTGTTAGTATTATATTAGATTAGTTAGAAAGACAATAGAGATTTATTAGTAGAGATATTTAAAGGAAAATAAACTGCATAATCCACATAAATCATTTGAAAAGAATAAGTCGAGCGAAAATTGTATTGATGAAGGTTCGTGTTCTAATTTTAGTACTACTTTGAAAATGGTCAATGTCATCCATAGTCAAGAGTATGAAATTATATTTTTATTCATTTGTACTTAGGACGGAGGAGCTCGTGGTTAAGTGGCTAAGTAATAACAGCCGCACGGGTCGATCCATCCGGTTAACTACGCTTGCCGTGGTTGATCTGTGGATGAGTCACCATCTTTAGGTACATACCGAGACTACAGCGTTCCTCGCCTCGAAGTACGTTAAGCCGTTGGTCCTGTCTGTCATTCGTGGATCTTTGACAGTCGTTACGGGTCTTCAGCCACGACTTTCTGGATGCTATGGCTACTCCCCCGAATCTTCCTCACAAGCAATGCCACCTTTTTCCTGATGATAGCATGACCATTCGTACGCGATTGGGCAAACATCCCCGAGGCACTACAAAAAAAAAGAAAGAAGAGTTTCTGAAACATTGTTATATTGGACACGCAAGGCATTTAGCGTCCCTCATGAACAGCTGAACCACAGACTTCCACTATACAGGCCTTAACAGTACGTTTTAAACAAGGTTATCTTGACTTGATCGGTACAACGATAAAATCTGGGCGCGAACATGTTTGTTCCCGTGGACCGCCAAGGCCCTGTGCTCCCTCTCCACGTCATCATCGTCTTTAAGGTCGTCGACACGTATATGGCCCAGATATTTGAACTCCGAACTCTTCTCTTTGACTCTTTATGATCCGTGCCCAACAGCATCTCTGCCTTCCAAGTTTCAGAACACGGTGGAGCAAGGCCAGAACGCAAGGGTGTGAAACTAATCGGGTATAGATTGGAAATCACTTTTTTACTTAGGTCTTCCAATCTATACAAGAGCAGCACATACGCAAATACTCGCGTATACTTCGTAGTGACCTAATTATGTACCTTATTCCAAAATATACAGTGCCAGTACGCATATGGACTAATCGTGTATAGATTGCGACAAATTGTGAACTGGTGTCCAACTTGTTTGCGACGTAATGCACCTTGCTCTAAATAGCCTATCTGGTGCGGGCAACTTGGAAGTAGCGGTCGCTCGGCTCGCACGCGGTTGGTTACAGCAGTAACCTAACCTAACCCATGTCATATTTCGTTATCTGTTATTTGTTCCATTTCACCCAACTCTCATTTTTGAAGTGAAAACTTCTTTAGCGGCGATGTGCAGTTTTTTTGGGATGGGTAACAATGTTAAACTCGCGTCAGGACGTGACCTTAAGATCCATTGCCTAGCAACCGACAAAGTAAATATCAAAATAAATTTATTATCTTTGACATTACGTAAAGATTGCGAGGTAAGAAATTTTACCCAAATTGATGGGTAAAAAAAAGCAGTCAAAACATACTTCATGAAAAGTGTTTATTCAAAAAATATACGTGTCGAATTGAGAACCTCCTCCTTTTTTTTTCGTCGGTTAAAAATGCACAACGTTAATGTTCAAGTTTTCACTTCTGCCTGCACTCCCGGAGTGCAACCCGTTGTTTTTTTTTCTACATCTTTAAACTCATGTCAAGCGTAAGTGTTGTAGTATACAGGGTGTCATCCCCATCGACGCGAAGCCTGTTACCATGGATTCAGTACATGATTTCTGATTTTTCTGAACCGACGAAAAATTTCAACGCCCCCTGCGTTGACATTTAAGAATCATGTACTGAATCCATGGTAACAGGCTTCGCGTTGATGTCCTTGCCACCCTGTATATAGTTCAGAACCATACGCAAAATTCGGGTACATTATAATCACAGATTTAAAAATAGCGTTTTAATGTATACGCGAGTAGTTTCCTATGACTGCGTTCTGGTCTTGTATAGATTGGAAATACGCCACGGCGGAAGGTACGGTATATTAATGCACCAGCTAGATACTCGCACAATTTTATTTCTTGTAATGAGTTGCAGTAAAAGCTAAAGAAAACTATAAAACCATTAGTAATCTTGTCATACACTTCTCATCCGGCATCGTAAATGAGAGAAATCTTCAACTCTTTACTTCTTCAGGTAATGTCGCCGAGTGCAATGACCTCCAGGTAGGTACTCAATGAAGCTTGACAATCTACAAATAAGTAAGTACGGATAAATGGAAACAGTTCGTGGATTATCGTAATTTGGCGTACTTATTTTGAATGTATTTTCAATTGTATTTGTTACATGAGAGAGAAATAAGTTGTTTTCTTTGTATTCATATGTAGAATAAGAATAGAACAGACTACTCTTTATTATGAACACCAAATTACAGACATAAATTCAATTTTACACAATGGGCTGTCTTATCGCTAGAAGCGATCTTTTAAAGACAACCATTGGATGAATTTAAAGTCAGAAGGAGAGACAATAATGCAAGTAGTCAGTGGTGTACCATTTACATACACAATAAATACATACATACCTACATAAAGCATATACAATAATAATCATGAAACAAGAGCAAATAACTATTAATGATGAAAGTTTAGGGTAGATAGCAGGGATGTTGCGGATGCAGATTTTTAATGGAAGTGGATTTTTGGTGGCTCACATCCGCAGATGCGGATGCGGAGCTCAAGTTTTTTTAAGGGATCTGTCGGATCCCTTAATATTATGTTGTATTTATTTCACTTAACTGACAATTTTGTTATTTGTTCCAGGTATGAACGTGCTGCTAATACATTCATGATACAAAACTGGGCCTCTTAAAGCAATCCGGAGCTCTCTCACGTAGGTATGTTTTGTCATAGTTAAATTCCTGACCATAAAGAACTCAACTCAAAATCTTTGACATAGAAGTATAAAACTCCGTAAAGCTGTTATGTAGAACGTGCGTGCCAAATTGACTTGCAATATTGCAACATTGAATGGGAATTCCAATTCTCTGGCCAAACTTAATGTCAGCCTTTGGGTCACGCAGAGTGACGGCCAATCCTCTTACCGACGACGTGCCGTAGATGAGGATGATGATAAAAATAATTAGTATCTCCTCAGCTGAAGTCACTCTTTTAACTTATTATTTACTACCCATCGTAATTTTATTAGACTCTAAAAAAAGTACCAAAAAGCGTTACAGTTGCGATTTATACAATATCTAGAGTATAAACGAGACCATGTCAAAGAATCAACTGGCATAATTATGAACAATTTTTATTTTTTCTTCGTTTTCGCTTTTCTTACAAAATAATTCGACAAAGTCACGATTATTTATGTAAAACACAATCACGAGAAACAAAAAAAAAATCCGACGACCATTTTTGTCTTATAAAAAAAAATATGACAACGTCGCATATGAATGAATTGGTTTGAATAAAAATGATTTATTTGTACTTAACAATGAAACTTAGGTACACACATCGAGAGTCCAGTGTTAAGTTATCTTCGTAAGTATATGTACTTTTGGAACACTTGTTCTATGACTATTTGTATTATTTTACTTACAGCATATAACCTTAGAGTTATGGGACATCGAAAGGAACACGTTGTATAACACATGAGTCATTTGCGACCGTCACTCGTCATCTGTGATACTTTTCATTCATTTAGCGAGTGGTCGCTGAAGCTACATGAATTCGATATATAATTTACCATCATAACCACTTCATAAGTACTTGAGACGTATGCTAATAATATTATTCATCATATTATTCAAATGGTATGTACTATCAAAATTCATAAGACTTCAGACTTTTCCAATATAGCTACTGCGATTTTTTATTATTAAATAGGTATCATTATAAAATAAAATATTTTATATGGACACCATAAAAACAATAACTTTTAGTATAATAAATAACTATGCAGTATTCATTAACTATATATTATCTTCATGCTTTTTCTCCACGTTACCAACCGTATCAGACCGAGCAGTGGTGGCCCAGTGGTAACGGCCCCGATTTACGGGTTGTGGGTCGTGAGTTCGAACCTCTTTTATCTGTTCTGTGGTTCGAACCCAGGCAGGCCCTTTACTTTTTGTAAATAATTTCATCACCACTGCTCTCAAAACGGTGAAGGCGAACATCGTGAGGAAACCGGCATGTCTAGAACCAAAAATTCGAAGACATGTCACATCTACTAACTCGCACTGGGCCTGCGTGGTAGATTACAGCCCCGGTGCACGTCTCCTCTCTGTGAGCCCTCTCACAGAGAGGAGACCTGAGTCCCAGCAGTGGGAACATTAAAAAGCTGATTAAAATTTTATGATGATGAACCAACCGTATCACTTCGTCAATTTCGTCATAGCAAATTAAAGTACAAATCTAAGTTCTCAGGAAACTATACAACAAACAATGTAAAAATATACTCTAACACTTGATTAATAAACATAGCGTGTTACAACAAACTTATACAAAATTATGTTAACAAAACAACACAAAAAAACAATAGACAACAGAACAACGTCAGAGTTTTTATCAAACAACTTTGACAGCGCACGCGACGCAACGCTCTGAAACCAAAAGTAATTGCTAATGAATCTCAACCTTATTGACTTGTAAATAAGGCCACATGCTTCCAAGAACATGATATAACATCAAGTACTTAATTGTATAGAGAACGGATTAATTGGTGATTGCTAATCCCTGATTGCATCTGTAGATTAATATTGTTTTAATTATGTCGTAATTGTCTTTGGATGCTGTTTTCACTATATTTAATGCTTTCCTGGAACCTATTGTAAATGTATAAATGGACGTAATTATAAGACTTGTAGTTCGTGCTCTGATCCGTTACATAATTGTCGTAGATACGTCCAGTTATTTTTATCTCACGAATTTAATAATTTATTATGATTCTGAATTTCATTTTAATATTATTGATCCTACTTGCTATAGCTACAGGCTAAAAAATTTGTACGCCACTGGCAAAACATAGAGAGCCAACAAAATTTTTACTGAAGACCAAATCTATGTACATGTGTTTAACAAATAAATAATCATTCATTCATTCTTTCATTCACAAAGCGACGCGCGACATACTTGTGATAACCAGTGTACAAACAGTGTGCGTGAAGACGAGTAGCGTCAGTATATACACACACACACGCACTCACGCATACACACACACGCACTCACGCATACACACACACGCACTGCCGACTTCATCATTGTCTCACACGGTGCCGAGAGTTCCTACGCTTACACACACATTCACAGCGTGTTTGTACTCTTGGTAACCACAAGTAAAACGCGCGTCGTTTTCTGAGATAAAAGGTATCTGAGGGAAAGGCACGTACGACGAGACGTGGAAGGTTGAAATGTCATGAATTCGTAATGGACTGTTCACATTGATGTTAAGAGGTTTATGCGAATTCGCGAGAGCATTACAAATAGCCGACGGCAGAGATTATCTAACAGTCTAAATCGAAATCACACGCTGGACTATTATGTCCTCAAATAAAAGGTAGGTATGTCTAAATTAAAAATTTGTATTAGAAATGCACCATACTCGTTTTAAACGGAGGGTTTCCATGGGAATTTCCCAACGAAAGCAATGTAAAGACTGATCGCTGAAGCAAATTGCCTTAAATATCAGGGTTAACTGACAAAGATTATGTCTGGACTCTGGACTTTAAAAGAGACTGTGAACTCTGAATTTGTTTCGGGCTTTCTTCTCAGAGTAGTCAGAAAGGAAACACCGACCTCATCCAGTATTTTTAATATTATTGACGTGTAAAAGTGTTTGTACAAACCTATTATAAATAATAGAAAATAAAATTATTTCATCATTTCAATTAAAAAAGGGTTCAGCCTAGGTTCAGCTAAATACGCTCTTTGCTTTGAGAAGCTTAATTTTGCAGTCATAACATTGCAATACATAGAGCAGTAATAGTCGTGGAGAAACGACCATAACAGAGCAATAACACCATAACGTCCGCTCTAAATAATTTGTAGGCTTACTATTGCACTAAATAAACTTATTACCTGCATAGGGTTGATACCACCATATTTTTAATAGGCAGTGTATAGAGTGCCACCATTGGCACTCTATCCCTATCGGATAAAGTGCCACTACAGGCACCCTAGTAACACCGCCTCGGCCCGGCTCAAGTGCCGCAAGCATTGGATTGTCATTGTCACTGTCACTAAGTCACGTCACTTGGTATTTTGTTTGATTGTCGAGGTTAGATCGCTGTAAAACACCACATTCCCAAAACATTACATTCTCTTGTGACTAAACGGACCCTGGCACTTCGCCGGCCGCCACCGCGGCACCGCTCGCTACGCTCGCTCGGCTCGTGCGTTGTGTGGTCACAGTTCTAACCTAACCTAACCTAAATAACAAGTGACAGTGACAATGCAACGCTCACGGCACCCTAGCCGGGCCGAGGCAGTGACACTAGAGTGCCACAAGAAACTCGCGGCACTCTATACATTTCGTTTTTAATAAACGTGGAGTCAATTTACAACCAGTATAACAATCAGATTAACCATAGATAATTTTTAAGGGACGACACGGTTGGCGCAGTGGTTAAGCGATTGACTGCTGCACTGCGTGTCGCGGGTTCGATTCCCGCACGGAACAAATATTTGTATGATCTGCAAGTAGTTGTTTCGGGTCTGGCTATTTGTGTATGTGAATTTAAATGTTTGTAACCGCACCCACAAAACAGGAGAAATTCCTAGTGCGGGACAAAGTTTAAAAGAGCGATTTATGACGCTTGAGTCAATTAACTGTACTACCTGCTTCAAATCCCACAAATGCCCCGGAAAATCCCGGTGACACAACAGGTAGCCCTATCTAGTCCAGTACTAGTAAATTACTAGGACGCCTAAACACGTTTCACTCGCTTACAAACTGCTCTGGACATCCAATGTTTAAACCCTCACGTATTTGGGTTATGAACGTGTTGTGGCGGCCGAGGAAAAGTACACAGTTTCTCGTTTTAAGATTATTTCTTTGAGATTGTGAAATTAAGTGTTTCGAGTTGTTTTGTGAGGGTTATCTTGGTGGTAAAATTTTAAAATAAAATAGTAGAAGGCAACTAAATACGAACAAAGTTTGTTAAAAGTCACTCATATTCTCTAATTCCTTTCGTGTTCATTTAAAACAATATTTATGAGAATTATTTTTATTATTGTGTTTAATTAAACATATTTTGTTTTCTTCTCAAACTCGAACTCGCGCTGTTGCATTGTTAAATGATTTCTACAAAATGACACACAGACGCAATAGCAATAAAATTATGGCACTCATTCGGGCAATATTGCTCTGAAAGTTTACCACTTACACTAACCTACCTATTGCAATGCAATAAATATAGTAAAATTGACTTATGGCCGATTCCTATAATTTACGGACCGTTATTGGTTAAAATTAAAACTTGTATCTTTACCAATAATGAAGCAATCATAGCTCACTATAGTCGTACTCATAGCTTTGCATAGTAGACCCTCCCATATGGCAGTAACTATCACAGATAAAATGGATGATTTCCACCAAACGACTTGCATCGCATCGGATCGGAACGGATTTAACATTCTTTAAACGTTCTTTAAACGATATTAAATCGTTTACACAGTATTTAAAGTCTATATTACCAAGCCGCGCACAGCAGCTTGACTGCGGGCGTCTTCCGCAACACGCGATCGTAGCCGAAAGTATGCTGCGACGAGCAATCGGTTCCGTTCGCTGGTCGTCGGATCCGATCGGATCCTTTCGGTTTTCGCTTCTTTCAACACTGCAGGAATGAAACTATTTGATTAGGCGCAGAAATGGATACGTTCGCAAGCGACGTACGGAGCCGATCGTATGCAACGACATCCTGCCGGACGCGATCGGCTGTCGCCGCATCCGTTCGTATCCTTTCCGATCCGATGCGATGCGAGCCGTTTGGTGGAAATCATCCTTTAGCGGACTAATCTCCTCAACCTTTATGTTCGTCATTACGCCTGTATTTCTTCCATCAAAGAATGACTTGAAGTTGTCTCAGACATTTCCTTAGAAGTACCTACCTATAGACGTAACGGTTACGTTCGCGGATGCAAAGGTACCTAAGTAATGTACATCAAAGATCAAGCAACGTAATTTCAATCTCATGATCAGTCTTCCATGTCCTATCACACATACCTAAACACATAACATAACACTGTCACATACGATGTTATGAATGGTACGGTTATCACTTTGAGTATACAGGGTGTCAGGGACATTGACGCGAAGCCTGTTACCATGGATGCGTTGCGTTGAAATTTTTCGTCGGTTATTTAAAAAACACTAAATATTGTGTCTATTTTGTATCTAAGGTCACAAGAAATAACATTTCGTTAGGTGTGGCAGGCCTATCGACAGTAAGTATCGGCTTTCATCAGGTCAGCCATTGGTCTGATTGCCAATCAGTAGGTAACATAAAAAAGTTGCAAGATATTCATGTTGTGCAAATTGTGGTAACAATAACGTGACGATTGTTGTTAAGCAACTGTATTTATTGTTACGTTAGGCTAAAATATGAATATTACACTTTCAGCCAAAAAAAATATTGCCACTGCTGAAATTGTTACGTGTGATTTGGATACATTTGTTACACTTTCGACCACAAAAATATACCCACCGCTCAAAATGGAGTGCGTAATTTTGAAAATTATTATCCGTAATACCAATGTCACTTTTTCAATTTATATGCACTTTCTGAGCTTATCTTGGACATTACTGACATCGGTGAAGGACAACATTGTCAGGAAACCTGGGCAACATGTCAAAAAACCCGTCAGACTGCTGTTAAATATCGTAGAGAGAGTCTATTTATGTGGTAACTTTCAGAAAAAAAAAAACTACAACTTTTTTTACATGATTTTTCAAATGATGTGGTCTCCATCGAGGAGGTCGTACCTGGTACCTCTAACGGCAACCCCATAAGCATGTCCCAAGTGGATGACCCCTGTATCGCAGACACACAGACGTTTTTTCGAGACTAATTTTTTCAGAGTAGTTCACCAAAACATCGCCGGCTTGCTAAGCAAAATTCATTTGATAGAAATACACTTAACAGAGCTTTCGGATCTTGAAATAAGCCCTGATATTATTTGTCTGTCCGAAACGTTCATAGAACGTGGTAATGAACATCTTATAAAAGTTGCTGGTTATAGTTTAGCAACCTGTTACTGCAGGACAAAGAAACAAAAGCGTGGTGGAGTCTCTATCCTCGTCAAAAAGGGTACTATATTTAAAGAAATATCATTTTTAAATCAGTATTGTATTGACAATATCTTTGAGTGTTGTGGCATTGAGATCATGAACCAAAACCTATTTATCTTGTGCATATATAGAACTCCAATTTCTAATATAAACAAGTTCTTCGAAATACTTGAAACAGTGCTTCAATTTGTATCACGTAAGTTCAAGAAAAAAATTGTTATAGCAGGTGACTTGAATATCAACACGCTACAATTAAATAATAAATCTAAGACGTTAATAGAATTTGTTCAAAATTATGATCTAGTGCTCCATATTCAAGAACCAACACGACAAAATTCTTGTATAGATCACATAATTAGCAACATCAAATCTGCTAAAGGTGAACTTCTACACCTGGGCCTTTCTGATCATAATACTGCACAGTTATTAAGTATACCCGTGAGAAACAAAAAAACAGCTTTTACAGAATATTCAACGTATAGGAGAGACTTTAATAAACATCACATTGCTAAATTTAAAGAATGTATGTCCGAATTATCATTTTCAGAAGTGTTTAAAGAATCCCAGATTAACGTAGCTTACGAAAAGTTCTACGAGCTAATATATCTATTCTATCAATTATGTTTCCCTAACAGAAGAATAAAAATATCAAACAGGGATCGACCGCTAAAATGGATATCTAAAGGTATTAGAGCAAGCTGTAAGACCAAAAGATCTTTACGGAATAATTACTACGCTAACAAAACTGCGGAAAATAAATCAAAGTTTAGAAACTACTCTAAACTCCTGCGGCGTTGCATACATGGGTCTATTAAGAGAATTAATCACCAATTTATCAGTAACTCAAAAAACAAATGCAAGGCAGCATGGCAACTGATAAAAAAAGAGTCCATCGATACTAAGAGCAAACAAGTAATTGAAAACGTAAGGAACAAAGGTACTGTAGTTAATAGCCCGGATAAAATTGCTGAAACATTCAATGACTATTGGATTAATCTAACTAACGACACCCACAAAAATACTCGTGTTAGCCTTAAACAATCTGTTAGTGATAGTATTTTTCTAAAACCATATGGATATGAAGAGATAAATAGAATCATACTGTCTCTGAACAACACAAACTCAGTAGGTTATGATGAGTTACCAACAAAAATTCTAAAAATCTGTTCAAGTGAATTAACACCAGTCATAACATTTCTAATAAATCTATCTTTTGAATCTGGATGTTTTCCTAGCCTACTTAAACAATCGATTGTAAAACCTCTCCACAAAAAAGGTAACAAGGAAGATCTAGATAACTACCGACCAATTACTCTCATACCCGTCATTTCAAAAATCTTTGAAACTGCCATGCATAAACGCCTTACACAATTCATCAAAAAGCATGCGATCCTAAGAGAAGAACAATACGGTTTTCAAAAGGGAAAGTCCACAACATTAGCATGTTTTAACCTAATTCACACAATAATTACTAATTTAGATAAGCGAATGCAGACAACGGGTATATTTTTTGACATGTCGAAGGCCTTCGATTTCGTATCACACACATTGCTAATAGACAAGCTAGAAAAGTATGGGATACGGGGCCTAGCACTTCAGTGGATAGTAAGTTATTTAAGCAACAGAATGCAGTGTGTAGAAATCGAAAGAATTGATAGTAAACTAGAACTAAAGTCGTACAGATCAAACTATAAACATAACAAGTCTGGTGTGCCCCAAGTTTAGTTAGCTTGGTTCCCTATTATTTTTACTCTATATCAATGACCTTCCCGAAGTTACTAATCACCCCTGTTTTCTGTTCGCTGATGACATATCGTTAATAATGACTTCGAATAATACTGACATTAATAAATATACAACTGACATAAATAGCACAATTGAATCAATAATAACATGGCTTGACGAAAATAATCTACGTGTAAACCTAACAAAAACAAATTTTATTCAATTTAGTACATATGGACGAGAAAATAAAACTTTAGACATCAATTATAGAGGACTTGAATTAAAAGAAGTAAACGAAACAACATTTCTCGGTATCACGATTGATAAACACTGCAACTGGAAGGCCCACGTCAATAAGGTATGCAATAAAGTAAACAAATTCGTGTACGTTTTATACGAACTCTCAAAAACATCAGCGTTAAAAACCGTATTATCTGCATACTATGGATACGTTGATTCTGTGTTAAGGTATGGTCTTATCACCTGGGGTTACTCAACAGAAAGTCAGAGAGTGTTCATTGCACAAAAAAAATGTATCCGCGCCATCGCGGGAATACGCCCATGGGAATCTTGCAAACCCTTTTTCAAAAAGTTCAAGATACTAACCCTTCCAAGTCTGTATATCTTTGAATGCGCTAAATTTGTTAAAATGCACCCGGAGTTATTTAAAAAAGCTCATGAAATGTTTCAAAAAAGTAATAGACACAGAAATAGAATAGTTTTGCCCATAATTCCTAGGACAGCATTATATAGTAAGAATAGCTATGCAATGTGTGGTCGCATATTTAATGCTATACCTGACAGTATTAAAATCTTACCAGCTAATAAATTTACAAGGTGTCTTAAAGTATGGTTAAGGGAAAAGAACTTCTACTCAGTAAGTGACATATTTAATAAGAAATTGAATAATAAATGATAATCATTTACCCTCTGACATTAATAGTATTCTGGAAAATTTATCTAATATTATAACAACTTTGCTACTAAATTTTATTTATATTAGAAGAATGACTTTAAGAGTATGTAATTATAAACCCAAATGTTTGCATGTCACATTATTATGACTAAGTGTTATGGATCTGTAATATTTATGTTAAGACCTAAATTGTACCAATACTTATGGCAAATAAATTGATTTGATTTGATTTGATTTTGATTTACAATGTGGAATTTTTCGGCCCTCCGCCGTCGTTAAGCGGATGTCTACAAGTCATAACCCCTGTTGAAAATAGCATTTTTTTTTTATGGATTTTTGGTGTTAAGTTTGGTACTAAAAATGTGAATATTAAATAGCAATTTGTTTTTATTTTCTTCTTTTTATAATAATAATTAAAAATATTCCTTTCGGATCGGACAGGATTTTTTTTTTGTCTGTAATCGCCAACCATTGTTGAGCAAGCGTGGTGGTCAATGCATAGGCCTGGTATTAATATCTCGTCTATTCATTATTTTGCATATTAAAGTATTATTATTGACGTAGCATACTAAACTGATTTAGCTTTTGTGCAACATTGTATCTACATCAAGCTAAGTAACATACATTAGTGTAATGTGCCTTGCATGCAACAGAGAGTACATTAACGATTATCGATTAAGTTAATTAAGTTCGGTTAATTGACTACGGGTGTAGTCATGTTGGAGCCATGCATGGTAGGCTTACTTAGTGAATAGCTTGGGTAAGTGGAGATGTTAATTAATTTAAGGGCACCATGGTTCAGGTTTTTCGATACAGTCATGAGGACAAAATTCGACCAACTGTTCAGTTTTTTAAATCTTTTAGAAAACATACAAAAGATTGTACCTCAAAAAAAAGGTAAAATCAGAACAAATATAAAATTTTAAGAATATTAACTGTTAGCTATTATATGGAATGCTAAACAGCTGATAATTGAATTATTTTGTGTCAATTGAGATGAAACGGAGTAGTGTTAATTAACTTTTGTTGCTGCCTACCTGCTTAATATTTTTTTTATTCATAATGAAAACAGACTTTTGACATTCTACGATTTAGACTTAGACGCTGAGCAGACGATGGACAATTTGTCAGCGAACAATTTGGAATCGTATGGAAATCTAACGCGCGAGTAAAACAAAATGCCAAGACTTCTATCCGATTCCACATTTTTCATCGTCTGCTCAGTTCAGAAGGACTATTGAAAATATACACTGAAAGAAAAAACACCAGAGACATTATAAGGACAAGGAAGTAGACATGCAAAAAATACACTTAAGTACCTAGTTTTTAAACAGTTTTAGTTGCTACATTTATGAACACAAAAGTGTGCAAAGCACGCATGATCGTATCTAATATGCATCGTGGATACATAAATAAGTAAGTTTGCAACTAAAAATATGAACTGCGGATACAAATAAACCAGGCCGGTTGTTAGTTTATTCCATCAGAAAGTTTGTATATCTACTACTTATAATATAGAATTAACACCTGAACCACATGAATATCCGCTCCAACCTAGTCCCTCGAACATTGATTATCACCTACAGGTGTGCAAACTGTACAATGATTTAGTTAAATAAAGTTATATTAGCATAGGACATGAAAGATTCAGCAATAATGTAGAAATAGTCAAATCGTGGAGTTCGTATGTACTTAAGTGGATATATGAAATCCATTATAGGCATGTTTCTAGCACATTATTGAAGCTATTATTATTTTACCACCCAATAACACTTTTATTTCACACTAATTGTATAAACGTGCAAAATAATTTAGGCATCCATTTTTACCCCACCAAGATTCTTAGAAAAATTATTTCCATTCATTTATGCGCTTTTTTTCAATCATCTACCAATAAATCATAAAAATGCAAAACAATCAAATTAACTTAATCGATCTGGGTAAACAACAAACCGACACTTAATCATGTCTCTTTAAAATCCAGTCGATTTAAAACCGCATTAATGACAATTAACTCATTAACCGTAATTTACTCGGCATTGGAACGTTAACAAGCTATCACTTATTTGCGGTATCGGAATATGTATGAAGCTCGACGCTTAAATTTCTCATACGTGTTAAGAACTTTTTAATGGAGTCTGTGAATCCCAGGACAAAGGTACAAAGAAAGCTGTTTGTAATTAATGTCTTTTAGTTGAATTTTCTTATTAATTAGATCAGTTCTTGTTTATTTGATCGGATTAATTAGCGCATGCATTAGCATGACTGGAATTTTCAGAAAATATTCGAAAGAAAAACCCAACAGCTACATAAATTATGCAGCATCTTATCCAAATTCAAGAGATACTTTACCATTTGTAGACATTTGCTAAGTCCTAGAGTACTCTAATAATATGTTACCGATGTATTTTGATAAAAGAATATTGTCAGCAAATAAATCACGAAAGAAAAAGAAAAACAAAAGAAAACCGTTAACCGGTGAACAAAAACAAACAGCAATTAATTTGTCCCGGTGTGTAACTCGCATATTACTCGTACACTACAGGCCATTGTAAAGGCACAGTCCGCGGTGAATACGATGCGATGCATCCCCAGTGCTTCTGACACATCAATTATCTGCGCACATTTCAGTTTGCTTCCATTGTATTTATATAACCGCAATACCCCTGTAATTTGCACATGATGTGTAATGAAGATGAGACGACATTTTCTGTGCCAATGTTGTTGAACGGTTTTTTTTGTGTCGGGTAGGTAATTAATGATGTTTCCATAATGTAGGTACAATTATTGT
Source organism: Conistra vaccinii (assembly GCA_948150665.1). Lineage (NCBI taxonomy): Eukaryota > Metazoa > Arthropoda > Insecta > Lepidoptera > Noctuidae > Conistra > Conistra vaccinii. The sequence continues at coordinate 6,018,594 of OX411328.1, forward strand.
GTTGCATTTCATCAATTTAAAAAAGATTAAAAACAAGCATTATAATCAATAGAATTTTGGTATCGCAGGCGGATAAAAACCTATATAATCTGAATTATGGTGTAACTTTTGTTTGTCCCCGCTTTTTTATTTTCAGCTTTTTTGTTTTTACATATTAAATGTTTATATTTTTGTAATGACCTTCATTTTGATACCCACTGTATAGGTTTGGAAGTTTTTGAAACATACATTATGGCGCCAAAAATCCGCCATTATGTTTTTGCACGACTCGTAATGCGAAGCATTAGAGTGTGCTCTACGATCGAAAAATTTTTTTTGCCCCATTTCTGTAACTGAGTCACAATTAATTGAGTCAATTTTTTTTTTATACATTCGTTTCAGCCGTAGAAGGAACCCTATTGAAAATGGCTCTTTTATTCAAAGTAGTTTAATTATAATTAATAAAATACTAACTAAAATATAATATCTTTAAATTAATATTTCCAACCTTTGTCTTGAAGTTGCCTAGCAACCGCCAAGTAAATATCTTTGTCAGTCGTTGACATTACGACTTCATGAAAAGTGATAAATTGTTCATTTTTAAACTATGTTTTGAATTTCTTTTTCGTTTATGAATGAGTGATATGTATGAGGCGTGCACTTTTGGATTTTCCAAACTATTTTAAATTTTAATGACACTCGCGCATAAAGACGAATCTAACGATATATCATTATCAAATCGGTTCAGCCGTTTAGTAGTTACGAGAGAACTTAAGAGACAGACATACGTACATACATTCCTACAGGTCAAACACATAGCCCTCCTTTTTTGGCTTCGCCGTAGTCGGGTAAAAAAAAAACTAAAGATATCAATCCAGTACATATAAAGAAATATACGTTGAGGAGCTCGTGGCTAAGTAATAACTTGTTATTACTTAGCCGTGCGGCTTGCCGCACGGGTCGATCCATCAGGTTAAGCTACGCTTGCCGGGGTTGGTCAGTGGATAGGTGACCATCTGCACATCCCGAGACTCCTCCGTGCCTCGGAAAGCACGTTAAGCCGTTGGTCCCGGCGGTAATTCGTTTATCTTTGACAGTCGTTACGAGTCGTCAGAAGCCCGAAAGACTGACACCAGTCGGTATTGTATTACTGAATTACTGGGTTGTGGGGGTCAGATAGGCAGTCGCTCTATGTAAAATACTGGTATTCAGCTGCATCTGGTTAGACTGGAAGCCGACCCCAACATAGTTGGGATAAGGCTTGGAAGATTGATAAAGAAATATAAGTTTTTCTACATTTAGTTCTTCACATGGGGTTAGAAGATTTTTGTATGGAGGGTGGCCCTAACGTGATTGATATTTTTCAGAATCGCGGTGAAAATCGAAAGTTATATATATTTAGATAGAAGACACTTTTACGAACAAAAATTGTCATATAACATAATATCCTAAAGCGTCAGGTTTCGGAGTTATTCACCGAAATATAAGTCAAAACTGAACCCTGAAATAAGATTTTTTGTTTTTTTTTCCTTCAGGTACCTAAGTATATTGAACTATGAAAACATAATCGCATCATGTACAGGTAATATTTTAGTTAAGAGCAAAAGAGACAAAAATATACGGGGTGTCCGGGACATCGACGCGAAGCCGGTTACCATGGATTCAGTACATGGTTCTGAACCCCCTGCGTTGAAATTTTTCGTCGGTTATTTAAAAAAAAATCAGCTGTTCCATACATTTTGACCGCGTAGGTATTGCACTTTTCTATGAAACGGCAGATTTTATTTTTAATAACCGACGAAAAATTTCAACGCAGGGGCGTTCAGAACCATGTACTGAATCCATGGTAACCGGCTTCGCGTCGATGTCCCTGCCACCCTGTATGTATACCCCCCGCCGAATGAGGACGTGTGTTATATGCTATAATATGTATTTTATGATGCATGGCATGGGCGCGACACCAAGAAAATCCTATTCAGCCTCCCGCTGCCTTCTTGGATGATATTATTTATACCGAATATGATTAAAAAATATCATTTTTTATCCACTAGGTGTAGTCAATTAATTCATGTGTCAATAACTTAATGAACATGAAGTAACTACAACATAAATAAATAAATTCGTTATAACAATTCTTACCTTTATCTTTGTATATCTCAGAAACGTGACGCTTTATGATGTTATGTTATATCAAGTTTTATGTTTGTATAAGTGTCCCCCCCCTATCCAAATATATGACATTTATTATGCACCTCGCTTTTGAAAAAAAATCAAAAGGGTGGCTGATTTTAGGGCCAAAATCTTCAAACCCCTTTCCACCTACTCATTGTTGTTGTTCTAGTTTCTTCTTCTTCTTTAACTGGTCCCTCATTACCTACGAGGATCGTGGTCACTGGACCCCTTTAAGCGGACAGTCTGCCTCCATCGGTTCCGGTTCAAAGTTGCCATCACCACCTGCTGAAAGCTTGAAGACATAGCTTCCTTTACTTGGTCGGACCATCGTGTTGGCGACCGGCCTCGTGCTCTCTTTCCTTCGGTATTGCCAACAATGACCAGCTTTTCAAGTCTGCTATCTCCCCTTCGCATTATGTGGCTGAAATAAGTCAAAGATTTTCAGGTTTTATTTAGAAACGATGAAGTTGAACGCTATTTATTTAAGGCACTGTTGATTTACCCCTGTAATTAGAACTATGACGTCATATTTTCAGATGTTCAGTTATTTTATTTATCAATTTTAAGAGCGCGGCACAAGCTGCACATTTGTGCGTAACGTGGTCGTGCGTCGCAGTCTTGATCCTACCTAAACCTGTAAAGTATACGTGCGTAGCTTAGCTTTGGGTGCGGTGGAGCAACGCCTTTATGAACTTCGATATATGCTCATTTTATTTTATTTTCAAGCAATTAACCAGTATTTTTAACAAGCATCACGTTACAGTCATGCATATCATTTTTATTTCAGAGAAAGTAGAACGAGTATTTTCGAAAATTAATGAAAACGATGTTGATTCGCCTCATTAATTTCTTTTATTCGAATTTTATAACAGTTTTGACGATTTTAAAATTTATTTATTATCCGCAGGGCGTTCATTATAACTTGACCCGTGATGCAATTAATTGGCAGCACTGAATTTGTAGTCTTAGTTTCAATACCAATAGAGTTCAAAATGGCGACTGACAGAACAGTAGGTACTACCAACCACATGGCTGCAAAATTCAGTGCTACCCTGTGCTACCAGTCGCGTTATTTTTATGCTGTGACGAAGTTTGACGCATGTCTTATGACTAATTGCAACCATCATCTTGATTCGCCAAAGTACATTTTATTCTTGATTTCAAACAATAAAGCAATATTGGTTTCCTAATGTGCTTACTGCAGGTGATTGACCTGAGGCTGTGACGAATTCAATTACATACTAAACACTGCTTGGCAACAAATTACGATTACCAATTCGATTTATCTGCCTACCCTTTTCCGATCTTAAAGAAATAAGAAGAAGAAGAAGATTTTGTAAAATTGTGAGTGCACGGTGCACGAATCAATCTACTACTTTATCCATTTATTTATTTACAAGTATAAAAATTATGTATTAGGTATGTTGAAACTGTGTACTCCCCGTCACTTGTCCTTAGGGTTCATTAGAAAACCAGCGTCAGACAACATTAATCTGGCATTAAAGCTGAAATGAAGCTTTTCGGCGTAGCCGTGAAGCACACACTTATTTTCCTAATATTATTTTTACTTTTTTATTTGTTGTCTTTTGTGTTTCACGAACTGTGTCCAAATAAATGCTTTTCTTTCTTTCTTTCTTTCTATCTACAAGGTGTAATAACTAAAAATCACTGAAGGGGTGATTATAGCAGGGACCGAAACCGGTATGATCAATACGGGTATTTTTTCGGTTACAACATTTATATTTTTTCCTACCTATTTTTAAAGGTTGCCTTAAATTGAATACAACCAGTATTAATACCGGTTACCCAAAAATATAATATCGTCGGCGTAGGTGGAGAACTAAATAACTGCGATTTTTGGTCAAATTGAGTTTTCACCAACGTGACACCCATGCAAGCATACCGCATATTTTTGCCTAATTTTCCCAAGCAAAAAAAATTGTGTTATTAAGTTCTCCACCTACGCCAACGATATTATCTGTATCTTACACATGCTGTTGGCATTAGCCAAAGAGCGCGCATTACCTGTGTGTGTGTAACCGGTATTAAAGCGGTAACCTAAATGAGGTAACATTTGTTTCTTCTTCTTGGTTACCCAGAGAACGGTAACCTTAGTAGTAGAAGTAACCAATATTCTTCGATACCTGGATTATAGTGACCATTATGAACAACTTTTAAGTATAAGGGGACCATCCATGAAATCGCGAAAAAATTCAGCTGCTTCATACATTTATGGTCGCATAACTCTACAAAATGTAGTGATCAGCAGATTTTTTTTTGTGTATTATTAGTTGTTATGACTAGGATAATGGCGGACTTTGACAGTTCAACAACATTCATTGCGTTATTTACGTTGTTGAGCAAAGTTTTTCGAACAATGAAGCAATGGACTAGCAATATCCTTCAAAGTCATTCGGATTGTGATTGATTGTGTGTTACGCAATTAGGGTGCCGTAAAGAGCGTGCATTCTGAAAGTTAGCAACGTCGCAAATAGATGTCAAATATTTCGCTGTTTTGATTAATTTGGCAATATTACTGTACGGAAATATGAAATATGGCTAACTAGTGAACTAAAGTATTGATTATGAAATGCAATACTTAATTAATATCGTAACACGAATATTTTGAAACTTGATTTTTATTTGGGAACTTTCCAAATGCCTTTTTTACACCTAAAACAAATTCAGTTACAACATCAAATTCAGTGATTTAATTGCAATTCAATAGGGTTCTAGTTTACTAGTTAGCGAATAGGATTCTACATAGTTTACTAGTTAGCGGTAAATATTTGACAGCTATTTGCGAAGTTGCCAACTTTTAGAATCATAAACATCAACCATAGGCAGACAAATACTGTACAAGTTAGTAACACAGTTTAGTAGCCACGTGTGTTCAGGGCTTATATCAGTCAAGATTAAGCGCTTATGTTGAAACTAGCGCCATTTGTCACTCACAACACAACCGCCACAGTTAATTTGTCTGACAGTTGCTGGATTCTAGATTATGCAAGGCCTATTTTGGGTAAGTTAGTTTATCTTGGAACAGGGGTCAAGTCTACTAATTTACAAAAGTCACAGTGGTCTCTCCCTACAAATCTGTCGAAAACTCACCATCGAGAGACCATTGTGACGTTTGTAAATTAGTAGACTTGGCCCCCAGGCCGTGTGCGATGGTCTTTCTCATCGGCAATAATGTCAAAATTCCACACTATCTTTCATCCACTACACGGTATGTTAACTAACAGAAGGCGCTCCCGTTAACCCGCATTAGTATACCGTCCATTCACGCAAAAAAAAAAAATTACGTCGAAAAAAAAACTTTTTACATACATTACATACACATACATAACATCACGCCTTGTTTCCCCTAAGGGTTGGGCAAAAACCTTTTAATTATAAAATAATGACAAAAATATTAAATTCATACGTAAAACAAACACTGTACACGCGCTCTGATCGCACTAATCTTTCCACGTTGAAAGACAAGTGCGTGATACAGTATACTAACTTTTTCAAGTGCGTGATACGGTATACTAACTTTTTCAAGTGCGTGATACGGTATACAAACTTTTTCAAGTGCGTGATACGGTATACTAACTTTTTCAAGTGCGTGATACGGTATACTAACTTTTTCAAGTGCATGATACGGTATACTAACTTTTTTCAAGTGAAAACTTCTTTAGGTGTGTTGAGCACTTTTTGGGTGAACAAAAAGCATGGAACTCGCGTCATCGTAACCGAAGGCGCGTTGAGCACTTTTTTCGTTCTTGTACTGACAGCAAGCCACATAAATTCCTGACGTTTTCGTTAGATGGCGTTACTTAGTTTTCACTTCTATTGGCAGTGCCCGATTTTTTTTTTCGTTGTACAATCACAAATGCTATAAAATTGTTACATACCAACACAAAAGATCTGAATGGCATCTACTAGATGTGTATCTAGCATACATATTTTATGTTAAACGTTTACTATAAAAAATAAGCAACACTTACAAATTCTGAACATTTCCATATATACCTAATGAAAAAGTTTTGGGAAAGAAAAATTAAATATATAAATAATTATAGAATCGAGACTCCAAGTTTAGCCCCCTAATTGAAGCTGCAGAACCAGCAAAGACATCTATTTGATCACGAATAGAGTTGGCAAGAGAAAGTATGCGGCATACCAAAGGTACGGGGATCGTTGAAGTATTTAAAGTTAAATTATAACATTAATTATAACTTTTTTTCGTAAAAAAACATTTAAAAAATTTTCGATCGTAGAGCACACTTTAATGCTTCGCATTATGAGTCGTGCAAAAATGTTGGAACATTGACCTACAATATCTTTTGATGGCTCTGTACAACCTGTACACGAACAAGTGAGCTGTCAGCTTCGTTAAGGGTATGTTTACACCCGATAAAGGTATAATCGCATACCATACCAAACCCAAAAAACAAATAATAAAGCGCTCGTTATTTTTTGTTGAAATTCAGTGGCTTTTCCCGGAATTTTTCCGTCCAACAGAGCTTTTTCTGATGTAAATAAAATATACCATAAGCATACATTACATTTTGTGTGCAAACGGTAAATAATGGGTAATCAGTGCCTCTGTTTAATATATTTTTAAATATTGTATACGGCCGGGTTGCTTTTTTTTGCAATTTATTTAATTATTTCAAAAGGGGCTCGTGGCTAAGTAATAACAGCCGCATTGGTCGATGGATCAGGTTAAGCTACGTTTGCCCTGGTTGGTCTGAGAAGCCGGAGGAAAGTCTGACAACCACGCCAACCCAATCAACCAACTGCCAACTGCTGTCTGGCCAACTGGGTTGTGGAAGTCAGATAGCAAATAAAATTATTTAACCCAGGTTAGTAGGGCACACAATAAAATAAAAAATCTTTCTAGCCTTTGCCCAACTATCTTGGGGTCGGCTTCCAGTCTAACCGGATGCAGCTGAATACCAGTATTTTACAACGTATTACCCAGTTACTGGGTTGTGGAGGTCAGATGGCGACTGCCTATCTGACCTCCACAACCCAGTAACTGGGTAATACGATACGCCTTGGTAAGACTGGTGTCAGACTTTCAGGCTTCTGACGACTCGTAACGACTGTCAAAGATCCTCGATTGACAGCCGGGACCAACGGCTTAACGTGCTTTTTTCCGAGGTACGGAGGAGTCTCGGTATGTAAAGATGGTCACCCATCCACTGACCAACCCTGGCAAGCGTAGCTTAACCTGATGGATCGTCTCGTGCGGTTTGTTATTACTTAGCCACGAGTAAGGGCACACAAAATCAAAAAAAAAATATTGTGAGAATATTCTTTATTATGTCCTACACTATAAAAATTACAAATATAAATGTAGAAATTTTACATAAAAAGACACACACAGAGAGAAACAGAAAGAGTCTTTGAGCATGACCTTTTATATAGTCGATGATAACATACACATGCAAATACCTACCTATGTCCACAGTAGCAGGTATGTTAAGTACTTACTTCCCGGTTACATAACTTACAAGTTACAACTTAAACACGCTTACATATTTTTCCAATTAAATTAAGTAATATTTTTGTAATGCTCAACTACCGTGTCGACTCTTGCATACCGATTGATCTTTGTCTCATTACAGTGGCTAAGGCTGTCTTCGCACTTCGCGATATTTTGTCGCACTTTGTCTTCAGTATCGTGTGTATGTATGTGTGTATTTTGACAAGAAGATTTGATAGTGATAAGGATAGAATGATATGGGGTAAGGTATGATAATCTTAAAGCCACAGTGTAGGTAACTATGTAATTTACTACTCTCTGAGCGGTCAGAAGAAATTGCGACAGCCTTCGTTCTTGGCAGTTATTTCTTGGTTATCACTAATTTGACTAAAATACAGTTATCACATTAACTTAGTCCCAATGTGCCGCTTTTTATGATAATAGGTATACCAAGATGGAAGGGTTGTTTTAATTTTTGTAGGTAACCTCTTTGCATTTTTACAAGGTCGGGCAAAGCTAATTGTAAATGGCGCGTTCAATAAATTTTATATTTCGTTCATTCATTCCATTTCGTGTACATTCAACAGTTTGATTTTATTTCGACATTTTCGGTGATTTCAATATTTTTAATCAAGTATTTGATATGGAAAGTGTCATCACCGTAATCACATTCTTGAAAATGTTTGTGACATAACCTCGAACACTGTTTAATTAAAAAATAATCTCTATGAATGGCTTTGAGCCACCATCTTCTAATTTTAGGGTCTCTCGGGAAATGGTGGACTCCAATTTCGGATTATTTTGGAACACAACGCGTCAAATTCGCAAAAATAAAACCACCTCACGCCATGTATTATTTAGTTTGTGCTGGAAACTAGTTACGACAGCGCCATTTTTACAGTTGCCTTTCCCATTGGACCATATACCTAGCCCTCTAAACGGATATATGGATCTATCCTTAGTGGTAAGTAGTAATTATTGTTCTAATAGGTAACTTCTTCTTTTCCAACTTGTTCTTTTCCAACTTGTTCTTGTCCAGCTTGTTCTTTTCCAACTTGTTCTTTTCCAACTCGTTCTTTTCCAACTTGTTCTTTTCCAACTCGTTCTTTTCCAACTTGTTCTTGTCCAGCTTGTTCTTTTTCAACTTGTTCTTTTCCAACTCGTTCTTTTCCAACTTCTTCTTTTCCAACTTGTTCTTGTCCAGCTTGTTCTTTTCCAACTTGTTCTTTTCCAACTCGTTCTTTTCCAGCTTGTTCTTTTCCAACTTGTTCTTTTCCAACTTGTTCTTTTCCAACTCGTTCTTTTCCAGCTTGTTCTTTTCCAACTTATTCTTTTCCAGCTTGTTCTTTTCCAACTTGTTCTTTTCCAACTTGTTCTTTTCCAGCTTGTTCTTTTCCAACTTGTTCTTTTCCAACTTGTTCTTTTCCAACTCGTTCTTTTCCAGCTTGTTCTTTTCCGACTTATTATTTTCCAGCTTGTTCTTTTCCAACTTGTTCTTTTCCAACTTGTTCTTTTCCAGCTTGTTCTTTTCCAACTTGTTCTTTTCCAACTCGTTCTTTTCCAGCTTGTTCTTTTCTAACTTGTTCTTTCCCAACTTGTTCTTTTCCAGCTTGTTCTTTTCCAACTTGTTCTTTTCCAACTCGTTCTTTTCCAGCTTGTTCTTTTCTAACTTGTTCTTTCCCAACTTGTTCTTTTACTAGGTTTTATAATACTAACGAAACTGATTCATGTTGTTGCCAAGTGTCTTGAAACGTAAGTTTACGAACATGATTGTTTCAATACATTTACATACATTGTAACTTCTGAGATGTTAATTTCAGAGAATACTTTGAATAGGCTGAATTATAATCTCGCGTTTATTCTGTTCAAAGTTTCTTGATAATTTAGAGAGTAATTTACTAGAACGCTAATTAATTACTTCATAGAATATTGAATACCCGTCTTTTGGTTATTATTTCAATAAATTAAGTGTGGGTGGGTAATAATATTAAGACGAATAATTAAGAACCTAAAATGAAACAAGAATTTTATGCTTTATTATTGCGTAGCTGTAGGAATTATTTTTATTTTATTAATTAATTGGACTGTGTCTTTGAGTAATACCATTATTGAAATAATATTTATTGTGTTGTCATTCATAGTATGGGCTTGTGAAGTAGAGGAATAAGGAAAATGTCGTGTGGAAAGTTTTGACTATGAATATATGGACGTGTGAAAGATCAGAAAATACCTTCTGTAGAAAAAGATCATTCATATAAGATTGAATCTCAAAAGGTGTCAGTACATCTGGCCTTTTTTTAAAGTCTTTGTCATCTTCATTTCACAGACCTTGAAAAGCAGTGACTTAATTATTTGTTGACGAATTTCCTTTTAGAGGTGGGCAAGCATCGATTTGGACGATTGACTTATCAATTGGTTATTGTGAAACTATGGAAGAAACGATGTTTTTGAACTGGGTCTCCCTTGTGTCATCTAAAAGAAATTGACAAATTATCACTTCCCAAACAATTTTCCGCAAATTTCATTTGCCAAATTATTATTTAGCAAATAAACTCTTCACAAATAATTGTAACGCAAACCTAATGTTTACCAACTAGTACTTTTACCAATTTTAATTTAGTCAAATATTTCAGTTGGTATAACATATTTTACGCAAATAAAATAAGCCAAATATTTAGTTTCGCCAGTTTTCAATTTACGAAAAAATACGTTACGATGTGGGTGTAGTAGGGTGGGAAAACACCATGGGACACCTTAAGGGCATTGTCCTTGACCTTGATGTTATTGACCTAGAGGTCAAGGCCAAAATTCTGAAAGTGAAGATTCGCGATTCTCAGGGCTCCGGCGGTCCCACGCGGGCTTATCGTCGCAGATGGTTATAACGCTCACCACCGCAAACAGTTGATTATGAACAAAAGTGGTTTTAAATGGTGCCAGTAAGAAGCATGCCAATAAGGATGCTAGCTTAAAGCATGCAGCATGCAAGCAGGCATGCAGTATGCAAGCAGGCAAGCAGCATGCAAACAAGCATGCAACATGCAAGCAGGCATGCAACATGCAAGCAGGCATGCAACATGCAGCAAGCATTGTTTCTGTCACGGCTCCGGCGCTGCGGGGTTTGGGAGCTCCACGCGAGCTTATCGTCGCAGATGATTTTAACGCTCACCACCGCAGCTTCGGCTTGCTGACCGGCTTCGCCGGCCAGCCCCAGCCACGGCGACGGGCCTTCAAACCACCTGCTCCTCAGCTCGCGGGCCGCCTCACCCCTCCGCGCCTACGCGGGTTTAAATTACACTCTAGGGGTAGGGCAGACAGGACTACGTGGAGTCGGTTTTGCAGCGATTCGTTTCTGTGTATTTGTTTTACGATAAACAGTTGGTCGGAGACAAAAATTACCAAGACTCTTTTAGCCTTATATTTAGGTGTTTTAAACGATTGAATCGAGAAAATAAACGATTTGGGAAAATATTATTTTTTTGCTAAAATTTTCTGTCTTTTTTCCTCAGTGCCCCGTTACGTATTTAAAAAGATATAGGATTCTAACCTAACCTACAGTTCTGGGCCCTGTTTAATAAAGCTGACTATTCGATATATATGTCAAAAACTGACAAAATTGTAGAATTGTCGCGCTTAGGCTGTTTAATAAAAGTGACAAATATGTCAATAATCGACAGACCTTGACATATTTGTCATTTAAAAACGCGTTTAATAATATATATTGCGAATTTTCCACCATGACAATTATGTCGCCTGTAAGTTTTATTAAACAGAAAAATTGACACTTTTTGACATAATTATGTCGGACTTGTCGGATTGTCAGCTTTATTAAACAGGATTTGACTTGACAAGCACATAAACTTACAAAGAAGTACGCAAATAACATCGCATATAAATGATTATATTAAAATAAAAGTGCATTTTTTTATTATATAATTATCAAAAATCTTAATTTAGTCTTTATGGGGTTTATTTATAAACGTTGCTTAAAGTTAAGTGACGTTCAAACGTCAAAAATGTATGGCTAAACAGCCGCTAATCATTACTTAACTTTAAGCAACGTTTATAAATAAACCCCTATATTTTTTGTCATAACAAATCAATTGACTAACAGCCTTATTTATAAAAATCTCGCTAATCACTGATTAGCGACTGCTTAGCTAAGCAATTGGTTAGCTCTTAATGAATGCTTAAATTTTCTTTATTTATAAACGCTAATTAGCAAGTGATTAGTTGCGAAACGGAATAGAGGTGAAATTATGCCTTCGGCACAGGTTATAATCAAATTAGTCGACTAAAAAACAGAATTTTAAGAATAAAGTTGTCAATACCACGATTTTTGTATCTGTCGTGACTTTGACAGACAAAAGTCAACAATTTCATTGGAAAATATGAATTAGAATAAAATCATTTAATTAAGTTTATTTCATTGTGTTTGCGATGTTAGCAATGAAAATAATAAGCTCCAATAAATTGGAGTAAACAGGAAAAGGTATTTATCTCTGAATTTATATCTACTATTATCCAATGTAGTCTGACCAAATAAATGTTAAAGCAGAAGATATGTATTTTCATGTCCTATATGCTTGATAATACGATTACACTGTTTTAGAAATGTTTGCAGATACTTGTGTCTGCTTTATATTTCTTCCTATTGCTTTTGCACCAGGGTTTCAGTATCTTTTAAAACAGTTCTTATACTTATTTACAGGTTCAAGTTAAACTGCTGCTATGAAACGTAAAGATGAGGGAGGACCATGCTACATGTAAAAGATGAGGACTACGAGTGGCATGAGAAAAGAAAGGCACCCATGTCTTTTGAGAAAGAATATTGGAAATCAAAAATAATGAATTCATAACAAAAATGTAGCTTTATTATGTATCAAAATAAATTGTTTTCTATAAAATTCTCTTCTTATTTATGATGACTGCCACAACGTGGCTTTTCTTTAGTTATGGGCCTTAGAGCTAGCGCCATAAGATGAGGGGCACATGGGAAAACACATTGGTTCACAATCACTATCTCCGATGAGCCTCACGAACTCATTCTCCTCAAACCACCACCTGAGCACCTACTGAGCCTCCTCCTGATTGAGTTTTCCCTATAAATCCTTGTATCATGTGTACTTCGAAAGAGGAATATTATCCAATAGGTAATCATTAGACTCGTAGCGTTTGTAGGTCTTCCTCCGTCTACTTCGCGCCGGTATTTCAAAATTATTTAATTCTTGTAAGTAGATCATTCTGAATTCCCGTAAAAGATTGTCGAAATCCATATTTACTAAGGCACAACTCGAAATTAGGAACAAAATAACCTCGAAGCACACAATAATCCCATTGAATCGATCAGCTGATTCAAATAAAATCCGTCATCTTGCCTCTTAGCATCCTCTTAGCAGTGGACCGGTGGTGTTTAATTTTGACAGCTACTAATCAATTGCTTAGCGACCTCTTAGCGCTAAATAGCGTTTATGAATGAGAATTTTGCTAATCAATTGCTTAGTAATTGATTAAAATTTAAGAGGCGTTTATAAATAAGACTGTAAATGTTTATAGTCTAAAGATAGTTTGCTGTAATAAATCATTTGATTAAATACCAATCAATCTTCCTAGCCTTTTTCCCAACTATCTTGGGGTCGGCTTCCAGTCTAACCGGATGCAGCTGAATACCAGTATTTTACATGGAGCGACTGCCTATCTGACCTCCACCACAAAAAAGTAACTGGGTAATACGATACCCCTTGGTAAGACTGGTGTCAGACTTTCGGGCTTCTGACGACTCGTACCGACAGTCAAAGATCCACAAATGACAGCCGGGACCAACGGCTTAACGTGCTTTCCGAGGCACGGAGGAGTCTCGGTATGTAAAGATGGTCACCCATCCACTGACCAACCCCGGCAAGCGTAGCTTAACCTGGCGGATCGACCCGTGCGGCTTGATATTACTTAGCCACGAGCTCCTCCATTTGATTAAATACCAAATGCCTTAACCGGTATCGTCCCGTTGGCACCATTTGGCGCCACTTAAGATTCTGGCATATGTCATATGCTAGCATTCGTGATTTAAAAACTATTTCTGCTTTTGGTAATAATCTGCCAAGTAAAAATTTGACCAAATGAAAATTGGTATAAAAAAAGGTTGCTAAAATTTGTTTGGATAATGAAATTTTGTCAAAATCCTTTAGGCAAAACGGGGGGATCCCCTTTTTCTTCTATACTTCTCTACTTAGTAGAGAAGAGTATCAACGTTCGTTCGACGTTCGTAGTTATCACCTAATTATTCTTTAACATTGCTACAAAGCTTGTGGGAAGCTTTAATATGTAACAGTTCAACATTATTCATTGTTTTTTTTTTTTAAGTTTAATGCAACGATGCATTACAAATAGTTTCAGTTTTTTTAATCACTTCTCTTCCATTGCACACAATACATAAATTACAAATGTCTAAATTATTAATCTCACGATCTATCGCTATCAAGAAAAATGATCTCACGTTTGTAAAGAAAAAAAAAAAACAAAGCACTTACTTTTGTAACTATGTGTAACCATCATTTTAATTATTCAATTCATCTTAATATTTAGCAATACAAGAGACAAAATATTTTGCAAGAGACAAAACCACTCGCTTTAAGTTAATTTTTTTCCGTGTTTCAAACATTAAAAATGTCTCGGCTTTTAACTTCACAATACTTTTTATTATGTTTGTAATTTGTAATAGTTTACTGAAACAAAAAATACTATTAAGAGTAAAGAGTAGGTAGGTGACATTTTCTTAAACAACATCTATGTAGACCGTGACTCACCCCACTTGACACTTGAAAAGTTTTTTCCGGAAATAAAAAAAAAAAATTCTTGTACCTATTCTTTTTCTTTCAGTTAAGAAAATCGGTTTTCTTACGGTAATAGGTATTTAGAGAAAACAAAATATAGCTACCTACTCCTTTGGCATTCATAGGTATTGATACCTAGTATAAGTATATTAGTATTGATACCTTGTTATCTCGATACGCAAAATACGCTCTTTGATGTGGAGTTGCAGACACCAGCCCGTCTTACTAATACCTACTACCTAGTTATCTGTCGAAAAGGAACAATAAAAAATAAAAAAAACTTGTTTTTCTAATAGTTTTCGTGACACGAGTCATAAGAAAACAGCATAAGCTATAGTATAAATATTAGTCAGTCAGGGTGCGCCAGAAATACTTTACCTTATCACCACTCATGAAGGCTCTTTAACACGCCCCATAAACTAATCTTGCTTGTTTAAATTCTTGAGGAAGTATTTATTGAAGAGTAGGTAAACAAAGTGTTCTACGTCGTGTTATCTCAATTTTCAAGTGTCGCCCGTCTGTGCTCAGCCTACTGATATAAAACAATTGATAGTGATTATTTTAGAACACCTCCGTCAGTGTTCTTTCTACTAGCGTGTAAAGGTGTTGAGTGTGGTACATTATTTATAATGTTATTAGGAAAAAAAAACATAAAAAACAAGTTTTGATACTTGATTTCAGTGTGTGTTGATTTTTGGTCGTATTCTCCATTATTCTCAAAAAGTATTTTGGTTAAAAATAATTAAACATAAAATTACAGTGAAAGTACTTATATTTCCATACGTGTTAAAATAAACAGTGTGTGTTACGTAAAAAGAGCGTAAAGTTTTGTTCTTCATTTGTGCATAGTGCCACATAATTATGTAAATCGGTATTTATAACATGTTTATGTACCGAAACGGCTCACAGCAAAACAAATGTGTGTATTATGCTCATAGTAAACAATGTAATGCGACATTAACTTTTAAAATAATTTCCTCTTTTGCACGAAGAAAAAAAATACTAACAATCAAATAACAAGCTAAAAGAAGTTCACTGCTGGACATAGGCCTCCGCCAAACGCCATCACATCGACCGGTCTTTTGCTTCTCGCATCCGGCAGATTTCTACCGTCTAATAAGTTTGGCTATTCTTCGGTCTTTGTAGATATCGGTACGATCTACACCTGGGCAAAATTTAAAGGGCCATATTAAAAGTCATAACCCTTTACAGTCCATAGGTACAGGTTGAATAACAAAAACAAATATGTAAAGTATTTACAGTCGGATTAAAAATGTTATAACCCTTAATAAGGATACCAGAAGGCCAATTTTCGTCCTAAACAAACGTACACATTCAATTCGCAATCTGTCAAACTTGTCAATTTTAAATTGATTGTATTTTTGACAGATTGTGAATGAGATTAGAATGCGAACGTTCTTAAAAATAACGGGAATTTCCTCTCAGATATCCAGAAAACTAAAATAAAATTCTTCTCCAGCCTAGTCCGGTTTACTTAAAACGGTCATGCACTCATTAACAAGCTCACGGCTCGTTCCCTCGCCCATTGTAATGGAGAATACCTATCTGATTTTACGCAAAGTGACTACAGTAGGCAATTGCAATTAACTACTTATTTTATATCTAAATAGAAAAGTTAGCAAACTTTTTCTTTTAGCAAGTACCAAGATTTCTATAGGAGAAATAATAATAAACAATGGACTGTTTTATAAGATTTATTTCAGTACAAATAAAAAGTACAAATAAACAACATGCTTTATTGATAAAAAAACCAAACAGGTTTTTAAAATCAATAAAGTATGTCGTTTTATTGATAGTAAGTTAATGATTTGATGACATAGATCAATGACAATCATTGTTACTTTGCTTTCAATATAATGATCACAAATGCCATGATTGAAAAGTTCTTTCACTTGACAAACGACATCTTTTTAACATAAAAAAACGCTTAAATTTGGATCTAAATTAACATAAATAATACCAGCCTATTCTTGTCTTACTAGAGGGCAAGAGTCTCTTCTCATAAAGAGAAGGCACAAGCTTTGATCACCACGGTTGCTCAAAACGGGTTGGCGATTTCAAACTTATGTTAAACATAAGTCGTTTCCTCACGATGTTTTCCTTCCTTCACCGATGTCAGTAGTTTCCAAGATAAACTCAGAAAGTACATGCCTATGAATTGAAAAAGTCACATTGTTACTTCACCGGATTTAAATAAGTACACATCCTACTGGGCCAAAATAATCATTATCATCATCATCATCAGTTACCACTGCTAGGACACAGCCTCCTCTCTGTGAGAGGGAGTGGGCTGTAATCTACCACGCGGGCCCAGTGCGGGTTGGTAGATGTCACATGCTGGTCCTGCTCCATAGGACAATTTAGAGTCTAGACAAAATCAAACTGGTTGCTTACTTAATTGTATTTGTTTTTTATTATATGACATTGATTTTACGAGCAGATACATCCTGTGATTACTTCCTCACACACTGACTTATTAATCAAGTAATTTTTTAGTAGATTCGTCTATTTTTACAATGTTTGTGAATATGTGAACACCATGTATCTACCACATAATTAATTTATCTGTCGTTTGCTCCACTTTAAATTCTTTTTACTTTATTCAGTAATTTTATTCTAGGTGCATCGTCTTCACATATAATTATATAAATAATGTACCTATACAAAATATTGTAAAACATTTTAAAAAGAGTAACGGTGGAGTTTCTTGCCCATTCTTCTCCATACGAAAACTACCTTTCGGAAGGGGCGGTAGAATCAATACTTTATTTTGTAAATTTTGACGTTCAAAAGTGCCTTCAAGGGCCTATTTGAAATAAATGATTTGACTTTGACTTTGACTTTGACATGTCTTCGATTTTTTTTTTATTCTAAGACATGCCGGTTTCCTCACGATGTTTTCCTTCACCGTTTTGAGAGCAGTGGTGATCAAATTATTTACACAAAGTAAAGCGCACGCTTGGGTTCGTCGAACCCACGACTTACAACTCGTAAGTCGGGGCCGTTACCACTGGGCCACCACTGCTCCTCTAATATCTCCTCTAACCTCTAACTAAACATTAATTAAAATATAATATTATCAAACAAAAGCTAATGACATACATTTTTTTGATAATCGCTGTTGGGAAAATGCACTACATAATTAAATTAGTATCAAGGTTAAAATAACAATTATTGCTAAATTGATAACATGAATTTGATTAGACTTCGAATCCATTTATTTATAGATATGCTAGCTGCGCCCCGCGGTGTCGTCCGCATAAATCTCAATCCCGTGGAAATATCGGGATAAAAGGTATACATGTCTTAACCCAGGTCATGGTCTACCCATGTGCCAAATTTCATCCAAATCCGTTCAGCCGTTTTAGCGTGAAAGCGTAATAAACAAACTCACTTTCGCATTTATAATAATAGTAAGGATGTCATCTTAGTATGAAACTTTTTTATTTTCCTTTTGTAATTTTTTTAGTTATGAAAATGATGGTTCAATGTGGTTATTCTTCTTTGAACGAGAAGCGGTATTTGCCTTGTAGGGATGGTCAAAAGCTGACATTACAATTTTTTATTTTTGCCTGAAGGCTTAGGAACATGTATTAAAAAAATGACCCTTTTTTAAAACTTCAGCCATTCTCAGGGTCAATTAAAAAATGTGATCTTCAACACAGTTTGTCTAACCCATTATCTAATCTTTTGTTATTATTTAAGTAAATGAAAACAGGTATTGCCTTTAAAAAATATATTATTTACGTGTTATGCTTATAAGGGGAGTTCGTGGCTACATAATAATAGCCGCATGGGTCGATCCATCAGGTTAAGCAACGCTTGCCGGGGTTGGTCCGTGGATGGGTGACCTTTACATACAAGTTTCCGCCTTGCCTCGGAAAGTACATTAAACCCTTGGCCCCGGCTGTCATTCGTGGATCTTTTACAGTCGTTACGAGTCGTCAGAAGCCCGCCAGTCTGACACCAGTTTTACCAAAGGGTATCTTATTACCCAGTTACTGGGTTGTGGCAGTTAGATAGCCAGTCGCTCCATGTAAAATATTGGTATTCAGCTGCATCCCGTTAGAATGGAAGCCGACCCCAACATAGTTGGGAAAGGGCTAGACAGATTAATTTGGCTGATAATAAATTAATTATAAATCTAGAAAGTAGTCTATGGTTTACCGAGTTATCATGTGAAATCAAACCCTGAGACTGAAAAGCATGTGATTTCCAATAAGTACCTATTACATAAAAAAATACATTTTACAATCATTCATCTTTCGACATTATCTCATGATTTTATCGCTTCTGAATGAACACCATGGTTCTTACTCCATTGACATAAGGATCAAATTTACTCCCATACAGTATTTATCTCATGATTGCTGGCCTTCAAGTTGAATTACAAGGTAACAGATGCTAGAATATTTTGTAAAATCCACAGAAATAAGGTTTTTAAGACAACCTTATCTTTACATATACAGGGTGTCCGGCAAAAGAATGGATAACCTTGAAATAGTATATAATAATCCTTAAGGCCGTTCTATATTTTTCATACAAAAGAATATAGCAGTACCTAAACAACCATTTTTTTAAAAACAAAGTCAAAGTTATTTATTTGCTTTAAATGCGGTTATACAAAGGTGTTATACAAGTATTCTTGAACGATGACACATTTCGCCATATTTTGGCATGCAAATATTAATAGTAAGGCACATTCAATTAAGTAATTATCTTTACATATGGTTGAAAATATTGACTAAACATGAAATTATTTAAATCAATCTTCAATTTACACAACATACCTAATTATATAAACATTTGGCACAACATAAAAATTAACAGAATAAAATAATATCTACCATCACAGATTTTATGTATTATATTATATCTATCGTTTCTATAATTTTAATTTACCCGCGCTCATTCAAACGCGAGTGAAAATGTCCTAAAAGTTGGCAACGTCGTAAATAGCTGTCAAATATTTACCTGTTTCGATTAATTTGGAAATAATACTGTATGGAAATAAGAAATGTTTTGAAAACATCAATTTCTAGTCACATTACTTACTGCCTCTCTGTCGGCCGATGGTCAAAATACAATTAATCGTTGGGAATCCATTCATTTGTGGTCGTGGTGAAGAAGAATGTAAAATAACGTAAAAAAAAGTTTCTTAACTTTCTCAACTTACCTCATCTATGGGGTACGTTGAGCATCTCTGACTTTCTTCACTTAAACGGCTGTAGCTCTTAAATGCAATTTGATAGAAATAAATTACTATGAACATTTTTGGAAAGGGATAAAATACTGACCCACCAGTATGCTTAACAAGCCATAAAAACTTAAGGTTAAGGAGCTATGACCGATCAAGTGAAAAATTGCACAACTAGCCCCGCCCTACCCTACCTAGGACTACCTTTATTTGTAAGTAAATTGATTTCATTTGCCATAATGAAAATGTTTTCAAACGTCAAAATACCTATCATATTTTGATTAGGTGCTTATGTAGGAGACACTTGAATAAGGACCCTATTCTTCATTCTTCAAAAAAGAATTATCTATGTCAAAATGCGGCGCGTATTGCTCTCGCTATCTTCTTAGGTACTTTGTGGTTCAAGACAAGAATACTCTAAGCCCTTGCACTGAAATTATACCAAATGGACAGACAAATACAATCACTTTTGAAACCATATTACTTCGTTTCTAATACGTACTTCCATTTTATAGATAAACCTACTCAACCCATGGGCTTTTTCGCGGTAGGACAGTCTAAGGGTCGGGCCGACTCGGGCCACACCTGCCGAACGTTCCGCGGCGGAACGTTCGGTTGAATACGCTCCTAATGTTTTTCAAGTTACCTATGACACATCAGCCGAACGTTACGTCCATAGAAATATGACGCGACGGAGCGTTCCGCCGCGGAACGTTCGGCAGGTGTGGCGCTAGGCTTACGCAAAATACGCGCGGAGTTGCGGACCTGTGACCAAATAAAGAACCAAGACATAGCGCTGTCAACAGTGACGTCAGGCCAGTTTCGTAAAAATGTGTGCACTTAGTGAGGTGTAGTTTGATTGTGAATGGTTGTAAATATGCGCTTGTGAGCGTGTATGCAGCGAGCGCTTCGAGCGGAGATGTAGTTTTGGCATGCTTCAAATTCCAGAGAGAAAAACCCAATAACACTTTATCACTTTGGGTATAAAAAGAAGAAAGAAAGAAAAGAAAGAAAAATTACTATTCTACATCAACAAAACGCTGGCTGAAACTGACGCCGGTAGCACACCTCCGCCGCGAAACCATAGCAGCGAAACCGCAGTAGTTCAATTCAACTGGCTCGCGTCATGTTCCGCTACGCGAAAAGTAGCGGAACTCGAGTAGCGGAACATGACGCGAGCCAGTCCAAGTTAAAGAGTAAAAAAGACATAAATACACACGTACAAAAGTAGCCAAAAGTATAGAATCCGACTTGCCAGAGCCTGCTTGATATGCTCATAAACAATACAATAGGTGTAAATTATAATTATTTCACCGTTTGAATCTGTCGAAACAATAGATTTATGTAGATAAGACTATGTAGATAATATTGCATTACACGCACAAAGCCCACAACCCACAATGTTTGAGAGTTTCTCAGTATTCTATGTGTATAGTATTCTATACGTTGAGAAGTAGAATTCTGGATCAAGGGCGGCGTCATATTCGGTTATTTGTATGCTAATGCTAATGTGGGACTGGGTTGTGGGGCGAAGATTTTGGTGTGAACTTCATTTTGAACAACCTTTGTTTTTGGTGGTTAAGTTGGAAATAATGGTAGCACGTCCGTTGCTTCGGTCTCGGGTGAGGTTACCTACAAGTAAATACAATTACTGATGAAATACCTATAACTGCTCTCATGGGCAGAGCAGCATGGGCAAATGAGAGCAGTGGTGGCCGAGTGGTAACGGCCCCGACTTACGAGTTGTAGGTCGTGGGTTCGAACCCGTAAATAATTTCATCACCACTGCTCTCAAAACGGTAAAGGAAAACATCGTGAGGAAACCGGCATGTCTTAGTACCAAAAAATTTGAAGTGTGACATCTACCAACCCGCACTGGGCCCGCGTGGTAGATTACGGCCCACTCCCTCTCACAGAGAGGAGGCCTGTATCCTAGCAGTGGGAACATTAATAGGCTGATGATGATGAGGTAAATCACTCGCAATGAAAGTATAACACATCCTTGTTTTATACTTTTATGTAATTAATGTTCAAAATCTAGAACAATGGTCTATCGTTTATTACGCACTAGCTGCGCCCCGTGGTTTCACCCGCATAAGTCTCGATCCCGTAGGAATATCGGGATAAAAATATCCTATGACCTAACCCAGGTCATGTTCTATCCATGTGCCAAATTTCATCCAAATCCGGTCAGCCGTTTTAGCGTGAAAGCGTAACAAACAAACAAACAAATAAACAAACTCACTTTCGCATTTATAATATTAGTTACGATTATATTTTGATAGCGTGCGCGTTACGCAATTAAGGTGCAAGATATTAATAATCCAAAATGAATGCAATCATACGAGTAAACACACGGTTAATGAATAAATTTATATCTTATCTTATCTGACAGGTGCCCAACTCGGTTTTGTCGGCGAGATAATACACAAACATCTATATATCACTATCACATACTACATCAAACTTGTAAATTGCATGGAAAAATGTATCTTGTAAAAACTGTCGGTTACGACCTTTTTATTGGCGTTTAATGTACTTTTTGTGTGCATTGAAAGAGAGAAGAGCGTAAGCGCTTGTTACAGTATGAGTTATTTTGCAGCGATGAGTGTGTGTCGAAATAAATTATGTGCATGCAGACGTCTATGTGAAATATAGGACGATAAAGATATAATATTGCTCACTGATCTTTGGGTGATGTCATTCAAAAAGGTTGCATTAGTAGCTTAGGTAAGTAGGTAGGTAGGTATCTATGACCAAATGTTAGTAGGTATTGGCACCTATGAATGTGGAAGAAGTAAAAGAAGCAGGTGCGTAAGGGTTGAAGCACGTGATGTTCTGTTAAGCTTGCTCCATGAGATAAAGGCGTTTATGTATCTACGTTTCTACGTAGACCTCCCGCCACAGTCGGATTAATACGACAAAAGTTTTCGTGCCCGTGTCGCCTCAGTCGTATTTATACGACTAAGAATCTATGTTCGTTTTTTGTTTGTTATTTCATTGCACGACCGGATAATATCATAAATCGACGATTTGCCTATTTATGAGTTAGGTGCTGGGGGCACGTCAAATGATATAAAATCAACCGGTCAATAGGTTAAGAACATCATTTCCAAATTGTCACGACTCGACAAATAGTAACAAAATGAAATTATAAATACATACTTACTGCATAATAATAATACTTGAAGCCCTCTACAAAGATAATAATCTCTGCCTACATACAGTCACAGAATTTCTACGAATGTAGGTACAATAATAATATAGGTACTTACTTACCTACTTAATTTAAGTAAATAATGGAAAATATTTAAAGTTACGTACCTACTTCCTTTTATTCATTATCTCATTTGTATGCATAAATGTTTCATTTTTTTTATTTTTTTTTATTATATTATATTATAAATTCATCATCATCAAACTTGACACAAAATTATTCAATACATATTTCAGCATTTTATAAAATAGCTAAGAGTTATTCCTAACTAATATTATAACTGCGATAGTGAATTGGTTGTTGTTGTTATTGTAGCTTTCATGCTAAAACGGCTGAATAAATTTGGATTGAATTTGGCACCAGGGTAGACCATGACTTGGGTAAGGACATAACTCAAACTCAAAGCATTTATTTCAAATAAACCAATTACAGGCACTTTTGAATTGTCAAGGGGTCGGGCAGTCAGAAAAGATGAAGCTAGATGCCCATTCCAAAGCGTAGTAGGTACCTATGGAGAAGAACGGGCAAGAAACTCCACGGACACTCTTTTAAATAAAAGGAGATGGATAACGCTCCCATACAAGTTTGGCCCAGCATGGACATAAATAAAACAATATATATCATGACGAAATATTTGTATTTCATAGACCTGTTTATATTTTATTACTCTAGAACTCGGTGGTGAAGAAATATCAGACATTTTAGTTAAACATTTTGGTATGACATTTTGACGTTTTAATATCATTATATACATTGTCATGAAGGCCCATTAACCACGGGGCCGCGCTTCTCATGCACGAGGTGGTGGGTTCAAATCCGGGAAAGTCTAATGTGATTTTTTTCAATTCAATACAGGGTGTTTGGCAGAACGTTGAACATACGAAAATGGTGGATAGGTGGGGTCATCTGCTACTTACTCAGCCCTAATTTATTTGACCCTGGGCCCCGGATATTTAAAAAAAAACATTTTTTGCTTTGTTCCTTTTTCACCACTTTAAAGTGTAATTTTTATTAAAAATGTTTTTTTTTTAATCTTTAATGTTGGCAGATTCTTATAAAATTATTGCTTTATTCAGATGTTAGCTAGAAACTCTCTAAAACGCTCAAACTTACAGAAAGATGTAAAAAATACTTAAATTAATTTCAACTTATTTAAAAAAAAAACAAACCAGGGGCAGTTAAATTAGGGCTGAGTAAGTAGCAGATGATCCCACCTATCCACCATTTTCATATGTTCAACGTTCTGCCAAACACCCTGTATACTTTCTGAGTAATATCTCGGACATTAGGTACTGTTATATCGGTTAAGAAAAAACATCGTGAGGAAACCTGAACTTATATCCTTACATATTATAAAACAAAGTCGCCCGCCGCGTCTGTCTGTCTGTCTGTCTGTCTGTCTGTCTGTCTGTCTGAACGCGATAAACTCAAAAATTGCCGAACGGATTTTCAAACGGTTTTCACCATTGGACGGAGTGATTCATGCGGAAGGTTTTAGTGTATAATTCATTAAGGTTTTGTGTAAATTGGCTGAAATATGACGATTATTGTTGAAGATGTCGGAAAAAATCATGCCGACTGGGAGCTTTACTGGCGTGCGCTGCGTAAGCCGTGAGAGATAAATCAAATTTATGTTCTAGAGTATTGTATATCTTAAAAATTGCAACAAAAAAGTCCGCGATGGCATATGTCTATCTTCTAAGGGTGACCCACAATAACCATTTTTATCTTTCAAAATTGTATAAAATTTTCATTGTTATTTCCGAAGCTATTTTGACCGGTATCTTATTAATCCTTATCCAATTTAATAGGTTATTTAAATTGGGCATTCAATTTCGATTAAAATATGCCTTTACATCACATCAATTAAATGAATAGTTTAAGAGATATCACAGTTTCAAAATTACGCGTAACAAAATAATTATGGTTGACAACGCGGGCGCTGTAGCCTACCACTGCGTCTGAAAGTTAGTCAATGATCTTTTCCTTGGCTATTAGGTATGTATTCCCGGTAGAACGTTCCCGTGGGATATTTTGCGACAACCACGCGGGCGAAGCCGCGGGTAAAAGCTAGTTTAATATAAGTCTGAAAGCTTTCTCTGTATGAGAAGAGGCCTCAGCCCTGTAGTGGGAGAAATAATACGCTGGTATTATTATTATTTACTTTTAATCATATCACATAGACCCGTCCTGTGCTCCTCGCATACAGCGAATTTCCGCAACTTCCAGGTCATAGGTCCACCATGTGAAGGGCCTACCTATGTACCGCAGTGGACTTTTTGGCTGAATGATAACGATGACTATTATTTGAAAGAAAACGCGTCTAGTTGTTAGAACGATGACAGTGTCGCGAGCTCTTTGTCCAACCCCCACCTGAAATCACAAAAATTATTAAACGAACTCACCTTATAGGTTAATTTAGGTTTTATGTCTAAGTACCTATACGAGTGTGGCTTATAAATGGTCGTGAAGCCCGGTTGAAATAAGTCTAAAATCGCCAACCCATCTTGAGCAAGCGTGTTGATCAATGCTCGTGCCTTCGCTGAATGAAAAGAGGCCTTTGCCTTTCTTATTGTTGTTGACCGTCATCGTCGTTGATGTTTGTTTGCTCGTTGCCAACATGGATGGCAAATAGAACTTGTCGATCTCATCTAAATATCCGAAAAACTTCATAATGTATCATTTCATAACATAGATAAATATAAAAGGTGGTATTGGATAAATATATTTAAGCAATCGTGGTACATAATACATACATTTTTTTCATACTAACTTGTTGAGAAAAATGTGTCTTTTGCGCTCCGGATTACGGGTCAGTGTGTGAAAACGAACACGCAGCAGGGATCTTCCACAGTTTGCGCACTCATGACGATGGCCAAGCCTAGGGTTTGGTGTTGGAACACCAAGCCTTGTACCAGACTGTGATAAAGTGTGCCAATAACCAACAAAATGGCACAAATGTTCAGACGCAGTGACCTAAAATAAAAAACTTACATAAGTATATATAAAGAAATAGGCACCCTAATAAGAAGTGCTGAAGACGTTACTGAAAATGTTAAAACTCACCAACCGCGGAGTAATCCACTGTCTTTGGATTGGATTTCATCCGAATCCAACAAATGGCTCCTTATGCTTAGCGTTGCTATGCAACAGTTAATGCAGCGCCGGTTCTCCATTAGTGCTCGTTTACGCCGCGTACCCCGCGGTACGCGGCGGGGCCCGTGGCTTTGTACGCACCACGCCCCACGTCTTCATAAACAATAACATCACAAATTGCCATTATGTTTGTGTTTGCGCGTGTCGCTGCACGCGCCGCCTGTCTGTAAACTGAAAAAACGTCCCGACGCACCGCGAAACGCCACGCTGCACGCTTCGCTCAACGCTCCGCGTCTCCGTAAACGAGCACTTAGAAATAGGGTAAAATCCGTCGTCCAAAGTGCGAGTAATCAAAGTAAATCGAAATGAGAAGATGCTAAGTCCGTGATGCAAAGCGGGTGCAGTCGGGAGAGCAGTAACAACATCCAGAAACAAATCCAAAGGTCGTTTGTAAAACACCACAAGAAACCACAAGAATACATTCTCATGCGAGCCACAAGACATATATATGATTGACTTAAATTGTCATGTCATTAAATAATGAAAGACATGATGACTTGACTTTTTAATGACAATCGACATAAAATGGTAGTCAAAATAAAGCAAACAATTAATGAATACTCTTTTTAAATTGATATTTTTCCCCCATGTTATGCGGACAAATGAAAGCCATGATAAAAATTGCATTATTATAAGCTTCAAAAAAAATATAATTAAGTCCTTGTCCGTGCTGGGCCAGAATTTATCCATGTCCTTTGGTTACAAAATATTGGTTACATCATTCATGTTGAACTTATACATGTGAGAACGATGCAAAACGTTAAAAGCGTCCGTAATAAAAGATAAAAAAAACAAAAATAAAACAATTCAAAAATTAAATCAAATTATAATAAGCCATGGCAGCTATGAGATGACCAGTCACAACTGACGGCGCCCGTTCACGAACATGACGCATAGGCTACTTTTATCCTGGGTCGCAGACAAACTCGTGTTCAACGGCTAGTATTCTTACAATTTTATTTCTGTTCCGATTTTAAGAGGAGGCTCTCTAAATTGAATGTTATATTCTGTCACGCATATAATCAAAATGGAACTTTGGTATATGATTGATTGGATCTTTTTCTTTCCATGTACAAGACAGTTACTTAATTGCAACATTTTCGTTCGATACATTTTTTATTCGAAAATCTTTTTTTAATGATTATTTTAATAAAACCCAAGATTACTCGGCTTTTATACCTAATATAAGTATTCAAATTAAGAAAATATAGTTTATTATCCAGTCACAAGATATTTTTTCTCTAGATCAATAATTATTAATTCAGTTATAAACGAAATAAGAATTGTGACATACATTTAGTTTCGTGCTCGAACATGACCAAGAGCGCATGCGATATTTAACTATATTACTGATGTGTTAGCGTTTAGCACATATCGGAGTGGCGGGGTGCATGGGGGCGAAAATTGCGTTTAGAGTGCCTGGTCTTAGGGCTGATTTCTCCAATGAAACTGAACGCGATCAGCATTTCTAAAACGCGTTCAACAGCTGTCAGTGTCAAAATTGTGCACTGACAGCTCTTGAACGCGTTTAGATGTGCTGAACGCGTTCAATTTCATTGGTGAAATCCGCACTTAATTAAGATATACACACATCAAAAGTGTCTAGGGATCAAGCATTTTTATGCGGATTTCTTGAGATTGAGATGTGGCTTTGTAATAAATTTATGATTTTATAAATTTATATGGATCCTTTTTGGTGCATTTCATAATTTGAATCAGGAACTGTGAATCAAATTCGAGTAAAAGATGAAAATCAGCTGTCAATATTTTCCCTATAAAAACATACAACGCATTGAAGACATTATTAGTGCTACTGTTTCCCTACTACTGATTAAAACCAACGTTATTATGGAGCAGCGACGTCATTTAAGCAGGGAAGAAATGCTCAGAGCCGTGGGAATGATAGAAGCTGGTTCCCGGCAACGTACTGTGGCTTTAGCTCTGAATACAAGTCAGAGTGTTATCAGTCGACTTTGGACACGTTACCGAAGCACTGGTACCGTGGCTGAGCGCCATGGAGGACGGTATCGCTGCACCACACGGAGACAAGACCGATACATTCAAATCTTAGCTCGAAGAGCTCCAACAATAACCGCCATGATGTTAGCCGTGAGGCTTCATCACTCTTCAGGGAACTTAATTAGCGACCAAACAGTCAGAAACCGCTTGCATGAAGTGAACCTTCATTCCCGAAGACCGCTACGGGTACCACCTATAGCAATGCACAATCGTAGGATTCGATATCAATGGGCTCTTGAACACAGAAATTGGGCAGAAGAACAATGGCGTTTCGTGTGCTTTTCTGATGAGTCTCGTTTTGGTATGAGACCGGATACAAGACGTATACGACACTGGAGAACCCCTGGACGCCAACAGCGATTAAAATCCTGCCAGGAAGTCCATCCTTATAGTGGTGGAACCATCATGGTATGGGCGGGTATTTGGATCGGCGGAAGAACTGAGTTGATTTGGATTAGAGGCAACCTCAACGCTCAAATTTATGCTGAGACGATTGTATCAGACGTCATCGTTCCTCTACAAGTGCAAATCGGTCCCTTATTTCAGTTAATGCATGATAATGCACGACCGCACACCGCAAGAGTTGTAAGACAGACTCTCGCCGCAGCTAACATCAATGTCCTGCCCTGGCCTGCTCAGTCGCCAGACTTGAACCCGATTGAGCATGCATGGGATATGCTACAGAGAAGAGCTCTGCCGAATATGGAGGGTATCCAGTCGCAAGAAGACCTTTTTTTGTTGTTGCAACGAACATGGGCGGCCATTCCACAGCGTGATTTGGATGAACTCATTTTGAGTATGCCAAACCGATGTTCTTGTGTTGTTAGTGTTCGCGGTAGAAACACGGATTATTAATTGTTTAAGTTACCCAATAAAATTTTAAAGAAAACTGTTATTTCAGTCTTTTTTTCGAACTTTAATGTTAGTGGTTCAAATGTCAAAAATCCCTTTATTAGGAAAATGGCAAATTTCTTTATTAATGCAAAGGTGACTTGGTTTATCGTTACTGTGACAAACGAAAACACTTTATTTGATGAATCCTTAAAGAAAATTTTAATTAATATCAATCAGGAGAAAAGTTATTGCAAAAATATATGTTGATCCCTAGACACTTTTGATGTGTGTATTTAGCTCAATAATTAAGATAAAAAAAACAGAAGTGTCAACCGACACGAGAAATTAACTAGCGGCAATATCATTTAAAATCAACTCTAAAAACACTACTTTTTAAAATTTATAAAGCGATACATTCTTTAGATTATCCTATCTCATTAACGCATACAATGTAGGTACTTGTTCCGTGTTTATTTACTGATTAAAAATACACCATTATCGCTGATTCATTTATATGCTTTGTTTTATCGTTACACTAAGTGGTACCACGGTGTTGCTTTTACGTTTTGTTTTAATTAAATTAATTAAAATTACATTGATTGTCCCATACACACAAACGTATTTAATTGAAGTAAGTTCCACTATCCATTCTCATATAGTAATAGGTAAGTACTTACATGATATCAATTTAAATTTTTCTTTTGTTTTAGTAGGTAGATAACTATCAAATTAAGCATAAATTATTAATTTAAGTAAGCGGTTAATTAATTTATAGAACGGTCTTTAAACAAATACAGACAGTTTATAGAACGGTCTATAAACCTCTTGAAACTTTCAAAGAGCATAGAGCATTATCCATTTTTCAAATCCGGTACAGCAGTTTCCGCGCTAGCCACTTACAAACAAACTCACACTCGAATTTTCTAACACCAGCTTAGATGACAAAGTACTAGACATACACTCATAGCCAAGATAAGATAATATGATATTTACAGAGATGGCTAATAAAAAACGGATCGCTGAATTAGTAATGGTCACCGCGCGTTGCGTTTGATACGGGCCGTAATTTCGTCTGTGATATTGCTAGTGATAATAATGCAAATAGTGATAAAACAGATTATTAGTAAGTAGATAACAATATTGTGTGTTTATAAAATTAATTTTGTTATTATCGGAACGCGTGGTTTGTGCGAGGCTATGTGATTTGTTTTGGTAATAGAGGCGTTTACTTTTGAAGTTTTATCGTTTTGTTTCAAAGATGTTTTTCTTAAAAACTTTCTATGATGATCAGCTTCCGAAAGTGTAGTCGTATAAGATGTGTATATCTTGTCGTTACCGGCATAGAATGTATCCTATATATGGATATCAAATGACTTTTCCGGAAAAATCGCCGAGTCTCGCCAGGAAATATGTAGTTACAAAGACAAACTCTTGTATAATTTTTTTAATAGCTAAGTTTCCAGCACCCTCCAATTTCAAAGGTTGAGTTTCGAATTAATTCTCAATGTTAAAAATTTATCTACGGCCTGTGTTTATTTCGTATTTTTTTCTAATCACGATTCTGTTTGAATCTACATAGATACTGTAGGTACCTGCAGTCATCAACAAAAGTCGATTAACAATGTTGTTTTAACATACCTAATTATCATCTAAATTGATACAAGAAGATTCGTTACATTGCTTTTCAGCATTGCATGTAGGTACCTAATTGCTAAGAGTTACCTTAATAA
This sequence comes from Conistra vaccinii, assembly GCA_948150665.1. NCBI lineage: Eukaryota > Metazoa > Arthropoda > Insecta > Lepidoptera > Noctuidae > Conistra > Conistra vaccinii. The sequence goes on from OX411328.1 coordinate 6,049,225, forward strand.
TCTTTAAATTGTATATCAGTTTAGATTATTTATGTATACTTTGCTCAATATCTAGTTAAGATTAAAAAGTGTTAAGAGCGTTAACCTATCCTAAAAGTTGGTAACGTCGCAAATACTCGTAAATGTCAAATGTTTCGCTATTATGATTAATTTGACAATATACTAGTTGTTGCATTTCATAATCAATATTCTAGTTCGCTAGTTAGCCACATTTTTTATTTCCAGACAGTAGGTAATATTGTCAAATTAATCAAAACAGCGAAATATTTGACATCTATTTGCGACGTTGCCCACTTTCAGAATCAGAATGCACACTCTTTAAGGACTATCGTTGCTTAAATTCAGCTTCATGTTGCATATATTTTTATAAAATCGATTAGAACTGCATTCTTCAGCCGTAACCATGACCTTCGCCCATAAATAGTACCTAGGTATAACGCGATTATAATTCATGAAGTTTATACTACATTCAATGTATGTACCATGTACCTAGATGTATCTACCTATTAGTTTTTACATTATTGCAACACGTTACAAACCAATTGCCTGCTGATATTGTTTTTCCCTTTCAATTGGAAATGCCTATATCAATGATCTAGAATCTCTAGATTGTAGGTCATCATCGTAGGTAACCTAATAAACGTCTGAACATAGACAGACAATGATCCTTGAGGATCAATTTCTACGTTTTTTTTTTTTCAAGAAATATGTGTTGCATTATATTAGTTAGTCTTATTAGATGTAGTTATGTTATCCTCTTGAAGAGTTGATTTTTGTTTTGACTAGACAGTGCTAAGAGTCATGACCTATTAGGTACTTAGGTACTATCTAATCCAGTCTTGGCATTAGGACTTTTATTTCTTTTAAATCCCACGTTTCCGTGCACTGTGGAAAACGTGATTTTTCACCAATGATGTAACTTACCTACAGTTAGTCATCTACCATGCTTACCTACCTACTACAATATCTAAGACCACGTTATCAGTAACTATGATTTCACTTTTAACACACCTACATATGTGCCTCATCTTGATATTTTAACTCTTTCGTTAAAAAACAAGGTGAGGCTTTTTCTATTTGTTAACGAAAATATTAAAACAAATGAAAAAAAATTTGTACTTCGATAAGTAGAGGTATTCAATTATCTATGGATCCAATTACCTCATTTACATAATAGATAGATAGGTAGATTGATTGATAAGGCTGATTATCTTAAAATTCAATTGAGTTGCCGAAAATTTATGGAGATTCTACTAATTGTCTCATTAACGATTTTTGTAATCATTTTATTTTTAACGAATAATAAGTAGGAATGGTTTGTGAAGATCAGATAAATATTGAATGCTATAGTTATTAATCTATTTATTTATTTAATTATCAAGCAACAAGACTCATAGTGTTAGTCACAAAAAACTTACATTATGTGTTAGTAAAACAGTTCACACAGAAACTATTTGTGACGTCACTGCTGCAATGTGACAGGCCCAGCTGATACCTTGCAGCAGTGGCTCACAAACGCACAATCTAGCCTGCTTGCTACCACAGACAGGATGCTGTTGGTGGTTATAAGATGATATCTTAGACGTTTTGAAGAATACTCCCAAAATTTACCTAATATTACTAGGCAGCACGATAATCTACGACTGCTTTTCATTTCCCTTTGGATTTTCTTTGTCTTGTAAAAAAAATTGTGTGTATCTTTACCTAAACGTAGTTACGTACATTAATTAATAGTTAGCAATAATAGTACCTACTGAACGCCTATAATATGCGACCAAAAATCAACACCACAAACTGAAAAGCTGAATAAAACATCTATCAAAAATATCTATTTTTCAAAGCATTTATGTAACACAAATAATGGAGTCTCAGACATAGATAGAAAATGTCAGACAGCGCTGAGGACTTAGTGAAACGGTACAAACAAAATGTGTTTAGAGAGGAGCACCCGCGAAGCATTGGTCAGTATTAAGGACATTTTATTTCTAGGAGCTTCAACAGTTTTGAGTTTTTGAGGAAAGATTTCAAGGAATCTAGGAGTAGAAGCATTTCTTCAAAACTGAAGACAATTTAGCATTAATTGGAATAGTCTTGTTTTTATTCTACTATTCAGGTTAAATAAAAGAGAAACTAAGAGATTAGCTCCTGCTGGGGATGTTTAGCAGACAAAAAGAAAAACCAACCTTCCCAAATTTTTTCCTAAAACATTCCTGGTTGCTCTGGAAAAATATCATGGTTCGCATTGCAAAGATTAAATAATTGTTTACCAAGACATTTTAATAACCATCTTGGAGAGTCAAACTCAAGAGTCGGTGGCACATTGAAGCGGAGGATTGAGGGACAATCTAGTGCGGGCCATTTTCAGCCTCTTGAGCACGTTAACGCCCTAAACGTTGATCACCTTTTCCTCACCAAATTTTTCAACATTTCCTTTTCTATCTTCCAGGGTTGTTTACGATACCGGAGTATCCCGAATTCGAAGCGAACCGAGGGATGTGGTCTGTGGCCCTGGAAGCCATACTGACCACGCTGCGGTACCTCGCGCCGGCAACATTGCTCACGCTCTTCTGGGGTCACCAAAGCTTCCTCTTCAAGATACTGAAGCATATCGACTCGGCTTTTAGAGCTAGTAAGTATACCTGCACTTATCTGATTAATACAATGATAGTAGATATACACATATCGTGAAGATCACTATTTTGTTGGATCTTGAAGTAGAGTCTCGTTCTCTAAAAACACACAAGCGCGGATCCACCGTTGTGGGCACGATGGGCATGCCCACAACCCTAATAGACTTGTGACGTCACCCAGGGCCGTATACATGGGGGGTTTAGGGGTTCAAACCCCCCTAAAATGTGAGAAACCAGAATCTCAATCCAGAGATCGACCCAGATACCTCCGTACTCTAATACATGTGATAATTGTAATCTATTTCGCAGAGGAGTACTTTATAATCTACAAAAAGAACAGTATGTCTGTATTTTTATCGAGTCTGACTTTGTATTGAATGAATTCCTGCACTGCAACTTCAGCATTCTCTGAGAGAGTCTAACCTATCCAAGGTAGGGTGCAAAATTTTCGAGCTTGCTCTTTCGCATCCTTTATTCTTTTAATTCTCAAACTTTTCTGTTTTAGTCGATAAACCTACTTCTATTTCTGTACGAACGGTCAAAGACAAAAAAAACCTAACTTATTCGAGCGGGATGCAAAAAAATTCGAGCTCGCTTATATCCTCCTCCATAGCAGCCCCACTGGCGGGCTAAGGGGGGGCGACAGGAGCGGGGGCCTCCTATGTATTCTAAATACAGGGTGTTAGGGTAAACACCGTTATCCTTCAAACCAGTGGTTTGGTTTCGTTTATAGAACATAAATTCAATGGAAAATCACAACTTTTTTTTTTAAAGATGTACATTTAGAATCGTCACGCAATTCCTAAGGTAGGTATTTTTGCCTGTCTTAAGCCAGGAAAAGGTTGTATTGTATTTATACATGTGTTGTGTAGGTAGGTAGGACGGGTGGCGATCGATTACGTCACTCGGGCGGGCGCATATCCATGAATTTGCGGACGGTGTCGGACCTAACCTTATAACCTTTTTAATATTGTTAAAGAAAATAACGTAATTTTTTTTTACTCGGTTTTTTATGTTATATTTAAGCCAACTACCCATAGTTTGAGTGACAACGGTGTTTACCCTACCATCCTGTATAGGTAAATATAGGGCGCAAAATTTTCGATTCTTATATTCTTCTAGTTCTTTAAGTTTTCGGCATACATGGGCCCCGAATATGCCGAAAACTTAAAGAACCATTTAGATTGCCGGGATAATAATTTTTTTTATAAATCTACACTCTTTATTTACCCGAAATCAGAAATACTTTATTACTTCTAAAAAAAGTTGTCAACCCAAATCCCCCCCGAAATGAATTCCTGGCTACGGCCCTGACGTCACCCTGTCACGGTCTATTGAGGTCGATTGGCTGATGATATTATTATCCAATGCCTATAAAATAATTTTAAGTGTTATTTTTAATTCCACGCCGCTTGTGGCACCCCGACAAAATAGGTTAGGTTAGATTTATGACCAACCACGCGCGAGACGAGTGAGCAGTGCCGCGGCAGTGGCCAGCGAGCACTACTTCCAAGTTGTGAACAACTTGGAAGTAGTGCTTGCTGGCCACTAAACGTTGACGTTTTGTCAATGTCAATGTTTTATGATAATTTTCGGGTGGCTGTGCCCACAATTTTTTTTGAGGTCTGGATCCGCGCCTGAAAACACATTTTACGTGGAACGGTTCTGTTAGAGCTGTAAAGCACGTTTACAAAGCTGCTATAGAGATCACTCTTGCTGGAACCCGAAGGATTAAAATATATCCTCCGTACTGCAGCATATCATCTGCACTTGGTTGATATCCCTACCAGTCATACTCAGCGCTTCTCCTCCACATTTATTATGCGAACAGCCTAAGTGTGGAACACTCTGCCAGCGTCTGTGTTCCCTTCCACATGTAACCTGTCTGCCTTCAAAGCAAGAGTGAACAGGCATCTTCTGGGCACGCTCGATCTATCACAGACCTCATCCATCGCTTTCCATCAGGCGTGATCAAGGTCAAGAGCAGGCCCACACAGAAAAAAAAAATCCTAGGGCGAGATCATCATTATCACAAACGCATGCTCACATTCGCTTAAACGAATATGAACATTATTAGCAGAAACATAAGGTTCATATTCGTATGGAACTCTTACCGACTTTACTATGTAATCTTGACCCTTTACATGGACCCCTCTTGGCTCTAGCATAGAAAATTACGTTGTTCTGTATCTATAATATCTCTAAGCAAAGATTCTTGTGTAAGTGAGTTATTGTTAATTACAGTGGCTATGAAGGAATGTGAATAACAAGGTACCCCTATCAAATTATTGAAATGTTTTGCCTGAAAATAAAAATTTCAACCATAGCTCGTTTCCGACATTTATCGCTTTATCACCTATTGTTTTATTATTCGGAAAAAATCGTGAGACTATTTCCCAGAGTTCTCAGATTCACAAAAACTACAATTTACCTAAATAAGTAGTTGCCAAGTGTTTATTTATTGTTCAAAGAATTTAGTACAGAGCTTTATCGCGACCTAGTATCTTTTGAAAGCGAAATTTAGGAGGAGGGTACAACGACTGGGACAGCCAAGGTCTCCTTTAGATGACTTTCTTTTCACATTTTTGGTAGGCATCGTAGAGCAAATGAGTGTCGGTGTATACAGGCCTAAGAACATACCTACCTATGCACATCACGTACCTACCAAACCCACCTGTGTTGGGTACGTGCTAAGTTCCTTTTGGTGTTAATTCCTTGCTATTTTCATAATACGACTCGGTAGTCTAAAAAATTACAAAATCCGTAGGTAATTTAACATTTTAAATATTTAGACGAACATTTTTTACAGCAAAGATTTGAACCGAAATTTTTGTAATAGGTACGCAATTTGAAACTGGGCCTGTATCTGACTGGCCGAGTTTCAAATTGCGTACCTTTTTCTATGCACACAACTCAACACAACTCAGTTAATCACTAAGTACAAACTACTAGGTCATGTATGTGGTCAACTATCTAATTAATTCTCACTTACCTCCATGGCTCTCTAATCCCCTTATCTTCCTCCATAACATCTCAAAGCGGTCAGTTTCGCTGCAATCTATCACTTACAATGTGCACACAGCTTTACGCGCACTTTTACCAACGATTCACATGCAGAACCGTTAACCTTTGGCTTGATCATTATCTTGTGTGCATAAAATTGTTTTTACAACACAATTTCACTTACTTTATGGCCACTTTTTGTCTAATCTCTGAGTACTGTCAAATAAATAAAGACTTTCGTCTGTGCACGCCTCAAAACGTAGTAATTTTGAAACATAACGGACTTTACTGCAACCGACGTGGTTATAAAGTGGTGTAGTTTATTTTTAACTTCAGTGTAAAACAGTATTTTGAGTTTAATTCTTGATGAAAAAAGTGGGTGGTCATTTATTTTGTCCAATTGGTATGTTACACGATATTTGAATGCCTTCATTATTATAAGAAAAAATATAATTAATCCTACTTATTTCGTAAAAGTTCTCGAGTTATAAGTGCACTAATAGACAGACAGAAAAAGATTATTTTTCATTTTCATAATAAATATTATGACAATCTATGGTGTTGTAATGTAATCAATTCTTCTCATTTCATTGATAGGAAAAGGGGCCGTTTCTTTGACAAGCAGCAATGCTAAAGCGTGTACAAGGGACTAGTTTTAATTGTGATAAAGATCATCTCCTTGGTTTCCTCACGGTATTAACCTTCCTTCGCTATAAGTCATAGCTGACTTCAAAAGTCACCTTGTGTTAATGAAGCGGATTGGTAATCTTCTGACTAATGACTTCCGTGTCATCACAAGTCACAACTACCTAATCATTTTCTTTTACCGATAGGTAGTAACTGACCGAATTATTAAACTTTTCTGACCTACGAGGAGTAACTGACCAAAATACTTAAGTTTTCTGACCTACGAGGATGCCTGGTTCTTCCGATATGGTTAAAACTAATACTACAGTATTGTCAAGAATTAACAAGAATAGTTGGCAAAAGTATGTTTCGTTATTGATGAAGATACGAAGGCATCTTTGAACAACATAACATAACATTATATCACGTCTGTATTAAAGGGACAGTTCAACAAAATTCATTGTGTTATTTATGTTTTTGAGCAGACAAAATCCGAACATATGAAGCAATGGATGAGCACTATCCTTCAAAAGATTCAGATTAAGATTGATCGTGTGTTACGCAATTAGGGTGATATTTATTAATTATTGAACCAAATTATAGAACAAAAGGTGGAAAATGTATTTTTTTTAGATTTCATGTTTAGAGGGACTCGTCAACTCGAAAAAAAATCGTTTGTCTATTGAACCCATATCAAATTAAAGTCCAGTGAGCCATCTAAGTTTCGCTACTACCCTTAAAAAAGTCTTCATTCAGTCTACCTACAATAACTCCTTTCTCTTCCACAGTAGTCTTCTCAAGCGAGGAACAAAAGCAGTCCGTCCTACAATGGCTGGCCGAAGCTGGTCCCGTGAGAGTGGAACACCTAGACACTGTGTGGCGACACGGCTGGGTGTTATGTGGCGTGTTAGACGCGGCACTACCCGGCGCATGCGCGGGACACCCTCCCACGAGATTGTCGCTAAAGCATGCGCAGGCGATTGCGGATCATTATCTTGGCGTTGAACCTGTGAGTCTCTTTTTCTGTGTTAATTTCTTCTGTGGGTAGTGATATCGAATGATCGGACCTCCCTGTCTTCCCTACTGTGCTGGATCTATAGTTTTAAGCGTATTACCTAAGGCTATAGCTAGGTATTTAAATATGGAGTACCTATTGAAAATGCGTAAAGTTTTCAGCCCGCAATATTGCACAGCTTACTAAATGTGCAATGTTTGCAGTGATGTTTATTCCTTGCCAAATACTTCAAAATCAAAACAGACGTATTTTTCGAAATTATTTGAATACAAATAATTTACAATAATTATATTCCTTAGTCAATGAACCAAAACATTAACACAGCCAACTCAATGAAAATTTCTCATTTCCAGGTTTTCTCCCGCCAAGAGCTGGAGTCAAACGACTCGTTAAGCAAACACCAAGAATGGAAACTTGCTACTTATTTAGACCGCATCCGCCAAGCACTTTCAAAACTAACGCCTCCTGTTTCAAAACCTGTCTCTCAAAGAACTTCTCCAGAAACCACACAGTTTACTATCGACTATGTTGCTAAAGGTTCAGGATTATCAGCAGCTCAAGTGAACCATAAAGCACACTTCAAGATATACCCGACAACACAACAAGCTTTGGACCCTGGTGAAATAACTATTCTAATCAGAGGTCCCCAAGATACTTACGGCATGACAGTCCTACCACCGATTCTGGGCAAAGCACAGATGATTCGACAAAAACTCTTGGGCCTTCAATCAAAGCAGACTTTCACTGAAAATGTTTTGCCAATAACACAAGGAGCAACGTACTTGAGATCTTACGGAAAGAACGACATGAACAAAACTTATTACATACCGAAAACGAAATATGATATTGAAATCGAAGTAGAAGCCCGAACAGATCACGCGAAAATTGGTTACGTGTTAAATATTGAAGGGAAATACTTAGTCTCCATAACAAGTAGAGGTCAGAGCATTGTTGGTTCACCATTTACCGTAACAGCTTCCAACAACATATTAAGTATCCTAGAAAAAGACAGTTTTAATTTAGAAGATGGTGAAGAAATAGATATAGTTGACATCAAAACTGACAGAAAAGTTGTCCTACGTATAGTTGATTTCGTTACTGAGAAAATGCTGCTAAAAGAAAACGGTAGTTTAGAGAAAATAAGTGACGACGAAGCTAAGATTTTAATGACAACCGATACCGAAAAGGCTATCCCGAATTTTGATAGCGAAACATATTCTGACGTTGAAAACAGTGAAGAGAAAACAGTGGGGAAAAAAAGCAAAAGATTTAACAAAGCAGCTTATAAAATTTTAGCCATGTATCGCGTTTGTAAAATATTTAACGATCTCATCGCTGAAAAACAATTACATTTTGCTAGGAAAGAAAATTACATTCGATCAAGGAGCCAACAAGACATTCCTGATATTGTTAATTCAACGCTCACGGAAACAAACTTAAAACCGTTCATAATATCAGAGTTGCGAGAAAAGTTTATCGTTCCTGAAAACATTTCAGTATCACTAAGGGCAGAAAAGTCATCAACTTATTACGATAGTGAACTGAATAATTCTAGGAGTGAGATTGAGGACGTGACGATAAATATACCCATGATGGAATCCACTAGAAATGATACTCCTGATAGCTTAGACGGATTTAATATGTCTTACGAAGATCAAGAAGATAATATTTCTGATGACAGGATGACGCCTTCAAGTACAAACAATCCTTTCCTGAATGAAATGTTTGAAGAAAATTACGTTGCTTCTAAGAATTTGGGACCATTTGTGACTTCAGAATATGAAACAAATAACTCGCAAAATGAGGAAACAAGAGATAGTTCAATTACTATTACTATCGATCCTAATCTAACACCATCACCAATCAATAAGAATCCATTTATGAAGACAGAAGATATAGGTTTAGTAAAACCAGACACTACTGCATTTGAAAGACCAAAAACACCGGTTTTCAAAATCATTTCAGGCGAAAAAGTTAATCGTGATGAACCTGTCTTCTTACACCCGAAATCTGAAATGTTGAATGTAGAGGCTCTTGGCAATGAATTCGTGAATCCATTCTTTATGCATCACCATCAATCTGGTCATTTTGAGCAGCCGCAACCTATGACAGATTTTATCATTGGTGCACCCGTTTCTTTACCTCCTATTCTAAGAGCTCGGTCACCTGAGCCAGAAATAAAAGCTTTAGTATTACCAGGTAACGAAAAATGCAAGAAAAAGATACAAAAAAGAAAAGGGGAAAAATCTGAAGAAACCCCAAAATCTGAGTTTTTAACCCCTTTGCAAAATAACTTGGCATTGCCAAAAGATAGCAAAAAGGAAAATATAACGGCGGTATCATCTACATTTCATAGTTTGGATTCCAACTTAACAGAAACTACTTTAGACAATTCTAATGCATCAACTACAAGTGACAATCAATTCGAACCTTATCAGATTGACTCGGACAGAAATCTTACACCCAGGAAAGATATATGGGATTCTGCGTACGTAAGTATCGATGATAATAACAGTTCGCCAGATAGCAATAATAACGAAAGTACAACACTGTCCGAGACACTTAGTAAACAGAAGTTTTCTCTTAGTGACGACAATTTCGGGTTAAAACAAGAAGAAATAACAAACATGGGACCAGCTGAAAGAGAAATATGGCAAACGTGCAACGAATTAAAAATCGAACCTACTAAACCTCAAGAAGAACCGAAACCTTATAAATGGGAAATCAAACGACCAATGTTTACACCTATCATTGAAGAAAGTGACAGAAGCATATCATCAGGCACAAAAGACTTTTCCAGGAATGATATATCTACGAAACAGGGTGACTGTGAAACTGAGAGTGTGTCAGTGGCATTTGCTGAACTAAACGAGATGTACCAAGAATACTTTCCTAATTCAGAAACCAGTTCTATTAACATTGCAGATGAATTGAATAGGCTTCATAGCACGGAAGAGGAATATGTCAAACAAACCAAGGACACTAGTGTCGATTCTGCATCTGAAGCAACAGATGTGAAAAGACACGTTGAAGAATTAGAAGGAACGATTTCTGAGGTTCAGACAAATGTCACTGAATCTGTTTCAGTAAGTCAACCCCTTCGCATTGAAATTGACCAACCCTTCGAATACATCAAACAAAATAAAGACGAAACGCAATTCGGTGAATCAAGCCGCAGTAATATAGTACTTGAAAAAAAGAAATATTGGGATGAGAGAATCCGACAGATAGAGGCTAAATCAGCAGAGACTTCGATACTCCCAAAGAAAAAGCGTGTTTCTTCGAAACAATTAAAACATGATTCATTAACCAAACGAAAGGGTAAACAGATAGTTAAGAATTTCCTTAGTGCAGGGGATTACAGTCAAGTTAAAAGTGTTAATCAGGTTGACGACAAAGAGTCAGAAATTAAAATACATGAACCTGTCCATTCAACCAACAACCAAATCCAAGACACTTTCATAGATGTAAATTCAGATGAAAAATTAGTTGGAAGATGGAAGAAATATTGGGATGACAAATTAGAAACAGACCAGGAAGAAGCTGGGGCTATTGCGTTAAGAACGAAATCTCCTAAAAATAAAGTAAGCACACTGATCTTATCACCAAATTCTACTCAAATTGAGAGACCGGTCGAAATAAAAGTAGAAAAGCATTACAGTAACGACTCTTCTTCAAGTGATAAGCAACCGCCAGTAAAACAAGAATTACCAGAAGAAGTTTTCAAAGCATTTGAAACAAGTCCTAAAAGATTTTTCGGGACATCGAGGCAGCAGATATTAAATAAAATTGACACATTCTTAGGAAAACCAGCTACTGTCGATGTTCCAACAACCGATATTACTGGTGAATGTCATGAGAGTGGTCTAGTATCTAGTCGAATATCTTTGTTCCATAATATGTCTAACACGGAAGAGTTACCCTGGGCAAGACGGAAAAGTCAATCTTTACAAAATGTAAGCCAAAAAAGAGAAAGTGATAAAAGCGTAGTTTCATTTGAAGAACCAGTGAAAGACACGCATACTGAAATTCTGGAATACAGAATCAACGAAGCTACTAATGTAAATATAACAGAAACAGTAAATTTGAAAAATAAAAGAGCCAGAATGGTTCATAGCAGTACGAATAGTAAGACCTTCGATGAAACCATTTATGTTAAACCTGTACAAGAACAAATTGTAACACCAAAACCAAAAGAACAGGTTAGGATGGCATTAAAAGAATTCAATACTGAAAGTCAACCAAGTGGCAAAGTTGAAATTCTACGAAAGAAGTCATTCAGCAAATCAGAGATGGACATTTTCAACAAACTTCCAAACGACATAACTGACGACGGTTTAGATAAATACAAGTCATGTGAAGAATTGCCTAAGATTAATGTAAAGAGCTTTATATCGCTTTATGAAAGCGTTACCAAGACTGCTGCAGCGCCTAAAACAGCCAAGCGGGTGCTTAGGACGAGTTCTGCTGATTCACAGAAATTGTCACCATCTTACAGCATAAGTTCAGGTGGGTATAGTTAAGAAAAGTTTATTTAAGTATTAGGAGGAAAGGTAAATAAAAATGATAATACAACGATTATTTTCGCAGATGCTGTGCAAAGACGTGGTGCAGAAGAAGGAAGTATTTCGAACTGTGAATCAAAAAGGAATACTCCGGGAGTAACCCCTACAAATCTGTGGTTAAGCAAGGATTCAGAAACTGCTAGCAATCTTAGTATAGACACAAGAACATCCGGCTCCTTTGACGTTGAAATACTGCCAAATGACAATAAGGAAACAACTTATCTAAGCCTTTCTGATATTGAACTAGAGATCATTGAATGCAGTCCAGACAAATCAAGCGAGTCATCTCCTGAAAGAGAAACCGAACCAGCCCACATAGCATATAAAAATAGATTTAAATTAGCAAAAGAATACTTCCAATCTATAGAAGAGCTCAGAGAAGTCAAAAAGCCAAGAAAACTGAATGAATGTGAACAACTTTTGCAAAAGCAGTCGACAGAATCTCTTGAAATAGAAAGGCCACAGAAGAGGGTAAAAAAAAACATCAAGTCTCATTCAATGCCGTCAACAGAAATATCGAAGATATGGAATCAATTGCAAGAGAGCCAAGGAGGTGGTTCAACCACAAAACTTGTTAAAATATCAGAGAAGTTCAATGTGGATGATTTATTCACAGATGTGACCGAAGGAAAACTTAGTCGGCAGGGTAGTTTGAGAGGAATACCGCATAAGAAAGCAGTTCTAGAAGCATTTAGATCTATGGAAAACATTACGGATACCAGCATCAATTCGTACGAATTTGCTGAGTCACAGTTGACAGATTTCGCAAAAGAGCATACGGTGAAAAATGCACAGACTTATCTTAGCGAGTATCCATATTTGCCAACAACTGATCCTTCGAAGTATCATTCCAGGTTGGATATAAAAGCATCCGGCCTTATCTCATTAAAAGAGTTGAAGAAGACAAGACTACGAAGGAATAGTGTGCCTGACTTAAGATTAAATACAAAATTCACAGTAGACCTTTAGGTTATGTTATTAAAGTTCATTTTCCATTGAAAGTTAAGTGACAAGTTATCTGAAAATTCTGTTGTTTTTAAATTAAGGGAAGAATTATCGACTTTTATCTTTCATAGTCTTTTGAAGGAAACATAGTCATAATCATAGTAATAACAGTATTTACTAGTACCTAAAAACGTAGCTAATACTCAGTTTGATTTTAGGGATAAGTATTTTAAGTCATAGTGTATCGAATGGGCTAGTTAGATTGTGTTCTTTGACTATTTTTTACGTTACTTTGTTCCAGATTTTTTTACTTATACATGTTTAGACTACCGTACTCCCGTTATGAACTGAGTCGTCGGGCTATAAATGTCAGTAGCAATAAGAATGTGCAAAGACTTGCGTCTCATCGATGGTTTGCTACCTGCTCCATAAGCTCCATTAGTGCGAGCGAGACAATAATACCATTGCTTTATGGCCCGAAGACTCGGTTCTTAACATGGCGACTAAAGTGTCTTATATCGACATAGAATAATTATAATTATGATTGGAATGCTAAACGACATTAATTTAGTACTATGTTGAATGAATTTTAAATATTTGGAATTTATAAATAAGAAACTTTGTTGTCATTTGATTCGCAAGGTTTAATTTGCTATTGTATTTGTATTTACTAGTGTTGTACAATTTTGTACAGTTATTGAATCTAATTATTAAGTTTTAAGATTTTACTGTAACTATTTATTCTATATTAAATCAAATTCGTCTAGTTTTGTTTTCTCATTTGTGACTTTAATTACCTAATTATTTTACTGATTATGTAGGTTACTAAAAAATTAAAATTAACATACAAAAATGCCGTCTCAAACGTAATTTATTGATATAAAAATTCTTACAAGCAATATTTACAATGTATTGACCTATTATTCTTATTGAGAGTCGAATTCATCTATAAAATTAAAGAATTAAAGTTCAATATTTTACTGCATTGTTCGACATAATTTTCTTAAAGAATCAATAATATTTTACTCCGAAATTATTATAGTAAAGCACTGTTGAAACAAAAAATTGGCTTGTCATTACTTCACTAATACTATGTTTTCTTAATTAATCATGCTTCTAACAAAAAAATCTTACAAAAAATAATACAAGCTAAATGAACCCGTACACAACCTAGCATTAAAGTTCAATACTTACTGCCCTTTTTTCAATGGCTAAATTGCATCTAAATTCAGGCTATTATATCTGACGGAGCCACAGATAAATACAGACGGGACACTCCGCAGTTTAGGTATGAAGCTACAAGTACGCGGCGGGCCCGTCTTGTTGGACCAATTCAATGAGTATAACGTAGTCAGAAAATCTAAGAGTCACGCGATAGAAAGAGAGGCAACTTCTTAGAGAATATAACTGTAGGTGGTTAGCGCTGTGCGACCTGAATTGCACTTTATTATGTCGTAGCAAGAGTCGCTTTTTATTTAAATGATTTTGCGAGTGTCCCATTTGTATTAATCTGTGGCGGAACTACTATACCGACAAATCCTCACACAGTACCGCGAACACCAAAATAATGTAGCTGTGACGTAAAATGATACAGGGTCACATTAAATTAGCTAGCAAAACTCCGCAGACGTGATGGATATCGAGATCTTAAGAGGGTGCATCCTAAAAGTTGGCAACGTCGTAAATAGCTGTCAAATATTTACATGTTTCGATTAATTTGGAAATAATACTGTATGGAAATAAGAAATGTGGCTAACCAATTGACTAGAATATTAATAATGAATTGCAATTATAACATTGAATTTGATGTTGTACCCGTTTTAGGTGACAAAAAGGCATTTGGAAAGTTTCCAAATACTTTTTTTACATCTAAAACTAACTATTCGGTGTTACGATATTAATTATTGCATTTCATAATCAATATTCTAGTTCGCTAGTTAGCCACATTTTTTATTTCCATACAGAAATATTATCAAATTAATCAAAACAGCGAAATATTTGACATCTATTTGCGACGTTGCCAACTTTCAGAATAAACACTCTTAACACGATAAAACAAACAAAAAAGTTTTTTTCAAGTCATACTTACTACAGTACACCTCTCGTTGACCCAAAAAAAATTTTTTTTTTTGTTTATTTTATTGCGTCTGCGGAGTTTTGCTAGCTAATTTAACTGGCTCTTTCAGTAACGTTTTTATTTAGACGAAACTAATAATATAACACACTCACTACTACTAATGTTATAGATTTTGATCCGAAAGCAAATGTCAATTTACGAGCTACTAATTTTTTCGTTCCGACCACTGCTACAATTTTTATGCAAAAGTCGATAGTGACAATTATGATAAAATATTTTTTGTGCTCACCGCGTTTTGGGCATATGGTAAAGATACGTGAAAAACGATTACCTATCTTGGAAGCAGCGCATTCTAATCTACAATTTACTTAATATGGATCTGTACGTAAGTAGAGGCATGGTCGGCTCGTCTCCATTGAAGCCAGGCTTTCAATTGCGGGTCGTTCCTGTCCCCTCTTGCCTCTAACTGTTGGTAGTACGCTTCTCGAATGATCCGGAACGCGTCCACGCTTCTGTATGGCAGCTTTGTTATTGGATCTATGTAGCGAGCTGGCCTCCTGAAAAGAAAATTGTAGGTTTAGTAAGTTAAGGTAAGCCTTATTTTCTGGGAGCTTGTGGCTAAGTAATAACAGCCGCACGGGTCGATCGATCGGGTTAAGCTACGCTTGACGCGGTTGGGCCGTGAATGGGTGACCATCTTTACATACCAACACCCCTCCATGCCTCGGAAAGCACGTTAAGCCTGACAACCAGTACTCGCAAGGAGGATACTCCTTGCGAGTACTGGTAATACGATAGTATTACCCAGTGACTGGGTTGTGGAGTTCAGATAGGCAGTCGCTCCATGTAAAATACTGGTATTCAGCTGCATCCGGTTAGACTGGAAGCTGACCCCAACATTTACTATTTATAATGGATTTCCGCAAAGTGATGCCTGAGTCAATTAACTATCTAACCCATACCCTTAAACGGGAACTGAGCAAAACTGCTTTCTATGCGTAATGTTCATAAGAGCAACAAGGTAATAACTAATAAGGCATACTTAGTAACAGCACACAGCATTTGTCTCCGTTTCTTGACCTTTGACTTCGGGAAGCAAGACTTGAATGCTTTGTCCTTGATATCATTTTCAAACGAGAGCAGAGTCCGTTCGTGGTATTTTATGTTTTCCTTTTTCTTAGTCGTTTTCTCTTCTTTACTAAAATTATAAAGAAACAGAAATTATTACCGCAAAATATTGATTAATACTGTTAGAAGATGAAACATAGGGACAATAGAAGACGTATCGTTATTAAGGTGGCACTAGATGATATTTTTTCCATACAAATTTCGGGGGAGTTTTATTCCACTGTTTGACATTGTACACCCAAAGTTAAACATGATATCGTTTTGTCTCAATGTTAATTTTGTCTGTGCGGAAACAGAATAATAAAATAATACGCAATTAAAAAGTTAGGAGCCAACAAAGATTCGTTTTTCTTACCAATTTTAACTCAACTTTAGGCGTAAATAAGTAATAAAAGAAGTGTGAAATCTCCAAAACAAAATCCGCACCGACACAGCACAATTATCGAAGACTTCAAAGATTTATTAGTAATTGATTTATGCAGCGTTTTTTTTATAAAACTCGGATTTTCGAAAGGACTTTTCGTAATTTTTTACGCGCTCGTTTCCTAAAATAGTTCGCAACGGTGTTTGTGTGCGTGCGAACTAGACGTTGTCTATGTAGCTTCTAACTGCTCATCACTGATACTATCTCTGTCGGACACGATGCCAGGTGAGACCGTGGTTTTTGGCCATGCCCACCAGTGAGTTCGAGCCCGCGACTAGTTCCATCTTCGCGAGCCTGATGTTGTCCTAGATTGTAGGGATCACATTAATTTTTTAAATGTTAACAAGCAGACAGCCCCTTGAAGATAAATGGGTCCCGCACCCATGTTCATCTACAATACCAAAGACATGGCAGCTGCATTGCCATCCTTGAGCCCCAGCTGAAATTACTCTTCTACCCAGCGCCGGCCCTAGAGCGAGTGGAGCGGTCGCTCTAGGCGCCAGATGGTAAGGGGCGCCAGAAAGCCAAAGGAGAAAAACAATTACCAGGGCCGGTTGCTTGTGCCTTTCATCTAAAACCGGAACGCAACCAACAACGCTTGGCGGTAAAAATAAGTAGTTAGGGAAATAAATTGTTAAGCAGTTGTATGAAATAGCTCTCGGCAAACACGGCAAATTAACGTAGGGTGTTAATTTGCTTAACCAATTAATTTCCCTGACTGCTTTTGTATGGACTGGTAAGTGAAACGTGAAAGATACTTACGCCACATTTTCAATAGGCGCTTCTTCATCAGGTCCTATGAAGTCCACATTCATCTTAGTTTCAGGTTCCACCTTCTCAGTTTCACCAGGACTCTCAGTTTTCACGTCTGGCATATCTATGTCCCCAGGTGTTAGAAAAGCTGGAACATTTTAGGAAGGACAGATGAGCAGGTGCGATTGATTCGGTACAAACGAAATTAACCATTAACCAAGTTTTGAAAAAGGTTGAAAATGATTAAACAAAAAATCATTATGGGAGATCATTTGTTTGATGGTTACGATATTGACTTGTGAATATACTTCGGCAATTCATAATCAGCCTATACTGTTCCCACTGCTGGGACACAGGCCTCCTCTCGGTGAGAGGGAGTGGGCCGTAATCCACCACGCGGGCCCAGTCCGGGTTGGTACATGTCACATGTCTTCGAATTTTTGGTTTTACGGCATAAGAACTATTTGTTAAAACATAAGAAAACAGTTTTTCTCAACTCATACTTCAAGTAACAACACTAAAAGAGGCCGTTACAACCGCAAAAAAAAACAACAAATCTTTTTATTTTAGCGTATTTAGTTATCGATACCCATCGCGTCTACGGAGTTTAGCTAGCCAATTTAAAATAACCCTGTATTAGCATAACAAGGAAAGAGATATCAACTTCTTAGTTCCATAGCAAATTGTTAGTACTGTAGCGGTTACACCGCCACATACGAACTACGCAGTAAAGACATTACGTCACACAAATCCTGCATCACGCAATCAGAGTTTACCGCGCGAACGACATCGACATCAACTTTCAGGCAGTTGCCCGCCAGACACAACACCCGTCTCCTCCCTGGAGGAGGATCCTCCCTTTTCTATGGTGGATGAGTGAACTATACACCCTGTTCCTCATATCTCTAAAGTACTATAAATGTTATGTTGAGCATTACCCTCTTCATTTTTGATCAAATCACTCAAGTTGAGGTCATCTAATAAGCTGGACTTCTCCTCTGCTGGTGGTATTTCCTCTATTACAGGAACAGCAAATGAGTGGTACCTGAAAATATTTCACAAACATTAATTAATAAAAGAGGCTAGAAAGGGGGGTGACTATCGAGATGACGACTAGATGAACATGTCACAAACGCACGCCGGTTGCGAGTAGGTACTACGCAACTGACCTTTCTAAAGTACATAAAGAATTAAGGTGGCTTCTTACCTTATCACTGGACCAGTGATAGTTTTCTTCGTGGGCCGTATCTTTTTCCTTTCCAATTCAATTTGTTCAAATCTCTCTGAAAAAAATATTATTATTATTTTTTCGGTGTTTGAATCACTGGCAGAATCGCGAAAAATCGAAACCGCGCTAGCAGCGCCAAGAGACGTCAGTACTAATTAAATTCGTGGCGCCGAATTTGTGTTGACTGCACAACTTCTGTCACGGGCCACCTTCAAAGTAGTCAGTTCCTACACAACATTTGTGTACGAGTAAACGGTGATGTACTAGGTTTGTATGGAGAGTGTTGATAGTACCACTTTTAGCATCGACCGCCGAGGCGTCTCCGTGCTCTGTGGGCTGGACCAACTGTTAAAATAAATCTCTCTATAATAATTAAGGTACTATTCAGTACCCGACCGCAGGAGAAAACTGCAGGCGACGCGTCGCCGTACCACGACTGGTTTCTATGAATTTCTATGAAATACTTTCCGTAGCTAGCGAAACGTCGTTGGCAGCTACGGGCGAGCGACAGAAGACGATGTGTAGCCCGACCGCTGACCAGTAGTGCCGCCATCGCTCGAGCGATAACACGTTTTTCAATTTTTTATGTACCGACTGGAATACGGGCAGTTGCCACCTGCGGTCGGGGACGGAATGGTACCTTAAAGCTTTGTGCAGACCAGTGCGACTTGTCGCGCATCGCGACACCGGTTATTATTATACCGTTAAGTTTTCTCAGAAATTGTATCGTTCGTGTCGCGTCGCGCGACAAGTCGCGCTGGCCTGCAAAAGCCTTTAATCCACTAAGTATACATACCTAAACTTTTAAGATTTTCTTTTTCTGTAATAAGTGCTTCCTCTAACAATTCCTCCTGTGTCAGCACCCTATCTTCAACTTTTTTCGGTTTCTTTTTCTTCAATGCTGACCTGATCTTAATTCTTTGTTGTGTTTCTGCCGATTTTACTGCTGTACTCTGCCTAATTGATTTACGCTCTGCAATCGAATAATAGTTTTTGTTTATTGAAGAAATTGATCTACAATAATTTAGAAGTTTTAATGCAAAAGCCTGCTAATATTACATAACGTACAACAACCACCACATATATAAGATTCATCAATGTGGTGATGGGGTAGGCCGAAACTTCAAAACACCACCTGCTACGATCCTTACATACTCCTTTTGCCTCATCTACAATCATACATCTGATCTTACACGCACGCCGGTTGCGAGACATACCTGACCTTTCTATTAAAATATTCTAATTTACATTGATGCAGTATTTCAATCTATACTCCATTTTTGAAATAAGATTAGACTTTTAAACAAACCATTTTTACAGTCCGTTCAACCGATACCATAGGCATAAGAATGGCATTAAAAGCATAATAGTGGTTACAATACCAACTGTTTGCTGCCGCTGCCATTTGTCATGCCACCAACGCAATAGAAGTCAAAATCGGTTGAAAGGACTGTAAAAAAGGTTTAGTTAAATGTCTTATATTATTTCAAATGGAGTTTAAGAGGCGCAATCCAGTGCGACTGGATAAATATTGGACCAATACAAACACTTTTCAATCCAGTGCAGCATTCAGTATCCAGTGCAGTATCCAATATCCAGTGCTAGATTATAATAGACCAGCTGCTACATGGTAAAATTTTATTATAGCAGGTAAACTTGCTAAAAATAAAATTGAGGGACAGAGTCAGTCACAGGAAAATAAGAAAACGAATTGGCGTGATTGATGCATTGTCCCTCGCACAAGGTCTGAAGTGGAGGTGGGCAGGTCACGTGGCACGCTACACCGACAACAGATGGACGAAGACCGTGACTATGTGGAGAGGTCCTCAGGGACACAGAAGCAGAGGGAGACCAAAGGCAAGGTGGAAGGACGAGATAGAGACCTTTGGAACTCGTAACTGGTCCAACCTCACAAGCAACCGAAAAGAGTGGCAATCTCTAGAGGAGGCCTTCACCCGAAGAGGGGTCCTGACGGCATGTATATCAGACTAACAACATCCACACTTGTTTACTACTCATACGAATGTACATGCCAAACGGAATAATAAAGGCTTTTTTATTTTTATTATTTATTTATTTTATAGGTAAACTAGGGTTTTCAGCTATATTAAAAAGTATGTAACCTACCTATAGATGAGTCGAGCAGCATTCTTTCAGACTTTTCAATCTTTTCCAGCTTAGGCTTTGGTTCCTTTGCTTCCTTGGGTTTTCTGTCATTTACTTTTCTCACTTTATCACCCAAAGACGGACCTGGTGCTGTATCTCCCGGTCTTTTCTTTCTGTTAGGATCCTGAAATATAGGAGAGGTTGAAAAATAATAAATACAGATCTCATTAGCAGGGTAGAAAGATTTAAAGACTTGCTGCATCATCAGATAAATAACAGAATGGCATTATTGTGGCTGTTGTCATATTAGCGAAGTAAGACTATCTCTCATGAAACTTTAGAACTATACTACAAAGGAACCAGATGTTTAATAAATAAGATGACTATGTATAAAAAAAGGGATAATAATTACAGCCAAAACCGTTTATAACAACTCCGAAGGGACCGTCGGATTACAGTTGTTACGGCCGATCGTTGTTAACCAAACACTATGTTAAGAAAACAGAAATGCTGGGTCCTCAATTTCGTTGTTATAACCGGTACGTCATTTAAAGCTAAGTTGTTATAAACAGTTTTGACTGTATCATACAAAAAACTCACCTTATAGACTTTAGTACCCGTTGCCCTTTTCCGTTTCTCTTCAGTGTCATCATCAGATTTTGGTTCATCATTCTCATCAATACTAAAATCTGAGTCAACTTCATCATCTATTTCTTTTTCTTGCCTACACAGTAAAAAAAAAAATAGTTAATTCTTAACACAAATGTCAGGACCCTCCTACCTCAGACACCTTTCTCTTTATAAGATTGTTCATTTTATTAACCAGTGCCTGTAATATAATGTTGAGATTTATGAATATGTCTAAGTATGCTGCTCCGCTACAACAAGTACTAACTATCTTTTTTTTTTGTTAGAAATAATCCTGATCATGTCTCTCAAACGAAAAGTATGTGGTTAAATTTTTTGACCGAACGAAACAAACAATGTAATATTCACTCAAAATATTCCATGAATGTTTTTTGGTTGGGATAGTCATTGAGCGCTATAGGGTATTGTTGTTAATTATTAATGTGTTGTGTTCGCCACTAATTATCAGTCCATAGGTATCGCAAAAGACGGCAATGGCATAACGGCATCATATTGGTAGCGGCAAAATCTGTTTGAATAATTTTGATAGTTTAAATCCTATTGTCAAAGAGGGACGACAAGCACTCATGCTTTACATGCTTGGTAAACTAGGCTTATGTTTCGTGTTGCAAATTTAGGGGTATTAAAGGGTCTAATAAATGTATTATTATGTAAAATAACATACTTATAATCGATGTCTTCCTCAGTTTCTTGGAAGCCTCCGTAAGTTGTTGTGTAAAATTCATCCTCTTCCTCTTCGTCAAGCACTTTAGCTAGAAGGTTACCCGCGTTAGAACGACGTTCTCTTTTATCCATTATGCTCCCTCAGTACTAACTAACTGTTTTTTTTAAATAAATGTTACAATTTTATGGAAATAAATAAATAATTTCGTACACAAACACGCAAAGATACACAACCAGTTCACCCTCAGAGTTCACCACAGATAGAAAATATTTCTGTCACTGTCAGTGCCAGCCAAACCAATTTTTTTTATACAACCTGGCTATGAGGCCTTCAAGTCAAATGTGCCAAACCAATGTAAAATCTTTGAGTTGACATTTTAGAGTGAATTTCAGTTGAATTTAATGGTCCAGTAGTCCAGAGGTCCAAATATGAAAGAAGAACAACCAACTACTGTGGTGCATTATTTTAAGGGAACACAAAAACCATGCAATGCAATGCAATTCTTCTTTTTTTTTTTTTTTTGGATGGGAAATCATCAAATGACTTCTCCCGCTCTGGGTGGAGCGGAAGAGCGTGTCACTCTTACTGACTAAAACCCACCCGTGTTCCTCCCCTTCTAGGGGCCAGGGGTCACGGTCTATGCAATGCAACCCTTACTTTGCAATTTATTAAGAGGTTACCAAATTAGATACCAGTACCTATACTACAACGATGCCCATCCCGCCCGGCCGTCCCTGCTCTGAAGATCGGCTTAGGCCAATCCACGTTTGGGTGATGATTGCCGGCACGACTCGCTCTACAACTAACTACATGAACTATTAGGTGAAGGTGTATTTTATAACTGCTGGAGCATTGCACCACATTCTTCCCAGCTAAAATGCTAGCTAGGAAGAGTGACGGGTGGGTGTTTTGGTGTCGGTCTTTTGTGACTTTTGACGTTAAAAAGGTGCCGATTATTAATATTAGAATACCTAAGTACCTACCTAAGCCCGAGGTGGTAGCCAGGGACCAAAAACAGTAACATTGAACTTGCCTGGGAATAGAACACGATATCTACGTGGCGCTATGATTAAAAATAGGTACACCTAGGTACTAGCATACACATTATCGAAATCACTTTTTAATCGTGTGGATCAGCCCAAAACTATGAAATAGGTATCCTACTATTTAGTCATCAATAATAGCGAAGGTCAGGTGCGTAGTACTTACTGGCAACCGGCGCGTGCATGTATGACTTTATGAACGTAAACGAGGCAAAAGCAGTAGGTAAGTATGTAAGAATCGTTCCGTCTGCAAGTGGCGTTCTATAGTTTCTGCCTACTCCCATTGGAAAAAGGCGTGAGTGTAAGTATGTATATGTCATCATCATCATCAGCCTATTAATGTTCCCACTTCTCTGGGACACAGGCCTCCTCTCTGTGAGAGGGAATGGGCTGTAATCTACCACGCGGGCCCAGTGCGGGTTGGTAGATGTCACATGTCTTCGAATTTTTTGGTTCTAAGACAAGCCAGTTTCCTCACGATGTTTGTATAATATGTAATATGTATGTATGTGGTAATAATAGCGAAAATCTGAGACGATTTTTTAATTGATGCAAAACGTCGAATTCCTTTCTTTCTTTCTTCTAGGTGCACGTCAAACGTCTGACATCCTTTTCGGTTCGTTGACATTTATTTTTATGATTGAATTATTGTGATGCGATGCGACACAATATTTATCGCGCACAAAGAGCATATACATCACAACACATTTATAGTTTTTTAATGTGAAAACTTCTTGAGCGCTGAGCACTTTTTGGGTGAACAAAAATCATGGAACTCGCGTCATCGTCACCTAACGCTCGAACGAAAGACATCAACGCGAGACTCAAAAAGTTACTTAGTTTTCTCTTCTATCGGCAGTCCCCAAAGACTGCCCGATTTTTTTAAAATTCAATCTAACTATATTAGCGTCCGGAAAAAATAGAGTATACCTAATAGTTTAATGAATGCACGCAGCAAATTGCCACTTAAGTGCAAATTGCGCATCTATACCGCGTGTATTAGGCCCATCATGACCTATGCGGGAACCGTATTTGCCCACGCGAATCCCCGTACGATCCATAGGTTGCAAGCCTTACAGAACCGTGTCCTTCGTAGGGCCACGGGAGCCCCCTGGTTCGTTAGGAACGAGATCCTCCATCTCGACCTTAAAATCCCCACAATTCATCAGTTCCTTAAACGTATGTCCAAGCGGTACTTTGACTCCGCAGTCAAACATAGGAATCCCCTAATAGTCAAAGCAGCTAGCTATGTCCCGTCCAATAATCAAGTCAGTAAGGCCCGTCGCCCTAGACATATCCTCTTAAGGTGGGCGGTCATGCCATCTTGTCAAATGGCATGATATACGTCCAAATATTGATTGTGAATGTGAAATCCTTTTGGCATGATGTAAAACTCTGGATTTCCATTCGCATCAAAATCCATCGCGCCGCGCCATTTGGACTTAAGCCATTTAGAGCCACGCCGAACGGCGCGACCGTGAATGCCTAGCTTTTGACCCAGATGACCCCATAACTCTCCTCCAGGAGAGCAGTAGGGCCACAAGTACAGTTCACAAAACACACCGACACAATTTCAGACCTCGCCGTAGAGGTCCGCGACCGCGACCCACCCGAGTAAATGATACTCCCCCCCGACCCTTGCTCGATAACGATGCGCCAGCCCGCGTTTTTGCTGAGCCTGTAGCTTTAAACTCCCCTGATAATAATAATGATCTATCCTTGATCCAGCCTGTCCCTCTTGCTGTCCTCCCCCCAGCGAACGCCCTAAGCCGAGGTTCGTACCCCACAGGGGGTGCCCTTAGCGAGCGTTTGCCTAGTTTTAATTAGCTTAGTTTGTATGCCCCTGGCTGGAGGCTTTGAGTTCTTTTAGGAGCTTAAGGCAGCCACAGGAAAGTCCGGTTAAGCAGCGAGTACCTTAGTGGTAACCTGCGAGATGCCCTAGCCAAAAAAAAAAAAAAAAAAATAGAGTATAATAGACTAGCTTCCGCCCGCGTGTTAAGAGGGTGCATCCTAAAAGTTGGCAACGTCGTAAATAGCTGTCAAATATTTACCTGTTTCGATTAATTTGGAAATAATACTGAATGGAAATAAGAAATGTGGCTAACCAATTGACTAGAATATTAATAATGAATTGCAATTATAACATTGAATTTGATGTTGTACCCGTTTTAGGTGATAAAAAGGCATTTGGAAAGTTTCCAAATACTTTTTTTACATCTAAAACTAACTATTCGGTGTTACGATATTAATTATTGCATTTCATAATCAATATTCTAGTTCGCTAGTTAGCCACATTTTTTATTTCCATACAGAAATATTGTCAAATTAATCAAAACAGCGAAATATTTGACATCTATTTGCGACGTTGCCAACTTTCAGAATAAACACTCTTAAGACGATAAAAATTTAGCCTATGTCCTTCCCCAGTGTTTAAAGTATCCCCATACAAAATTAAAAAAAAAAAAAATCCGTGACGTTTTTTGACCGCACACTGGAATTTTCAATGCTAAGCTTAGCGCCTAGCTACGGTTGGATTTCCAACAGTACCTACTCTTTTTTTAACACAGGTTACACAGGGATGCGCTCTTGTGGATTCTAACGCTCGGCTCAACGCCAGAGTTGAGAATACAGGCTGCGGTAAAATAAGCGCTGCATTAAATAAACGCCCTTGCTGCGAGAGCTATGATGGATGAAAATAAATAAAACAAGTGCATATTTTGTGCCGTTTATTCAATTGTTAACAGTTATTATAATAAGATTTTACGTCAGTCATCTTTATTTGATTCAGATAAAAACCACATTTCGTCAGTTTTTATTTCTAGTTTTGATTTCGTACCGGTACATCAAATTCATTCATTGTAGTTTATGGATACATGTATGATTTAAGTGGATTTGAATCTTCCAAATGAACTTGAAAGTACGAATCCACTTAAATCAGACATTACAATTTAAGAATTAAATTAGTAGGTAGATATTACATTTAACTATAGTTTAAGTTTCGTTCATTTCATGTGATTTTACATTTAAACTTCAATTACGCTTAATATTACCTACTTTTTTGGAATACCATTCCTATTGATGTGACATAGAAAATAAGATAAGTTTGAACATAAAACCACAGGAAAAATAACCCTTTGGATACCTAGTGCTATAACTGAGATAAGTACACAAAAAGATGACTTATTCAACGAAGTAACACATTCTAAACTAAAAATCACATGATTAAAATTAATATAACATTTTAGTGATATTAATAATTTTAAAATAATTTAAGATAAACATGAACAAAAAAGAAATGGAATGTATGGGGATCAGGTGTTGCTTATTGTGATGCCTTTAACGTTAAAATTGATCTTTGATAAATATATTATTAATTACATAATATAATATTATTATACTGTGAGATATAATCTCGAACACTCACTCAATCAAGAGCAGCACTAGCCACTGATAATAGAGAAAATTAAATAAATTCGCTATTTGATTTAATAATAACCGTAAAGCTTTTTATTATTATAGAAAACCAACAATATATATTTTAGAAACAATAACTTTTTTCCTAATAAATTAAACTCGGTTTTATATTTGCGTAAACAGTGTAAATCGAAATGGGACATACATTTTCATTAAAGGTGTTAGATGCATCTGCAATTCGTATGCGTCCCACAACATAATTAGTATAATAATGTCCCAATTAATACTACTATCAGAGTCTAGAATTCATCTTTCACATAATCATTACACATTTCTTTCAAAGAAATCAGTGTAACTTGAAATCTAATCCTATTACAATAAATATTTTAAAAGAAACACTTCTTATATTATATAATAATTATGACTTTAGCTAACAAATCTCTATATTTTCCACGCAATATTACATAATGTAGTTTCTGTACTATATGAAATCAACTTGAACATCTTATGTGTCGCGTCAAGATAATATTTTTTTAAATAGCAACGTAATTTGATCTATAAAATGTATTTTCAGTAAATAATATTGTAATATTTCAACTGGCAACATTAAACATTCTTAACAAAACATAGACAATAGTGCTACTCGCCATTTGCGTCGCTTCGCATCGTTTCGTCGTTACAATAAATAACTATTTAAATTCAATATTGTATGATTAATTTAACTACATTCATTTTTACTATCGATTGATTATCTTACATTAGGAGTAGAAAGAAAAAAAAAACGATTTATTAAGCAAAAAAATTGTAAAATGATGAGACGAACTTATAAGTTCTAAATAATATTAATAACAAAATGTTTATAAAACCAAACTTGTTATACCTAATTTACCTATATCTTATAATTTAATTGTTTGCCATAAGTGGTTGCAAACTTATTAAAAAACGCAAATATAATAACGAATAACAAATCCATTGTAATTTCATTTATGGAATATCAAGTATAAAAGTACTGAATTTAAAGTACCATTTAGTCTTTTTTATTTCTTCCACTTTCATAATAGACTTGTTTTTAGTCTTTATTTTTATCAACTTACTTTCATTCATTCACTCATTTGTTATTATTTTTTCTTTATTTATTTGATGCTACATTTCATTATTCTGAGCATTTATTGAGCAATCATGCACATTATACTTGTAATTCCAAAAATTAACAAAAAAAATATAAAGAATATCCGTCAATAATAATAATCAACCCTTATAACAAACCCTACTTAGCCTAATTATATTTAAAAGTAAAAATAGTGAAACAGTGAGAGTTACATAGTAAAATTCGACTACTCGTTTATTATATTTATATACAGGAATGTATTAGTGCGGGCGTGAAAAGTAACCAAAACGAAGTACTTTGATGTGGCGGTTCAGCCGTTTTAAAAACGACCATCGGAATAAATTCATTAAGTAATTTAAAATTATGAATGTGTTTTTTTTTATTGAACTCGCCTTATCAAACGTGAAGAATCGAGAAAATTACTGGTGACAAGCTTTAATTAAAATTATTTATAGATGGCGCCACAGACGACTTGAGCCAACGGTTCCATAAGTTAGCCTCATGGTATGAAAACAATGAGGTTCCCACACCTGAGCCCTGAGGCTTGTTTACGGAACCGTTTCATTTAAAACAAACCGTTCAACCCATCTTTCACTTCCTCAAGAATAATGAAAACAAAAGACTAGTCACTAATGCTTTCATTTTTCTACAACTCCCATTGAGCCAATTGGTAACTTATTTTCCTAACTTCGTTTTCCTAAGCAACAAACCTCTAAAACAATGCAAATTCATAAACAATAACAATGAGTAATAAAAATAAGTATATAACTCTTCAATCCTTTCATAATTTTCATAAAACATTAGTTTTCCATGGCACCATATCAAAATCAAACACTTATAATTAGAACAATTGCAAAGAACCCTTACTGTAAAAGCCATAAGTACGGATATTTTTTTTAAAGTATAAATTATATTAACGAAAAAAGAAAGACTGATCATGATTCTTGCAACCCTGTGAATTCTAATCCTGTGATATAGTCAATAGACCGGTTTCCAACTAAGGAATATAAGGGCACTGTGTCAAATAGTTTCTAAATCTAAAAATAGCAAACACTGCTATAAAAAATCTAGAAACTTCTATACTTCTACCACACTTGGCAAATTAACAATAACAATAATTCAGGTGACAGAAACTGGTCACCCTAAAATTTTTAAATATAGCAACAACAGGAGTTGTACAGGGTCTATTTTGTACTTCTTTATGGCGATAGCATTTTAGGAATTGCATATTATTTACAATCCAGATTTAATAGAGCGGTTTTAGTGGTGCTAATTAGTTACTAAATCAGTTGCCATATTTTTAGATTATTTATACAACTATCACACAGTGCAATAAAATAGACTTCTTTAGTTGGAAAACGACAAGATTTTACAATAGTTTACTAAAGGTAGAATAGATCTTATGTTTAAATGTTGAAGTAAACATTTTGAGCTACGGTACATTTCTAGAGAATTAGTTTTATTTTGTTAAGTATAAATTATGTACTAATGTATAATTATGTACATTGTTCCAAAAATCGTGTAGTGTCGAGTGCAAGTGTATTCGAAAATTGTATTTTTTCTCTCGTAATTTTCGGTTTTTAGTACATTTGGCACGTAATCGTGAAGTTGAGCTAAGATGCTCCAAATTAACAATGCAAGCGCAATTTTAGACTTTGTGTTACTCGTAATAAAGTACTGTTTATAATATTTAGAGTAATAATTAAACAATTATATTTATCACAATAATAATCAAAATTAATACTTGTTAAGTAAATAATATTAATTAAGGTATTTGAATAAGATTTTAGATAATATAAGCCTTACTAAAAATAAGAAGCGCAGAGTTATAAACTCTTTTGTGACGTATACTTTAAACTTACTTTGTAAGTTAAGGTTGTAGTGATCTAAATTACTCTATTTAAAACTGGCAATTTTACAATCTGTCCGTTTTCGGGAGGGATAATTATCAAAAGCGCTATAAAGCTAGAATAAAAGAAAATCAAGGTTTTGACAAGAGCTCCGCGTTCTACTCCTTGATATGCAATGGCCTATGTAACCCTATGAAGCATGAGGCTCCATGGGCTAGTACAAATCTTGAGAGTTCGAGTCTGGTTAAACCACAGTGTCATAGCTTCTTACAAAATTGTTACGTTGTAATTTAGAGTAATTCCGACCAATTGAGTCATAACCTGTTACCACAGCAGAAACAATCAAAGATGTTGCTATAATTTTTAATTAATTATGATTTTTACAGCTCTAATCAAAATAGGATAGCAAAGTATTCATAATTGTGTCATATACTTATCAAACGTGAAATTAAAGTACTTATAATGCTATTGTTATGTAATATTTAAGCACCTAGTACACATGCCTGTCACTAGCACAAAAGCATGCAAGCTTGCATGCCAGTGTGGCATTTACCAATCAGAAGTTGTTAAGCTACGGTTCGATAGAAGAGCGGGTGTCGCCACTAGCGGCCGCAATGACAGCTGTCATGAAAATGATTGCAGTGGCAAAGATTGAAATTGTTAGATTCACCCTACCGCGTCAAAAGATGGTCGCGTTTCTGTTTC
Organism: Conistra vaccinii; assembly: GCA_948150665.1. NCBI lineage: Eukaryota > Metazoa > Arthropoda > Insecta > Lepidoptera > Noctuidae > Conistra > Conistra vaccinii. Next base: position 6,079,158 of record OX411328.1, read on the forward strand.
GTTTTGACGCCTGACGCACGGAAACGCTTAATAATGTGTGAGCTCACTCTTCTCAGTATGGACACTTTTTCGCGTGACTAAGTACGGTGAGGGCAATTCGAACGATTTAATTCTTTGGGCAGCGGGGTTTGACTTTACGATGTCAAAAATGCTCTCTAGGAAAGCATACCAACTGACTTTCATAAATCAGTTTTGTGACGTCATACGCCGGTAAATTGCAGAATATGTGGCGGCCACCGGTCCTCTAGAAATCTTTAGCTGAAAGGCACTTTGGTATACAAGTTACTTGCATACTTTTGTGCGAGTTACAAGCATATGTGTTTGCCGCTTTATACTTATCAGAGTTGTACATCACTAAAGTATCTTAAATCTTCTTAAAAGGTATCGACAGACCTTATAGTGTCCTGTGATGTTTTGGTGTCATTGTTGTAAACTTTGGTCTTTGGTTTCAATTGTATATTCATAATCGGTGTAAGATAAAGGAATATGGACTGTAAAGTCCTGTATTGCTAAGTGCACTCAAGAATCGACCTTAAAATCTTATTCTATTCTATGTGTCTTTTCAAATACGGTAAGTACTAAGTTAAGAATTTGAAACAGAAGATGTTTGGTTCAAAAACTTCCATAAAAATGGCCTTTCGGAAGGCCAATGGTGAGTCCATAATAGAAGCAAATTAGTAAGAAAAATAACCTGAAACTGATCAAAAGTCCATTATTCCTTAGTGTATCTTACAGAGATTCGTCGTCAGATGGTCAGTAGACCCAGGAAACGGGCACCCATTGGGGCGTGGAGCGAAGGCGGACTAGGGCCGACTCTAGTTGGTTGAGTGTGTCGTCAATGTCGTTGTTGACGATCGTTAAGTCGAAGTAGTGGCCGTATGTACGGCGGAGTTGTTCCGATTCACGGACTAGGACTTCTAGGGAGCCGTCGTACTGGAAACAAGAAACATTTATTATTACTTAGTAATTTATTTTGGCTCTTGAAATACAGGTACTGTAACCTAGCTCTGAAGCCAGGGTCTCAAACTTTTCTGTAAGCTGTTTATGGCATAAATAATTTATTTATTATTATTTATTTATTAATTAAGTAAAAAATAATCCTAATCCTATCTATATTCCAACTAATATAATCTAAAAAATCATTGCTATCACGATAGCCGCATCTGCGTCTATCGTGACAGCAATGCGTGCCGATGCTTCGTACGTTTTGCTTGCTAAAAAGTTTTCGCGCTAAAAACGCGTTTCGCCACGTTTATTATGTACCGCCACCCGGGCGATAAGTGCTACGCAGCCCGAACTATCGCGACGATAACCGATAATGGTTGGTTACATATGCGTGTATCGTTATCACTGTGAGAAGCTTCGTCACGATAGGCGCAGATGCGGCCGCAGCATAGAGATGGATACTTTTATCCCGACATTCCCACGGAATTGAGATATATGCGGGTGAAACCGCGGGGCGCAGTTTTGTAAAATTATAGGATATCAAAAACTTGATAATGAAGGGTTGTAACTTTTAAATAACGCATATAAAAAAGCCAATTAAAGTTGACATTTGCAAAGTAATTTTCAATAGATTGCGCAAAGTCAGAGCAAATTCTTGCAGAGGGCTCGGTCTCACTCAGTCAGACTAGCTCAGAACAGCCATTCAATTTTGTATTATTTTTGCGTAGATTATAGTGCTGTGCTATTAATACTCACATCAGCAACATTATTGAGCGGCGGCGCAGCTATGAACACGACGTAGGGCGCGAACTCTGCCGTGCGCAATATCTTCAGAGCTTGCGGTTCGACGTCTAGTATGGCGATGCTTCGGTCCGAATGGATGCGACGAATTGTTTCCAGTTTCGTGCCGTACATTGCATCTTCATGGGTACCTGAGGAATAAAGGAACAATCCGCTAAAGTCCCGTTGTATCCATTTGGATAGGAAAGAAAATATCGTATTGGATACGGCATGTACGCGCGGTTTAAATCACAACTTTTACTACTAAATCATGACTAATATCGTGTGCGGTTATGGGGTGTTGGATCATTATTGGTTAAAAATACTACTAATATTATAAGCGAGAAAGTTTGTGAGAATGAATTGATTGATGGATGTTTGTTACTCTTTCACGCAAAAATTACTGAATGGATTTGGATGTTTGACACACATATAGTCTATAATCTGGATTAACACATAGGGTACTTGTTATTCCGATATTCCCACGGGATCCAGACATATACTGGTGAAATTGCGGTGCTGTTTAGACAGTACGAATTGACAGCATTTCAGTAGGATCACTACAACTAAACTTGTCGTTTATTTTTAAGACCCAAAAGCTTTAAATGACAGTTATATTTAACAGTTCCGTGGAGTCTATCATATGTTACAATATAGCCTAAGGTGCCTTAAATTGGAGTTGTGTTTGATAATTCGGGCGAAAAAAAGACAAATTCTTTTAGGCAAGGCGGCGTAGAGTTTCATCCAACGTTTGCAATATCGTGAACCTCGATCGATAAAGGATTTGCTTCAGAGTGTTACATGAACAAAATACAAACTAGTTACCATATTCCAAATATTCGTTAGCTGCTATGTCGGCCATCATTTCTTCGTGGGTAACGAAGTAGTAGTTTCTACCATTCTCTTCATCAGCTCTCGATGGTCGAGTGGTATCTGAAAAGGGTAAAAAAGGTATTGGTTCAATTCGACTTTTAATCATGATTTTTAAAATATAAATATCGAGCAATAGCTGATCACGGGGTTAAGGTGCATCTGTAGTTGTAGCCTGCAAAAGTCAAATTTTCTTACGTTTTTATGCAATTTGCAGGTCAGTGTCAGGTTGTATCTTGACCAAAATTTGATTCGCTACTATAACAATAAAATGGCAATTGCAATTTAGGGGATTACGGGGGTGAAAAATCGATCTAGCTAGGTCTAATATTTGAGAAAAATAGTTTTTTTTATTTTCACAGCCTCGGAAATCTGATAAAACGTTTTTGTACTTGGACGATATGTTTATATTTTGACCCCGAGCAAAGCTCGGTTGACCAGATATTAGTATTTTTGTGTGAAGTTGTTCCTTAGGGACCAAATTAAGGATAGTACTCACGTGGTATTGGATAAGCATATTGATCCGGATGACGTGCGATGAGCGTGTTCTTTATATGACGCCGACCGACGCCGTGTGCGCCGAGCAGTACGATGGTTTTTCTTTGGAACGCTGTGTAAGTAGAACAATGATAATTATAATGTGTCTTAATAGCTTTAATCCGCGAAATTTCGCGGATTTATATATATTTTTTATTCATATTCTTTATGGCATCTCTTTAGGTCATGCATAATCAGCCTATGTATATATGTTCCCACTGCTGGGACACAGGCCGCCTCTCGGTGAGAAGGATTGGGCTGTAATCTGCCACGCAGGCCCAGTGCGGGTTGGTAGATGTCACATGTCTTCGATTTTTTTGTTTTACGACAAGCTTGTTTCCTCACGATGTTTTCCTTCACCGTTTTGAGAGCAATGCTGATGATATTATTTACACAAAGTAAAGCACCTGCTTGGGTTCCCCATCGTTATACAAACGTATTTGTATCATATTGTTACCTTGTTCTATTATTATTCTTTTAAATATATTTTGAAGGTGTACTTACATGGTAATTTGACGACTTCCTCGTAGGTAACAACGTCTAGTTGGTCGAAAACAGCGTTGTGTTTCGCTAAATATTTGTCTTTCGATTGCTTTTTCTTGCGACCAAATATGGAACAGTTCACTGGAACAAAGTTAAAAGTAAACAAAAATCAATTCGTGTAACAGGACCTTTTTATTTTTTTTTACTGTTGCAATAAAAAAAAATGTAAAGCCAATTTTTGTCTATAATTGTTATTACTTTTTTGTGTTAAAACATGCTTTTAAAAATATTTTATTGGGTGCCTTTTAACAAAATATGTTATTTTTATAAAGTAGCAGATATTTCAACGTACAAGTTTATTTACATGCATAATTTGATAGAAACAAATAGCATTTATGTGCGTCACCTATAAGCACTTATCGTCATCAAAGATATTTCAAAGCGAGTTATTTAAATCATTATAATGTTTAAAATTATAAACTAGAGTAAACACAATATAGACCTTTTCAAACCGAGGATTTCAAAGACGTAAGTATGGTTTCTATTGAAAAAATCACAAATAAATATCTTGAATTTTTTAAGGTTGTAAAAGTTATGATAATCACAAATTATTACGCATCTTTATTTGGTCTCAGTTTCAAAAAGTTGTCTATTGAAACATTTCTCGTATTAAAATACGAGTTTAGATAAAAATCAATGAAGACGGTGTAGGAGATCACTCCGTCATCATCTCTTACCTTAAATAATCAAAGAATTTCAACCAATACACATCAAATCTACAGCTAAGACAAACATTTTTAGAAATGGAAGCTTGAGGCGACGCGGCAACGCTTTAAATGAAACCAGTTTTATGAATAGCTCTGACAGAGCTTTGATCTATTTAGCAGTGTTCAAACTTTTTCTAAATAACTCTTGTTCACGTTTAAAAAAGCTCCAATAATAGAAAACTGTTAAGGGGGATGCCAATGTAGCCCGCGAAATTCAAATTTTCTTACGTTTTTTGCAATTTGCAGCTCAGTGTCAGGTTGTATGTTGATTAAAATATGATTCGCGACCGTAACAAATATAGCTTTACAGAATTATAATCATTAGAATTAGCAATACAACTTCTTAAGTTAGCAAAGGTGTCAAATGTGATGATTTCATGAATTAGTCATTCAATACAGTTACATGAACTTAGAGAGTTGTATTGATGACTTTTATGATTATAATTCTATAAATAAAACATTTGATACGACCGCGAATCATATTTAGATCAACATACAACCTGATACTGACCTGCAAATTGCAAAAAACGTAAGGAAATTTGATTTTCGCGGGCTACTTTGGTGCATCCCCCTTAAGATTAATAATTTCTAAATAACTCTTGTTCACGTTTAAAAAAGCCCCAATAATAGAAAACTGTTAAGATTAATAATTCCTCTTATTTATAACAGTCTATCTATTCTAATCTTACTTCATTCGTCAAGATACAGCGTGAACGAAAAGTTTTCCGAAAGAGAGAGTCAATTGTGACAAAACTCGGAGTTTCATAAAACTAATTTCACTTCAATGCAAAATGGCAGCTGCAGTATAATCTAAAAACGTAGGAAATACCTGTGTTCTCACAACCGTCGGTATGGGACACGCAGCCCTCGGCTCCTAGCCGCACAACATTACAACACGGTTCATGCAAACGGAACGGATGGTAGTAACGGATCTACACGATTTGGGTCACACGCGGTGGGAATGATTTGTCAAAAGTTTGTGGAATTGTACGATGGACCTTGCTAAGTGCAGCGCGACGAAATTCTCTCCTTATATCACCTTGCATGGGCGCGAGATATGAATATGTTTACGAATAGTCATGTCTCGCTTCGGCGTGAGACAGTTAATAAGAGGACAAAAATAGGGCTGCTGACAAAAAAAAAATCTCCGTCATGTAGATTATAAAAATATTGGACACGTATTTTTTCTTTTTTACGTAACGTTACGTAATCAAAAGATTACGGTAGGCAATACGTTAAAATATTGCATGACGTCACTCCCCGGTCGATTTTTACGTGTCTAATATTTTTTTATTATCTGAGTGACGGACTAAATAGTTTTTTTTTTCCAGTCAACATTTCCATATTTGTCGTGGGCGCATATTCATTTCTCGCAGAGAGGAGGTTTGACAGTCAGCAGTTTAGCCAATACTGGCTCACATTATAGGCTGATTATGTTACTAACTCTGTTGCATGCCTGAGAGATATTTCTCGACAGCATGTGTATCAAAGTCTGACACCAGGTTAAACACATTACAGCCGCACGAAAAAGAAAGAACAGAACGATGAGTTCAAAGTAAAGATAACGACAAACACCAATGTTCAATACTTTCATCGGTCAAAGACATCAGCCGGTCTTGTCTAGCTGGAAGAATTTGATCATATTCAAAGTTTACAAGATTCTGGCACAGACTAAACTCAGCACCAATTTTTCATTAAAAATAGGACTTGACCGGTTTTACCCTATAACGGATGGTATGTTTGTTCAAGTGTTCATGACTGTATCTACGAGTCATACTTAAGTTTGGTCGTAACTGTTAATTGCTCATCGTAACTTGTTCTAATAGTGGAGAGCCCATTTCATATCATCCACTAGCGCTATTCAAGACAGTTTCAAAGACGGAAGTGAACATAGAAGAGTTATAAATATAGATTGTTCTTGAACAAAATATGACTGGAAAACCTTTGACAAATCATTTCCTCATAATGACAATAAAGTAATATTAGGGTTACACAAACTCCCTTTGTAATACAAGTAGATATTTTATGTATATTTTTCGTTATTCTATAAAGACTACAAAAGATTGGAGTGAGCATTTCATCAGATTACAGGGCGGTTATACATATTAAGGAGCTCAAATATATCATTTATCTACTCTTTGGGATATCTTAGCCCGGTTTTGTACCATGCAGAATTGGTATAGGTACACTTTCATCAGCATATTTTGGCATATATGGGAGCTTGTATCACTCATAAACAAAAAATAGGAAGAAAAAGCAATTTTACATACCGACTGCTTCGTCCAATGATGAAATTGAAAGCATAACACGAAATTAATGTAAGTTAGGTAGATAATGACATTAATATGTATAAAGCTACTTATTATTTCAGGTATGAATCATAGGCCGTTATTAATATTAACACAAAAGGAAGAATAGAAATAGTTGTTAGATGACAACTGTGAAGTGTTTGACATTGTTTAACGGTTACTGTAGTTTCGTGTCTTCAAAACAACTGCCAATTTGGTTGATAACGTAATCTTTCTACTATAATTTTCATTATTATACCAGTAACCATTTCAAATAAAACATCTAGTAGAGAATCACATGAATACGACATTCACAAAGATGCGACACAAATGCATCTAAGACAAACATAGCAACGAATGATTTTGTGTGACGATTTCCAATAACTTACTATTCACAGTAAAATAAAACTGCTATACACAAAGTTGCATGAACTAAACATAATAAAACATCAATTGTCATGAATCATGAAATACTTTTACACGCTGACCATCCAAATGAAAATAAAGAAAACGAACAAAAATAATACTTCTAACACGTAAAGCACCTATTTTTCAGACCTTGGAGTTCCTTAAGCCTTAGAAACAGGAAACATATTAAAGTTTTTTCTATCTATGGTACTAGTAACTGCATTACCTTGATCTGTGCTCGATCTTTCCGCAGCAGCACAGGCTGCTCTCCATTCCTGGAGTTCAGGGCTGGGTATAAGACCGGCTGAACCACCTGACGCGTCTTTACGTGCTTGCCACCAATGAGAGTCATCTTTGCTGATGATCTGAAAGTTTGTTGCAACTTTATACTAAAAAAGGTCTTATTTTCTCATTGTTAAATACTATTGGATTGCGACCACATTCGTATCATATAGTAAATCATTATGTTTATTGGTACCTGCAGAATGTCACCAGTGGTGAAAGCGATGCCAGCTTGAGCGCAAGGAATCAATTCATCTTCTAATGGATCATAATCAAATTGCGCTCTTACAAAAATCTGCAAGAATAAAACCAAATTAAAAAGTTTATTATTTGTTCGCAAAAAAATAATTACAAAAATAATGATTTATGAAAATGCTGATGGATGGGACTGATTCTAAGAACAAAAGTGAGAAGTTATGATAAAGCTAAATGATATTAAATGCAAAATGCGGATAAATGACCATGGCAAAGGTATGAATGCCAATTTAGTAGCAGTTAATTTACAAATTTTAGAAATCAACGGCAAATAAAAGGAGTATAATGAAACAGATGAAAGGTGAAAAAGTGATGTGAGAGAGTGAGGTGAGAGTGGAGCGATGATAAAAGAACAACAAGCGCACAGAAACGGAGGAAATCGCGGGGACTCGCAGCCATGCCCAGGTGACAAGACAACATAACATCACAGAACATAAAACGAATAACATAAACATATCACAAAGTAGCAACTGGTCTGGTCTCGCTACTTACTAGCACGGGCGAAGGCTTTATCCGGAAAAGCTAGTTAGAACAAAAACACAAAATTTTAATGTCTTCTATTTTAGTACCAATTGTAATATACTTCAAGACAAGCATTGTTGTGAAGATTTGTGTGCGCTTGTCGACTTTTGCTATATTCTTTTAGTGTAAAAACAAGCGTTAGAGTCACACTACTATCTATCGTGTTAATTGCAAAAACAATATTTATGTATATTTTTATTGAATTTTAATTCAAACTAGTATTAATACAAACTTAGCTACAGCTACTGTTTTAAAAACCACACTGACAAAAACTTGGGATGAACTAAAGGATAACGTCAAATCCTTATGAGCATTGGATAAGTAAGACATAAAGTAGGTATTACCTCGCAGGGTGGCGGCGCTGAGCGGTATGAGGGCACGATCTTAAATGTCACCGATCCACGAGCTTCGCGCTGTAATTTTTATATGTTTCCAATAAATTGACAATAAAGCACACATTGCTTACATTGACGACATGATAGTTATTTCGAAGTAGGTTCGTACTTACCTGTATTTTACACACATATATAAAGATTTTATAGGTGCAAGATGTAAGTACTGATGATATCTGTATTAGTACAGTTTAATAATACCTTACTGTAGTCTATCGCTATATTATTTAATTTTTATCGCTAACGAAATTACACAATAGAACCATTTATAATATTTTGATATTAGCGGAGATCCACCAACTGCTTAAAATTGTCTAATCTGTTTCTCATTTTACAAGAATGCTTAGGAAATTTCTGGCTCCAAAACGAAAATTATTTCCATCTCTAATCAAATACCCTTTATTTCGTCATTTTCGCAATACGTACCAGCATTCTTTGTAGCTGAGCCACCGACTGGTTTGCGACCGGCGTGCCGTTGATCTCTTTGATCTCGTCCCCGACGTGCAGGGTCGCTTGTCTATGTATCATTCCCCCGTGCATGATGCGGGCTACGATGCATCGACCGTCGTCTGCTAATTTCAGTGTTATCCCCTGTAAAACGCATTTTAGTTACGTCAGTCTTTTTATAATCCATTACTTACATAAATAATCATATATCGTTACATATAGTGACCAAACATTTAATCTTCGGTTGTGACATTTTCATAGCTAATTATATTTCAGGATTTCTTCAAGCTTCAATTGATTAACTCCTTAATGCCGAGATAACACCTTTGTTTTTACTTAAATTTCTTAGACTAATCCCGTGATGGAAACGTAGGCGACACTGTATATACAAAAGAAACCAGGAACTCAATTTCTGTCGCAGAAACGTTTGAATCACTAATAAATCATTTCATTTATTGACCTTATTTCTGTACATAACTGTTAAGCAATGTAAGTAATTAAATGTTGCCCATCAATCTCTCGTTTACATAGACGACAAGGACAGTGATCTCAATAACAAGCGAGAACACATTCAAAGTAAGTCATTCTTTCAACTATATATTTTTTCTGCCAAGAAATGGTACAACTTCAACAGAAATCCTCACGCATATCGTCATAATATAGGATTAGGTACTATTCGTATAGAATAGTGGAGATTATATAGCCGGAGAAACACGTGTAAACGATTCAAAGGATATGGATATGATCACTGATCTGCAACGATTTAACTCACGCACCTGTGCTTAAACAACGCAGTGCCGAGTTGACAGTTCGAGTTTGCTAACCAGGGTAACAGAACAAAAGGCTTTGAGATGAGTCAATATTTATTTTTACGAAACCTTTGGTCTCGGCTTTCGTGTTTTTTATTTTTTTTGGTTTTTGGTATCTTCCCTTTCCTCCCTTGGTTTAAAATGTTTTATTTCTGTTTTATCTCGTCTCGCGGCAGTCAGTTGTGGTTTAACAAAAGCAAGTGAAAATTATCTAGGTCCATTCATCAAACCTTTATAGACTCTCGTTTTTTAAATATTTTGAAAGCATCAAGCTAAGCCGGATTTAGTCAAAGTAAACAAAAGAGCGGATGACCTTTTTAGTTCTTGCTTTTTAAGATCTTAAATATTTATTTTGTAGTAGGTCTCTACAATCTTAAACGCTTGATTTATCTACTAAAGAAAGGCCCTACTTTTGATGAACTATCACTCTAAATAGCTATAAGTAATATCCTTTTATTATTATAGGCATGTAGGTACTGTCCCATTGCAGGGACTTGCACCCTTCTCTCATTCCATATTTTTAAGTCTACCACAATTTTGAGCCAACCCTTTGAAAAGAACCGCACCTCTAAAATATCCTAACCACAAAATTTCAAAGCCCCTTACCATCGGTTCGTCGGTATTCTTTTGGAACTGCACGAGGCGCACCCTGGTCACGTTCTCGAATTCCGGTTCGGTGTCTTCTTCATCTTCAGGCGGCGGTGCGGTGGTACGGCCGTTGACCGGCGGCGGTGACGCTCGTATAGACTCCTCGCCGTACACTTCGCGGGCGACCACATCGTGCGCCTGGAGTAGGGCCTGCGAACAACATTCCGGTATAAGAAAAAAGTTATGAACCGACATATTTATTTCTAACTCTGAATAGACATATAGCATCTTTTACAATCCTAGAAATCATCATCATCGGAAACATACAAAAAACGTACTGTTCAATTTTTTTTGACACATTGCTGTGGCAAGTAATTAATTTCATTCAACATTCAGAATCTGGAGTTGAATCTGTACCAATAATTCAAACAATATATATTACATCTCTCAATTTTATTTTCAGAATTCACGTTCGACTTTCAACATTTTAATTTCCAAATTCAATTCAGTAGACACGTGCTGCATATTGAATGGTGAATTTAAAAAAAAATCTGCTTTCATACACCACTTCACTCGAATCCTCTTTCATTTTCCGTTTGAGCGCTTTTGGCATGCGTCCGTGGACGGCTTCTGGTTTATCCCCAACAACCGATGCTGATATTGCGGTAGTCCCGTAATCCAGCAAATGTACTGGTGACCGCAACAGCCTAAGATTTTGAATCGGGAACGGCGAAAAGCTCTCAATCCGTATTAATTGCTCAACAGCCCATAAATTCTAGAAAAAACTAACGCATGGCCGACTAAGTCTAAAATTTAGAGCGTGATTCAATATTGAAGTGCTGTAATATTTCTAGATTTAAAAAAATACAGATTTTGTATTGTAGAATCAACTTTTTTTCTTATTCTAGTCATAGGTTTAGGTAGGTACATCTCTATTGTAATTTTAACTATGACCTATTTAGTGTTTAGTAGTTAATTTCAAAATGTAGGTAGAGACTAATATGTCTAAAGTTATAACAATGGCATCTGAAGCGCTTGGAATGCTTTCAGCATCAAAAGCAATCAGGTATTCCAGAACTAATTTTAGTTTAATCGTGAATAAACCTTTGAATATTAAGAAGCAATATATGGAGCGCACTTGCCTTTGACTGCAGACCGCATTATCAAGTTAATTTCTGCCATGTGTTTGTATAATCTGGTAATTGCACGAAGCTTCCTTAACTTATGCGTCGCAATTGAACGAACCTTAATTAGTTTTGGTTCAAATTATTATGCCTTTATGATCAAAAGTTAGATGCGTAATTTTACCACAAATTTTGCAAACAATAAATTAAGGAGGTGCGAGTCATGGCTTTCATCTTAAAGTACTTAAACTAATTAAAAGCGAGGTTAAAACTTTTTATCTGTAGGTATAGCTACCATTCAGTCTACGGCACAAAAAATAGCTTTAAGTTTCCTAAATCTTTTCATCTCAGCAGATTTGCTTAAAAACAACTTCTCTTCAGGAAATGTCTGAATAATTAAAACAAAACTGTAAATGCAACTGTAAAACAGTCAAGCGAAGTCCCTTTATTCACTGCTACACTAATTCCTATCACAAAAACAGCAGTGCCCATTCGTATGGTAATGCAGGAACTGTGCAGTGCCACTATTGTTGTAGCCGAGCTGTTCCGTGAATTCTGTTTATTTGGATAAAACATAGATAATCCTCCGCTACGTGCTAATGCTCAACCGCACATCTGCCTAAGCGAGGCTTATATGAATATCTCTTATGAATCCTGTCGCTTAATTTTCAGATTTAGTAGCTCTGTGTAAAAGTGACGAATACGTGCGAAAATGATAAGGAAATTAACATACATTTTCATATTTGGGCACGAGCTGGTGCAAATTAGGAATTAATGGATTACAAAGCACTTAAAACAACTAGCGATAAGAAAAAACATGGATTAAAAGAATCAATTATTTAGGAGAAAATTGACGCTTAGGAAGACTTTTCACAATAAATATTGAGAAATTGATGAAGAAAATCTTTTGGAGTGTTCTGTCGTAATCTGATAAAATATTTTACAATGAAAGAACAAAACGGATAATGGAATAAAATTATGCGCTGCAATTTTATATCCACTTAAGGGTATCTTCCTCTTTCTGAAGGAAATACGGTAAAATCGAATAAAGGTATCATTAGTTACGTATCCGGTAAAGAAACTAATGGATAGGGTAGTAAATAAGCAAAGTCACGTTAATTTACTTGTAACGCATAGTACAGAGGAAACCAATAATGCGATTAAATCGAACAATACACTGTAATAACGAGGGTCCAAACAAAGTTGTATCAGACTCAGTTTGCTGTGACAACAAAGGTATTGTTGATGAAATTATATCTGACTATAATCGTATTAATTCCATGGTATTCTGTAGGCTTGTTACAACCTGTGAAAGAAAAAAAATATTAACAATTTGGTCAAGATTAAATTTCTCAAAAAAATTGTGCCTCAGCATAATGCAATGGGTGTTATTCAACTATCCACATTAGTGTTAACAGTCATGTTAATGGGTTTCACGGTTCTGGCACACAATATAATTAATCTGCAGTACTATATTATGCAGTATTACCATTCCTAAGGCCAGTGTGCTGCGGATGTGCGCTTCAAGTATTTCCAATTTGCCGACAACCGCACCATATGGGGCTTTGACTCCCTTATGGAATAAGACAGTGTGATTTAAAACAGTGTCATTCAAGTTTGGAGTGTTCAATTTACACAATGTGTGTTCTATACTGCATCTTATATCAAAAGCTATATAAAACCATTAGAGAGTATTGAAAAGCTCGCATATAAATCAGATAGTAAAGCGGGTTTGATATTGTATTCCTGTGACCTGCACGACTGCGAACTACGATGTATATAATTGTTAGGTTTCATTTTATTAAGAGATAATTGTTGGATTTGTACTGGCAACATCGAAATATTCGACATATAAAAATGGCGGAACAACGGTTTCGATATAGTGCTCGGAGGGTAGTGCTCGTGATAACAACGTGCTGTGTCAGTTTAAAAAGATGGATTGGCATAGAATGCTTGGTGATGGTCAGGGTAGTGTTTTTCTACAGTATCTTGGTGTTTCATATCATTTTCCTTATCCCTGAAATATTGTAAATATGTAGTCTTATTAGACAGTTTAGATAATGATATTGGGGTAACGAATTTAGGATTCATTTGGGGATTAGTATCTATCTGAGGTATTAGTTGTTTTAGAGCCAGGTTAGTTAATGCTACATAATACTATTCCTATTTTGCGATGCGATGCGAACCAATATTTTTATTCGAAACTTGAGATTAATGTCATGCTTCACTGAGCCGAGCCGGAGCCAATATCGAGTTTCCAATACAAATGACGATATGATGGCCACTTAAAATGTACTTCTCGTGATCGGGGTAAAGAAACACTGTATGAATAAACTCTTAATACAGCTGCTTCTCTTTCATGATAACATTTTTAGGAAGGAAATATGGATAGTACTTTAGGCATTTTCGTATCAAAATAGATCGTGTTAAAATTTTTTTTTTTTTTGATCAACTCGGTTTTAGAAATTAAACGGTCATTGTACCCGTATATCGCGTTGGAGTTAGCGCCATTACCCATATAATCAAATTAAGCTCCAATAAAGCATCCTGTTCCCCGAAATTCCGACCGGTATCCATGTCAATTGATCGACAATCAGGTTTTAATTCAATATGTTCCTGGTCCTCTGGTACGCGTTTGACAGCACTCAGCGTGTATGTTAATTTGAGCATGACATCCACTTATCTCTGGGTATGCAGATGCTAGCAGTATCCGCATTTCAAGCAGGTGTTAGATCGCAATATAACACCGGCGTAGATTGAATTGTTACCTGTTGAGACGAAGTCAAAGAGCTAAATGATATTACAAGCACGTTTCCGCCATGTTATTAGATATTCTACCATGTTATCCGGAGTATGGTTGGTAACTTGATTATTTAAGTTATCATTAACTGTGATATAATGATCCTAATTGCAGATTGGAGTAGGATGAAGGTGAAATCCTAATTTTATCTGGATATTATTTGAAATAATAATTTTGCTGCCGTAGTATCTTGTACTTCAAATAATGTATTAAAATAACGGTTGTCACAATATAAAGAATATTTTTATACGTTCTGTGTCAAACGTTGTCAGAAGTGGAAATCTTTTACTATAGATAATCTAATATCTTTCAGTACCTACGCTTGAGAGATTTCTTTTTAATTTCATCTCTCCGAGTGACTTGATTCTTAAGGGCCTACCTTGAAAATAAATATTAGTTTGATGGGTGTGGCTTATTTCCCCCGCACACAACTTATCTGAACCAGTGACCAAAAGTTGAACTAACGAAATCGCAGACAGGAATTTCAAATATTACTTATTTAGCATGCTTAGCATTATTTTTGTCACTACCGCACAACTGTCAAACTAAAAGTGCAAGATAAAGACGGAAACATTTATCTATGAAAATAGTGCGTGCTGAGTACGGAACGTTAGTTTATCTCGGTCTATGAAACTTTTGCACATAGCGAGCTATGGAGTACACAAATAATACAAAATATATAATTATCAACTAAAATATTTATTAATTATAGTTATACAACATGAAATTAAAAATTGTTTATTAATCTTCTGTATTATTTATATAAAAACCGGCACGGCATGCACAATGAAGGGTTCCGTAGTTGGGATAAATTTATCCTTATTTAATTTTTTTTTTTACTGCTTGTGTAGCAAATTATAATTTACTAGCTTTTACCCGCGGCTTCACCCTCGTGGATGTCGCAAAATATCTCACGGGAACGTACCACCGAGATTACATACCTAAAAGCCGAGGAGGTCATAGACTCTTACCTACCGCTGCGCCCGCGTTCGCGTCAACGATAAAATTATTTTGTTACGCGTAATTTTGAATCTGCGATATCTTTTAAACTATTTATTTAAATGATATGATGTATGTGTGGGTATGTGTGATGGGATATTTTAATCTAAATTAAATGTCCAATTTAAATAACATATTTTATTGGATAAGGATTATTAAAATAACGGTCATAATAGCTTCGGAAATAACAATTAAATTTTTATCAAGTTGTAAAAGATAAAAGCTATGCTTCAAAGAAGAGCTCAGTCAAATATGGGTGCTGTACAAACACCAGAAAACCTTGGGCACAAACTGGGTCATGTACCTGTATTTAGAAGAAAATATGTTATGATTGTGCAGAATATTAGAACTATTGGACAATAATTCATGAATATAAATAAAAACGTGTGCGGTCGGGGAACCCCCCGTCAAGATCGATGTTCCCTCTTACGTATGATTTAAAACAAAAACAAATATTTCATAGCCGCCATCTTGGATTTACATTTTAACCTCGCAATTGGCGACCCTTTAGCACCCTCAAAAACTATGAAAGTGACACCAATGACGAAAATTTTTAAAGAAGAAAGACAAATTCTTACCGCAAGCCGCGTTAAAGAAATTCGTTCTGGATTCAATAGCACTGACTGTCATGGATTGGTACTGGATTTTGTTATTGTAAAATGTTTAGTTCTGAAATAATATATTAGTTTTACAATTTTTTTAACATAATATAAACAAAAGGGGTTTGAAGATTTTTGTATGGAGGGTGGCCCTAACGCTAAGGGCGCCATTTTAATATTTTTTCAGAATCGCGGTGTAAATCGAAAGTTATATATTTAGATAGAAGACACTTATACAATTAAAAAATGTCATATAACATAATACCCTAAAGCGTCAGGATTCGGAGTTATTCACCGAAATATAAGTCGAAAACTGAACCCTGAAACAAGGATTTTTTATAGGTAGAAAGAGACAAAAGTATATGTATACTCCTCACCGAATGAGGACGTGTGATATATGGTATATGTATTATATGGTGCATGGCATGGGCGCGACACCAAGAAAATCCTATTCAGCCTCCTGCTGCCTTCTTGGATGATATTATTTATACCGAATATGATTAAAAAATCTTATGTTTTATCCACTAGGTGTAGTCAATTAATTCATGTGTAAATAACTTAAAAACATGAAGTAACTACAATATAAATAAATAAATTCGTTATTAACGATTGTTATTTTTATCTTTGAATATCTCAGAAACGTGACGCTTTATGCTGTTATGTTATATGAAGTTTTATGTTTGTATAAGTGTCCCAAATATATGACATTAGTTGTGCAACTCGATTTTCTTTTCCTGTTAACTATTTTGCCCCAATTTAATTCACAATAACGAGATTTTGTTTTTTACCTTGATGCAGTCCTAGAAAACGATTATGCTTTTTTATATATGTTACTGTAAAAGCCCGAACTGCGGTAAATCTTAGGATCTACCGGTAAATCCTAAGATTTACCAGGTTTCACCGGTAAAAGTCCGAATTGGTCTATAATCATCTTTAATTTCGGACTTTTACCTGCATTCAGTCGGTAAATCCTAGGTTTTACCGCAGACACCGGTAAATGTCCGAAATGAAAGATTGAAATATAATAATAGTCGTGTCAACTCGTGTCTCGCTCGGCACCCGCTCGGCTAGATATTATATTAGTGAGAGGCTCGGTTTTATATAGTGAGAAGTAATTTTTATTTGAGTATTTTTTTCTGCAGTTTATTTTTCTAAAGCATGTTTGAAAAATAAACGCATGTCTTAAACATCTTTTAAGTCTTGACTAATAATAATAATAACTATAGTCATGTTGAATAAATCGTTTCTGATTATTAACTGCATTGTTTTACTCTGAAAACTAACATTTACCGGTATCTGTGGTAAAACCTAAGATATACCGACTGAATGCCGGTAAAAGTCAGAAATTGATGATTATTATAGAACAATTCGGACTTTTACCGGTGAGACTTGCTAAATCTTAGGATTTACCGGTAAATCCTAAGATTTACCGCAGTTCGGGCTTTTACAGTAACATATATATCTCCATACATTTTTTTCAAGCAAGTGCTATAAAGTAAAAGAAAAGGTTTATTGTAAAACTGAAATAGCATTAAATTGATCAATATACGATACCTAAACCCATTTCTGCCGAAAAAAGAAAAAAATTACTAAGTAGATCCCTAAGTCTATGAAGATCGATTTTCAGCCCACTGTGCGCCCTGAAGCCGCTCTGAAGTAGATTACAAATAACTGCGCACTAGTCAATCTGCCTTATAAAACAGTAGCGCGCAATGCCAGCACGCATGCGCAACCTAACTTCAGAACGACAAATTGACACAATTTTGAAGTACCTTTTTGTAACATCAATAGTAATACGTTTTATCCTGTTTCTTTATAATTACTAAAAATAAAACAGACATTATGTTCTAGAAAATTGAGTGCTTACCCAGTATTACTTTGTAATGGTAGGATATATTATTGCCAGTTGTACAAATTGATGAGTGAAGGTGGTGACTCCGATTCGTTATCATCATGAATTTCTATTGATTCCCTGTAAAATGAGTCTATTGTTACGAATGGATTGGATGGGAATTGGGCATCTATCAACAATAGAACAATCCCACAACAAAAGTAGCTCATGAGTCCATTAGATATTGTAAGTATGTATATAGAAATAATTATTGTTTACTTACCTTTTACATTCCCTCATGTACTGAGCCCTCACCCTCATGTGTTCCAAATGTTGTACTTTATTTAGTTTTTCTTTGGTTTTCCTTCCCATATTTAATAAATAATTTATATATATGACGTCACAAATAGCCAAAAATAATTGTTATTTTGTTCACAGTCACGTAAATTTATTCTATTATACGCAGTTTATATGCCTATCCGACACTAATTTTACTTTAAAATAACTTTAATCTGCTGAACTCGATTTTTCCTGTAAATATAATTATTCAAATTACGTACATCTGACAGCACCGATCTGGAAAAAAATGACATAGATTCATCGTCGAAGAGCTCCACCGAGCGACTGATTTATGAACGAACGAAAGTGATGACAATACTTTTTATAGGCGAAAGAAGAGATGACGATACTGTGTGTTCGGTCGGAATAAAACAGCATATGTGCCAAAACCAAATGCCGTCTTTTATAAATTAAAAGTATTATTAAAACTAAAACTGCTTATCTTAAAACTAGATATGATTACTCTCTATGTTATAAAGTAAAATCCATTAAATAACTCATAAGCGATACGCTTTGATACTCAAAAAAACATAAAAATATATGAAATTTTGCAATTTTTTTTTATCGAGAAAATTTCATTGTATCGTGTATTCCTTTTGCAGGATACTAGGCCATATAGTCAAAAAACATACACCGAAATATTGAATCCCTATTCCTTAAACCTAATAAGGTACACGAAAAAGAAAAAGACCCCTTTTTTCAATATATCACCTTAAAAGGTTTCTGGAATACGAGAACTTGCGAGGCAAGGAATGTAGGGGCAAAGTAGCTTGATTAAGATTTGCTTCTAGCGCATTGAGATTGTGATAAGAAATATGAATCGTATTGATGAATTTATTAGCAAAAGTAAATGCTAATAAATTCATCAATACGATTCATATTTCTTATCACAATCTCAATTATTTACTTAGTGAAACTTAAGCAAACCTTGTTTTGTACATTTTTGAAGTTATATGGCTAATTATAACTACTGGCTGACTACAAAATATTGGTACACAATCGAATTGAATTAAAAAAAAATACAAATCAAAAACTTAAAAGATCTAACCATTTTGCGAAAATATGAACGCCATCATCAACAATTAACGACAAAGTGCACCTAGCTTCTGACGTTTCATAAATGCCCTTGTTGGTTTATGTGAAATAAAATATTTTTAATTTGAATTTTGAATTTGAATTTGAAAGTAAACATTCTTACAATTTAATATTCAGACTGATGAATTACTCATTGTTCATTAACGTGGAATGTTTCGTTGCTTCGTGATTTTCGTACATTTAAAGTTAAACATGAGTAACGTAGTTGACAGGAAGACATTGAAATACAGTTGAGATTTAATAGCGTAAATATAAAGTTCTCTTTTGTAATTAATATAATTTTATTATGCAAATATAAATAAATTAGCAGTAGGTAAAGAAATGCAGGAAAATGTTAATAATATTTAGATCGATAAGATGTATAAACGGCGACAGATATCTCCTTCAGCTTTACTCATTCTAGTCGTTGAATCTGCGACAAGTAATTTTACAAATAGCTGCCATCCTTTATCATTAACTTCCATAGCACTGAATCATGAAGAGTCAATGCTAAAGCAGACGGAGAAAGAATTTGAAAAGTTCAAGAACAAAACAAAATATTACGAAAGGAAATCCGCTCTGCTTAAACTCGCATAGATCGAATGACAAAAACAATCCGGTATTATAAATCGTACTCTATGACTCAAAGGAAATATTCTGAAAAGAAAAGCAGCAAAAATGTAACGAGACGTAGGAAAATAAAGTCTACACTGTAATGATCTAAGAAGAGATTCAGGATGTAGCGACGGATATTGAATTTCTTTTAAACAAAGATCAAGTAGCAAAGGAAATCTATTTTAAGATGGTTCCGCGCCCTTCGGACATTTGTTATTTTATAAAGTTGAAACAAGAAGAAATCAATAAAATACTTTGTAAAAACAATTTTAAGCCTATTAAAAGTCGTGTTTTCTTGTTGATATTAAAATGTTAACTTCCTAAATTTGTTTACTGAATTTTGCTATCACGTGCAGGCTAGCCTGTGTGGCGACCACGGGCTGCATGAGGACTACTCCGACCGCAGCAATCGAAGCCATGCTGGGTCTGCCCCCGCTTCACCTGTTTATACAACAGGAAGCGACAATGGCGGCGGTGCGCCTTAATACAATTAACCTCTGGGGTAAGAGGAAAACACAACACACCGCGTTGCTTGAGGGGTTCAATAATGAGTTCCCTATTACGAAAGCCATTAATGACCGGATACCCAAACAATTTATCTTCGATAAAAAATACAAGATCCAACTTCACGAGGATAGCCGGTGCGAGGGTTTGCGCCCCGCAGAGCTGCGGATCTTCACCGACGGATCCAAAACAGGTAGTGGCACAGGTGCTGGAATCTTCTCGGAGGACTTCAACATACACATAGCCACGCCATTGGGAGTCCACAACACAGTGTTCCAGGCCGAATGCATGGGTATATCTCTTGCCGCTTCAGCCATCATGGCCAGGGAAGTTAAGGACCACTCAATACGCATACTCTCGGACAGCATGGCTGTTCTGCAAGCGCTAAACAGTTACACTGTTGACTCCGGGTTGATATACGAGTGCCACCAGCGTCTTAACCAGGTGGGTAGCCTCAATAATATAACCATTCAATGGATCAAGGGACACAGCGGCTCGCGGGGCAATGACGCAGCTGACCAACTTGCCAGAAGGGGGTCGAGCATGGCACCAGTGGGGCCTGAACCCATCGCGCCACTCCCCTTCGGGTACCTACGCACTTTGGTAAGGAAACGAACCAGGGACCAACATCATAAACTATGGTCGGATCACGGTGAGTGTAGGCAAGCCAAGGAGGCACTCCCTACAATAGATGGCCGCCTCACGAAAAAGGTTCTCCGGCTATCGAAACAACAGCTGCGCACAGTCACAGCAGCTGTAACTGGCCATGGGTCATTTAATAAACACCTCTATGTCATAGGAGTCACAGACAGTCCGCTGTGCAGAGCCTGCATGGAGGACGACGAGACAGCAGCTCATGTGCTGTTAAACTGCCCGGTGGTCGCCGATTACAGGGCAAAGTGCTTCGGTAACCCAGGTACCCTGCATGAGATTGTCAGTGACACCAAGGCGTTGCTGGCCTTCTTTGAGGAGCTGGGGTGGATCGAATGACCTATTTTCCCACCCGTACGCAAAATACGCGCTTTGACGTGGAGTTGCCGATACCAGCCCGTTTTACCTATTACCTATTACCTATTTGCTATCACGTCCATATTAGTCGATGACATAAAGCTTGTCTTAGCGCGTTTCCACTCCCTAGCTGACATGTATCCTATGTTTCAGCTGAGGGATTACGGAATAAAATGTTATCCCCAGAAAAACCTTTACCTGTCACTACACGAACGACGTCTTGGACGTTTCCCACTAAAACATTAGCGATAAATAACCTGAAAACGGCAAACCCGGCGGTTTTAGGGTATCTTATCCTCTTGCGGATACGCACTTTATTGTTTTATGTGTTCACTTAGATTTAAGGACGGGTTACTTCTCGAAATCAATTGTAGAATGTCGTAATTTCTGAAGTAGGTAGGTTGTGAAAGATGTTCTGCTAAGGGCACTGAAGAGAAAATAAATTCCCAAGATGGCGTTATCGAGAAGCCTACTGTACGTCGAAGTATGATATTTCTGGAAGAAGTGTTCATAAATATGATACGATTTATTTACTTACAAGAAATAAGTAATGATGCCATTAATATTTCTGGTTTATTTATCAGTAATGCTATTATGATCCCTGGCGTAATTTATATTGTTGAATAATATCTGTTTAGGTAGGTATATTATAGCCTAAAGGTAATACACCTCTATGAGGATCGTACAAAAACAATGGACCTTTGGTGTTGGGATAGCTATTAATAATTACAATGTTATCGACCAACAAGACGAATAGTTCCAATTTCGGTAGGCCTGTAGTCTATAAGCTGCATGTAGGTATGTATGTCGAATAGAACATTAAATAATCTGTATATTACAATGATGAAGAAGAGAAAATACCAGTACATTCACAGACAGACATTTAAGCTCCAAAACTAAAAAATGACACAGCCAACAAACTTTCGACAGATAAAACAATAAATAAAGTCAGCGTTGTGTTTCGTTAAACAATAAATCCTTTTGATATTACAGTTGAGTCGGGCCCGAAGCAGTCGGCTGGTATGACAGTCGGTGACAGCGTAATACCGCCTCGGCAGCGCTGCAGCGGTATAAAGCGAACTGCTAACAAGTCAGATGTTAATAAACTTCCGCAAAGACTAGGATCAAAAAAGCAATGTAGATATTTGGACGTTTTGAATGAAAAATTGCTTCGTGTAACTGTAGATTTTTCCAGCACACGTGCATGTTATACATAGTTATATGACCAAAAGAATGAAATGTAAGCTCAGAGCATGTATAATTTTGTCGTTTGTCAGAAACTTGACAAACTTTTTTACAGAAAAGTTTGTGTTCTGGCGCCCGTAGAATTACTAGGGTTTTTAATGCATGAAATCTAGAAACGAGTAAGTAAACATTTCAGTTTGAGTTAGAGAAACGACAACGATGGAAAATACTAGAGAAAACAAAAGTATTAAACGTGCCTTGTAATAAAACAAGTTTATAAAACCTTGCGATATGTTTTCATTACAGTAAGATCTGTTTGATCACGCACGAATAACAAATGAAGTTGTTTTGAGCATTGGAATAAAAACAAAGGGATAAAGGGCATATCTATAACTATAAACATTGCTAAGCCAGGTTCATTCGCCATGAAAACAATGTGATCATAAATATCCTTTAGACAGCTTAGTTGGTCAATTCTGCCGATGTATCGGCTGAAACACTGAAAATTTACGGTAATGATGCAAAAGCAATTTTGTGTCACCAGCCTATTCAATATGCTTCAACTGGACCACGGGGAATTGAAATAGCGTTACGGCAAACTTTTCGGATAAACTAGTACATTGCGAAAAATAAATCGAAATACCTTTAAGAACTATATTTATTAAATCTTGATAGCGGTTATCCTAAGTAATATTATTAATGAGAAAGTGAGTTTGTTTGTTTGTCCACGCTAAATCGGCTGAACGGATTTGGATGAAATTTGGCACATGGATAGACCATGACCTGGACAGGAAGGACATAGGCTTTTCAACCCGGATCACAGACGAAGTCGCGGGAAATTGCTAGTTAATAATATTGCACAATTTAAATACTTCAAATAGTTATGTTTGTGTTTAATTTTAAAGAAAGAGTATTTTCCACAGGGGATGGAAGTTTTCTTTATATTCATTAATACCGCACATTTAAACTGCTATTTATTAACTTCTTTTTTGTATCTATGTCTGTAAAATGTGGAAAAAAGGACCAAACATATTCAACACATTAGGTATACGACAAACGTTTAAATAGGTTCCCACTCAATTTATTGTCACCAAAAGGTGCATAATAAACAACAGCCGTCACAAAATTTGGCAATAAGAAAATATTCTTTAGTCGTAATTCAATGCAAAGTACCATTTCGGTAGCAACGTTGGTACACACTCGCTGTATAAGGACTCGATTCTTATTTTTTATGTTGCCGGTCGTATTTTCGTGCTTCTAAAAAGAATTGTTAAAATGTTTATTGAAACTAGACGTTTCCTAATTGAATTATAAAAAATATAACGAAAAGGTATTAACTGCTGTGTCATGCAATGAGATTGCGAATTTTCTCAACCGTACTAGACAAATAAAATAGCGTACAGCAAGAATGTCACTTTACGCCGACGACATAGTAATGGGATATAACACAAATATTGCGTATAACGGCACTTCCGGCACAGGGCACGAAAGGGCTCAACAACACCGCTTTGGCATTATGCGTAAGCACAGCAAAAGTGTTGCCATAAATCTACCAGATATAAGACCGCAATGTTCCACCCAAGAAGCGAGGAAAGCTACATTTGTATTACTTTTTTTATCATAAATACAAACAACGAATTTCACCATTGTTTCAACTGAGACAATGAATGAAACGTTTAAAAGAACGCTAAAATTGATGATCATGACAGAAATAAACGCCCAGATGATAGAAACGATTCTGGGGTGTTGAAATAAACGAGAAATGAGCTCATTACCTTTATATGGCCGATAAATCATCGTAAGGGTGTGGATCCAAAAAGATGACCCTTCTAATATTTCTCAAGAGGGTGTTAAAATTTATTAGGATTTTATAAGAATTATGATCGGAAAGCTTTAAACATCCATCATGTTTCAAGAAAATTACCTTGTTATCTGTGAATCTTATCTGTTCTATTATGTTCATTCTATTCAGACTTTGTTCATGACGGCCGAAAAAAACAAGCTATCTAACATTATTAGCCTTCAGAGGACAGTAGACGGAGCCACCGAACCAATTCAGGAGATTTATTAATGTGTTTGCGAGCTGCGACAAAGGCCGGATGATGCTTTCACGTTGTTTGATACAAAAAAACATAAATAACAGTCAAAAACATTGTTGCTGAGAGTTTGATATAGAGCACACATGTGTGGATCCTTTTGAACTCCACAAAAAGGTTGGAAAGCGGTACAATAAAAAAAGTATTTCGAAACCTACATAGGATGTAAAAGCGATTGTCGTAGTACACAAAATTCGTATCTTTTTCGTCGTTAGTTGTCCAGCATGGCTAAAAACTGAAGCCTGTATGGTAATCCATTTGCCGAACGGTCGAATGACCGGGACTTTATTGTAAAACGAGATAGAGAATAAAAAGTTACACATGAAAAAACCACGAATGGCTTAATGCAAATCAGTAGACGACGAGGCAGGCTAGCCTGTTCATTCGAACAGGCTAGCGTTCACAAAAATGATACTTAAAACATAAAATGGATAAAACCGTCTCGAATTTAATTACTAACTAAACAAGATTCCAAATGACCTGCACCCGACCACATAAAATGTCCTAAATTGCCCACTTAATTACTCGAAACACAAGGCCTTAAGGGAAGTAAAAAAACAAATAGGAAAATATGTTAACGAACATCCACCTAAACTCTTCCTAGGGACATATTTGGACAAAAGTTCCACCTAACAAGGGTAAGTCGTATTTATTTCGGCGATCGCAACCACTGTTAAGCGGGATAAGTGGTTACAGTCTAATGAATGTTTGCACTGGAAGTTTTGGAGCAGTTGCACAAAGTATACGATTTCCATTTGATCCGTCTTCTGGTGAAGCGTTTTCAACTTGAAATTCGCGCGCAGTTTTAATGCCTACGGGCTCTTTTTGCGAAGTTCAATAATTGATTAGAACTTCTGATTGGAATTCTTGATGAGATGAGAAGTGTACCTAGAATATTGATTCAATAAATAGCTGGCGAATTTTTTATTAAAATTTTCGTTCTGAAAAATATAACAAGATAAGGAGCCCAAAATTAATAAGATTTACATTTTCTTAGAGATAAAAGATAAAACCCTATAGGAGAGGAATGCAAATATTAAAGCAATTAAAAGGTTCAAAGTTCAAATTCCCTTGTTGGTCGTTACAACAGATAGTTAATTTAACAAAAACTCCGTTACAAAGTTTTTAAACTCGTTAACAAGTTATGTTCATTCCTTATTAAATATAATTTTATGCTCATCAAAATTGGGATGAGGGATTATTTGTTGGAGAAATTTTAAAAGTTAAAAGGTTAATTTTATCATTGTTTTGATTACAATTTCAAATTGTTTCAGATTTATGCTTATTCAAAATTCATAAATATATTGAAGGTCATTAACTTTAAGCATAATTATTATTGTTTACGGGCCATTAATACTTAGTATATTCTGTTCTCAAAATAATAAATGGGAAAACTTACAACATAAAAATGTTAAAATAATATCTTACACAGTCAAAATAAATATGAGAGCACAGCCCTGAAACATAAAGATTTCAATTCCTCTCTACATATATTCTTAGGAGTTATGCCACGTGATACCTCGACATTGCCCTCGTATTTTTCGTGCATTTTCTACTTTGCTACCTTTTATATTTTATAAAGTTCCTCCGCTCACACTGCGCCTCTAATCGTGGTTGGACTACAAATATCTACATGCATATACATATATGTACATATTTTTAAGCATGTCCTTACTACCTGTGTCACGTAATGACCTTACTCTTCCCAGTTTCTCCATTGTTTATTTCTACTGCTTCATTCCTTGGCGTTATCTCGCTAATTTGTGTAATAACCACTGTCACGGTGTGGTGATTAACTGAGAAAGATAATTTCGTAGGTAGTGCCGCTGTAATATAACCCTGGGGAGTATTTACGCGAGTACTTGCGTGACAATAAAACGGGTTATGATTAGTTGTTGCTTATTTAGAAATTCCAACTTTTGGAACGTGATAGGCCTTCGACATGTAATAAAAATGGAATGAAGGAGAGATTTCATTTGGGGATAGTCTTTCGTTATTGGTATTCTTACCTAACGATGAAAGTCTGATGAGATAAGGCAAATACTTTGGAGAAAAACTCTTTTTGAGGAATGAAATGATGGTGGTTAGGATAGCATAAATTACATTTATATGTGAAGGAGACGATCGATTGCGACGAAGTCAAACAGGAGGGTAATGGGCTCCGAGGTTGAATGTACACATATCCAAATATGGAGGTATAGGCATATGAATGAATAGACATCTGAAGAGAGAAAATGATGAATAAAACTTGATCAACACTGGTGGAACAAAAGCAAATATCTAATTTCCGTAATTACCTAAAACTGTTGTAAAGCTTTTATGTGTGTAAGCGTGATGTTTGAATTGCTTACATAAAGCTAAACGAGGTCATACAATTACATGAGCCAAGAAATGGCGCCAAAAGTAACAGTCCCTTGGATGGTTTCTTATACAATGCCAAACACACATGGAAGGTGCTTGCCTCTTGAACATGATCCAAACATCTCACACGTAATGTATTTTTCTTGTCAAAGTGTTGGCAGAATTTTCTTCGCCTAACCTGAGCCAATGGCCGGACTCGAAAGTCCTCAAGTTTTTAAGTGCACTAAAGTTATAGTAGAGTTTCCGCAAAGGATTTTCGACGTTCATTAAGTACCGGGGAAATGGTGGACGTGAGCAGTTACGTTTGAGCGACCTGTGAAGTGATTTTATACTTCGTTAGGTAATAAGTATCTAGCTTAGCTTCACCTGGTAGTAAATATCGTGTTGTAGATACCAGCGTATTTGAAAATAATGCAATTGTACCTACTTGGCAATACAAAAGGGGTGTAGGAAATAATAAGAACAAGATAGAGGATAAAGGTTAGATTGACAAACACGAACATTCCGTTCCGTACGTCAGGGAAAATGATAAAAGTTTCGGCGTGTTTATGTTTCCTAATACAAATATATAAGATGTCGATCCCAAAGTCGATTTCACAAGTAAATAAATTATGAAGGGACCACGCAAAAGTTTTGGTATGAGAAAGATCTAAACTGAGAATATAACTCATGCAAATTCAGAAGTTTATATAAACGACGCCGTCAGAACTTGCGAGATAGTTTCATTAGTTTCCAGACACTCGATTTTTTTTTTTTTGTTGTGGATTTCGTGTGATAAGTAAGATATGAAAGGTGTTTTGAAGCTAGACATTCAGACTTTTGGATGGTACGATCATAACTCTTTCGATCAAACTATGCAAAACGAGAATAAGTTCAGCTCGACTTTATACCAAAGCTAAAATTACTACATTTCATGTCCCACATGGCAACTGGAAGCTTTTATAGCAGGTTTGCACATTAAAACAGACAGGGAAACTCAACTTCTTACTTTGTCTTTTAATTTTTTACAGCGGGTTTCCATAGGAGTAGTAACATTAATTAATTTACAGTAAATGGAAACAACAATAAACTTAGAGTATTATTGAGAAATAAAAAAATGTTCAAGCTCACCTATATGTGTTTTCAATCGAAGTTTTAAAAGAATACGACCCATAAAGTGCTCCAATGCGCCCGTATGTGCGGTTTAAAACTTAACGACGTGGTGCCGTACCTATACCAAGAGTTACTTGAACTGCTTGAACAAAGTCACAAGACGATGCAAAACAAAGACATTCAAACTCCTAGATATAGAAATGATAATGATAAAGAAAGAACAGTAGAGCAAAATGGAATACTCTTTATTATAAACACCACAAAGTCATTAGAAAGAAACAGCAAAATGTAAGTTTTGAAACTGATAATCTCTTTATTTATACAGTGGGGCGATTTAGACACTCGATTTAGTCATACTAAACAACTTTCACCATTAAACTCATATCCGATTCGTGAAAAAATAAATAAAATTCCTATACAACATTCTTCTTCTTCTTCTTAGCGTGTCGATGGCAATCTAAATGGACTCGACCCAGACTTCGGCTACGTGTTTGGCGCCATCAATAGCGTCCATCAGTTCCTGTAACGTGCAGTGGACAGGACATGCAGGACATGACATTAGATGTCCCATCGTATGTAGAACAGCATCACATTTACACTCCAATGCGGAGTCGTCTATGAATCTCCACCTGAACAGATTGTCCTTGCTTCGGCCAACCTGGGTCCGGAGTCTGTTTAAAGACTTCCAGGCTACCCAAGGCAACTCATGTCCAGGCGGGAGATTTTCAGCAGGTGGAACGAATGGTTTGGGTAAGGAAGCACTGTCTCGCCACAGCTTCAGTCTCTCTTTTGGTCGTTCGCCAGTGAGTGGGACGACACACTTTAAAAAACTGTTTCGGCTTTTCAGCCTTTGTGGCACAAGAATTTTGTCGTGCAAAGGGTGTCGTTTGTCGGATATCATTTTGGATCTTTCGCTGGAGCTTGCCACCACTCTGCGAACCACTGGTGGCGCTATTCCTGCCAGTGTGTACAGCATTTGAACCGGGGTCGGTATTAGGCAACCAGTGATGATCCGGCACGTTTCGTTCAAAGCTGTATCCACTAATTTTGCATGGGCAGAACGACTTCACACGGGGCATGCGAATTCACTCGCAGAAAAAGATAGAGCCAGCCCAGTAGTTCGCATAACGTCGATTGATGTATGAAAAGTTTTTTTTTTACGTATCGCTTTATAATGATTCATAGCGAAAGTTGTATAGTATGACGGGTAGAATCATAGATGCAGGTAACTAAATCACCACCCTGTATATCCCCTTTTTAGAAAGGTATAGTTATCATAAATAAAAGTAGGCTTAAAAGTAAACATAGCCTTTACGTGTCTATTGACATCTCTATATGAACAACAAAAATATGGCGCCCATTTATCATATTCGAGAAAACAAGGCCTGTACGAACAAACAAAAGGTACAAAGGAAACCGGGTCTTAAAACGGGGGTAGTAAAATACCCGCATTCGTTAAGTAAATAACCTAAGTGCCTTAAGTAACCAAAACATGTTTTCATGTAAACATTCCAACTTGCACGTATGGTACATTTGACCTTAGGGGTAACTGAAGTATTTACGCATGTACGTAGATATCGTGGCAATCTTGTTTTGCTGAGTCTTGACTATGAATAAACAAACAACACTTCTCTTCAAGGTCATAGCAGTGAGGGTTATAGTCCGCGCGCGACTAGTTAGCCGCTCATCTCATATCATCTCGCTATTGCAATCTCATATGCGTTGTGTCTAAACTAGCCGGTACTTTCAACGCGTGTTGCCATCGCGAATTGAAAGTTCCGGCTAGTTCCGGCGAGATGATTTGTGATGAGCGGCCAAGTAGTCGCGCGCGGACTATAGTGAGTATACTAAATACTACGACGACAAAAAGAATCCAATGTGCGTGAAGAGCGTGTGCGAGAAAAAGAGAAGTCAACAAATGACAATATGAAGCCATTCTTAACTATTAAAAAGTAAACAAAGTTGTAAAAAGTTCCATAGTTATCTTTCTTTATTAAACCATTGAAATGTGTCTAAGTTATAGCGGCTCAGATATGGAAGCATTTGTTTTTCCACTTGGCTATGCAAAGGTTTCAGCACAATGGGAACACTTCTACGCTTAGTGCGCCCGCGTAAGAAATAGTGTTGGCAGTGGAGCTATATTTCTCAAGGCTAGTATAACGATAAAATAACGTGACAATGAAAAGAACTTGAAAACAAAGAGATAATGGTTGGCTCTTACATAGAGTAAGCTCCATAATTTTACTCGTAGAAATAGAACTACTTTTAGCAGAACCCGACGAAGCTAAAGATTAGGCAAAGCGAGGGTTGGAACAAGAAAAGTTAATGATCGTAATAGTTTTGTTTAAAGGACCATTAGGGCTTATTGAAACATTTCAAATATTGATATTTCTAAATCCCTCATTTTACTTTGATTTGCCTGGGTTAGCTTTACATCAATCAAATTTCTATTACCCTTGTTAGATAAAGATACATATTTAATTGACAGCCCGTCATTATGATAAATGATTGGCATTCAAAGTTCTGTACAAATCGTTCCAATATCGACGGGACAATATGGGCTGGAATTAATACACTATATTATATGGTAGTAGTAAATAGTAATTCTGATGATCTATATGGTTAAGTATGACTGTTTTATAGCTAAATAGTTGATATTTATCGTTACACATAACTTTTTTTAAAGCCCGTATGTCTCGGGTACATCGGGACACTTAGCAGCACTATTCCGAAAGCTTAGCCTAGTGAGTTTGCTCGTGGCCCGTATGTGGGGCACTTAAAATGTGAAACTGTTGAAGAACAGAGAACAGTGTGCGGACAAACTTCGCTTCCTAAGTGAAATTCGTACAAACATTTGAACTGGACTAGTCCGAAGGGATACGGGGTTTACTTAACACAATAATCAAATAAAATGAGCAGAAAGAAGTCAAATTAAAATCTACAACGAAAGTAAATAAACATCAAATAAATTAAGGTTTCTTAGAATTAAATACGAAGTATGAAAATAAAGTATTTCAAAGGGAAACAGGGCTTTATGAAAATGGGTAGCACAAGGATACAATACGAGTATTGTTGTTAGGCGATTTGTTGCCTCAAATAGAATATTCAACATGAACGAAGTACATTAGCAGTAAGTGTTCAAACATTACGTAGAAAGAAATAGTAAATATGACTCAAAAGGTCTTGATCTTGATCTTCTAGCAAAAATAATATGGTTTTTTCTTGATATTTTCGTCAAAGGTTAGTAGTAGGTGGTAGGTGGTGGTAGGTTTCACATTCATTTGGCTCTTCTAAATGAATGTAAAACCAGTTTTAATTTGCCAAGCCTGTGTGTCTACGATGATAACCAAAGCTTTACTCTGCCCAGTTGACAGTGAAAATAGGCCAAGTCGTAAACAACTGCTGAGCTCAACATTTTTCATTCACTCTAAATGCAGAAGTAAAAGGGTAATTTAACTAGATAAGCGGTGCTGTTTAACCAAATTCTAGTCGAAAGTCATGGAAACACGTAGTGAAATGAGAAGAGAATTAATTATCCAAGTGTTGAACTGAAACAGTGGTTTTGATGTCACAAGCCATTCCATTGTCATTAATCTTTTGAAATTGCCTCCAGTGGTGGCTGTCTGAGAGAACTATGGGCCAAATTGCTTTTTGAGTTGCATTGACGCACGTTATTCTTCGGTTAAACCATTTATTTATGTTACGTACACTATAAATAATGTTCAAAAAGAAAATGTTGAGAATAAAAAAGCATCTACGATAAACCACGCAAGACACGAATTGTTAGTCGTAAGCAATGACCTACATACATTTAAATTTAAACGACGCCTTATATCAAATGTACTACGAAGATGGATTCGAAACGACACAGAAAGGAGTAAATATCAGCAAAATAAATATATTGGCAAGAAATGCCATTCACACACGCGTTTATGGACATAAATACACGGAAGCGGGCAGCTACTGAACCAGCGGCGTTTTGTTTGGATTCAAGCCAATACTGAATACGGAATCAGAAAACCTGCCCGATATCTACTACTACGACTGAAGATATTGATAAGAATCCCAACCTATCTCCCAACAGATTTGCAAGATCATGATAGAGATACTACTATCTAACAGGAAATCCAATTGAAATACGATGGGTAGATATCGCAAATATCGCAACTAGTAGAATGAAATATCTAGGACCTAAGTAACAATAATCTTGAACAAGAACTGAACAAAATAAAATACGATATTCCAGCAAAGAAAACAAAAACTCTAACGATTGAAATTCGTAACGAAGTAGAAGAAAAATAAATGAGTCAATTTGCAATTTAGACGCAGACATAATTCAATTTCAAAGAGGTCAGAGGCAAGGGTTTGCAGGTATTAAAATATTCAGGTTTATTTTTTTTGTTTTGCCAAACTTGAGTAAATTCGGTTAGGAGTCTTGCTGCGCAGAGGGACTGCAGAGGAAATTTAGTGCCATTCAACAACGTAGAATTTTAAATGAATAGATGGAGGTGGTAACTTTTAAAGTGTTGCCAAAGTTTCAGCAAGTGAATGAGTTATAGACGAGTACGTGAACGAAGAGAATAAGGAGAGATTATATTATAACACACACACAAGGGATAAAACAGCTTATGAGGCTTGAAATTATAGACCACGCGAGGCCTTCACATTGGAGAGACAAACACGTTTAGGGTACGGCCATTAATGATAACACGAATTCACGTATTAGTTTGAGTACCTGAAAGTCTTGAAACCGACACCTACGATAAGCTCGCACATAGTTTTATGGAGTACTAAAATATGATGCCTTGTAGATATTAAAATAAAGAAAAACTGTATTTTATAATTATATCCGTTTTATTGTACTCAACCACAGACTACACGTTGTACATTACAAAGAGAAGACAGTGTTACCACCCTTATTGACATGGTAAACAAATAATGTTTTATGTTGCCACTATTATTTTAACACCCCTTCTCAACATAAATACATTTTTTTTAAAGAACATGGAATCACATCTTAAATTTTAACTTTACAGTACATTACTCTACTGTTGTCTTCGTAATGTCGCACTTATCTAAGTGTTTTTCAATTAACTCTTTACCTAAAGCCTTTGTTAACATATCAGCTGGTTGCTCACTTGTGTTGACATAATTAATACAGATTTTATTTTCTCTGACCAGATCTTTAACAAAATGATAACGAATGTCCACATGTTTTAAGCGCTTTATGTTATCTGTTTTTGCATTTATTATAGCTGACTGATTGTCACAAGATATCACAACTGGGCAAACATTTTCATAACCAAAATCAGTTAGTAAACTTATAAGCCATGATGCATCACTAGCAGCCATACTTAATGATACATACTCAGATTCTGTAGAAGACAGACTTACAGAAGCTTGCTTCTTAGAGCACCACAAAACAAGACAATTTGACAATTTAAACATATAACCTGAGGTGGACTTCCTGTCCTTGAGATCTCCTCCCCAATTAGCATCACAATATCCTTTCAGAATAACATCTTTACACTTATAAACTAATTTATAATTTAAACTATACTTCACATATCTTAACACTCTCTTTAATGCACTTAATAACTCATTATTTGCGCTTGTTTGGTATCTACTTAACATAGAAACTGGATAGCATAAATCAGGCCTAGTACCTGATGCCGCATACATTAAGCATCCTATAATTTGCCTGCATAACTTTTCAATGCCTTTATCTATAGAAACAGTACCATGAGCAAGTATTTTGGCATTAAAATTCGGGTCCATAGGAGTGGACATTTCTTTACAGTCTTCCATATTAAATCTTTTGAGAATATTTTCTAAATACTTTGTTTGATCCAGTTCAGTAATACCACTTTCCAAATTTTGCTTCACAGTTATGCCTAGAAATCTTGATATTGGTCCCATGTCTTTCATTTTAAATTCTTTATTTAAACTAACCTTTAATTGTGAAATATGCTTCTCATTTGTACCAAAAATCAAAATGTCATCGACATATAACAACATATACATTCTATCTTTACCATTACACCTTATAAACAAACATGAATCAGAGTTTGACCTTACAAAACCTTCCTTAGCTATTACATTATTAAACTTTGTATTCCAACACTTTGGTGAACTTTTTAATCCATATAATGCCTTTTTTAATTTTACAATATTGTTTTCTCCAGAATAAGCCCCTTCTGGCAATCTAATGTACACCTCTTCA
Source organism: Conistra vaccinii (assembly GCA_948150665.1). Taxonomy (NCBI): domain Eukaryota; kingdom Metazoa; phylum Arthropoda; class Insecta; order Lepidoptera; family Noctuidae; genus Conistra; species Conistra vaccinii. Next base: position 6,113,381 of record OX411328.1, read on the forward strand.
TCTATATCACCATACAAAAATGCCCCAGTAACATCCATTTGATATATGGGGAGCCTTAACATAGTTGCCACAACAACAAAAACTCTAAAAGTTGGTAACCTAGCTACAGGTGCATAAATATCCCCCAAATCAAAGTAACTATTCTGCTGAAACCCTCTAGCAACTAATCTAGCTTTATATTGCTTATCATTACCACTTCCTTTTAACTTGAAAACCCATTTGCTACTAATTACACATTCACTTACCGGTACATCACAAAAGTCCCAGGTGTCATTATCTTTCAAAGTTTGCAATTCTCTTTCAATTGCCTGCCTCCACTTACTTGCTTCCCTGCTTTTCATAGCTTCATTATATGAAATGGGCTCATTGTCTTCACTAACAACATTGTTACACCTATAGAATGATGTCTGTTTCCGTATACGCTTGGTTCTTTTATTTTGAATTTGTGTTTCGTCATCCTCCAATGTTCTGTCACCTGAGGGTTCATGCTCACTCTGGGAGTCACTCTCACTGTTATTGAAACTAGTTAAAGTATCTTGAAACTCTTCATATTCAGCTTGTTGTTCACTTGCTGTCACAGTTTCCGGAGATTCATTATTATTCAAATTTAACATCACCGTTGATTCATTTTCTTCATTTCTCTCTTTCAATAAAATGATATCTCTCTTTATATCAACAGAATTTTTGTCTGAAAAATATATTCTATAACCTTTGCTGTTTTCCCCATATCCGACCATCAATCCTTTTTCACCTTTCTTATCCCATTTTCTTCTTTTCTCCTTTGGAATATGTACATATACGGGTGAACCAAAAACTTGCAGTTGATGTATATCATAGGTTTTATTTGTCCATATTTCATAAGGTGATTTCCCTTCTTTTTCTTTACCTGTTCTGTTCAAAACAAATGCGGCAGTATTCACTGCTTCTGCCCACAGTTTCTTAGGTAGGTTCTTAGAATGTAGCATTGTCCTTGCCGCCTCAACCAGAGTTCTATTTTCCCTTTCAGCTTTGCCATTTTGTTCAGGTGTATATGTTACCGTAGTTTGATGAATTATCCCTCTTTTCGAACATATTTTCATCACTTCTTTGTTTACGAATTCTAATCCATTGTCCGTTCGTAGAGTCTTGACCCTGTTTCCAGTAATATTCTCTGCCTTGTTGAAAAAATCCTCTAGACAATGCTTAATTTCGTCTTTAGTTTTGACAAAGTAAACAGTTCGGAAGTTCGAATAGTCATCCTTTAAAACTACAAAATATCTCGACCCGCCGACCGATTCTTCCTCCATGGGCCCACAAGTGTCCCCATGTATTATTTCACATGTCCTGGTGCTTACGTTTTCACTTTTCTTAAATGGTAATCGGTGTATCTTTCCCTTCAAACAACTTTCACATTGAGGCACACAATTTTGTTTGATCTCAATGTTATTTTTCTCCAATACTTTCTTCACGTGATCGAAGTTTTGATGAGCTAGTTTTTCATGCCACTCGTATAAATCGTTCTTTGACGTTTTTGCAACATTCGCCACCTCACATTTAAAGCGAAAATCCAAATAATAAGAGTTCTCAATTCTATTTGCAATAGCACAAACAACACCTTTTTTGTAAAATTTGCACGAAGTGTCATTTGTCACCATGACATAACCCCGGTCAGAAGCGCGGTTCACAGAGAATAAATTTGTCTTTAGATTGGGAACGAACAACACATTGTTTATTGTCGTATCAATCCATTCACTTCCGTTCTTGACCTGTACCGCTATCTGTCCACAGCCTTGCACACTAATGGCAGCGCCGTCTCCAACTATTACCGACCTTTGCGAAACATTTGAAAATGACGAAAACAATGATCGATCACGACACATGTGCTCACTTGCCCCTGAGTCTACTAGCCACTTTGTTTCTTCATATTGTTCATAAACAGAGTTCGAAACCACAAACGCATTACTCATCTTCTTATTGTCCTTCGATTTTTTAAAGCGACACTGCGCCTTAAAATGTCCAATTTTACCACAGTAATAGCATTTATTATCGTTCGTCTTTTTCTCACTGTCCGTATTACTTCTACACTCCGTTTGAAAATGGCCAGGTTTACCACACTTAAAACACTTTACGTTTCTCTTAGCTACAAACGCCGATGAGGATGAGATTTCCCGGACTTCCTTTGTCTTTTCTTTCACTCTCTCTTCTTCGATTAATAATCTGGACACCAGATTGTCGAATGTTTGTTTATCATCAGGTGCAGACTCCCACGCTGACACAAAATGTTTGTACTCATCCGGCAAACACATCAATACTTTAGTTATCGTGAACTTTTCTGAAACTTCCTCGCCCATTTGCTTTAATTGGTTCTGCATTTCCTGAATTTTCGACAAGAACACCGACATTTCGATTCCACTCTCATATTTATATTGGAAAAAGCGCTGTTGTAGGATATGGATACTGGTTTCTGACTTTTGTTCGTAAACACTTAAAAGTTTTCTCCACATTTCAGCAGACGTTTTACATGATATGAGATGTAACATAACATCTTCAGTCATTCTTGTGACCAGTAATGTCTGAGCCTTAGCATCTGTAGACTCCCAGGCGATTCGTGCAGTTGCGTCTTCGGGTTTTACAGATCGTCCTTCCACGATATTCAGCCATCCCTGACCCCTCAATAGTACTGTAGTTTGAAACTTCCAAATATTCCAGTTTCTTACACCTTCCAGTTTCATCACATTGTGAGTGTTATTCACGTCCATCTTGTGTCCCTGCCTTGTTTTATAGCGACTCAAACAAGTATGTTATCCTTCTCAACGAAAATTTTATTGACGACACGCACGCCGGCTAGACTTAACCTTACTTTTCGCCGATAGTTAATCCGCTTGATGTATGTATTTTTTAACACTCAAAATCTAATTTTACTTTAGCTAACAGGTAAGCATAACTGGGCCATAACCTGTAGATATTAAAATAAAGAAAAACTGTATTTTATAATTATATCCGTTTTATTGTACTCAACCACAGACTACACGTTGTACATTACAAAGAGAAGACAGTGTTACCACCCTTATTGACATGGTAAACAAATAATGTTTTATGTTGCCACTATTATTTTAACATGCCTTTTCTCTAGAGTGACGCAAAAAATCAATTTAATAACTTTACAACATGAAATAAAGCGACGCTTTAGTGAGGACCAAAAAACGTTGCCTCTTGAGGTTAAGTCTGATAAAAGTTGCAACACTGAGGTTGGTTCGCCACTCCAGGTGGTGTCGGCGGGCGGCGCCGTTTGTGGAGGCCAACTTATGCAAATTTTATTAGTAACAACGCGGCTTAGCAACACCAACACATTAGCCATATCAAACACAAACAATACAGTAGGATTACTAGCATATCTAACTGAACATGATGGCTGAACCCAACTGATTGCTAGCTATCGACAAAATAATGATAGTGTTATAGTCAAACATAATTATTAAATGAAATCAACAAACTATTAATATTTGTAGTGCCCACATTTAAAATAGAAACAGATTTCCAATAACGCAAAAGTGTGCATATATATTTGTTTATGAGCATGAGTAATGTGGTTTGCAATCATTTTAATGGAATAGCTAACTATAATGTAAAATATAGCTGACAGTTTGTTTGAACTTGGCTCCGTACTTTTATTTATGTGTTTAATAATTGTTGGTTATAGAGCGTTATTGCTCTTAATGGACCGTATCTTAATGGTTAGGCAATAACTAAATCGTAAATTGCTTAGATTGGTTATTATATCAGTTTCAAATACAAACTCATGTGAGAACATACCTAAATTTGTGGTAATTGATTACGAAATTGCAGAATTAAGACGGTTTTATTAATGGTAACGTTTTTAACCCCCGACGCAAAAAGAGGTGTGTTATAAGTTTGACCGCTATGTGTGTGTGTCTGTCTGAGCCACCGTACCTCTTAAACGGATGAACCAATTTGAATGCGGTTTTTTTTATTTGTAGGCCGGTTTTCTAGCAATGGTTCTTAGACAAGTTTTATCAAAATCAGTTCAGCCGTTTGCAGTTTATCAGCTCTTTTCTCGTTGATGAATGGATGAGCATCTTCCACAGGTCTGATCGAAATGAAATTTGGTATTCTGTTACTTCAATGATATTAGTAGAACATAGTAACCTTGAACAGATGCTGCAGCATCTCCTGGAATTTGCAGGATACCCAACTCCCTTACCAACTTACAGCGCAGGTATCGTGTTTGGGTTCATAGGAATGGTCTTAATGAATAGCTTATAAATAGATGATGAACAGGGTCTGGTGATGGAGTAGGAAAAAGAAATGAGGAATTAATTTTTGTGTCGGGAAATTTTTAAATTTTAATATAATTTCACTTGTTAATCTGCACAGGTTTTGTTGTTATTCCTATGATATTGTATTGTGAATGCAATTGCAGTCAGAGGTTTTCAACAACATTTGTTTACAAAATGGTATTTATTAAAATATATAGACCGTTACTCATACTACACAACGGAAAAGTGTCAAAGCAAATAGTTTGCAATGGCAAGTGCACTGCAAACGTAGCCAACAGCAATCATCAACAACTCTAGGCTTGATAAACGCCACAGAGGCGCGAAGTACAAAATACATATTATGTGGAACTGATCTGGCAATGAAAGGAAAACCTATACAATGTGAAGGCTACTTGTACGCTCATTTCGAGGCAAATGTGTGTTGGCAATATGCCAGCGGGCTGTAACTGTTTGGACGAATTATTGCATTTTTTTTACAATTCCTCGTACGAAGTCCACATAGAAATGGCGATTGTAAGTCACAGTGTAATGAACGTAGTAATATTTTAATGGGTATTCCTGTTACACCTGGTTTCGGTGAATCTCCGAACACGGGATTAAAATACCATTATTATTAACTAGATGTTTTCGCGACTCCGACAGCGTGGAAGTCAGGAACTCACTGAGTGGTAAGTTATAACTTTTCGTAATCCCAGGCTAATGATGGAGCCACAGTATTTAAGGGTTGACGAATTAATAATAAATAAATAATAAATAAATAAATTCTTTATTTCACCAAAAGCCATAACATTACAAAATCCAAGGACTAAGAACATAAAAGGCTTATAACTAGGTCACAATAATTTTAATACTCTGACTCCTAAACTAGGTGTATGTGCCTGTGTCTTAGGAGTCAGTGATTCTCCGCAACAACATCAAAGCCATATTATACAAAATGAGGACGTTTCAACAATAAGCAAATGGTGTAAAAGAAAACAAGATTTATAATTTATGTCGGAAAAGAAACACAAAATGTAAAACGTTTAACTGTGCGGTGAGGTGAATAAATGTAGGGTTTGAGTGTATGTGTAGTGAGTGAGTGTGAAATGTGTGTGTGTGTGTGTGCATGTAGTGAGTGTGTGTAGTGATAAAGAATTGGTGTAACGAGTACACATCCGTTTATGTTTAGATTTAGATTTGTATGTATAGTTCATAATCACTGTAAATTACCCAGCAGAAGATCCTCAGTGTTGTCATAACTTAGTGTTTGGAGGTAATCTCTAAGTAGATTTTTACATTGATATTTAGGGCACGAATAAATTTTTATCTTTTTATTTAGGAAGTTGTACAAGTTAATGCTATTAACGTAGAATTGGCGTTTGGCAAAGGCAGTTCTATGGCGTTCGTGTGGAAAAACATTATGCTTAAGTCTGCCAGTCGGTTCCTTTGAAGGGCGGGCAGAGTGTTTGCGTAGGGTTGACAGGAGCACATAAAGTTGCCTGACTGTGAGAACTTTGCAATCGGAATAGAGCTTTACAGTGGGATATCTACGCGGAAGAGCGAGCATTACCTTAAGAACAGCTCTCTGGGCTCTCTCAAGGCGAATAAATACATTTTGGGTGGCACCACCCCAAACGGGCAGGCAGTACGTTAGGACAGACCGGCATAGAGCAAAATATACTAATTTTAGCGTTTCGTAATCAGCAGAGTTTCGTAGCTTCTTGAAAACGTATATTAGCTTACGTATGCGGGACGTGACTTTGACTATATGTGGATGCCAGTTGAGATGCTGATCAATGAGTACTCCTAGATATCTTACACAAGAGGATTTGGCGACGAAGAGGCAACTACACTGCGTTGAGGAACCGCAAACGTGTGCTTTTAGGGTAAGGGAATTTGAGGGACACAGATTTGACCGAATAGCAAAGGGAACGTATACCGTCTTATCAACATTTAAAGTGAGCAAGTTATCGGCCAAACATTTCATTACGGTAGACAGTGCAGCCTCGGCGTTTTGGTAAGTCTGAGGCCAGTCATAACCATCTACAACAAGGGCAGTGTCATCTGCGTACGTATATATCTTGCAATTGTCGAGAGGCAGTTTGCAGAGGTCATTTATATAAATGAGAAAGAGTGTAGGCCCCAGAATGCTGCCTTGCGGAACGCCGTATGTGATTGGAAGCTCATCACTTTCATGTGGGCCGATTTTCACTATTTGGGTACGATTACTGAGATAGTCTTCGAAGATTTTCAATGGGTGTCCACGTATTCCAATGCATTCCATTTTACTCAATAGGGCTCGGGCTGAAACGGTGTCAAATGCCTTTGACAGATCAAGGAAAATACCCAGGCATTTGTGTTTTCTATCTAGCGTCCTAGCCACGTGATTAGACAAATCCATGACTGCATCTTCGGTACTAACTCCATTTCTGAAACCGTATTGGTTATTCGCTAAGATGTTGTTTGCGTCGAGAAAACTTATCAGGTTCTTATTCAGAATTCGTTCTAAAATCTTTGACAGTGCTGTTAAAATCGAAATTGGACGGTAGTTATTGACATCGTCTTTGCGCCCAGACTTATGAATGGGGTGAAGTACTGCTTTTTTAAACGCTGTTGGAAAGACACCTGCACTTATAGACAAATTACAGATATGTGTAATAACTGGAACTAACACGCATCTCGAGGCCTTTATTATTTTAGTCGGTATACAGTCTAAACCAGTAGCACAATCAGTCCTGAGACCCAAAATAATGGAGGAAACGTCGTCTTCGGTAACCTCATAGAGGACCATTGAGCTACACGAATTTGAATTGGACACAGAATTGGGCACCAGTGAGGGAGATTTAAATTTTGACGCCAAGCTACTGCCCACATTAGCAAAAAATTTGTTGACGTGATTAAGCGAGGATTTTGGGTTATCAAATAAATGCAACAGATCAAAAGAGGGGGTAGATTGAGTTTGAAGATCTGACACTTTCTTAATAACATTCCAAGTTGCCTTAATATTATTTTTTGCATTACGAAACTGTTCCTTTTCATACGAGCGTTTAAGTTTTCTCAGCAGGGAGTTACAGAAATTGCGATAGCGCGTGTAGGTGATTTTTAATGTAAGGTTATCATCCGACTTTTTGAGCTTGACATGCATGCGATCACGGTGTCGTATACAGCGGAGTAGCCCCGGCGTAATCCAGGGCTTCAAATTACGTTCTCTTCTTGGAACAGTATGTTCCCGAGTGTGGCTTGTGACAATAGAGGAGAGATTAACTATTAACGCATCTGCCGCATCATTAGGATCCGAGATTGACAGCATTGGGGACCAGTCATGGATTTTGATATTCTCTATAGCGGATTCGTAGTCTATTTTAGGTTTAGTACGGGTCACATCCGAGTTGGAACTCCTGGTTTGTAAAAATAATAGCAGTGGTTCGTGATCCGTTATGGATGATTCAATGACAAAGGTCGTAGCGGATTTATTTGTTTTGAGTAAGATGTGGTCTAAACAGTTTGTAAGCCGTGTCGGAAACAAATGAGCTGGAAGAAGTCCGTTAGAGGCAGCGCAGGTTAAGTACTCATCTGAGTGTCCATCAGTATTGTCAACCTTAATATCAATGTTCATATCACCGATCAGGACCACGGACGGAGTTGGTAATTTGAGTACGTTATCTAGACTATCAATAAAGTTGTCAATGCTTTTAAAAGAAGGCGGGCGATAAATAGCCACAATTGTTACATCCTCTATGCGACAAATGAGACAGTTTGCGTCAACAAAATGTGGTTCCTTAACGTCAGCTTTAAGGGAAGATTTAACGTAGATAGCACACCCGTCATTTTGGTTGTATGTGTTTTTAGTGTAGTAAGAAGTGAAGCCATCCAAGGTCGGCAGGTGTGAAAGTTTGCTTAACCAACACTCGGTGAGAACGAGCACGTCGCTCTGGAAACCTAATAATCGCATAAGGACTGAAACTTCATCGAAATTTTTAGAAATGCTTCGTATGTTTAAATGTAATATTTTTAAACCTTTTTTCGGGTCTTTTATAAACTGCGCGCAACTCTCAGCTTGACACTTGAACGATTTTGAAACATGGAGCGCGTCTATTTCATTATTTATACTATCTAGATTAGCCATTTGTTAATAGAATATGCAGAAAAGTTGAACGAAAAAGAAGCAAGAACATTGAAAGATCGTAGTAACCGTAAGTAAAAATAAAAAATCATAACAATAACCCCCTTTTTTTCTTCGCCGTAGTCGGGTGAAAAGGTTAGTATTACAGTCTGTGTAGCAGATTTAAGGACAGAAATATTTATGAACAATAATGTTTGAACTATTGGTAATTTATAGTAGGTAGCAGTTTGGCAGGTACATAGTGTATTAGCGTGTATGGTGATGGGATAAAGTATTTTGTAGTTTAGTATGTATGCTTGTGTATATATAGTTTGTGTGCGTTGTTTTGTTGTATGTAAGGTGTACAAGATAATTGTAGGTAAGAGTGTATTGTTTGGTATAAAAGTTAATTTAAAAAATAAACAAAGTATGAAAAGAGAGAAAATGATATAAAAAATAGGAACATTTTGAAATAGTCAGATAATGTGATTTGGGTTCTCCGGGTTACTGAGGCATTTTTCAGAGCTCACAAGAATATGTTTATCTCCCTCTACCTTGCGCAGAAATACATATATTGCCATTGGAGATCCAGCAGAACTTATAGGTATTTTTGTTCGCGAACTCTCTAGCTTGGTAGAAAAGCTTTTTGGTGCTTGCTGGTAGGTGTTCAGAGATGTACACAGGTTGACGATCACCAGACAAACCCATGACTGCTGTGTTTAGTTTGTCGTCTTTTCCTCTTCCTTTGTTGTACGCACGCGCGGCCGACAGTATTGTCTGCTTAGTTTGCACAGTCGAGAATTCTGCTATTATTGGGCGCGGGGAAGTTGAGGAGGTGGGTTTCCCTGGAAGACGATAGATATCTCGCAGCTCGGTTTCTTCAATGTGAACACCAATGGCTGTGCCTACGCCGCACACCGTTTTTATAAGACTGGAACTAGACTCGGAACTTACTTGCGGGATGTTACGCAATTCTATGGCAGAAGATCTCGCTTTATGCTGAAGATCTACTATTTTCCGTTCGAAAGACTCAATGTGGGTTTGCTGCTCACGTCGCTCCTTCCTCAATATTTCCACTTCCATCTTCATATCTTCGAACTGTTTATTAAAAAATTCTATTGACTGTACGATTCCAGCGTTTGACTTACATATTTCTGAGTTGGATGCGTGTATTTTACTGTTTTGAATTTTAATATCTTTTATATTCGAAGAGAGCTCAGCTATTAAAATTTTTTGGTCCGCCAGTAGTTCCGCAATCCTATCATCCTGCTCCTTCTTCCAGTTAGCAAGAATATCTTGTAGATCTTGTGGTTCTTGTGAGCACATCTCAGCCGAATCCCCTTGGGGCGAAGTATCATTACGCGGACGTTTATATCTATTAACATTAACATAGTCGCGCTCTGTTACGGCCGCGGTGATATCCGGCTCCGAGCGCGTCTGAGTCTGGCTTATACTACCAATCGGCGTTCTAGGGGTATTAGGTGGGGTACGATGAATCCCTGCCATGTTAATAACCAAAAAAAAAATAATAGGTTGAAGGCAAGTATCAACAATAGTACACCGGCAAACCGAAATTATGCAATACCGATATTAACAAGCAGCAGCGTTAGAACGTAGCCGATACAAATCTCGTAGTCGATTCGTAGCACAGGCTCGTGACGTAGCAGCGCGCACGGTGGAAGCGTAGCAGCGATGACACACGCTCGTAGCTCGTAGCAGTCGTAGCAGACCGTTGTTTTGCCAAACGTCGCAACTGACTCGGTGGCGCAATGAGTAAGCGGTCCGGTCACTTGTCACTTGGGTGATGGTTCGAGTCCGGCGAATCACAATCACTTTTTCAAATTCACTTTGAAGTGACAACAACACTATTATTTATATCTCTCTCTAGGACCGCCCAGAGGGAGGGGCCCCCAGGTAAGATCAAGCAAGGTGTGACAAGGAAATGAATTTATCCACAATTAGCCAATCACAGACTTCAATGCACGAGCAAACGACACACGTCCTCTATGTTCAACGTCTAGCGGTCGAATTGAAACCTTTTATGGCAAAGGGCGACACATGATTTGGTAAGAAAGAAAGAAATGTTTATTCTGCACAAACAAAACGCACATAAATAAAATGACTTATAATACACTCATACAAAGTAGAGAAAAGCCTCGTATTCATGAAGTAGAAGTTTGACAAATTCGTCTATTGCTTTTAAATTTGTTTTTAGATGCTCACAAATTAATGAGCGTAGGTGGTCGTTTAGTTAATTCTGATGAATTCATTTACGGTAAAAAACATCCGGCTCGAAGGACCAAAATGTAGCAGCAGCGGTGAGGTTTGATGAAAAAAAATCCTCAACACAATCTAAAAAACCTTAAGTTTTCATCAAACCTCACCACTGCTGCTACAACGGAAGTGACGCATGACGATGTCAGGGTCAGGGACCAGAAACAATTCACATTGCGTAATCTGTGTTAAGATAAAAGCAAATGAAAACAAACAATCTTAACAAAAACAAAATGCCGATTGCAGAGTGGAAAAATAACTACTTTAAGTACTGTTCTACACAGAAACTAACAGAATACTTCTGAAATTGTTTTACCAATAGCCCCACTAACCATTGCATTTTCCCTACAACAGAAGGGCAGGCCGTCATTGAGCGACAAATTCGAACACTGAATACTCCGCTAATGAAACCACGCCCAAACCGGTGCTAATATTTCGTGTGTTTTGTTCCGTATTCCATACATTTTCCGAAAACATACATACATTTCAAGTGAATCGAGGCACAGAAACGTAGTACAGACACGTTTTCACAGAACTACCATGACGGATATGAAATTCGCCGAATTGTGTAAACATGATCGAACAAAATTTTGTTTTATTGCCTTACAATATTTTGTTTTTCAATGACACTGCAAAACGAATTGTTAGCACACTGTTCGAGTAAAATACGCTTTTTCCGTTTAATGTTATGTCCGCTGGCAACGTATTTGTTAAAAAATAAATAAAGTCGTTTCGTTTGCTGAATTTGTCAGTTGTTGTTAGGAACATGTCACCCAGCCGCAGTAAATCAGTATATGGTAAATAGTTAAAAAGAAATATCGAAGATGCCATAAACATACGTCGGGACGTAAATAACTTTTCATTTCCCGCTAAACCGGCGTCGAATGAATGAGTAAAGAAACAAAATGAACGAACGAACAAATTTGAAGTCGAATGAAAACAGAAAGTGCTTCAGAACTCTAAAGTTCGTACCTTTGAATGAGCGAAGCATGAAAATTGCCTGGACCGAGTAGTTGAAAAGCCAGGAAAGCTAAAAAATAAACTGCGGGATGTCCTATAAAATATTTACTGGTTGAAAAATTTGTTTTCAGTAAAGGTCTAAACTAATTTCTGTGTTCACTAACACTACGCAACGCCTAAATGTTGCTTAAGGTTTTTACATTTTCAGCTCTCGGCGCTGAGTCAAGTGTTGAAAATCCAACAGTGCGCATTAAATTAGGCAAGATATTTATGTGTCGCGTAGTTTTGGTAAATACGAGCATATATGACAGAAGTAATGATGAAACATTTTGCGCTTTACATGTGCACGTAAGTTGGTAGCTTATAACGTTATAAACTCAACTAATTAGTTTATAAGTAACTCACCCGGCAGTTCTTGTCGCTGTGTGAGTAAGTCATTTAACGACTGTTTACTTCGCGAGTTTGAAACTTAGTTGGTATTTAAATCAAGTTTTGGATACGACACGAAACACCGGAACGTGCACGCGCTAATTAATGGTTTGTGACAAATTGTGTTTGATGGCGAAAATACGGGATCTTTCTTCAGAAGTTAGTCGCGTTTTCAATGTTTGTTGATACAGCTTAGCATTAGTTACTGGAGTAATTTTTGGTCAATGTAGCCCCGAGACTATGGATTGTTTAAGATATGAACATAAATTTTCAGAAACCACATTTGGTACAATAATTAAAGAAATTATTATAATAAAAAAGGTCAAAGGTTGCAAGTGTTACCGCCACTTTCATGTAATGGGCTGTATAAACTTTTCATATTAAAATTAAAATAGCAAATTGCTAGATGAGGTATAGAAATAATAAAAAAAACTCGTAACAGTGCCCGTCTGTGACCTTAATTATATGAAAAAGAGTTGTTATCTTGGTAGCCTGTGCGCTCAATATTGTAATAATATTATCTCGGCCTATAAAACACAACTGCGCCTGATAAAATCTTAACCCATTGGCTTAATAGTCTGGCTAGTACTTTTTTCAATGGCGATAAAAATCTGCGGCTTGAATATAAGCCTAATGTGTGTACCATCTGAGGATAATGGGCCCGACACGACTATCTTCAATCGCTATAAAAAGTGGGCCTGGAAAAATCATAAAACTTTAAGCTTTTATCACGTTACAATGATAAAAGGGTGCCGGTGAATATGGCAGCGTATTTATGTATGTAATAGACATATTAATAATAGAAAAATAAAGAGAATAGAGAGCAAGATTACTGGTTATGAACATGGACCACTGCAAAAAACAACTAACGGGGAATGAAGAAAAGTCACCAAGTTTTATCAACGGATTGTAGGACCGGGATGAAGTAGTGATAGACCGGCGGACTGCCAAGTCATAGGTCTCGAGTTCAAACCCAAGGCACGCACCTCCACCAGGCACCTCTCTCTCTCCAGGATTTTTCGGATTCATGTGCATATTGTATAATTACCACTTACTTCAAAAACGGTGAAGGAAAACATCGTGACGAAACCGGCATGCCTGAGAGATATTTTTCGACGGCATGTAAAGCCAAGTCGGAGGCCCATGGGCGGCTTTAAAACTCTGACACCAGGTCAGTCACTAACCACACGAAAAGAGAAGACCGGGATGCAGATTATTTGCGCCATTAGGAAAAGTCTTGGACTGCCTCGCCAGTTCCTTGAAATTATAATAAATTACCTATATTTTTCCACACAAAAACGAAAGCTACATTCAAACAATAATGAACACTGCTAGTATATTTCAACCTCACTACGTTCTTAGTTTACCATCTCAAAGCATTGTTTCTCCGACTTCAATAATACTTAAATTAATTATGCTAAATAAAAATGTATTTTATACAAGGATAAAGCCGTAAATACACATGCATGTAACTCGCACAGAAGTATGCAAGTAGCTTGCATGCCGTTGTATTTATTTTATAAATGCTTTTTGTATCTCATTTTATGCTGCACCGGTTGACGTCATCATGTGAACGCAACCGCGTCGGCTGTCGCTGAAAACCAGCGCTGTGGCTCTGTCTCGCATAGGGTCACAGCATTATGCTTAGCGATGCCCGTTTTGCGTGGATGTGACGCATATAGACCCCCAACTTATTCATTGTTGTTTTTTCTTAGCGTCATATTTATCGCAAATAAACGTATTTTCTTTCTTTCTCTCTTTCAGTGTGCCTTAACAACTTTTGATTGGTGAATGTCACAATTGCATGCAAGCTACTTGCATGCTTGTAAGAAGCAGGCATGTGTATAATGTGCCTAAAGTCTACCTTCTTCGTAAATATTTAAAGAGTTTGCAAACAGTACCTACTTGCGAACCGCCATCGCGTTAAGTGAGTTGTATGTCATGTGTCAGTTATTGTGGTGAATATTTAATAGACTTGTTGCCTTCGCCTGGATATTTCTTTGCTATTTATTTTCTTTGCGAGTTTGTTAATGCGCTTATGGCGTGTTTTAAGTGGGACGTTAACTAACTGGCTTTAAAATATTTATTAGTGTTCTTATAAGTGCTAGTCTTGTGGAAAGTGACTGACGATGTTTTTTTTAAGCGAGTTGTTATTTGTTGTTACTATATAAAGTGTTTCTCTTGGAAAGTGAGTGACAATGTAATTTTATACAAGTTACTGTGCATGATATCTACCTACATATTTACAGTATTATTTCTAAATCAAAGTTAAGATAATGAAATTAAGAGTTAACCGAATGAACGTCTCAAGTCTGGGGAAGGGAGGGTTTATCAATTTTTCGCAACAATTTGACGCTCAAATAAGCGCGTTGGTGGAGTACGAAATTAAACGTATTTGAGTGGTAAGCCAATAATGATCGATTGGGATGGCGGCGTGTGCCCAAAGGGTCTATAAAACTTAACTGAAAACATGGAGCTGGCAGAAAAGAAGATTAAACTCTTGTGACTGGGTCCCGTGCCAATAGAGACACTTTTATTTTGCATCAACCGTGCAAGTACCTGAAAGACTTGCACGAATGATGCAAAAAAAAGCAATGTGTACGATTGCAACGGTTTTGATTTTGATTTCCTTTTCCGAGCTCGATTTTGATTCCAAATATTTGAAACAAACTTGGTTAAAAACCGTGTAGAATAGTAAAGGGACAGAATAGTAGATATTTATTTATTGAAGTGAAAACTTCTTTAGGCGCGCTGAGCAGTTTTTGGGATGGGTAAAAAAATTTAAACTCGCGTCAGGCGTCGCGTGACCTGATCGAAAATTCGTAAGACGGAGGGAGAGTTGAATTTGTTAACAGCACACTCTGTTTTATTTTTTTGGAATTGTTTTAATAGAGCTACAGCTTTCGTTCTTGTACTGACACCAAGCCACATAAATTCCTGACATTTTCGTTAGATGGCGTTACTTCGTTTTCACTTCCATCGGCAGTCCCCAAAGACTGCCTCGCATGTTTTTTTATTTATTATTAGGCTCTTCAACAATGAGTATACTATTACTTTACAATTTGTACGTTGCAAAATTAAGTCTAAGCGCGCGTTTACAAGGTAGATGTGAGTGGAAATCCCGAGAGGGGTAGCCCTAGACGGACGTACTCGTATAGTGACCTTATTGGTGATGTTCTTCAGAAAGGTCAGGTGCGTAATACTCACGAAGCAAAAGGAGTATGTAAGGATCGTAGCAGGTGGCGTTTTAAAGTTTCTTATCCCTTACACCCATGGGAAGAAAGGCGTTTGTTTATGATTGTATTATGTAGATAAAAACTTATTTATATTTTAAAATGAATTTTAGGTATAGCTGCTACAAGAGGTCTATAATGTGCAATAGTTCTTAAAACAATATTTTATTCTTCCTAAAAGATTATAAAAACATTTTATGAAGGCTTCTCGGGTACATAAAACGCCGCCAAAGAGTACTTGAGTTTTTCAATGTCGTCTTTCAAACTAACTTGAAATCCTCTTAAAAGTATGAAAGAAATATAAAAAGAATGAGACCTGAAGGTGTGGGCTATATTAAGAACTTGCAATGCTTTACCTCATTATGAAAACAAAGAAAGTATTTTTAACCGACTACAAAAAGGCGGAGGTTCTCAATTCGACTGTATGTCCTGGTTTTTTAATGAGATACTAATACGTGTAGAATTTTGATAGCTGGATGTTAAATTAACTTCAACTATAGGTATTATATGAACTTCTTTTAGCGTTACTTTAGAAACGCTTAAGCTACGGTTTCTTAAGGCCGCAGAGACGGCTGTCATGAAAAGAGTTTGACGGTGTCAAAAACGCTATCTATGGTAAGGTAAACACACCAACCCTCTTTAATTAATAACGTTTCAGTGAGAAGAGCGGTGGCCGTCACTAACGGTCACAGTGACGGCTGTCATGATAATGATGACAGCGACAAAGATTTAAATCGTTAGATTCACCCTACCGCGTTAAAAGATAGTCGCGTTTTTGTTTCGTTTTGAAACACAATGACGCAGTGACTTGATTGTCATAGAAACGCTATTAAATAATAATAATGTGTGAGCTCACTCTTTTCAGTATGGACACTTTTTCGTGTGACTAAGTACGGTGAGGGCAAATCTAGCGATTTAAATCTTTGTTTGACTTTACGGTGTCAAAAACGGTATCTAGAAAAAAACACACTAACTTACTTTCATAAATAACGTTTTAGTGACGTCAGTCATTATGACGATATGCGCCGGCCACCGCTCTTCTAGGAAACCGTAATAAACCTAGGCACCAGGTGTAGATAACCTTTTTGATAGATGACAGCAAAAATTCATGCTCTATCCAACACCGCACACGTCAAACTGTATAAACTACTCATACATCAAAATCTAAATTCAAAATTCATACGAGTATGGTCGGTACGGAGCAGTAGAACCGCCTCTGTGGTCTAGGTGTTAGACCACCTGTCTCAGACAGACCCAGAGGTCCCGGGTTCGATTTCCGGTGGAGGCAAAAGTTTCTGCTCGGTTTGGTAGGGCTTATTCTAAGTCCGCCTGGCTAGCTTCCACCTTCAGCCTGATCATCACTTACCATCAGATGAGTTGCAGGCCCAGAGCTTCCCCATTGTGATTTAATAAAAATAAAGTCAGATATTCAGAATTGTTCATAAGTCGCAAAAAACTTCTACGATTTTGATTCCAAGGAAAAGACGTACTTTTTTGCAAGGAAATTGCATTTTCCTTAACGCTAAGGAGCTAAGACTGTTGTAAAAAGTTCGCTTGATAAATTAAAGTTAAAATTAAGAATCTTGGAGATTTCTTGTGCTCGTAACTACTTGGTCGTTTACATTAAGAAACTATAAAGGTGCTATAGAAAATGTTTGATATCTGTGATAATAAAGGGCAAGTGCGAGTTGGACTCACACAGTAAAGGCGGAGCCCCACCGCTGCGCACGGAGAGGCTACGCACGTGTGTCTAGCTTCGCTTTGCAATAAAATTTATGTGATAACTTCCACTGCGGGTTGCAGTGCACGAACACGCTACGCACGAATACAAGATGAATGACGTCATTGCTACACGCGTGGCTTGCTCGAATAAGGTGCCATCGCAGCTCAACGCTGTCAACGCTATGCACGTGGTACACGAAAGTGTGCGTCTGCGTAGCTTCACTGCGGGAGGTGGGACGTGGTGACATAGTCGTGGGTTAATATTCGTGTATAGTGTGTGCTGCAGTGGAAAGGTAGACCCACGTTGTCAAACAAACAAACCCACGCAGCTAAAAAAGCTAAAATGATAAAGCTAGGCAGATTGAATTTTTTTTTTTTTTATAGCGGCACTTTAGACTTTACAAATACACAATCTGTGACAATTTCAACTGTCTACCTATTAAGGTTTATGAGATACAGCGTGCTGAAAGACCGACGGACGGACGGTCAGCCAGAGGCATAGTAATAGGGTTCCGTAGGCACCCTTCGGGTACGGAACCCTAATACAAAATTATGTATCGAAAACAAACCATTAACGTTAGCATTTCAAACTTTAAATCCTTATTGATGTATTACCTTTAGCTACAAGCTTTTAATAACAATGTTTAGTAATATTTTACAAATGGGTCGGTTAACAACACTCAAAGCTAAATGTTAGTTTATCTCATAATTATACATATTATAAAACAAAGACGCTTTTCGCGTTTGTCTGTATGTCCGCGTTGTTCTTCTAAACCACGCAACAGATTTTGATGAGGTTTTCACCATCATTTAGAGAATTATTCCTGAAGGTTTATGCGTCAATAATACTCGTAAACTAATGAATCTCGACGTTTTGTCACGTCGTAAAAACCATGTGAAGCAGGGGCGGGTCGCTAGTTTATCTATAAATTCGGAGTTTACATGAAAAAGAAATTAAGCTGACTGTTACACAATTTCATGGAAACGAATATATTGAGATCGCATCGTTTTTATTTGAATTCGGAAAAAGAACACTTTTCATTACACAACGCGAGTATTCTCTCCTTTTAATTTAAATTAAGAGAACAAAAGATGTTTTGCTAATGCTGCATTTTCCCCGAATTTTCATTGCTTTAATATGTGCTTCAAGCCTTGTTATGCTTTACTCGTCAAAGGCAGGCGAAATTGTGATTAGATACGCTTGATTAGGTAGGTATCCTTTTGTGAGAATCCAATCACGTTTACTGTGCTCAGTGATAGATGTTTTGCCAAGATCATTCGGGGGTAGCCCAGTTATTTGATAGCCTTGTTATTACCGAATATCTACTGTACCAACTATTTTATTTTGTGGGGAAATCGAATAAACCCGGCTAACTGTTCGCTGAATCGTCTGATCAAAATTGTGTTGTATATTTAGGGCAGCACAAACAATAGATCATTAATAAAAATATTACGGTTTTTTTGTAATCCAGTGATCCTCTGCGGGATTAAAATAGATTTTCCCTGTCAAAATTTCAAAGCGCTTATAATTCAAGGAGGTTCGCAGTAGGGAAGTTTTGAAGAACTCTTTTAATACATCGAACCGGTCAAATTACTACACGACAAAAACTTCAAACGTTAGATAAAAAGCTCCCAATGCAGAAGCGGTTATCTGCACTTTTTATAGTAGGTAATAAGCTCTTTGACGCGATTCCATTCACTGGCGACCGTTTTCAGAGGAAACTCTAGTCAAATAGTGAGGAAAAAACCGGGTAATTGAGTGTTGGACCACTCACAATGAAGGGTTTCATAGTTGGGATGAATCTGAAACGAACTCAAAATTGTAGTTAAAAGATACGTCACGGTCAATTCTCTAACTTAAGCAAATGTAAGTTTGTAATCGCAAAAAAAAATGTTTTATAAAACTACAAATTGACGATTTTCGGACTTTTTCCTTAACATGTGATTGTTTGCCTAATTTCATGATTTTATGTCAATGAATTGGAAGTACCCTGTAGGTTTTATTTGCAAGTATAAAAATATGTCGCATGAATGGCCGTATTTTTTTATTGCGTTGACTTAGAAGCTTGATTTTTTATAGCTCCAAAGGGACCAGACTTACGTATTTGATATTAATTTGAACCTACACGCGTTCCTGAGAAACAGGGTCATAGACAGACTGCCAGACAGATGGACGGACAGACGGAAAGACCGACAACGAACTGATCCTATAAGGGTTGAGTTTTTTTCCTTTTCAAGTACAGAACCCTAAACTGACTTTCGCTCAGTAAAAAGTTTTTATCTATTCTTCTAAATGTGATGAGTTCAAGAAGCTGATTAATTGTAAGTAGTAATAAAAAAGAAATACAGGTGTACTTACCTACGTTACAGTCCATTTAAGAAGCAATAAAGCCAAGCAATTTGTCTCTCTCTCTCCGGGCCACTGGTATATTTGAAACCTTAATTTCTCAAGAAACGTTTCTCTTTAATTCTCATCAAGTTTGAAAAATTCACGTATCAATTCATACTCTAAAAGCTTTGATGTAGAGTCGTCCATCAAAACCATGTGAAAATTGTGAAATAAATTTTTCTATTGAATCTGCTGGGTTAAAAATATTCACAGCTAACGGAGTTACGTCATGAATCATGATCCAAGCTCCCAACGAAATAGTTTGAATAACCGAATAACTTAAAAAACAAATGCTGGTTAGTTTTAGACACCGAACTTAGGGGCACAAACAAAACACCATCACAATATTATTGATTTTGCACTTGCAATAATTTGAAATATTTTACAGTCCTTTGTTTTAGAGTGAATATTGTTTTTGTTGAATTTGGTGTTGTTTTCACGTGTTTATTTTACAAACTGGACACTGACCTAAAACCATTGTTCAGCAAACTGATTGATGTTGATCGCTCTTTTTGACAAATCCCTAGTCATCTAACGATATCCTCAATGCTTTTAAACTACAGTGTGCTCATAATTTTATACGTCCACGATCTGGAAAATATCCCCTTTAATATCTAAGAACATAGTCCAGATTCACGGCAACAACTTCTTTAAAACAATGGTTAAAAGCGGTTATAAACTTCGTGGTGTAGACACTACCTAATGGATAACATCTGAGAGTGATTTAGTGGCTGCTGTGAAGACGGGAGACGAGAGATGGGACACTCGTCGCAAAAGTAGGTAGGACAAGACGTGTCCACTGTCATCGCAGTGACGGATGACCTTCGCTGCATAAAGCCAGTAATTAATTAATGTCTTATTGTCCTTCCTGACTACAAATGAGGCCATCCTGTCGTTCCCCAAGGGTGTCGTAAGCGGCTAAGGGTTTGCAGGAAGGGCATTTGTGGTATTAATAATACGCTAAGGTTCATAGTCTTCCGGGATTTGTAAGCGGATTTGGATTTTTACTATCGATTTCTGGAGCATTTGTTGAAACCCCACAAGAGTAATCCGATATAATTGCTTTTGTTTCAACTGAAACTGTTCATCATCATCACTTTAACAAAACGGACTGTTGTAAACAATGTCGTATTTCACGTCAATTACTTTAAATTTAATTTCGAAACACGCTTACAAGGAATTCAGATTGTAAACAAACAAAATTAATAAATTAACATTGAATAAAGTGCGGTATTTCTTCCCAATTAACAGTGTATACAAAATTGTTACGGAAGATTGTTTTACAGAACCGTTCGACATTTATGTTTTAGTTAGTCTGCTTTTACCGGCCAAAAAATGTAGGAACTTTAAAATGTTTAACGTACCGAGTAATAAAATTCAGTTTCTGGTTCAGAAAACTGGCCGGATGTGCGACTATTAAAGATAAGTATGGACACTTTTAAAGGAGTTTTCTTTTAAAAATCTATTCTGTGCACCAGGGTGAAATATTATTATCTCCTTTTAATACTTTAACTATGCGACACGCCCAGTCCCATAAAATGGGATTGAGTCAGGGTTTTTATAATATTCAAATCAGCTACTTTACTAATGAATTATTCGTATAAATGCGTTACGACACTAATAAATATGCGGCTGCTCAGCAAGCCTTAGATCGATTGATGGATGAGCGCGGGAGAGTGATGCTGACAAAACGGCGTAGACAAAGGCCACTCCCTCATTTGTAGGCATTAACTGGAGGAGCTTATTGTAATCTTCTATATATATAAAAATCAGTTGCTGTTGTGTTTGTCTCGCTAAAACTCGAGAACGGCTAGGCCGATTGCGCTGATTTTGGTTTCAAAATGTTTGTCGTAGTCCAGGGAAGGTTTAAACGGTGAGAAAATATGGACAAGCTGCGAAGTAGGTAGGGTAGGTGCGCCGTCGATAAGTACTTAGTACCACCAGTGCGAAGCCGGGCCGAATAAAGCTAGTATCTTTATACTATAAGTCTGTGAATCGTAGAAAAGTATATATACTTATAGCAGTAGTATCACCTGTTTTTACATCATGGTATGTCAAAATAAAAGGAGAGAGAAGGAGGAGCCCGTGGCTAAGTAATAACAGCCGTACGGTTCGATCCATCAGGTTAAGCTACGCTTTCCGGGGTTGGTCTGTGGATGGGTGACCATCATACCGAGACTCCTCCGTGCCTCGGAAAGCACGTTAAGCCGTTGGTCCAGGCTGTCATTCCTGGATCTTTGACAGTCGTTACGGATCGTCAGAAGCTCGAATGTTTGACAACCAGACTTACCAAGGGGTATCGTATTACCCAGTTACTGGGTTGTGGAGGTCAGATGGCAGTCGCTCCATGTAAAATACGGTATTCAGCTGGATCCGGATAGACATGAAGCTAGGCAGATATATTGATGCCAAAATAAAACGTAGATACAACAGTACAAAGAGATACAATACAAGATCAATAATACTTCGACATGTATACCAAAGCGAAGTCAAGACAAATATCAATGGCACACTTGACAAACAGTTCAGGTCCCCATAACGACTTTCATTCGTGTGAAGACTACCGAATCGTGCGAACCGCGCGATGGACCACGAAAATCTTTGGCGAAAAAAACCTTACTTGATATATTGGAAGATTTTGGTTCCCAACGGGTATGAGGTCGAATTTATTCTGTCCCCAAGCTTTTGCGGCTTATTTATAAGCGGTATCACATTACATTGATGGATGAGTGCTTTTAATGGATAGCGTTAGTGCAGATACTAAAGGGCGGTGATTTACAAGTAAATAAACAAACGTGAGTCATCGATGTTTGTGTTATAATTTTTTTATCGATGGATGACCACGGTTAATAGTGTCGTAAATATAAATATTTATGTATTCATTTATGTTGGCATATGAAAATCAAAGGGAAATCTATTTCTTTTAATAGAAAAATAAGAAATACTCAACTGATAATAAAGATAATGAATATAGAGAATAATTTTTATTTGTAATTTGGAATACAATATTCTCTGTATTATTTCATTTCAGGAAAGAGTTTCATCATCATCATTTCAGCCAAAAGACGTCTACTGCTGGACATAGGCCAGAGATTAAAAAGTTACAATTCATGATTCAGAGACCGTTATGCCAACCAGCAAACATCAAACTACAGTCGAGAAGGCGCCGACACTAGCACCTAGCAGTAAATGATATTTTGAATATCGAATTGTACACCTCCGACATTCATGCTTCCATATCGAGTGTCTGAGTTTCTCACCGATACGATTCAACCCCGTCACTACGTCGTTCAATCTTTTATGCAACGATCTTTTATACAAATACGATAAAATCTGAATGGGAGTGTCTGAAGTCTGCAGTTGCAATACTTTTAACCAACCCCGACTACAGAAATCGACACGTATTTTGCCTTTGTTTCTCCCAATATCCGTCAAATCTGAACTGATTTTTATAATATACAGGTGAGAGACCTCAATGGCTCCTACACACAGTGCCGCCGGCATGGCCTCCGGCTTTTGCGCCTCATTTTCTTCTTTTTCATTTTCTTTGCGTTTTTTTCTGCGGCTTTGTGTAGCAGTCATTAGAGATAGATAAAGTAATTCAATAATGGAGGACCCGTGGTTGATGCAATCTCATTTATATGAACTTATTGATTATTCCGACTTCCCTTAAATGTCTTCAGTAGAAATATGCTTAAGTACAGTCACGGACTTTAATTGATGAGCCACCTTCCACTGTTTGTATTTTAGCCGTTGTAATGCAAATGGGGTTTAGTCGGTTATACTCGTACATCCAGGCACGGAAAGTCATACGTCTTCGTATTATCTTGTTCTAAAATGTTACACTTTCATGCAATATTTACGGTTGGCTAACCTGAGAGCTGACTCTGCTGTCAAGTTTGTAGTTCTGGACTACATACTTGACAGTAGAGTCACTACCCAAATTCAACCAATTGCAGGACTAGCAATCGTAACCTAGCGACAATTGTTTGAGCTTAACGATAGTAACGTTAGCGTACGGAGAAATTATGATTGGTCATTTCGACTTCGGAAAAACTCGGACCGACGATTTTATCCGAACTTGTAGCGTGCAAGATGACGTTCATGAGTGATAATTAAGATAACTGTCAGGTATTATACTCTTTGATCTTCAGATAGATTTTCAGAAATAACGAATTATTAATGAGTTTTAATTCAAAAGAGTTAGTATCAAACAGATTGGATAAACGTATGCAACATTGTATTGATTTATTATTGACAACTTATTAGTCAGCATTCAACCTCTATGGATAAGACAATTTCCGATTATTTGTAATTTGTCATCTTGTTGACGAGCATGCGGTTTGAGTTCGTGTTTATTCGTGTAAACCCGTGAATGTATAAAACTGAAAAATTTTAAAGTTTGAAAGTGGCTCATCAATTAAAGTCCGTGACTGTACATAGAAGTGTATTTACATCAATAAAGCAGAACACTTTTTCGCTGACTCTATGTATAATCTATCAGGATATCACCGCTTAATTTCTACAAAAAGGAAACTAAGCAAAGCATACTCAAAACAGTTAAATCTACATCTGATATACCCACCCTTTAATGCGACACATTGTTCAAAAAGGGTTCCTAACTGGCAAAATAACAAAAAGAGGGACAGTTCTCTTCACTGTTCACTCACAGCTTCTAAAACTGGGCAAGTAGGCTCTTCCCTAATGTTATTATTACGCTTTTTCTTCTTTTTACAATTTAGACGCAGTCCTTTTGTTCAAGCATATTTTCGAGGCTACTTCAAAAGCATTTTTATGAGGCCCTATTTTGTTTTGAAAGCGTAAATTAAATTTTATTTGTCTTTTCCGGAAAGTAAGGACCACTGAGTTAAGACAATGTCGTTGCAAAGGATTTTTCTATTTAGCGGTAAAATTTTCCTTTTTATACTAAATTATAAGGACTCAAATATTATATTTAAGACACAGTTACATGCCAGTGAACTTGAATGGTCAGCTTGCGTGTTCTGTACTGAGCTCACGCAACGCCTCGTACGTCCAGCCAGTAATAGGACTCGTCCATCAAGGAGCGCTGTCATACATAAAACATTATTTTAGTAAAACGCGTATACTAAAATAATAATCTTTAAAATGTTAAAGGTTTCAGAAAAATACGCTTAATAGATTTTTCGTCATTCTCAGTTTTTTATCCGCGTTAGACATAACTTTACAAATTAATTTCACATATTTGTGTAATAAATAATAATAAAACATAATCTTAAATATTCGTATAATAAGTTATTAAGAAAATGCTCTAATTTAACATGCTTTTTCCAAATCATGTTAATGATTTTTTTACTCGTTTAGAAGCAATTTTCAGTATATAATATTATTAAAAGTCGGTAATCGTCGCCTAAGTTGTTTATTCCGTATCATTTACTTTTACTTATGTAAGTCTTTGTCTACGTTTGGCATAAGGCCCCACCAACTAAAATTCTACCTACACGGCTATTTCCTCCATTTACAATATGAAATAATTAGTGCCTAATCTTGTACCACAAAGGATGCGTGGGAGAATTCATGTGTTGTTCCGCAAGCCAATTGAAATACGTACCTACCACAGAAAGTTTGCTATGTAGGCAAGCTATATAAAGCTTAGGTACCAATTGTTTGAATGACTAGGGGTTATCGCCATAATCACTACGATTAACGAGCAGAGAATTAAGTGTCCTCAACCCTATATAACCTATAAGTCCGTTAGTTACTTTAATGGGAGTAACACAAAGTGTTGGTTTGTATTAACATTATACCACAAGACAACTGATTAACCAGGCAGATAATAAACCAGTGATAACTCCAGTAATCCACCCTTTTATGACCAAGGTGAGGTATACTTCTGGTACAAGCAAATATTCCACAAATTGGGTCCCACGTAATAAGGTCATCTCGCATTGTACTCGACACCAAAATGCTCTTTGTCTGATGAAATAATTTGTATAATCGAATATTTTCCGTTTTATTTGTTTTTCTGAGTTGTGTAATTATAATTTGATTAATTTCGTGTGTGTTTCGTTTGATAATTTCGTTGTGTTAACTGGAGTTTATTATTGTTAGTGCCCCTGTTATAGGAAGGGTGCAAATGGGTTGATGTTTTTATTTTATTACAAAATTTAGGAACAAACTGAAAACAAAATTTTTATACACGGTGTTCAAAATTACATACTTATTTCATAATATTGTTTGATGTTTTGATTGTATTTGACATAAACTGTGATTTCATTGAAATCAAAGTGAAAATCATAAAATTTTGCTAATAATACCAAAATTGAGGCCAAATTCAAATGGATATTTAAAACACTCAAATAAATTGTTTCAACTTTCTCCGAGAATGCAAAACGAGACATAGTTACAGGAGCGTCAAAGGGAGAATCATTGAAATATATCCAGAATTCCAGAGCGACGGGCAAACATAGCATATTTTACAGCACATCGTTAAAAGTTACCGCGTCCCGTCCGCACCACTTAAGCACGCTCTGCTATAACTCTAGTTTCGAATTTTAACACATTATCCTCCAACCTTGTCATAAAGGAGAATAGACAGAGCTTGCTCACTACGTGTACACACGGCTACACATGAAGCTATACATTTCCAGTATAAGCTGACCTCGCATTGTACGAAAATCCTATACAATGCGAGATCAGCGTATACTGGAAATGTATAGCCTGATATGTAGCCGTGTGTACATAAACGACATCGTGATGAGAAGAAGGTTGCAAGGACATAATTATCTTCATGATGTTAGTAACAAGACCTTGGGTGTTGGTCTGATGTTGTTGACTAACATCAGACCACCTTATATTTTTTAAGTGACAATTTATTTAGGCGCACTTCGCGCTCTCTCTGAACAGTGAACGAAAGTGAACCGTCACGCTCGAGTCGGTGACGCTGAATCGGGCTTACTTGGCTCGAGTCGGTCGGTGACGCTGAATCGCGTATACTCGGCATAAGCGCACACACCTTCTTTTTATCTATATTTTCAGTACGAGTTATGATTAGAGATCGGATACCTATGCATATTTACCTAAACTTAATTTTAGGCTAAGAAATTATGGAAATGGCTTCTTAATACATTTTTCCTTAATATAAATCCCGGAATTCCATAACATCCGGAAATGCACAACTAATCGGATACATGATATAGAAAGGAATCATCAGCCGTCTTAGGAGGGTTACTTTTGCGGTGTTAACATAAAAGTGCATTTTTTAACAATACTCAGGGCACCGAGTTATTTGTCGCTATGTGCTATGCCATTTTGGCAACCTACTTTAAAACATTACCTAGCATTTCTATAGTAAAAAAGTAATAAAATTATCAATTTTGGAATCGCGGGATTTTTGTGATCGATACAGAAGTGCATTCCATATCAGCCAACACATGAACGTAAGTAAATATACATTCGATTCTATAATCAGAACTCTAAATTTGTCGATCCCGGAATCGCGGGATGTTTTCAATACAAAAGTGCTTTCCATAATAGCGATCACTAGTTATGATATAGGATTATCATAGCCAGATCAATTTTATTTGAGGTTCGCACCAACTTTCTTCCTTTTATTTCTGAGACTTCTTTGTTTTCAGATAGGGCGTTTCTTTACCGGAAGCCTTGAAAATTCTCTTACAAATTTAACCTTTTTTAAACTAATTTAAGATGTCTCAATTCCGGTGCCAGGAAGAAAGGACCACCTATCAACCATTTTTTACGAACATTTCACGACAGAGATGGGAATTTTCACTTCATATTTTACTGGTGAAATATAAGATAGAATTAACTCTAACCTTCTCTTAGTAACCTTTTTATTGTGTACCGTTTTTTCACCGCCACGAAGAAAGCTCTACTGTCATTTTTCAAATCCTTGAATGATGTTCAAGTGGGTTATACACTGAAGTACCTAAGGACCTTAATGCAATAAGAAAACTACCCTTTTAAAATGTTGCACGCTTTTCAATTTAGCTTCAGAACTAAGCTTTAAACGATCGGCAATTTCTGTTGCGTTTCAGAAATGTTATTTGCTTTCACAAAATGATTGATTGTTCAGCAAAATAAACTAAAAAGGCAGTGTGCAGTTTAGCAGGAATTTCCGCTTCATTTTCCCCGTCATTTAATACTTTCTGTAAAAGTTATAGTTGGATGTGGGTTTTACAAACTTTTGTATAGAACTAATAGTGTAATACAGAAACTTCCCGTTTGTATTAGCTGATCCAATAAATAGCGAAACTTTGTACAAATAAGTTACAATAAAAGTTTTAAACATGTTTGTACCTACATTTGTTTCAGTTATATTAATTTATTGCCTCAACAAAATAAGCTGTACGTAGTAATGATATCATTATTACTTACGAGTAGAGCGTGTTTCGAAATAAACAATGTAGTTATGCTGACAAACGTCTAATGTTATTGCCAGCATTATCTTAAAATATAATCGAAAGTTAAGTACTTAATCTAGAAGTTTTTCGAACACCGGCACTAGTAAAAGAGATAAAAAATTACAGACTCTTTTAAATATAAAAATAGTATATCGTTTATTTCGCCCGGGGGAAACATTTCCGTGCGGATCATTAAGAAATGCTGGCACAATTAAAACCATAAGCATTGACAACAAATTGTATCAAGATTGCTGTACTGCAGCCTTTATAAAACTGAAAACAAAATAAAAACTTTTTACAAAAAAAACATGCGACTTCCACTATAAAGTGTAAAATGACTAAAATTTCGGAAGTCGGTGGCAAAACCGAAAATACAAAACCAAAGACAATAGTTTTAAGCTATTGCATAGCTTCTATCGCGGGCCTTGAGCGTGGAGACCTAATCCAGAAATTTCGTAACGAAAATACTACCTAAGAAAGAGTGTTTTTTTGTATTGAAAATTATGTTTAACTGCTTGACAACAAAGTTCAAATTTACTTAAACGAATGATACGAGAGTGTTGTATTGAAAATTATGTTTAACTGTTTGACAACAAAGTTCAAATTTACTTAAGACGAATGATACGAGAGTGTTGTATTGAAAATTATGTTTAAGTGTTTGACAATAAAGTTCAAATTTACTTAGACGAATGATCCTTGACTATTAATAGTTAAATTAAAACCTTTTTATTAGTTTGATGTTCCCATTACGTTGTGTCAAGTTTTAAAAACTATAAATGTGAATAACAGTTCCTGTCAATGTCATCATTGCTATTTCTTGTATTCGGGTTAATATTTTACAATTGCGTAAGTTGATAAAAAATGCTATGCAATAGCTTCGCCGGGGCAGTCCCCGAGTGCCACACGTCTTTTTTTTATATCTGGCTTTTTAGTGGGTCTGTTTGGAATTTATCTAAGTTACAATAGCCTAATGTCAACTGCTCATCACCTTTTACAAAATATTGCTTTTCCCGATGCAGGGACGTTCATTGTTGAGGATTTCTCCTGGTACTTCACCATCAGCTCTACACTACCGTATGCATTGTGACGGACATAAATTGCTTGGCAACCATATTAAAGTAATCGAATCGCAACCCGTGAAATACGTATTATTGAGTAGTTCCGGTGGCCATTTGTGGTCTTCATCATCAGTTCCACTTCACTAAATGGTGCTTTCCGAGAGCAAATTAAAGAGTTACTATAGAAATACATAAATCGCTATAGGTGTGCCTATAATATTTCAAGAGTTTCCTCGACTTCTCCAGGATTCCATCATCCAATCCTGACTTGATGACAATGGGACCACCTGGGAAGTGTACCCTTTCAAACAAGCAAGAATTTTCGAAATCGGTCCAGCCGTCTTCGAGTAATCAGGGAAAACATAAAAAAAAAATTGTCCAACGAACTGAGAACCTCCTCCTTTTTTTGAAGTCGGTTATTAAGATTCATATTTGAAAGGCGACTAAAAAAAGCTCACGCCCTAGGAAGACATAAATTGAGTGACCTTATTAGTGATGTTCATCAAAAATGTCAAGTGTGTAGTACTCGCAACCGTCGTGCGTGTATGTCCAGTGTGGCTACCATGAGTTTCATTTTACCATCTCGATCAAACGCATCGACCGCGTTTGGCGCTCCGATTGGCAGCCGGCCGGCCTTCACCGGTGAAGGGCCAATCGGAACGCCGAACACGCTCGATGCGTTTGATCGAGAAGGTTAAATGAAACTCATGGTAGCCACACTGATGTATGAACGTAAACGAGGCAGAAGCAGTATGTAGGGATCGTAGCAGGTGGCGTTCTGTACTTTCTACCTACCCCCATAAGAAACAGGCGTGAATTTATGTATGTAGGTATGTATGTGTTTATATTTTTCTCCCATTCTCAAAGACGTTTCAACCCTGACAGAAATATCACAGTAGAAATATTTTAAATTATAATTCATGCAAATGCAACGCCAAAAACATTCAAGTTTCATTCTCACAAAGGATTTAAAATTGCTTTGAAAAACTTTAATCATTAATTCTATCTGATAAGACTCTGAGACAACTGAAGAGTAATTTACTACACTAAAAAAACTTAATTAAAAGTAAGATCAAGGTTTTTTTCTCGAAGCCACAGGGGAATTTATAGTCTTCTTCGGTTCGTGTGGTTGGTGACTAGGCGGTTTACACACGGCACCACGCTCCGCCGCGGGGGGCGGTGGTGGCAAAGGGATTAGCACCGCTCGACCGCGCGGTCGGGCACTGTACGCGTGTTAGGCATCAACGGATTTATTAGAGGCCAATGCGACATGAGATCCGCTTCACCGCCTGCTGCGGCGGTGCGCGGTGCCGTGTGTAAACCGTCTAACCTGGTGTCAGAGTTTTAAAGCTGCCCATGGGCCTTTGACTCTGGCTTCACATGCCGCCGAGAAATATCTCTCAGGCATGCCTGATTCCTCACGATTATTTCCTCCACCGTTTTTGAAGCAAGTGATGATTATACAATACAACAATAATAAAATACAATTTATGGTATACTAGCTGGTATCCGCGTGTTAGTCTGTATGTAAGTTTAGTATTTTCATCATGAATGAAATGTAGCCAATGTTTTCTTCACATCTCAAGATACCTCTGTTAAATATCATTATGATCGGTGCAATGGTTTAGTCCTGATGAAGAACCGACAGAGTAACTTTTGCATTAATAATATTTGTGTGAGATTGTATCAAGACATTTCAAGCTGGTGCAAGCCTCCAGTATTAAAATGAAGACTAGATTTTCTATATATGACGTCTAAAGAGGCAAGATATAACAATCAAGCAGTAATCCATAACATTTAGAATAATGGTAGTATTTGACTTTTTTCATGGGAAAACTTGAGCAGTGGTGGCCCAGTGGTAACGGCCCAGACTTACGAGTTGTAGTTCGTGGGTTCGAACCCAAGAAGGCACTTTACTTTGTGTAAATAATTTCATCACCACTGCTCTCAAAACGGTGAAGGAAAACATCGTGAGGAAACCGGCATGTCTTAGACCCAAAAATTCGAAAACATGTGACATCTACCGATCCTCACTGGGCCCGCGTGGTAGATTACAGCCCACTGCCTCTCATATACCTCCTCGGCCTGTATACCAGCAGTGGGAACATTAATAGGCTGCGCGAGCTTTATTAATCGAAACCCTATTTCAGGCGTTTCAACTGCTACTACGATAAGGATTCAGAAATGGTGTGGTTTAGGAAATGTGTGTTATAAATCTTGATACACCTCCGATTTAATTTGTGATGTTTACAGGCTCTGTAGGTACCGCACATCCATGGTAGTACTAAGGGCGATTTTCCATAATACAATTAATATCACTGAAAAGTGGTTGACTACTCTCATGATACTACAATTACTGCAAAAATAAGTATTTTTGAAGAACACGAATAAAATAGAATACTCTTAAGGTGTGTCTAAATAAGAGCGCGGCAGAAACACGCAGCGTTTGCAGGCCACATGCACGAATGTTTGCGCGGCAGTACTGCGCGGCACATCCGAGACACGACGCGCACTTCAGTTGGCGATATCAATCTGCCTAGCCTTTAATACGTCCGCAGAAATACATCCAGACACAATTAGTGACAAATATTTCTTAAAAATGTTTGTGCGTGGCAGGTAGACAGAAGCGTTCGCGTGCGGGAGTCATCCAAACACAGCGCGGCAGCCGCGCACGATTTCCGCTCAATGTTCGGACACACCTTTACACTCTGTCTCTCTTCTCAGTTATTTTATTTATCAGAAAGTTGAAGATTCCGCAGTCCTCAACTTAATAAAAAGAAAAAATCTTCGGAGGTAAGACTACTTCTGTGTCAATGACCCTTAATTTATTTTCAGTCAACACTTTTGTATCGATACTCTTTACAAGGACGATCGCGATATTATTGCACGACTCATAATGCGAAGCATTAGAGTGTGCTCTACGATCGAAAAATTATTTTTGCCCCATTTCTGTAACTGTTTTTATTGTTACACTCCTGCTAGTACACAGAACCTACTTAGTTGATATACCATTGTATAGATGATTAAATGGAGATTAATACTGTACTTTTTAACAATGGATTTAATGCAGCAGAAATGGAAAAAGCATAAAAATAGTTGAAAATAAATTCCTGTCCGTCAATTTATGAACCCTGAAAACATTGTAGCTTGCGATAAAATCAATTTATTGAGTCAATTATTTTTTTATACATTCGTTTCAGCCGTAGAAGGAACCCTATTGAAAATGGCTCTTTTATTCAAAGTAGTTTTATTATAATTAATAAAATACTAACTAAAATATAATATCTTTATCTAAATATTTTCAACCTTTGTCCGTAAGTTGCCTAGCAACCGCCAAGTAAATATCTTTGTCAGTCGTTGACATTATTACGACTTCATGAAAAGTGATAAATTGTTCATTTTTAAACTATGTTTTGAATTTCTTTTTCGTTTATGAATGAGTGATAAGTATGAGGCGTGCACTTTTGGATTTTCCAAACTATTTTGTTTCTAACTTTCATCTGCTTCGAAGGTGTATCATTTACTTTCAAGTTTCGGATTCGTTGGTCCACTGTGCAATGAGACACTGCTAGTGAAACAGCTCAAACTTTACAGGAGTTTGTCTTTTTAGTACCCCCTTTGCTTTGCCGGTGCGGCCGCGCCGAAGTACTAACGATGCCCAATTATTAGTTTTCTGCTTTGATATTTTGCTAAAGAAAACTTATAAGCATATCCGTAGCTAGGATGCTACCAATTTAAAAAAAAAAACAAATAACGTAGTCTTTTAAAATTGCAGAGAGTTTCTGCTATCCCCAATTGGAAAATGGCGTAGTTCAATGTAAGTTTCTACGTATTTACTAGAAGAAAATAAAAATATACAAGTTATTGCACGACTCTTAATGCGAAGCATTAGAGTGTGCTCTACGATCGAAAATTTTTTTTGCCCCATTTCTGTAACTGTTTTTATTGTTACACTCCTGCTAGTACACAGAACCTACTTAATTTATATACCATTGTATAGATGATTAAATGGAGATTAATACTGTACTTTTTAACAATTGATTTAATGCAGCAGAAATGGAAAAAGCATCAAAATAGTTGAAAAAAAAATCCTGTCCGTCAATTTATGAACCCTGAAAACATTGTAGCTTGCGATAAAATCAATTAATTGAGTCAATTTTTTTTTATACATTCGTTTCAGCCGTAGAAGGAACCCTATTGAAAATGGCTCTTTTGTTCAAAGTAGTTTAATTATAATTAATAAAATACTAACTAAAATATAATATCTTTATCTAAATATTTCCAACCATTGCCTTGATGTTGCCTAGCAACCGCCAAGTAAATATCTTTGTCAGTCTTTGACATTACGACTTCATGAAAAGTGATAAATTGTTCATTTTTGTTAAAAACTATGTTTTGAATTTCTTTTTCGTTTATGAATGAGTGTTATGTATGAGGCGTGCACTTTTGGATTTTCCAAACTATTTGTATTTGCTTTGGGTCGATATCAACATCGGCGTAGCAAAGACTTAACATTGGCGTAGCACTACACGTAGCAATGGCGTAGCGCTACACGTAGCGCCTGTAGCCAGCGCGTAGATTTATTCGTAGCATCTGCGTAGCAAATGCTATAGGCTTAACAAAATTGCAAATCAAATATGTCATGTACACATAAAAATATTGGTATAGCATACTGGTTTTCTTGTTTTTTAAGTGAGTAACTTTCAGTCGACACAACACTAAAACTATACATTTAAAGGTCACTCAGTCAACACCAATAAACTCTGATACGAAGTTCAAGCTTACCAACATCCGAAACTCTAAGCTTTTAATCAATGGGATTAAGCCTTAGTAAACTTGGTGGAATGCGAATCGGTTCGGATTGCTATAGCCATTTGTCAGTAGGGGCGAAAGCAAAATCCACAGCCCCTATTTACAGACCACTCGATCGTTACCTAGTGAGTGCTCGGCTTCCGAAATAGCGACAACAATAAATCTAAAACCAGGGCCGGATCTGTACTGTAAATTAATTCGGGACAAGCACTAACTTCTGGCGCTCCAACTTCGCAAACGCGAGTCGACAAGAATTATATGATTTATGTTGCTTAGGAAGTGTCTAGCATACAACATTAGTGCTTAAAATCTAAATGCATCGTGTTTAGGGAAGTGCTAATGTTAGTTCGTGTTTGCGCAATTTCAAGTTACTTTTTAGGGGTATGAGGAACAGGGTGTAAAGTTCACTCATCCACCATAGAAAAGGGAGGATCCTCCAACCAGACGGGTTGTTATGTCTGGCGGGCAACTGCCCATATGTTGATTTCGGATAGTCTTATCTATGTTATTCGCTCAGTAAACTCTAACTGCGAGATGTAGGAATTGTGTGACGTCATGTCTTTTTGTTTCGTAGTTTTGTATGTGGCGGTCTAACCGCTACATCACTCCCCTCCGGAGACCGGAGGTCGATAGTGGGCTGAGTCTTGGATCTTGCGATGCTTCACAGTGCCAGCTGTGGTTCCAGTGAGTCGGAACCGGGTGCCGCATAGTTCACGGTGAGTCGGAACTGTCTGCGGTGATTCCCCAGTGAGTCGGGGAGGCGCTGCGTCGTCATCCAGTGAGTCGGATGTGGTACAGCGCCGGGTTTTTGGCTGACTGCTTGCGTCGACCAGGAGAGGGTAGAATAGGCTCTGCTTGTGAGACCGGCCGGAAGTGCAGGTGCTGTGCCAAGGTTGCTGATGAGGCTGAGGGTGATGACCAGGAATGCGCGTTCGCTGCATGCTGGTGGTCAGGATACCCGTTGAAGCCGTGGGTGCTGGCTGGCTGTGTGACTCGCCTCACGAAAGCTTGCGGGAGTGATGGTGATGACGTCACGCTGAAGTAGTTGCACGAAGGCTGCGTTGACGTTCATCACGTCGGGGTCACCAATTTAGGGGTATGAGGAACAGGGTGTAAAGTTCACTCATCCACCATAGAAAAGGGAGGATCCTCCAACCAGACGGGTTGTTATGTCTGGCGGGCAACTGCCCATATGTTGATTTCGGATAGTCTTATCTATGTTATTCGCTCAGTAAACTCTAACTGCGAGATGTAGGAATTGTGTGACGTCATGTCTTTTTGTTTCGTAGTTTTTGTATGTGGCGGTCTAACCGCTACATCACTCCCCTCCGGAGACCGGAGGTCGATAGTGGGCTGAGTCTTGGATCTTGCGATGCTTCACAGTGCCAGCTGTGGTTCCAGTGAGTCGGAACCGGGTGCCGCATAGTTCACGGTGAGTCGGAACTGTCTGCGGTGATTCCCCAGTGAGTCGGAGAGGCGCTGCGTCGTCATCCAGTGAGTCGGATGTGGTACAGCGCCAGGTTTTTTTAGCTGACTGCTTGCGTCGACCAGGAGAGGGTAGAATAGGCTCTGCTTGTGAGACCGGCCGGAAGTGCAGGTGCTGTGCCAAGGTTGCTGATGAGGCTGAGGGTGATGACCAGGAATGCGCGTTCGCTGCATGCTGGTGGTCAGGATACCCGTTGAAGCCGTGGGTGCTGGCTGGCTGTGTGACTCGCCTCACGAAAGCTTGCGGGAGTGATGGTGATGACGTCACGCTGAAGTAGTTGCACGAAGGCTGCGTTGACGTTCATCACGTCGGGGTCACCAATTTAGGGGTATGAGGAACAGGGTGTAAAGTTCACTCATCCACCATAGAAAAGGGAGGATCCTCCAACCAGACGGGTTGTTATGTCTGGCGGGCAACTGCCCATATGTTGATTTCGGATAGTCTTATCTATGTTATTCGCTCAGTAAACTCTAACTGCGAGATGTAGGAATTGTGTGACGTCATGTCTTTTTGTTTCGTAGTTTTTGTATGTGGCGGTCTAACCGCTACATCACTCCCCTCCGGAGACCGGAGGTCGATAGTGGGCTGAGTCTTGGATCTTGCGATGCTTCACAGTGCCAGCTGTGGTTCCAGTGAGTCGGAACCGGGTGCCGCATAGTTCACGGTGAGTCGGAACTGTCTGCGGTGATTCCCCAGTGAGTCGGAGAGGCGCTGCGTCGTCATCCAGTGAGTCGGATGTGGTACAGCGCCAGGTTTTTTTAGCTGACTGCTTGCGTCGACCAGGAGAGGGTAGAATAGGCTCTGCTTGTGAGACCGGCCGGAAGTGCAGGTGCTGTGCCAAGGTTGCTGATGAGGCTGAGGGTGATGACCAGGAATGCGCGTTCGCTGCATGCTGGTGGTCAGGATACCCGTTGAAGCCGTGGGTGCTGGCTGGCTGTGTGACTCGCCTCACGAAAGCTTGCGGGAGTGATGATTATGATGTCACGCTGAAGTAGTTGCACGAAGGCTGCGTTGACGTTCATTCTCGGGGTCACCAATTTAGGGGTATGAGGAACAGGGTGTAAAGTTCACTCATCCACCATAGAAAAGGGAGGATCCTCCAACCAGACGGGTTGTTATGTCTGGCGGGCAACTGCCCATATGTTGATTTCGGATAGTCTTATCTATGTTATTCGCTCAGTAAACTCTAACTGCGAGATGTAGGAATTGTGTGACGTCATGTCTTTTTGTTTCGTAGTTTTTGTATGTGGCGGTCTAACCGCTACAACTTAAGCTCGCTTTGATGGGATTTTCGCTACTCATTTAAAGTTTGGAGTATTTGAGTTTACAGTGTTAGCAGTACTTTATTAGGAAAATACAGGTGTATTTATCTAAGCAAGAAAATTCATTGAAAGGAGTTCACTATACCTAATAGTTTTTGTATTTACATAGTTATTTAATCTAATATTGAATTTACACTGAATATAATTACTGAGTTAATAAAAATGGATTTTAAATCAACAAAGTTTAGATATTTTAATGAACTTGTTTATTTATTCCTTGAATATTCAAAGAGAATCCAGTCACAAAAATCTTCAGTGTCTGTTGAACAGAGCTAAGTTAATCAACCGTAAGTAATGTAATACTAAAGTTTGGTTTGTTCCATTAGTCAAAATATATTTAGGTACATACGAATGTCCATATTTTCTTTGCACTGATCACTTACTTATGCTACTACATATTCAGAGGTACAGACAATGGGTACCTCTATATCCAGGGATCTAGGGCTGGCTTTATCGACAAAAATCCGGGTCGTCAACATAAATAACATGGAGTATGTCATCTTATGAAAAGACAGGATATCCCTACGCTATCGGAATCTTTACTGGCTCACGAGGAGCTATGATAAAACATAACTGTTAGAATTATGGATTATCTTCTGACAGACTAAAATATTTCTATAAAACATTTTTATACTAGCGACCGATCGTGATACTGAGCAAAAATCCTTTTTTGTTGAACATAAATTTTGGTGTGAACGGTCTAAATGTTGAAATAGTATCAAATTCTGTTAAGTGTGGCGAAGTGCGTGAAAAATAGCGGAGTGTGCCAACGAATTTTTATGTCGTGCATATAACGTGTTGCAGTTTTTTGTACAATAAATTTCCATTATATTCCTGTACCGATTCATTAATTATTTCCACTTTACGAATTAATTTAAAAGAGACAAAGCCAACATTAAAATCAAGTTTATAATTATGTATACTTTAGTGCTGTCAAAAGATAATAAAACGACAATGTAACTGCATTATTGAATTCTCGTTAACTTCGCACTGAAAAGTGACATTAATATTATTATAAGTATGGTAATATTCGGGCACAATGGTGCGACCCGATATGGACTGGCTAGTTCAATCATCTATTCGATAAATTGGCTTTAGTACCTACTGAATAAGTGGTTGCCATAAATCGAATTTTGCCACTAATCGACGGTAGCCAGGAACTGACGTCATCATAATAACCGTTCATAAATTGCCATCTATTTAGTACCAAGAGCGAATCTAGTTTGTGGTTTGTTTTGTTCCTGCTAAAGTTTGTTGCATATATATATATCATCACGCCTGAAATCCCCTAAGGGTTAGGCAGTGGTGTACCTATAGTAACACCCACATTTCGCCAGTTATATGTTTATGTCCCATTTAATAGAGGGCGAGCCTATTGCCATGAACCGGGCACAAATCTAGGCTCCTTTTTGAGAAATTAGAAATCGATAAATTCCTGATAGAAAAACCGAATAACACTTTGCCTGACTCGGGAATTGAACCCAGGGCCTCATGTTCAGCAGTAGCGCTTGCGACCAACGAGGCAGTCGAATTTACAGCATTTAAAAGAGTTATTATTATTGCTTATGTAGCTCATAGCTTGTGGTAATGAGTTAAAAACACAATTTGTGGTATATCGGTTAAGTGTTGTTTACATACTAAACCTCAACATTTCATTTCATAACCGCCCATTAATGAAATTTCGACCAAATTATGCGCTATGTATTTATTCATATGGTTTAATCTAATGATACCACACAACCTCATTATTACGTCACATCCGGGCTGTTTAAATCGTTTTTGAGGTGTGTGTCATGCAGATGGATTATTGTTTTGTAATATTTCACATTGCACTGCTTTTGTGCTCAGTCAGGCTTGCGAGTTACTGTTCGGGTCGGCATGATTCGGCACGACTCGCACAGCCTAGTGGCTAGATATGCTGAGTGGCACGGTCATCGATGCGCAAACTGTAACCATGAATTCAGCACATGATCCTAAAAGCCTAGAAATTATTCGTCGATTATTAAGAAAAAAAAATCTGTTCCATACATCTTGACCGCGACAGCATTTTTTTTTTTCAATCTTTTTTGTTCGACGCAGGCGCGTCCAGAATCGTGTATTGAATCCATGCGGTAACAGGTTCCGTGTTGATATTCCTGCCACCCAATATATTCGATTGTGCCGCCCGGCTGTGCCGAACCATGGCGACCCGATCAAGTGTGTAGCACCCCTCACTTTATCAATTTCCACTTTCCGGCAATTTCAGTAATATACTACTAAAATAGAGCAAGCTGTTAGCTGGCTAACGTATGACGGTATAGACAGCTACATAGTAAATTGGCACCAGCCTCTGATCGTTCTTTGGCAGTGAAAGTTCCGTATGTACCTACTACGCTTTGGAATGGGCATCTAGCTTGATAGCTTTATCTTTTCTGACTGACCGACCCCTTGACAATTCAAAAGTGCCTGTAATTGGTTTATTTGAAATAAATGCTTTGAGTTTGAGAAGCCTTTGGCTATTTATCTAATTCAAAAGGTACTAGATTGGACCTTGTGTTAGGTACTGCGTAGTACCTTCATGGTTGTAATAAGTTAGATATTAAAAATGTATTATTATTATTTACAAAAAATTACATCGGTTCTGATTACCTACAGATGAAGTACGGGGAGAGTAGGTGCAGTCAAAGTGTGATAAGGTTTAACACTTCTAGGTCAATTTACAGACTAGACATTATTATTCAAACTACGTACCGCCAATATTATGAATGCAAATTACAATTTAAAAAGGTGACATGTGCCCGCTGAGCGAAAACGGGATTTATTAAAAAGTTGCTTAACTTTTTCGTTCCCCAAAAGTAAAGATGCGATTTTAATTCATATTATAACAAATCCGGCCCTGTATAATTCGTTGAAGTAATCCGAGAAATATCTTTGCCACGTTTAATATGTGGTTATAAACAAAAGCAATAGGCTCACAGACAGATATAAACAAAACGATTGTATTTTGTGGTTATAAGGATTATTAAGGTATTATTGTGAGCGAGAATAGAAGGAGTAAAGCAGCGAAGTGGCAATGAATAAGTACATACGTACACAAAGAGGTAAGTACTTGTAAAAGATTAAACTACGGTTTGGATTAACGATGAATTCTTAATCAAAATAGCAAGTAGGTACTTAACGTAGATAAGCAAGCTTAATACAATAAATATCAAGTAATACGAAGCCTGTTTGAAATAAATGATACGGCCAAAGGGGAAATTTCCTTTATTACAACCACTTGATCTACGGGTAGTTAACCATAGATTGTTGTTATACAACAACACTACTGTCTGTGATCTTGGCGATAATTGAAAACGGTCTTAACCCTATTTTATTTTTTGTCATATTTAAAATTAAATTAAAATTCAATGTCATACAATTTTATGTCCATGTTTGCAGACCAATGCATCTGGCAAGATTTACTAAGACTGATTTAGCTCAATAACCTTGGATATTGAGCTTATTTGGTATCGATAAAACGGAAAAAGTCTGTACCATTATTATTTGAAACAATGCGTTTGAAAGGAAAACTGTCAACCTTTTTGGGGCACTTTTTTAAGCGTCCATCAACAACCTAGAAAAGAAAGCTATGATAGGTAGAATGTGAATACGGATTGGATATGCACAAGCACAATTGGAATGAAAAAGGCTTTTGTCTACCGTTGAATTGTGTTGGTTGAATAGATTCACCGATGAATTGACCACTAGTTTTCGTTAACTAAAACAGCAGAAAAAAAAATACTTTTGACTTTTGAAAGCTCAACTGGGTAATAGGATACCCCTTGGTAAGACTGGTTGCCAGACTTTCGGGCTTCTGACTACCCGTAACGACTGTCAAAGATCCACGAATGACAGCCAGGACGAACGGCTTAAAGTGTTTTCCGAGGCACAGAGGAGTCTCGGTATGTAAAGATGGTCACCCATCCACGAACCAAACCCGATCTTAGCCACGAGCTCCTCCGAATAGTCTAGAAAATAGAATAGAATAATTAAACTCCACAATAGTAACTTATCTCTGCGAGTTAAAATATTTAACAAGTTCCGCACATCAACTATTTGGCCGCGCTAGTCCCCGACCTGGTTTCATTGGGGAAACAACACACTTTGTTCTCGATTCCTGTTACATAACAGACATGTTTTTACTAAAAGTCTACAAATAATAGAAGTTTAACAATGCATGATGGTTGAAAGAAGTTCGGGGCATTGTAATAACTACCTTAATGCGATTATAGATAAGGAAAACATGGATAATTCGCGAGAATTTCCTTCGCCAAAAGGTTATTTAGTGAGCAGTGGAGGCCCAGTGGTAACGGCCCCGACTTACGAGTTGTAGGTTCGAACCCCGGCAGGCGCTTTACTTGGTGTAAATTATTTCATCACCACTGCTCTCAAAACGGTGAAGGAAAACATCGTGAGGAAATCAGCATGTCCTAGAAACAAAATTCGAAGACATGTGACATCTACCAACGCGCACTGACCCCGCGTGGTGGATTACAGCCCAATCCCTCTCACAGAGAGGAGGCCTGTGTCCCAGCAGTGGGAACATTATAGGCTGATTATGTTATGTAAAGGTTATTCGGGAAACAAAATGTGTGGTTTCAGTCAGTCAGGCCTACCGTCCACGATGCTGCTCAAAAGTAATCAGTTACAATCTCAAATCAATAATAAGTAGCCAGAATGTCACAGCACTAGTATTTCAAGGACGGGTACTCGATGCAATCACAAATTTTTGAGTAGCGTCGTGAACGATAGCTCCAGGAGCCAAAGACTAACCTTTTTACCGACTATGGCAAAGCCAAAAGGAACGGTTATGATTTTAGTAGTGTATGTATGTTTGTTTGCTTTTACGTGTGTTCCACCGTAGCGCCTAATCTGCTAAACCGATTTTGACGAATGAGGTATCAATAGATTCGTACTAATGGTCCAGGTGACATAGGCTATATAAATTCTCTCTAAATTTAATATGTTCGACTTTACACGTGAATTTCTGACCTCGAAAAAAGATAACAAGTTTGGTCGTCGCATGCTATTATAATTTTGTAGGTGTTCTTCGCACCCACATGGTATACAGGCATGCGACCACGGCTTTACTTTGACCATTTTAGTACCTATGTCTTGATTTCTGTCTGAAATATTTTCTTAATTCGTGTTTTCGTTTTTTTTTTAACATGGATGATTGGTACTGGCCCTTTTCAGTAGAATTAACCTAACTCATCAGTTGCTATTGGATTAAAGGTGGTTAACCATGCTCTGACGTTCATGATCTTCAACTAGGCTCAACTTGACTCGACGTATTAAACCTAATTTAATATGTCAAATATTGATAGAGCCTAGAGGCATTAGGAAGCCATCAAATTGGACGTACATTTATCGGCTGAGTGGAGACATATCGTTTTACCATTATTCACCAAACTAACACCCGGCTAACTAATTACGACACGGTTGGGGTTGTATATTACCGAAACTAAAATCTTATTAACGTGTGTCACAATTTCGTTTTTCAATAATTAAATTAAATTTATTTAATTCAGACTGATTGATATGTCCATAAATTGTTAGTTACAAAGTCCTTAAAAAACTATGTTAGTCATCAACATCATTCATAAAATTCAAAAATACAAAAATAATAAAATCACTCATGTCAAAAAAAATAATGTCAGAAACGACATATTAATTGAATAACACACGACATATAATTTTGTATTCGTTACAATATGTCCGCACTATAATATATAACAAGTTTCTATAGAGTTAGCAATGTTAGATGACGTTGGCAGATATAACTAAATTAGGTCACCGGTCGATGCGTCAAACGTCGACACATGTCGCGGAGCCGGCCTCGATGTATCGTCGTCGAATTCCGCGTCAGCAGTTTCGTCGCCAGCGCATCCGCCGATTGCTGAGCTTGCAGTGCGCCCCGCCGGCGCGCCCCGCAGCCCTGCGCTCGTCACCGCGGCTCCTCCGCGCAGCGCCGCCCGCACCCCTCGCCCCGTCCCGCTGCCAGTGTCTGCAGCCCGGGTGGATCCCCTTCAAAGGGATTTCGCTAGCGTTACCGCGAGTGCCCCTGGCGCTCCCAGGATCAAGCCCATGCCTGAAAAGGCGCTGAATAGTGCTGACAAAGATGATGGTTTCGTGACGGTGCAAAGGAGGAAGCGCCGATCGCGAACGAACCAGAACCGCTGCGGCAAGGCTCTGCAGGACCCCGAAGTGAGCCTGCGTGCCGCAAAGCCGAACACACCGGTGTACATCTCCCGCCTGCACTACACCACTAAGGCGGAGGACATCGTGGAGTACGTGCGCCAAAAGACGAAGTACGCGCCGAGGGTGCAGTTACTAGAGTCGCGCAGGAACGTCAACTTCAAGGCGTTCGTCGTGCGTGTACCGAACTTTTATCTGCCCCTCGTCATGGAAGAAGACTTTTGGCCGCAGGACGTGGTGTTCCGTCGCTTCCGCGGACAAATTCCACAGGACAGCACAAAGTCAAGCTAGTGCAGACTGAAGTGTTACTAACATAGTCTAAGCCTTATTTATTAACACTAGTTTTTGTCTATATTAAAATATGTATGTTTAGGTTAAGGTATTTTTTCTATGGGCCTGTGTTGCCTGAAATAAATGGTATTATTATTATATATTATAACAAAAGTTTATGTGTTATACAAGGAGGAGACGACAATATCACAATAAATTAAACGGCGTGTCTTTAATGACGTTCCCCTTCTGCATACAAAAATTCAATTCAATATAATATTCAATAGTTTTGTCAATATAGCTAGTAGAAGATCGGCAAAAGGTGGATGCTCGGAAACGTATGTCCGAGAATCCACCCTAGACCTAGTTGGATAAACGTAATTTATAGGCTTAAGGTGGATCGGCATACACTACTATTTTTACATTTATTTGATAGTTCCAAAATACTCAAATGCATTAGTAGTGCCAGTATTTTCATTTATTGTTGTATTGTAGTCTCCACATTGTATAACATAACCTGAACGCAACCCTTACAAGAACACAAAACAGTCGAAGCTAATAAATAAATACAGCCATCCAAAAAATTTAAGAAATAATAAAATTAAAAACAACTAAATCGCGTCTAATATCGTAAGATTGATGGTTCGGATAAATTAATATTGGATAAGTAAATTAATTATCCTTAAAGACGGGCTCTGAGAAGACTCTACCGTATTACAAAGGCTTAGTGTACCAGATATAGATACAGGCTGTGCCTTAAGCGCTCCTAACTTTATGATACCACTTTCATCAGTATCCATCAAAGTGGAAACAAGGAAAAGTGGAAAGAAATTACGGACAAAATATAATACAAAATGAGATTGTTTCATGTTCTTATAAAAAATTACGTGATTTTCATTTATTTTGACCTTCGTGCTTAATACTGGAACCAATTTAGTTGGCACTGATGAAATCAAAAATAATTGCTTTCTATTTGCATCTCAGTTTGTTGAAAGGTGATTTATTTTCCTTAGCAAAATTACGAAATAACAGCGTAAGTACTTAAATCTATACTCCATTTAAAATAAGATTAGACATTTAAACAAACCTTTTTTACAGTCCGTTCAACCGATTCTGACTTCTATA
This sequence comes from Conistra vaccinii, assembly GCA_948150665.1. NCBI lineage: Eukaryota > Metazoa > Arthropoda > Insecta > Lepidoptera > Noctuidae > Conistra > Conistra vaccinii. Next base: position 6,157,437 of record OX411328.1, read on the forward strand.
CCGTAGGCATAAGGATGGCATTAAAAGTAAAAAAGTGGTTACAATACCAACTGATTACTGCAGCTGTCATTTGTCATGCCACCAACGCAATAGAAATCAAAATCGATTGAACGGTGTAAAAAAGGGTTTAGTTAAATGTTTAATCTTATTTCAAATGGAGTAAAATTGCGTATTAAAGCCTTTTAAAACTTTTCTATTGAAGCAGAAACCGATTATAGAAGTTCTGTAAACTCATTATGAAGGGGTCGGACGAAATTCAGCTATCAGTGCGCTCTGTCATTTCTTCTCTAACAATCTTTAAGATCGTTAGTTATCTCAAGACTCTATTAAGACGATCGATAGACGCCGATATTTCTTTTACCTATTTGATGACTAACAAAAAAGTCGTTGTACCAATCTGGTATCCCACTGAAATTGACGTTAAACTTTGTGAACATGTTAGTTACTCAATCATGCGTAAACGACTTCACAGATTTTCATGAATTTCAGCACACAGATAGCTTATGTCCTGAATAAATATCACTACATATTATAAAACAAAGTCCGGGTGCCACGTCAGTCTCTCTGAAATTCATAAGGTTCGGGTTCGGATTTTCATATGGTTTTCATCAATGGATGGAGTGATTCGTGAGGAAGGTTTAGGTGTATAACCCGATTTTTAAGCTATTGCATAGCTTCTATCGCGGGCCTTGAGCGTGGAGACCGAATCCAGAAATTCCGTAACGAAAACAACCTAACACCCCTGTCTCTTTAGTTCAGCAACTCGCCTCTAGGTGGCATTGGTTGTATTATAATTGCATAAGTTGATAAAAACAGCTATGCAATAGCTTTACCGCGGCAGTCTCCGAGTGCCACACGTCTTTTTTATAACTGTGCGCCTGTCAACGTCAAAATTTTACAGTTTATCTGGTTTTAATAATAACAATAACAAATTAACGAATAATAATACAGATTTGTGGAGAAGACAAGAGTTGTGTAGACCGTATTATGCGGCGTTGGGGCACTGAGGCGGTAACCAGGCGGGTGAATTTAATAATAACAACCTAAGATTTAGACGGCTCCCAGCGCACAGATATTATAAGAATCGAGTTATATAATTCATAAAGGCTTTGTGTAAATTGGCTGAAATATGACGATGATTGTAGAAGACGCCGGAAAAAATCGTGCCGACTGCGAGCTTTACTGCCGTGCGCGTTACGGCAGTACGTTTCCGTAGTATAATTTCCGACCTCCACGCGAACGAAGACGCGGGAAAAAGGTATAGGATACTTTTATTCAGGTACATGAAGAAGTTCCCTTTATACGCGAGCGAAACCACAGGCAGCAGCGAGTGCTTCAAAAACTAAGAAACTTGAATCTGAATTTTGTTCAAGGCGTCGCCACACGGTAATGTAGAGGTGGAGTGGTTTCATAATAACTAGAACGAACAAACTTAATTTCAGATGATTTATTATACGCAATATATGGCTTGAGTTGAATTACGGTTTGCTATGAAGTTTTAATTTATTTTACGAAGATGAGATATTTAAGTGGTTGGCTATCGCAGAGAAAAATATTGAAATCATTAGTTAGAATTTGAACAGTTGCCAATTTAAAATTTATGGCATTTTCGTACAGAAGTTTAGATTACAAATAGTTGATTTATGGGGAAAATCACATATGGTTAAAGCTATTGGAAAGCACCAAATATAGAACATAGATTTCAAAATTATTGAAGAAAGAAAGAAAGAAAAAGTATTTATTGAGAGAAGCACAGGAGATCACAAACTAAACTAAGACTCATTGAAATATCAATAATAAATAAAATATTAGTAAAAATCTTTTTAAAACAAGCTTTTATTGAACTAAAAAGTACAAAATAAAACTTACGTAAACAGATAACTTTAATGTTTTCTTAAAAGCTTGAGGCTTATCTTTATGTTTAAGAAGGACGTTCACGCCTCAAGCTTTTAAGAAAACATTAAAGTTATCTGTTTACGTAAGTTTTATTTTGTACTTTTTAGTTCAATAAAAGCTTGTTTTAAAAAGATTTTTACTAATATTTTATTTTGTGTTTTTTAGCACTGTAATAATTAAAGCGTATATAAAATTTCCTGTTTGTACTGTTGACCGTTGAAGAGTTCCTTCGTCTGGAGCCAATCCTGGGTGCAGCAGTCAGATCATGGTGGACTTTAGAATAGTCTATCATAATTAAAGCGTATATAATGTTTCGTGTCTGTACTGTTGGCCGTTGAGGAGTTCCCTCGTCTGAAGCCAGTCCTGGGTGCAGCAGCCAGATCATGGTGTAATTTAGAACGGACTATCATAATTAAAGGATCTATAAAATTTTGTGTCTGCGCTGTTAATCGTTGAGAATTTCCCTCGTCTGGAGCCAACCCTGAGTGCAACAGCCAAACCATGGTGGAATTTAGATTGGACCGTGATAACTAAAGCACACCGTGGTAACTATACAAGGTGGAGACGACAATACAACAAAAAATTTAATGGCGTGTCCCTAATGACGTCCCCATTCTGTATACAAAAATTCAATTGAAAATATTCAATAGTTTAGTCAATATAGCTCAGCAAAATCCATAGTCGGCTCGGGTTATTTTGGTTATCCACCCCAAAAATCCATCCTAAGGTCGATATTCGGAAACGTATGCCCGAGAATCCACCCTAGGCCTAGTTGGATAAACGGAATTTATAGGCTTAGGGTGGATCCGGCATACATTACATTTAATTTGTTTGAAAAACTAATTTTTTTATTTCGAAGCTAGGATTTATTTGACAGTTCCAAAATACTCTCATGCATTAATAGTGCCAGTATTTTCATTTATTGTTGTATTGTAGTCTCCACATTGTATAAAATTTCCTGTTTGTACTGTTAACAGTTGAGGAATTCCCTCGTCTGAAGCCAATTCTGGATGCAGCAGTCAGATCATGGTGGACTTTAGAATGGTCTATCATAATTAAAGCGTATATAATTTTTCGTGTCTGTACTGTTGGCCGTTGAGGAGTTCCCTCGCCTGAAGCCAATCCTGGGTGCAACAGCGAAATCATGATGGAATTTAGAACGGATCGTCATAATTAAAGCCTATATAAAAAATTCTGTTTGTACTGTTAACCGTTGAGGAGTTCTCTCGTCTGGAGTCAATCCTAGGTGCAACAGCCAAATCATGGTGGAATTTAGATCGGACCGTGATAATTAAAGCGTATATAAAATTTCCTGTTTGTACTGTTATCCGTTGAGGAGTTCCCTCGTCTGAAGCCAATTTTAGATGCAGCAGTCAGATCATGGTGGACTTTAGAATGGTCTATCATAATTAAAGCGTATATAATGTTTCGTGTCTGTACTGTTGGCCGTTGAGGAGTTCCCTCGTCTGGAGTCAATCTTGGGTGTAGCAGTCAGGTCATAATGGACTTAAGAGCGGACCATCATAATTCAATCGTATATTAAATTTCGTGTCTGTACTGTTGATCGTTCAGGACTTCCCTCGTCAGGAGCCAATCCTAGGTGCAGCAGTCAGATCATGGTGGACTTTAGAACAGTCTATCATAATTAAAGCGTATATAATATTTCGTGTCTGTACTATTGGCCGTTGAGGAGTTTCCTCGTCTGAAGCCAGTCCTGGGTGCAGCAGCCAGATCATGGTGTAATTTAGAACGGACTATCATAATTGAAGAATATATAAAATTTTGTGTCTGCGCTGTTGATCGTTGAGGAGTTCCCTCACCTGAAGCCAATCCTGGGTACAACAGCCAAATCATGGTGGAATTCAGATCGGACCGTGATAATAAAATCGTATATAAAATTTCCTGTTTGTACTGTTAACCGTTGAGGAGTTCCCTCGTCTGAAGCCAATCCTGGATGCAGTAGCCAGATCGTGGTGGAATTGAAAACAGACCATTATAATGAAAGCGTATATAAAATTTCGTGTCTGTACTATTGGCCGTTGAGGAGTTTTCTCGTCTGGAGCCAATCCTGGGTAGCCAATCAGGTCATGTTTGTCATAAAAATGTATTGTCATCGGAATCGAACCAACATGTAAAATATCAACTCCGTGGAGTTAGAGGAAGTGGTCTTAATTCAGCTTGCAAGAATCCACCTAAACAAACATACTAACTTACATACAAACAAACAAACAAACATTGCAAGTTGAATAAAAGCTTTTAAAAATAATAATTCAAAAACAATAAAAATGAAACAAAGTAAAATTAAAAAAGAAGAGTCCTGTGCGAGGCCAAAACGCTCCTATCTCAGCACGATGCTGCAACATTTATTATTAAATGTCGCAGCATCGTGCGAGCATCGTGCGCGGCATCGCGCTGGTATTCTGATAGGGCCCGCAGTGATGTCACGGATAGATAGATACAGAAATTAATAGGTACTAAATAATAATAAATAAATTATAAATGTATCAAATACATTACAAAATAAATAAAATACGTACCTAGGTAGTATGAAGTAGTAATACGTAGGAAGTAGATAGGTATATAGTTGCTGGTGCTGTACATTATGAACAACACGGAAGAATAATGTAGAAAAGGTTTAAAAAAGCTATTGCTATAAGAATGACAAGAACAGCTAGAGTTTATAAAAGGTTCATAAGTTTGTCTGAATGAGAAGGTTTAAGTGTTGGTGTAGCTGGCTGTAGATAATAGTATATTATGCAACTAATGAATAAAGGACGGATTTAAAGCGAGGGCCATAGATGAATCACAATCAAGTGAAGGATCCTAACGACTGAATCACGACCGTAGGGAGTGATTAAAGTGTTAGAATCCTGAGCGACGCGAGTGATTCATGGCCCTCGATATAAATCCGTTTTATTCAAGAGTTGCATACTATACTTTATACCATGACTACGAGCAAAGCGAAAATAGACATTTAATAAAAGGTTAACACGTTCAGTGTCGGGAGCCCTCCTGGAGGATTCACCTACTTGGATAAGGGATGCCGGGAGCCCTCGCGGAGGGCTTATTTTAAATGTAGACGTCCAGTGTCGGGAGCCCTCCTGGAGGGTTCACCTAATTGGATATGGGATGCCGGGAGCCCTCGCGGAGGGCTCATTTTAAATGAAGGTTTTTCTTAGCGAATACAGATTATAAACCGTGAAAATAAAATCTGATGTATATTTTAACAAAACGTAATGCCGGCAACCCTCCCGGAGGTTTCACTTCCAACTACGAATAATAAAAGTCGTAGACTTCCAATATGTATGGCCGCATGTCGTATGAGTTCTATGAAAATGGGTGGTGTCGAAAGTGTTAAGGAGGTTGTATAGCATTGAGATGGCGGTCGAATATATTGACGTGTTCTAAATTCAAACACCAAAATAGTGATTAAAAGAGCTTTTTATTCACTGTGTTCAGTGAATAAAGAAGCTTTTTAGAAGGGGAATGGTATAAAATAAATTAAATCAAGTATTTAATCAAACTAGATAACATCAAGCAAATTACGATGTTCAAGTTCAAACGTTTAATACAAGTGGAGGCTTAAATAAATTAGTACCTTCTAGCTATTCAGTAGTCATCGCCGAACGCCTGATAACTTATTTATGCCCTGATTTATCTTATGATTTTTCCTAAGAGCTTTTAATACCTAATTTGTAGATACCTATATTCTTACTTATCCTGCGGGGTAATTGAATAACACACTAACAATTGTAATGCCTTTTCAATTTGACAATAGTCATTGCGTAATTTACGATGTCGAGTAGATGCATTTTTCAAATGTATGAAGCTGTGGATTCAAAATATTTTGGATTATGAAATAAATTGAGTTACGCTATTAGGAGCAGTGTGGCCCAGTAAATTTCGTGCCCTCACTCCCCTAGCCGCTGCAGGAGACGCCCTGGGCGTCGGGAATCCCGAGCCGATTTCCGGCCACCGTAGGCGCGGGCTTGCGGACGGAGACCAATGGGTAGCTCGCCGTCCGATAAGGACCACGCCCGGGTCGACGGCGCGTTGTGTTCCACGCGCCCCTCAAAGAGATGTTAGCACAACGAACGGGTTCTGCTAGGGCCGATGCCTGTCGGGGTTTCGGGAAAGTCCTAAAGGGTTACCTGGCAACGTACAAGCAACTAAAGAAACAGGGGTGGTTTTGTGAGACTTTGACACGACCCCCGCTCCAGCCAGAGTGGGAGAAGTTATTTGACGATTTCCCACCAATAAAAAAAATACCCTACCTATACCCTTCGGGGAAACAAGGCGTGATGTTATGTTTATGAGTTGTAAAAAAAAAAGTGGTGGCCCAGTGGTAACTGCTTCGGAAGTGGGGTGCTAATTACTCTATCAGCCCTTTCACACGGCAGTCCAGTTTTGCAGGATCGGCTTTTTACGGTATCCTGCTAAACTGGACGCTGTGTTCACATGGCAGTTCAGTTTTGCAGGATTCAGTAAAAAGTCCAGCAGCAACAGTGTCCAGCAAAAAACCGCACGCAGTAAGCCGTGTGAACACTGCTATCGAAATATATGTGTGATTAAACGGGATCCCGCTTTTTACTGGACTTCGGATCCAGTTTCTAGTGACAAAACCGAACGGCACAATTCGACCGGATCGGTTTTTTGCAGGATCCCGCATGCGGGATGCTCGTGTGAACGCTAGCATATAAACACATTCGCCATCAAACGGGATCCTGAAGAAAACGGGATCCTGTTAAAAACTGGACTGCCGTGTGAAAGGGCTGTATCTCTATTACAAACTTCACGTTCCTCTAATGACATTTCAAATGTATAAATACGTCATCAATTACTTACCTAATTCCGTTATATATTCGAATAATTTTCAACTGAAATTGCCTAGGTCTACCACGTTTAATAATTAAATTGTCATCAATTAAAGATTAATGGATATCAACGACTGTTTCATCATAACGAAATTAACGAAGTATTGAGTATTGGATTCAATTGGCAATGTCGGGTAACTGTGGTATTATTTTAAATCCATTAGAGGGGGGTAATTTCGTCAAGGTGGTGGAGGGATAAACCGTTGGCTGACGTTTAAGGTTGATTTAGACTTTCAATCTAGCGCTGGAATCCAGTAACACTCGATCGATATTGGACCTATGTAAACACTTTTCAATCCAGCATCTAGTGCTGGATTTGAATAGAGCAGCCGCTAATTGGTTCAAATTAGATCCAGTGTTACTGAATTCTAATATTGGATCAATGTGAATCAGCCTTTAGGTTCATACCGAAACAAAAGACGGTCAGGATATTTTGGTACCACCCACTCATGGCTATGATTAACTATCTTTATACGAGTATCATTCTGAAAGGCGAGATATCTAATTTTGGATGAGCCGTAAAAGTAACAAATGTTCTACTTGAAAAGGCTCTTTTCATTAGCCTACTTACAAGTGTTCATACATTTTCTTTAGCTAATCCTATAGATAAGGATAAGTCTGGCGCCTGTAGGGCTTAGGGGCTTCAAATTGAGGCAATCGTTTGGGCAGGACATATAACTTTGTTCAAGATAGATTCAACTAAACAACTTCGTAAATTGTCTAGACAAACCCTATAACTGGGCTAACTTCTCTGCACGGATCCGAATGGTCCCTAAGGAGAAGATAAACATACAATGTTATTATATTGTCTTCTTTTTATTACAAAAAATAAATTTTATGCTAGCATGTGTTCGGATATTTTTAATATTTTAAGTGCTACCGTCAATTTATGTAACGTTTTTTGTGCTAAGTATTCGTTCTATATTATTTTCTACCCCAAAGCACTTAAGCGTGAAAATACACAGCCTACAAGAAGTATTAAGAAAACAGGCCTAGTTAAAATCAGGCGAGCTAAACAATTCAACGAGCCTTTCTTAAGAACTTCAAGAGTGACTAGGTAAGTACTTGCAAAGTTAAGATTTTAAGCCTTAGACTTCTAACAGCAATCATAATGTGCCAACAAAGGATGAACATTACATTCTTTGAAGTCAATGACGCAGGATACGGGTGTGAAATGAAATTATAAACTTACCTTCAAAAATAATTTACGCTAATCACGTCAGCACACTTGTAATACCCGACATAACCACGCGTGTTCATTGAAATGGATGAATGATAACAACTGCACTGGTCGATCGAAGGGTTAATAAGCTACGCTTGCCGCAGGCGGCTCGTGGATGGGTGACAATTCATTACATACGAGACCCCTCCGTGCCTCAGTAAGCACGTTAAGCTGTTGATCCCGGCTGTCATTCGTAGATCTTTGACAGTCGTTACGAGTAGTCAGAAGCCCGAAAGTCTGACAACCAGTCTTACCAAGGGGTATCGTGTTACCCAGTTACTGGGTTGTGGAGATCAGATAAGCAGTCGATGATGTAAAATATTGGTATTCAGCTGGATCCTGATAGACTGGAAACCGACCCCAGAAATGTTCTATCATGTTCAGCCGCGTATCGTGGCGTACAAATTGGTCAGAAGAGATGGTGCACAAACCGCGACTATATTTATCATAACATTATAAAATTACTTATTATATCATAATTATTTATACTTACTATTAATTAAGTCATTACAAATTTTAATTCCATCAACAATAAAAACAATACATTATATAATATGGAGTGGTCTTATTTCACAGTGGAAACCAACATTAAATAAAAGAAAACATGTATATGCCAAAAACGAAGAAAATTGTCCTCTTTCATAAACTCTGAAATACTATAATATGTTTTTTATTAAAGAAAGAAAGAAAAATACGGTTCATGAGATACAGCCCGCTGACAGAAAGACTGACGGACGAACTGCGGAGGCTTAGTAATAGAGTTCCGTTTGACACCCATCGGTTACGGAAACCTAAAATGGAATTATAGAATAATCTCTAGTTATAATTAGAATCCTGCATAGTGCATACTTAAATCTTTTGAGCATAAAATTCCTTTACATTCAAAGGAAGAAGACGATGGACTAATCTTGTCTGGAATGAAGAGCGGACACTGAGATTAACTTGCTGGAACTAATTAGGGATTATTAATTTTGTAAACTATAAAATAATTATGACAGGGAGATATTTAAATTGTGAATTGATGGTGAAGTTTGAACGAACAGTAAAATATTAGTTATGCAAAGAGTAGGTATTTTTCGATTTTTCATGTTCACATTTAGTTTTCACTAAGGTTCGATAGTAATGTTTTCCTGTAATACGCACACTGGCCTACGTTTATTCCTACGCTACGCTGCGCTGGTCGGTCATTCTTTCATACAAACGTAGTATGATGATTACTCGTCTGTTTGCTGGTGTACGTTCAAAACTAAACATTATATAAATTTTTCTTGTCATTATCTTGCCCTGTATCAAACAGAATTGGAAAAAAAATTATTGGTTTAGAAGTTATGAGCGTCGAAACTTCCATATTTCAAGACTTAATTTTAACTCGCTTTTGGGCGTAAATAAATAATGTATGGAATAAAAAAATGGCATAAAAGAAACCTTACAAGGATAGATAATTTATTCAATATTTCAAATAATTTTAGGTTGAGTAAATACATCCAGAAGTTTTTCCATAATATCTATACGGCCAAAGGTTTGTTCATGAAATTTTACGCGCTCGTTTTCTTTATAAATCATCGTCTATTTCACTTAATAAATTAATAAAATATATAAATAAAAACTAGATCAAATTAAAATTATATAGTTTGGAAAATCCAAAAGTGCACGCCTCATAACACTCATTCATAAACGAAAAAGAAATTCAAAACATAGTTTCTAATAAAAATGAACAATTTATAACATGAAGTATGTTTTGACTGTAATGTCAAAGACTATTTACAAAGATATTTACTTGGTGGTTGCTAGGCAACTTACGGACGTCAAGTCCAAGGTTGGAAATATTTAGTTATAGATATTATATTTTAGTTAGTATTTTATTAATTATAATTAAACTACTTTGAATAAAACAGCCATTTTCAATAGGGTTCCTTCTATGGCTGAAACGAATATATAAAAAAAAATTTACCCAATTGATTGATTTTATCGCAAGCTACAATGTTTTCAGGGTTCATAAATTGACGGACAGGATTTTTTTTTCAACTATTTTGATGCTTTTCCCATTTCTGCTGCATTAAATCAATTATTAAAAAGTACAGTATTCATTTTCATTTAATCATCTATACAATGGTATATAAATTAAGTAAGTTCGGTGTACTAGCAGGAGTGTAACAATAAAAACAGTTGCAGAAATAGGGCAAAAAAAAATTTTCGATCGTAGAGCACACTCTAATGCTTCGCATTATGAGTCGTGCAATAAATAAATTATTTAGACTATTTAGCATGCATACTACGCGCCAACGAGTTCGACCCGTTGCCGTCGACTAGTATACCTCTGGAGATAAACCAATTTACAAGTATGCATACTGAACATTTCTTTTTCCGTTTCATGTGTACACTCAAATGGAAAATGATGAAAATGGCACATAGGTACCTAAAAATATAAACAGACGTTTAATTTTACGTGTATTATTTTTTATTTTTGGTACTTATGTGCCATTTTGTCTAATTTAAATTGTAAAGTGTAAAAAAATACATAAAAACGTAAATAAAAACGCGCTTCTATTCTCGTAATGGCTTTTATTAGTGCCAAAGTACCAGTTTAAACCATGTCTGGCATGTATGGCGTGTTATAAGTTGACTTAATTGCACTATTATGTGACAAATTGCAGCAAGTGTTGTTTATCTACTGGTTTAAAACTATCCTTTGGACTTTTACGACTTCCCAGGAATGATACATGGCTGATAAATTCTGTGTTTCCTTTTTTCCGTATTGTACTAACACGGGATGTATGAGCAAATAATCGAGTATAAACAATAATACTAATATGTAGTGAAAATGCACTTACATAGCAAAGCATTTCGCAATCATTTATTTCATTCCGTCAGAATCCATTTGTTTCACTTTATATAAAATCCAACTTTTCATTTATTAAATCAATGATCTCATAATTATAATAAAAAAAAAACAACTTCATTTAACCCCCGCGCGCTAAAATTATTTACATTTAAATTATTTTATTCTTGAATAAATTATTATTTGACGAAACTTATAAATTAATAATTTCAATGTATTCAGTAATTAGAATTAAAGTATGTTAACAAGTTTTACGATAGTTAATTAGTATAAGTTGTAACGTTTATCGTAAGTCATCCGCGCAACGCGCGACGCGGCCTCCCGGCTCGTCTCCAAACACCGACTGAATGTAGCATCAACATCCTTCCCTCGGGAACACCGCTGCCCTATATTAGAAAGAAACTACTAAAGACTTTTTTATACTACAGCTTAAAAACTTCCGAATAGATTTTTCAAGTAGCGTTTAAGCTGGATGAGTGTTTTAAAAGAGAGAAGAAAATCAGGTACAGTGAAAATCTTCTTTTTTACAATCCATATATTTTTGTTGCCCTGGTTTGCCATTTGATGTCCAGAAAATACTTCAGCTTTAGTATCGCAAGCGTCACTAATGCACATTGTATACTGCACTGTCATAAAAACATCAATCATTTGCAACAGAGTATGTTTTCTGCCAGATAATCAAATATGTAGCGGTGCTGTAAAAATGACGCGGAAAAATAAGGCATAAACTCTAAACGTACGCGCGAATCTGCACGATACGTCAACAAATGGCTTCTTCTGTCACATTGCAAATCAAAAACACATCAACACACGACGGCAATTGATTCAATTTGCGTCACCTTACTTCAGATAAACGGCATTGCACTAACGAGCGATAAACAAAAAGCACTAGTACAACTGCAAGCAAACTGATTTCAACTGTAAAATTTTAACGAACGTGCGATGTAACCGATGCTTTGAAACAGCCCGCCTTAAGTCTGCACCTACCCTAATGGGGACAACATGAATACGTCTTCTGACAAAGCTATGACCAGTGTTAGCTAACAAGACAGGCTATTCATGACACATTGTTCCAATTCAGCGTATTCCAACCGTGTATAGGACGTTTTAGAACTAATTGCTATTCGAAAATTGCCTCTCGATGTAACTGGCAGCTACAAGAGTGTGACGTCAAATGAGTTTTATGATGGAAACAACGTGTTTTGAAAATAGAATGCGAACGTTTATTGGATTGGATGTTAGTTTTAACTTATTTTTCTGTGAGCGACATGAGACGGATGTGAGAAGATTACAAATGTTACAATGTTTGTTGTATTAAAGAATACAAAGTATTGTTGGAGCTGAGATGTATTTTCTCAGCAGGATATGAAATATTTTGCTTTATGAGATAAGAGGTAGTTGAAGGTCTTAGAAAAAGCCTGGCGCAGTAAAGATAAAATTTAATCTGAGCTTTGTTACATTAACAAAGTGCGTAGTCATTCCTTTAATTGCGGGTCGAGTTTTCTTTGAACTATTTTTTGAATGATAATGCTAAAGTTTACTTTGTTTTATATTAATTCTCGACACAGAAAATGCTGGTATTGTTAAACGGATGGTAATAAAAAAATACAGGTTCATAATTCACGTCATGTTTGTTCAGAATTAAGTTCACCCACTGAGCTACTGAGGCGTGACGATGTTGGCACACCTCTCTACTTAATGCCCATATAACTCAATGGAGGTTTTATTTATTAATAAATTAATGGATCCGAGCTAACGTTATCGGAAGATGTAAATGTAGCTCAATTTATTGAGTTGGTAAGCTTTTTTTCTATTGAAATTTTTAAATAAAAATTCTGTGTTTACGAGCTGATTCTTAACTTAATATCCTGTTGTGAGCGAATTATTAACGAACTTTAAAAATTAATGCTGCAAAGACTTTCTTTGTATTTTTTTTTTCTAATATACAACTATGTATGTACTGATTGTGTAAGTCAAATCTTATTTCTGAGGCGAAAGCAATCAAAACAATCAGTTGCTCAATTCTCAAAGTTTAAGACCCCACAAATGAAGATACATGTTAAATCAAATGAATTCAAATTTATTTAATAAAATTAATCCGACGTGGGTCGAATGAAAAGCGTTAAAGCCAGGAAAGTTTGGGAAAGACCACAGAGATGCGTTCTTGGAACAAAACTTATATTCAGCAAATATTTGGTGCGTACAAGAACATTTTTGGTACCGTCAGCAACAACAATAGCCACAAACCACTTAAGTTTCTTATCGTACCTGATCAGTAATGATCCAACTTACGGAAATAACTGATCTGGAGGCAGATTATTATGTTAATTAAATTGAGTTTCGAAGCTTATGTTGCGAACTGTACCAATAAAGGAGTGATTAAACTTGTTACAGTTTCATTGGTTTTGTTGTTGCTGCTCAGCAGACTGCTATCTTTATTATTAAATTAAATTATTTTTCGTTTTATTCGCCTTAATAATAGGGTGGTTTAGGAAAACAAAATTAGGATAAAACTAAAGAAACAGCCGAAAAAAATCTAAATTTTGTCTCACGTGGTACGAAGTTCACCGGGTCATAGTATATTTGGGTCAAATCTTGCAAGCTGAATTAAAACCACTTCCTGTTATCCCCCGGAGTTGACATTTTACATGTTGATTCAGTTTCGAAGACAATGCATTTTTAAATGTTATTTTGACAACGATACCTATGTTATCGCCGTTATTGAATAAATAAGAAAAAACAATCTAATGTCTTGATTAACTGAAGTTAGAAGGAGTTTTTTATTGATAATAATATTCCATGTTTAATTATTTTCTGCCATTCCAATGCATCATAATTAAAAACTATGAGAGTATAATATTGTAACTCTCTTTCTATATTTAAGGAGACCTATCTATACAAAGAGGTGAAACTGATAAAGCTGCAAACTTCAATGACAGGAATTTTCGTTTAAAAGTTGCAATATTGCGGAACCAGTTACAGCCCTTTCACACGGCAGTCCAGTTTTTAACAGGATCCCGTTTTCTGCAGGATCCCGTTTGATGGCGAATGTGTTTATATGCAAGCGTTCACACGAGCATCCCGCATGCGAGATCTTGCAAAAACCGATCCGGTCGAATTGTGCCGTTCGGTTTTGTCACTAGAAACTGGATCCGAAGTCCAGTAAAAAGCGGGATCCCGTTTAATCACACATATATTTCAATAGCAGTGTTCACACGGCTTCCTGCGTGCGGTTTTTTGCTGGACACTGTTGCTGCTGGACTTTTTACTGAATCCTGCAAAACTGAACTGCCATGTGAACACAGCGTCCAGTTTAGCAGGATACCGTAAAAAGCCGATCCTGCAAAACTGGACTGCCGTGTGAAAGGGCTGTGACAGGTCGGAGTGTCGTACAGTATTTTGTTTTTGTGCCAAAATGCAGGACGTAGGGAATATTACGTCATCATTTATGTATCAGATATTGCTGTTAAAGACAATTAATATTACTTGTGGGAAATTAGATTACATACCTGCTGACCTACTATCTAATTTTATAGCTAACAAAAAAACCCGAATATAAGAACCGGAAAAATATTTAAACATGGCATGGATACCTATATCAAAATAGTCGTCAACATACACAAAACAGGAGAGAAAATATTGAGACTGTTCAAAAACTAGACAGGCGATAGATCAATTGTAGAACCTAACAAAACTTTTGTGCCAACAGAACTATAGGTAATAGGTATCACACGCCTAAGCGGATTACATACTGATATTCACAGTTTCCCGCAACTATCTATCAAAAGTGATCGAACAATTTGTAAAGGTTACATACATGAGAAAAGACTCTGTGTTTTTCCCTACATACTCTATCAATCATTACCAACATACATCTTGACGTACCTACTTATCCTAAGCGCAATTTCCACACACACAGAAAAATCTACAAAACAAAATCAGAAGACCAAGGTCTACAAAGTGTATTTAAAGGCAATTGTAAAAACATGTTATCAAAACCAATCTGCCTAGCCTTTGCCCAACAATGTTAAGGTCGGATTCCAGTCTAACCGCGAACCATAGCGACTATCTAACCTCCACAACTCAGTAACTGGGTAATACATACGATATCCCTAGGTAAGACTGGTTGTTAGTCTTTCGGGGTTCTGACGACCCGTAACGACTGTCAAAGATCCACGAATGACAGGCGGGACCAACAGCTATACTATATTATATTATATAGAGTCAAAATTTGTGAGTTTTTATTTAGGGGTCCTACCTAATATTCCGAACTACTGATCCGATTTCGAAAATTCTTTCACTAATGAAAATTCTTTAACAGTAGGTATGCCGATATTTTATGTTAAAACAAGAAATTTCATGTGAATGAAGTCGCGGACAGAAATTAGTTCTAAATAAAGGCACTGCTTATTATAATAACCTAGATGATTCTTAGAAGAAGCTCATTTTCCGTGGGCTCAATTTTTGCAGTCTTTTACATTATGTTTAGTTTTAAAATTGGCCTTCTACTGTTACGTTGCTGCAAGGTGAATACATGCAATATATTATTCTTTCCAACCATGTCGTGTTCACTAAGCCGGAGAAATGGGATATTGCATTGTTTATACGCTATGGGCTTACTACCTCGTACTGCACAGACATTATCTTTAAAGCTATTTGGCTCATAGCTTGTAGCTGTTCGAATACGCTCTGTTTCCACATTGGTTATATTGTGATAATGGATATGGAAATATAATATATAACATGTAACGAACTAGTAGGGTCATACGACCAAAACACTTTCACTGTAATAAAAATGCGACCTAATAGGTACGTATGTGCTATTTACACCCCGAAAAATTTATTGTGTCACAAAAATATTATACAATAAATAAATAAAAAAATATAGTTAAAGTTTTTATGTTACCTACCTCATACAATAAGATAATAAACTTTCCGTGAATAAATTCAACTATACTCCCTGGCGTTGCAGTAAAACAATGCAGTAAGGACATGAGAATGGCTCCAATAAAATTTCTATACGACTTCAGTAGTGCGAGTAGATAGCGAAATTACTAAGTATAGTAAAGTGCAGTGTAAACTTGGTCTTGGCATGGAGTAAACTTACAAACTAACACGACATAACTTCTGTACTCGGTAATGATATGAAAGTCGTAAATATGTACTAAAGAAGAGCACAGCTGGCAATAGACTTGACTGCTAATAAAAATATAAGTTTTAAAAACTGTAGCCCGACTAAGGAAAAATAAAAGTGATCGAAACAAGAAAATATTTAAGACGGAAATCAAGACATGAATGGTCAAGGTAAAGCCGTGAGTGGTCGCATGCCTGTATACCATGTGGGTGCCAGAAACACCTACAAAATTATAATCGGGTAAAAAAGAACCGAAACTTGATGACGCAATGGATTCGATAAGTAAACAAGCAAACATTCCTGTAGCTTAGTCAAAGACATTCTGAATAAAGACACCTCAAAAGTAATGCAAATAGTGAAGACGTAAGATTTTTAAGAAGTCGAACACAATATTTTGCTGATCATACTCATTACAAGGAGCTCGGTCAGTATAGTTGCTCAAAATAGTCATTCACAGCCCCTGACATCTAATCTGCTAAGTACAGGTCCCTTTGATCTAACATAACCTCACTTTACCTTCATTACATGAATGAAATGAATAGGTAACCACCACAAATAGGTATCTGATTACCTACTAGAGAAAACAAGAAGGTACACATTATGTAATTGGTAATATATCCAGTTCAGTTTTATCATTTCGTTACCTTTAATGAATCAATATTACCTACCGACCTGGAGAAAATATAAATAACCACAATATGAGAAAGCATGATCATGCGCAAGTTACCGTGGCCAACTTGGAAAACGTTAAATAGACTTAGTAACCAAGTAGGTCGCAGTAAGGACAACCTCCACAATTGGGGATTAGGGCGGTTCAGATCTCCTATGCGTATGCGGCGTCTCTCCACAGAAAATGGCTCAACTCCCATCTTGCACCGCATGCCTTGTCACCTGCACACGTGAGGAGCTAATCGCTGCATCACGGTATTTGCGTTGCTGAATTTTGGGCCGAACAAAAAAAGTATATGTCGGAAATACGTTACTGAGTTGACTAATCAGGACGCCAGCGCCGCCTAGCGGCACTCGCCAGAGTCTACTACAAAAGGCTCGGACCAGGTGGAGCTAAGCAGAAGTTCATCGGTGGCGGTCAAGCAGTGAACACGTTTAGAAACTGTCGCGCGTTTCGAATAGTTGTGTCGTGTACCTACAGTGTGTGAATTGCTAGTGTGATTAATGTGATCGTAAATTATAATTTGATCTGAACTGCAAACGGTTTTTCTATTGTGCAATAACCAACAATACCCACAGTACGCCCACAGCGGTTCAAATATGCCTGATAATAATGAAAGAGACACATACCCTTCTCCGTTACATATACAGTGTGTCTGGTCACCGGTGTCCGACCCGTTAAGGGTCCGGCGAACACAATATTCCAAAATGCGTTTGGAATATTGTTATCTCTGTTCTGTTGTGTTTTTGTGTTGTTGTTGTTGTCTGTGTCTGTTGTGTGTTATGTGTGTTGTGTGTTGTTAGCGTTGTTACTAGCTATCGCAATTTATGATAAATTTGGATGTGTTCCGTAATACCAAAAATGATGAATGAAAACCTAATATTCTTTCATAATTTTTTCTATACTTTGTAACTTGATAATATAAGCTATGCTTCTGCCGAAACAATATTCCAAATATTGTTGTTTATAATACAGAAAAAACAGTACGAAAACATGTCATTTAGCTCTAAAAATTGTGCGAATTTCAATTCGCTTAAACTTTATTTTAGGTAAGTTTTTTTGGAAAAAAAAGATGTACAAGCCTAGATAAATACTGTCTAAATCCGAATATTAACATAATATGATGGAAATATGCTCAAATTGCAAATGATTTAGGTATTACGTTTGTATGGAAAATTCTAGGGTCGCCGCGGTCTTAAGGCGAAGTAATAAGATCAATTTTATCGACAAATCCACCATAATAAGGCATTTTGCCTCTGTTGTACTGAGTATAGTTGTTTTATTTATTTTGTAATATCTACCGATGTAGAGGTCCTACAGATAATAGTGGTTTCGTTCGACAGCTACAAAAGTAGGCAATAAGTTGACACTAAAAACTCCCATTGATACTTTAAAAAAATACTTGTAACTTAAAAATTTAGTTGTTTTTTTTACTTATTTCAAAATAGTAGGGGCAAAATGCCTTAATATGGTGGATTTGTCGATAAAATTGATCATATTGCGTTGCATTAACGGGTCGGACACCGGTGACCAAACACACTGTATAGTTTTTCGTGTTATTATAGCAATCGACAAGCTAAGAAGAAGAATGATCATGCAGATCCAAAATGACTGTAGCGAGTAAAAAATCATCCTTCACCACACTATGTAATATTCCCGTCCGTGTACTGACAGTGTACCTACTGTTTTCTTTGCATCGAAAAAAACGGCACACGTTCAATCTTCGCAGTCTGTTAACGTCAAACAAGCACAACGGGAACGAACCTGCAATTGGTTCAACGGGAATGCTTTTCTTAGAAACATGTCTTGCATCTGTTACAAGGATATAGTGCTGTCGTGCATTTGTTAATAGAAAACGGTGACTGTTATGTCTTTGTTGAGTTAACCTCTTTCCTGGACAAGATTGACTTAACTCTCATCTGCTTAGCGATAAAAAAAAAACGTAGAAAAGTTCGTAAAATTGTTTATACATTTAAGGAGCTAACGTCCATGAAGAATACGTAAATAATGTAGAAAGACTTTCCAACAATTTTTCACATCCGTGCAATAACGAGTTCTGTCGAAACTATAATCGAAAACCTCAGTAGTCTCTGCTATCTTCTTTCGCTTGACATTTTAAGTGTGTGTAAAATTCTCTAAGAAATATATATTACTAGCTGTTGCCCCTGACTTCGTATGCTATCCAGGATAAAAAGTAGACTTTGTCCTTCTCCAGGACATGGTCTATGAATGTGCCAAATTTCATCCAAATCCATGCAGCCGTTTTAGCGTGAAAGCTTAATAAACAAACTCACTTTCGCATTTCGAATAATTATTATATATTAGTTAGGATGAAAGTCGTTGGGGCCCAGTATTTTCCCCTGAGACACGCTTCAATTAACTGTGGACGTTACGTTAATGGAAGTCGTCTTTAAGTTTACTTCTTATTCCAAAGAACATGAATATAATTTAAGTATAATTAAGATATAACAAGACATTCTCATTTGTGGTTGGCAAACTTTTCTAGTTATTATGAAGGATAATAAAATGGGTCTTAAAGCCATTTTGTGAAAAGTAAGAAAATGGTAGTATAATTTTGTTTGCTAAGCTTTCGCTGTGCTTGAAGCTTGAATGAAGAATGACAAATGTGCTACAACAATATTAATACAATTTGAAATTGCTTAGAAGCAGCAATTCCAAGTATTTTTAATAGTATCAGTAAGTTCAAACTTAGAGCTTAAATGCGACGTTTATTTTTACACAGAGCACCACCTACAGACGTACACAACAGAAATGTCAAGAACTCTTAACGAGACAGAACAATATTGCATTCCAACTGTAGCCGTGCCCACAAAGCAATATCATTTGTCATACGATGCACGGTTGCTAGACTTGCCACGAGTATATTGGCGTAATCGTGAACTAGGCAAGTATAGCTGCAGATACAACTGGAATACAAAACAGACATAATTTTTTTCGACTCATTAATTCTACCTTCAATGTTGCCTCTTGAGAAATAAATAATCTACCAAATTACATTAAAGGAAGAGTCCCAAAGGCAATGATTAATTAAGTGACCGTAATAACTCATTGTGTCAACTCAGAAAACTAATATAAAAAGACAGAAGAGGTTCGTTTTAAAATGCTGAACGTCAGACAAAAGGTGGAACACAATGGTACTCGAAAATTTTGATTTAATAGACGGAAACTTTAGTGTCTATAATTTTACAACCATTTCTAAAGTTTCAGTCGTTAGTTCTAGTAGTAACCACAAGTTGGACAATACTGGAGGACTTAATAACATCTCTGTCTGTGCAGTACAGCCAAAGTTCGGTAATTAATAATTCCGGGAAGCGAGAACTTGTAAATTAAATCCAACAATAGGTACGAGTTCTACACGTTAAATAAAACATGTGCGATACAAAGTTATTGTCACGTAACGCAAGTTCGTCGGCACGTGCCTTAAATATTTCATGCAACGTCTAGCGGGTTACATCATGTACCTAGCTATTAACAACCATGGCAACATGATCTTTACAAGCATAATGCATAAATCATAATCTTCAAGCAGGCGTTCGAAACAAACAAAACGGAAAGACTGAGACAAGAGGCGACGCGTATTAATTTAAGAGCAAAAATTACTGAATATTTCAACTTTCTGTAAAATCAACATTTTCTGTATCAAATTAAAGGTTACTTTGGAAGGTCCTTCAGTTCTTCTTGCCTACTCGTTATTTTCTAATAACATTGTAAAGTGTCGGCTTTATGAACCTCTAGTGTAATAATGTAGAAAGACTTGCCTACAAACACGTAGCTCAGTTATAATATAAACGGTGTATATTAGACAAAAAAAAATAAAAAATATTATATAACATAAACTCTACTCTGAGAATAGGAGTTTACTAGAGTACTCATTACGCTACTGAAGGACCTACTTCTAAACTAAGACTGAAGTGGCTTATTTTGAAATTCCATAAAGTTTAATTGGATTTTTCGTCCTTTTTAACCGCAATTGCTTACTTAAACGTTGTGTTTTTCAAAAGAAATATCATGGCAAAACTTTGAACGGTACAAATTAGGTTACGTATCATACTTTTCTGTAGTAATTTTCATATTTCGTTTCAGGTGATCCAACCAACTTAAGATATTATAAAGATGAGTAGAACTTTTCCAACTTACGCTATCTAGGCTATTACATAAGTCTGGTCTTAGTTTATGAACCAGAATTGTTTAAAAACAATTTTCTGTTGTGAACAAATCAACAATAACGGTTGACCTTATTAAAATCCGTCTAACTAATTAACAAAGTTAATCTCCTGACGCAGACTCTCGAGACATTGAGAATATTCAAGAGAGTAGCGAAGGACAAGGGACCGATATCGATTCTTTAAGTAGTGAAGCGATCGTGGTAGCTGAAACGTGCTTAAGAACCTGCGACAGACTATGTTAGAACGAGTTAAGACAGTGTCAAGATTCATAGATGAAGTATATGTGGATGATGCTAAGAGGTTAGGTTAGGCAATTCTAAGACTCAAAGAATCTTCAAAGTCCTTATAAAACACGTTGTCTGGAAATTTTCATATATCTTGTGATACTGCTGAGAAATGCCGAGTCCAGTAATAAACTGAAGAATTTATAGTGCTTTAGTCCTGACAAATCTTGCTTCGTTTACGAGGAGTGCTTTAACACTTCCGTTTTTATTTTGTATTTAGTTAATAGCATTGGTACGCTTTATTAAAAATTACATAGAATTTTATTAAAAAAATTACAAAAGCTAATCCAATAACATGGACAATTTGCAATTGTAATGAAGAGCTAATACATTCTACAAATAACAATAACCTAAAATCTGAACTCTCAAATAGTTCTGAAAACTTCTAAGAAACTGAATTACTGACGAAGTCTTAGCCCGACGCCTTGTTGCATTCAAATTACTTCGAAACAGAAGAATTGGTAATTAACGAATTTGCTGGCTTGGTAAATGAGTTTTGTTCTATCAGTGAAATAATGATGAGTTTATCTGATCTGATATTTTCTTTGCTAGTGACTCTAGGGTCACAATTACTATGTGGATTGAACTTCATTCTTCTATTCTTTCTTAAATTGTTCTTTCTATCATTTACTTCACTGTTTTATCGCATTCATTTAATCCCTTAGTTCAAGGTTTATAGAGTTACATGTCGTTTTATTATACCTGATATTCGTATTTCATCAAGATTTTATATGACCTACTACCAAAGTTAGATAGGATAAGTTACTGGAGAATATAGCTGCCTTGACGAGATTTTCTGCAAAGTACACCTAGAGATCTTCAAACATGTAATTTTCGGAATATGTTCAAATAAACGTTGACATAAAAGAAGGATACAAGCGTAAATCTCCCATGATAAAGTATTTTTTCGGCATAACAAAGATATAAATTTGCCATAAATTCGTATCTTATTACAGAGAGTGTCTCGACGAACTCTTTACACTTGATAAAACTTTGTTTCTCGCGCCAGCATCGACCTACCTTTCGTTGGCTTCGTCATAATATCGAGAAAATACGGCAGTTTAATGTGTTCTGTTTCCTATAAGGAAATGTCTGCAGGTAAATGTATTTAGGTAACTTTGTGACATGTTTGAGGATCGATGAGAAGTCAAATTGGCACTTGGTTTGGTAAATGGAGTTCCATTTCGAAATCGAAATATATAAAAATCAATTGCCGTGCGTTAGGCTGCCTGTCCACCGGAGCGGAGAGGAGAGGAGAGGAGCGGAAATGTGTCAATATTAACCAATAGAATCAAAACTCCGCTCCCGAGGTGCGATTCTATTGGTTAATTTTGGCACATCTCCGCTCCTCTCCTCTCCCCTCCGCTCCAGTGGACAGGCAGCCTTAGTCTCGCAAGAAGTCGAAAATGGCTAGACCGATATATTATAATAATATCTTTTTTGTTATTTTCGTCTGTACGAAAAAAAATTTTTGGAAGGCCCACCGGAAAAGTCAGGCATTTGGATGAGGAGATGAGACATAAAATTCAGCCGGGTGACGCCGGGCACGAACAGCTAGTTTCTTATATTTGTTTTTCATTAAGATGTTTTTATTGATTTCATATAAACTTCGGCAGTACGCAGTTTGATATCATTACCATGATACGCGTGTTGGATCATAAAATGCAGGAATATATTCTACCATGACAAGGTAGGTATAAATATTTTATGATGATGGTATATACTAATCGGGCTTACAAGGAGTCCGTATCATCTCATACAGAAATGGAGAAAAGAAAGGATGCATAAGTAAGCAAAGTTATTTACGACTGGGACTGCGGGTGTTACTTTACTATTTTTATTCCTACCACGTAGAGATCTTGTGAGGGGTTGTGTTTTGTCAATTTACTATAATCTCGCAGAATCGAACAACGAATGATGTGATCAAGAATGGTAGGGTATTGTGATATTATGTAAAACAAGACTCTCTTTTCTTTTAATATCACACTTAGTAGGTACCTTTGTTCTTGAATATGATTTAAAAAAGAAATGTAACAATTTCAAAGCTGCAAGAAATAGGGATGCGACAGTGAATTTGATAGTGACAGAGGCAAGCCTATTTTTTATTCACCAGCAAGTCCACAAACCTTTCTACCCCAACAAACCGAATGCATGATATATGCGCAACATTGACAAGAAATAAAAGCAAGAGAACCAAACCTATAAAACGTGGTAAGGATAAAGTATCTAGCATCGACGTGGAAATGCGTTGTCATTTGCAAACAGCAGGTCAGCCGTTTTGTTACACACAAGTACATAAACCTTCTATTGCTTTTGCGTCGCAACACTCGATAAGTATCGATGAGATGTACTCGTATACGTCATGGAGTGTTTTGAACTTCATTCAAAATTATATATATTGTTACCTATTAAATCTTAGGATGTCTGCAAAATTACATGGAACAGAGTTGATGGCTGCTAGATATACCTACATAAAAAACTAGAAGCTTCAACATATTAGCTTCACTCAAACGAACTACGAACGTCCAAATATACTTTTATTAAAAACCTGTAAGCTTGACGAAAATAGGTAGAGGCACCGATAGATAGTGCTGTCATAAATGCTCAAGTGCATTCAGGCGCCATCTACCGACTATTCTAAATAATACTCGCTGAGCCAAACGATCAGACCACCCAACAGATGTCGTTGTTGATGCTGTTTGCGAGAAAACCATCTAGGTGGCGCTGTTAAGCGAGGTAAAGATGTACCGCAAAATTCATAGATGGCGTTGTACTGAGGTTTTCAGATTATTTTATGCTACGTCAGAAAGTCGAACGGTTATGTGGAAGGTTATAATAAAATTATAAACAACGTTAACGTTTTACTGTAATACCAGTATTTTGTTTTAACATAGGAACACAATACTGGTAATTTTTTGAGTAGGTTCCACGTTTTGTTCAATATATAAATAAAAAAAAAAGAATCCTCCACTTACTGATTTTTAGCAGTTGTTTTTTTTTTGGAATTTTACCTGAAACAAAAAAATTATATTAAATACTTGAGACAGTGAAAATCTAAGAATATAAGACACTCTTATTATTTATAATGGTCTCTAAGCTTTAAAAACGAGGTAAATGTTTACCGCTACTGATTGTTTGCAAGGTAAAACCTCAATCCTTGAACTGTTTAGTAACAACAAATCATGTTGATAACCAGAAAATTACGAGTAAAATACGAAGTAGAACATCTTATAATATATGGAAATATCAAAGCTACATCTTAAGCGCCAGTTCCTCGTGTCAACGAATTTACATAATTTATATGGCAATTTCCCCCCTTATTTTTCAATTTAGCATTTTCGCCCTTCCAGAAATCGATGCAAACAGCGTCATCTATTAAATTCTTACATTTTATAATATAAAATAGGTTTACATATGAAGGGATCAAGGCAATCGCGGGAGGCGTCTGAACGTAAATTAATAATGTGAGGATAAAAAAATACCTTCACGAGACTACGCAGGTAAAGACGGTATTTAATTAATGTCTTCCGGATATGGTTAAGACGCAGATATACGCCAGTGGCCTTCAGTGGTTAGCTTGCGTGTTGTGTACTGAGCTCACGCAACGCGTCGATGTCCAGCCAGTAATAGGACTCCCCAATCAAGGACCGCTGTCCCAAATTAGACGCATTATTAATTTATTATACATAAAACAAAAGGGATTTTAATAAAACACGTAAAACTACAGGATCAATAATTAAATTATCTTTCAAATGGTGAAGGTTTCAGAAAAATACGCTTGATAGATTTTGCGTGATTACTTATCAGTTTTTATCCGCGTTAGACATAACTTTACTTTATTTCAATACGTAATAAAACTTAATCTAAAATATTCATATATTGCTCTAATGTAACATATATTTTTTCCAAATCATTAACACTACTCTTTTAGAGGTGATCTTCAGTATAAAATCATGAAAAGTCGGTTATCGTCGTCTTAAACGATTATACGCATTATGTTTATAATGTCAATAAATAAAAACGTTTTAGGAACGGTCGATTTAGCTAACAATACATAATATATTACTGCAATCGTCAGTAGAGATTATAAATATATCTACTGTCGTTAATTTGGTAATGATTTGGAAAGGACTTCTTCTCAAATCCGCTTTTAAGCCCATAGTGGTTGGGTCTAAAGGTTTGATCAATGTCTACCGTCGAGCCCTTGTGGTTGGTGCTTGAGTATTATGAAAACAATATCCTTAAAGCTCTAGGTCCGGAATAATATTACAACCTTGTTTTCATCTATTTCTTAATTATTCAGATTGATATTGGAATTAAGATATTCGAGATTTATAAAACTGTTCTTATTTCAATTTTCAATTACATTTTAATAAATATGTTTTAATATATTTTCGTTATAAGACACCAATCTTTTTTTCCTCACAAAGTACATTTCGTTTAATAAATTCTGCAGTGTTTCTTGAATCTCCTTGGCGACAATTTACGAAGACTATTGGCACTCTCAGGCCGTTTCCTTTGCTTTCCGATTCACGATGATACGTAGACGCCCCCACTTTCCTGGTACTCATTACAGGAACACAGAAGAATTTTCTCGAAGATTTTAACGAAAATAAATCCCTCTTTTAATGGGTGTCTTTTCTTTGAAACATTTCGCTGTATCATTAAAGTTGAAATACGGCGATAGGTGGGCGCTTCACAATACGAAGGAATTTACTAATGAATTCTTTTATGAAAAGGGTTGTTCTGTTTTATCTGTTTCAGAATCCAGCAAAAAGAAAGTAATGATTTTCTTTACATATTTTTTTCCTGTTTAGAGTTCGATCGAGTTAACGTTTTAGGTACAGTATTTGAAGTTTGGAAGCAACAGCCTAACTAAAACTGTTTAGTTACAGCGCAATGACTCACCTAACAAGTGTTAACTTCTTGCAGTTCATTGGTTTGGTGACAGGAAGCTGGTTGGCAGACTAAGGTGTGTTTTGAAGCCTGAGTACCTACCAATTTTAGGCAATGATAGATTTTCTGTTTGGACATTAAAAGTATATAGTTTAAATGCAACTTTATACTTGACTAGCGCTTCGCTCGCGGCTTTGCCCTCGTGTAAAGCAGACTTTCTCATATATACTTTTAAATATAGAATATTACACTTAGGGATAATACAGGTTGCTTCTCATTAGTAAAGGAATTTTCAGAATAGGATCAGAAGGTCAATTCTACTAATTAACGTGCAAAGTGAAAAACATGAGACCGGAATGCGATGACATTGTGGATAGACCAAAAAATGGTATTCTACTAATCTTAAAATTCGGTTTGTGAACATTCCGGTCGCAATATCATCGCAGGCTAGTCTCATGACGTTCAACCTTGTTTTCGATTACAAAAATAAACATATTATCATGTTGGTTCAATGTATGCAGACGATATTGTGATAATTAGTGATACTTAAAATTTTTGCAACTTTATTTTATAAACTTTTTAATGTCTTGATTAGTTCGCTTGGTTATGTACATATTTATAGTATTTTCATTTCCCGTTTATTATTTTAATACTTTAAAAATACAAAACCAATAAAATAAATAACCGGATAGAAAGCTAAGTTGGAACGTATTGGTATCGCGAC
Organism: Conistra vaccinii; assembly: GCA_948150665.1. NCBI lineage: Eukaryota > Metazoa > Arthropoda > Insecta > Lepidoptera > Noctuidae > Conistra > Conistra vaccinii. Next base: position 6,184,163 of record OX411328.1, read on the forward strand.
GCGCAAGCGCGATGCGTACGATTTAACATGTCAAGAGACGTCAATAAATTGAATGTCAAACTATAATTTAAAATCATTTTCATTTAATAAATTGTTGATAAATTAATGTAAGTAATGATTTATAGCACTATCACAGGAAGAAAGAAATTTCTCGAATAATTATAGTGCCTACCTAGCCATAAGAATTTTTTTCAGTACCTATCTATATTATCCAGGAGGAATATCACTGTATTTCGGAACATAATCCGAGCATAGCATCCAGGATAAATACCAATTGTTATAATCGTTCAGGATAAATACCAACTGTTGTTCGTTGTGTGAAGAGTTGCAGGGAAAGTCATACAGATACAGAAGTTTCGCTATGCTGTAAAACCTGCGTACCGCCCCTACAACAAGGGTTTGTTGTTAGCATCAATGGCAGATTCTTTGATACCTTTAAGGTAGATGAAGCTTTACAGCGGATTTTATTATAATTATTTGCAAATGAAGGTGCCTACCTATACCAACTATTCGGCACAAACTGAAGGCTGTATTCTAAAAATAATTTCTAATAGGTACTAGTAAGGTTCTGCTTATTACTGTAACAATATAAATAAAAGTATATTTTTCATTTGCCTTTTTCATTTCTTTATTATGAATTCGTGCTCGTTCTCGCAAGACAAAACGATCGGTCTGCTCGGTAAATAGATGACTTCTGCAGCTTGCTTACTCTATGTCTCTGTTTCCCTTGACAAAGACTCGTTAACGTAGCTTGAATTTGCATGTATATTTTGTCCGTTGGCACATCTATTTTGTTAAAAGTAATTTGAAAATCCTATTGTATTAAAATAATACAAAAATAAATTACTACAAACATGACAAAACATACAAAAAAATTGCAATAGTCAGGGATCGAACTTACAATCAAAGTCACACAAGGCGGACGTCGAACAACCCCGGCTATACGGTTGGTGTATAAACTAATAAAATAGCCTTTCTTATACCTATACGTCAAAAAATAAAAGCTAACTGCGAAAAGACACATGACACTTCCTATTGTAGTAAGAGAGCCCGTGACCAAATTATTTTCCTAATCGTTTTACGACCAAAACCGTTAAGATCGAAAGATTTGAATCCTAAAATCCTAAATTCAGGAATTTTTCGCGTACCTACCTGACCTCATTTTCAAATATTTATGGCGAAAAAAATGACCGAACTGTTTCATAGATTTTCCGAATGTAGTTGAACGATACAATTTTCAGGTTTTTTTCGTGGTGCCCAGATATAGAAAAAAATTGTATTAGACAAGTTTAGTGTAGCACCTTACTAATTAGACAATTTTTCTATAGTCATAAATAATAAAAAAAGAAAATGTATTTACGTACGATTGTAAAGACCTTACCCGAAACGATTGAACTGAAATTCAAGGACTTTTATTATAAATTAGACAAAAGGAAACTGGAATATCATTTGGAAAATACTGTTTATTGAAAAAATTGCATCGATTTTAATCATTGTCGGGCTCATCATCGTTGTCGTGAGGAATAGGTGCGTAACAAGTACCGCGCGTTTGCCGGAAGACTCCCATACGTTCTTTTTATTTATGGAATTATAGGTCACATTTAAAATGTCTGAAAACAGGTTTTTGGTAACCTCAGCCAGCAGCAATGCAAAAGATTTAAATAACATGTAAACCAAGTTGCTATGAGACAAGTTGGTTAAATATTTGGACATTTTCTTAAATGTACTCACGCTTTAAGGCGCAAAATGTCTGAAAACAAACTTTTTCGTAATAAGGTGACGAAACCTGTGTACATTTTTAAATATCAGATATATCGTGATAAAACCTTCTGACTAATACAGACTGCCCACCGAGTCGAGTTCAGAATCATCTAAACTAATGATTTTATACAGTTTTGGCCGTAAAACGATGCAACATTGTTTTGGTCGTGGCTTCTCGTACTACTATGTCAAACACCTATTGACGCCTGCCAGGCAATATGTAGGTAAGAAGCAAACATTTGCTAAGAAGATTCCAAAAGGCTGTTTACGTACTTACTTTTCTAACATAGCTCCTTGTAGATACAGCGTAATGATTTTCATTTCAGAGCTTATATACGTAAATTGCAATTTTGTCTTGTCTTTTACCATCCCGCAGTATACTATCGAAGAACCGGATCAAAATACAATATTTCTCTTCCCCCCCATAACAAAAAACGTGATAATGTAGGTATAGCATAAACTCAGCAGTGGGCGGAACAAGGCTGCTAGTAATGATGATGATGATGATTTATTAACCTATTTGATGACCCGACCTTTATAGAATATTTTTCCGAAATTCGTACATAAACTATTAAGTAATATTATTTTATTCAGAAGCTTGGGTATACATTAAGAGAAAGAGGTAAATGAATGAATGAAATTTATAAAAATCCATACGTGATACAGGTCTCTGTTGTCTGGTCTCACGTGTGGTTATAAATATGTGTGTCCTAAATACGTGACGTTATTGGTATAGTGAGAGAGCAAGCGTGCCGTGATAGTAGCAGGCTAAGTGCATACTGACTATTACGTCAGCCCTATAGAAGTGGAGTCATTATCATTTTAGCTGAAAGACGTCCACCGTTGAACATAGGCCTCCAAGCGTCGCCGGGCTCTGTGCTTCACAGAAGTGTAGTGACTGTAGAAAAATAAAGTTACTAGGTACCAAACTGTTCATTCTCATACTTTGAAGTGAGCAGACGTGTGCGCGCCGCGCTGCGATTTTTAATTTGTGTGTGACTTTTTGCGTTCCGATTGGCTGACGTTCTTGTTTGCGATTCCTTGTCGCTCCTGGGGTGCTGTTACGTGCGGTCTACGCCCAGTGGGCGGAGCTGAAGTGAGATAGAAGATTTTGGTGAGCCCCGCTACGAGTGACAAATTTTAAATCTTCACAAATTTTAAATCTTTATTGAAAAACTTACAAAAAGTTTTGCATTTGCCTGGGCGCGAACCCGCACTTTTTCGACGCTCGCTGTTTGAGTCAACGCTTGTGCACACCGAACCAACTCGTCGTACAGCTGTTTATGCAAATTAGCTGATTTATATCTACTGCCCTGCCTTCTGACTATTACGGGTGCTACTTTTTAAGTTTCTACGGATTTTGAACCGATTGGCCAACCATGCCTCGCGTGATACGCTCACCTCCACAGGGCTCCCCTAATGCCCGTGTTCTATCGGAGACGCAATCGGAACCCGACCTTTCTCCTGCCGTGTTGGCCCCGGAAAGTAGCACCTTCGGTTCGGTAAATGTTGCTGCAAGGCCGAGCTATAAGCGTTTTCGAGGCGACGATAGCTGTGTGGAGCCACTGGAGCCGGATGGTCTCGAAGAATTAAAGAGCTTGCTGCAGTCTTGGAAGGTCGACCAGGATAAAATACTTAATAAATTAGTGTCAGATGTGTCTGAATTAAAACAACAGAATTTCTCTATTCAAAAATCATTTGAAGAGATTGAAAAATCTGTTAAATTCTTTAATGTGGAATACGAGATCATGAAGACTCGCTTAGATACCGTAGAGGCAGAGCATAGAGAATATGTGAAGCGGTTCCATGAATTGGCCAACGATAGTTGCGATCATAGGGTGGCCATACTTGAAGCAAAAATTGACTCCATGGAACAACAGGCACGCCAGTGCAACATTGAGATTTGCAATGTGCCCGAAAAACGGAATGAAAACCTTATAACCATTATGGAGTCTATAGGAAAAGTCATTCATTCGCCGGTGCCGCTAAATGATATCGTGTCCATACATAGAGTCCCACATGCACAGCAGCAAGACAGCAAGCCTAAGAACTTAATTGTAAAGCTCAGATCGCGTATCGTTCGTGACAATATACTTAGCGCCTACCGTAATACGAAGAGTCTCAAGTCGGATCAGATAGGAATTTCAGGCGCTACTACGGTATCTGTCTACTTGAATGAGCATCTAACCCTTAAAAATAAAGCTTTATTTCGTGAGGCCAAAGTACTCGCCAAGAAACGTGGATTTAAGTATGTTTGGATCAGGAACGCGACGATACTTGTACGTGAGCGGGATGGAGACAAGTCAGTTGCGATTCGATCCGCTGAAGATCTCAAAAAGATTACTGCTGGCGAGAAAACCGGTACCGAGAACTAGATTTAACAACTCGATGTGCGTCACTGTCTTATTTTTTCGATTATTGTTTTCCATTTGCTTGTCGCTTTTATGTATAGTATGTGCTCTAATCTACGCTTCCTCAGAGCTTTGTATGTACTGCTGTCCTTTTTCAACTTGTCATATTTGCTTGTTTTCATGCTATGCGCTTTTAACAACAGTTCCAATGTTATATTTCCTCCAGTGTCTTAATTGCGTGTTGTTACAATTTTATATTTTAGTGCCTAAGTGTCTGCTTAAAGATTTACATAGCGATGCATCGGACCTCATATTTGGAATTACCTTTTCAGTGTCATGGATCGTAAATAACTATGTTAATTATTATTATTGTTGTAAAATTTTAATTATCAATGGCTACTAATAACATTGTGACTTATTATCAGAACTGTAGAGGGGTCCGCACGAAGTTACACACATTGTACATGAATATTATGGCGTGTTCCTATGACGTCATTATACTGACGGAAACCTGGTTGATTCCCAGCATCCAGGATAACGAATTTATTGACGATCGTTACGTGGTCTTCAGATGTGATCGCGATCGTTCCGTGACAAATAAGGGGGACGGAGGAGGAGTTTTAATAGCTGTTCTCCGTGAACTGCGTCCTACCAAGTTACCAACACAATTCGTCCGGGCAGAAGTTGAACAAGTCATTGTCCAACTGCCTGCTTCCCAGCACAATAAACGCCATATTATCAGTGCTACGTACATACCACCGCGAACGCATGAGGTAATATATACACATTACTTAGACATGCTGCAAGACTTAGCTAACGACCCTACTACCGAATCTTACTTTATTATCGGTGATTTTAATCTACCTGACATTGATTGGTTGGACCGTGGGAATCAAGCAATCGCACAAGTTTCGAACACAATCGGGCGATTATTATTGAATTTCATTAATTTAATTGGTGGCTCACAATTCAATGTTACTAAAAACAAATTAGGTCGAATACTAGACTTGTTTATCTCAAATGTTGACTGCCAGTCTGTATCATGCAATGCTCTACTTGAACCCGATAGTCATCATCCAGTTTTTTCTATATTGACTTGTCTGAACACATATTACACTCCGCTAAAATATCGCTCGGTTCGTAGACATAACTTTTATAAAGCTAATTACGATCATATAAATTCTGACTTGAGTAAAATTAACTGGAGCTTGGTACTATCTCACCTTGACTCTGATCAAGCTGTTAACGTCTTTTATGAGACATTATACGGTATTATCAAGTCACATGTTCCGCTGACTAGAATAAGAAACTCAGGTTTTCCTGTCTGGTTTACACCCTCTCTCATAAGAATCTTTAAAGCAAAAGAACGTGCTTGGATAAGATGGAAGAAGTACAATAATCAATCTGACTACTTTACATTTTCTAACTATCGCAAGCTTTTCCATGGTGAGATATTTAAATGTTATCGGATGTACATTGATTCGGTCGAAAACAGCATTCCTAAGAATATAAAGCATTTCTGGTCCTACATCTCTTCTAGAAAAGGAAAAGCTAACTATCCGGCTAGTATGTATTTCAGAAATGTTTCTTCAGATGACCCCATAGACGTTTGCAATCTATTTTCATCTTTCTTTTCCTCTGTCTACGAACCCTCTACTTTAGACCCTGGTAAATGGCAACCATCAGGTCACTCTGCAAATGGCTCGTCTTGTATGGCTGATCTCTATCTATCTACGGAAGCAGTACGCGTGGCTTTAAAATCTTTAGATTCCACTAAAGGGGCCGGACCTGACGGCTTACCACCCAGTTTTTTCATAAAAACGCATGATAACTTGTGTACTGCATTATGTATAATTTTTAATAAATGTTTGAGTGCCGGTATTTTTCCTGCAATTTGGAAACGTGCGTTTATAACCCCTGTTTATAAGACTGGTGATAAGAACAATGTAGAGAATTATCGCCCCATCTCTATCCTCTCTACTTTGTCTAAGGTTTTCGAGAGTCTTGTGCATGGCGCCGTGTACCCCCACATTCATCAGCTTATTTTACCTGAGCAACACGGTTTTGTCAAACGTCGTTCAACCGCAACTAATCTGTTAGTATTTACCAATTACTTATTTGAGAATTTGGATCAAAAAGTTCAAGTGGACGCTGTGTACACGGACTTTCAGAAGGCTTTTGATAAGGTAGATCACACGCTGCTTTTAGAAAAAATAGCTTTCAACGGAATACGTGGTAATTTGCTTAGATGGTTTGTTTCATATATTTATAACAGGACCCAAAAAATTGTTGTCAATGGTTATGAGTCGGACCCTATAGTTGTTACATCTGGCGTGCCACAGGGATCCATTTTAGGCCCTCTTCTCTTCATTATATTTATTAATGACATTAAGAAATGTTTTATCAATTCTAAGTTTTTAATGTATGCGGATGATATAAAAATTTACAGATCTTGCAAGAATATACAAGACTGTCTGCTTCTTCAAATGGACCTAGACAGATTATATACATACTGTAACAACAATAAGCTCTTTCTCAGTCTACCTAAATGTCATGCCATCTCGTTTACCAAAAAGAGAATTAAATTAAATTTTAAATATGCAATTAATGATGCACTCCTAAATGAAGTTACCTCTGTTCGTGACTTAGGTGTCACACTGGATGCCAGTTTGCACTTCGACAAACATGTTGATAATATAGTAAACAAGGCGTATCAGATGTATGGTTTCGTCATGAGATCGTCACGTGACTTTGTGCGGCCCTCTACGTTCTTATTGCTTTATAAGACTTTGGTGCGATCCCAGTTAGAATATGCCGTCCCCATCTGGAACCCTTTCTACGACAAATACGGCACTAGAATTGAAAGGGTACAGAAGAAGTTCTTGCGGTCGATGAACTTTAAGTGCTTCCAATCAAAGGTTCCTTACGGGCAGCTATTGAAACGGTATGGCGTTCTGGATTTGGCATCTAGACGGCTGTTACTTGATGTAATGACACTGTATGGCATATGTAATAACAAATATGACTGTGTTGACCTTACAAACAAATTATGTTACAAGGTACCCAGAAGTGTTATTCGAAGGGGGGTGCGCGTGCCTCAACTGTTCCATACAGACATATGCAGGACTAACGCTGGAGAACGTGCACCTCTACGTCGCCTTGTTGATTCCTACAACACGCATTTTATAGAACTAGATATATTTTGTCTAAGTAAGCAATTATTTAAGAAAATGGCTCTGGACATTTTGTTTTGTTTAGCGAATAATTTAAGTTAAGTTAAGAAACGCAGCAATATTGTGGCAGCGACTATTGTTTTTTTTTTTTGTTTTGTTTTTTAATTAATTTTATTTTTTTATCACATGTCTTCAGCACTTCTTTTAACCTTTAGTTAAAATGTGGACAATGGTGTGGGTTACATGTTTGTTAAATATTTGGTTAATTATTTCTTTGTATTTTGTAGCATGTAACTGTTTTTTGTCCCTAATAAATAAATAAATAAATAAATAAACTGAATATTTTTTATTAAATAGTCAACTATTTATTGATACAAACATATACAATATTACACATAACAACACAAGTAATACTATGTATTAGGGCGCTTGTAAACGTTTTTTTCATCGGACAAGTACAAGACATCTGGCAATCCGTAAAACCTTCCTGCTCATTCTTCCCGCCCCGTGTCTTCCGCGTGATTCCTCCAAAGAGTAATGTAATAGTGTGACACCCCCGTGCCTAGGAGAGCACGTACACCCACTGGTACCTACTAATCTCTTCCCGGTTACGTCGTATTGCCCTCCCATCGGACTATGAGAGTGAGGCAAGAGGAAGTGCTCTGTATGCGCAAACACTTGCCTTATTTTCTATAGTAACTCTTGTACACTTGACTGTCTCCGTTGAAATAGGCCGCCGTGGCCGCAAATTAGGTCGGGACTACGTACGTATCTTATCTAAATGTATGGAATCTAGAAAGGAGACATAATATTAAGTACAATAATAGTGAATCGACAAATAAATTCTATTATTCATTACGCATATTTTTTTTAATAACGGTCTAAGTTCCAGCCTATTCTCGGAGCTTTCTGTCACAGGGTAGTGCTCATGTGTTTTGAACACGTGGGTGGTTCAGGGCCAGCGTGACTGTGAATCTGAAGAAATATAGTTTTGACCCGCTACGAAAGTCTGGCAGGAACTACTAGCTACTCGCACAAAACGCAGGGGTTATCAAAATCGGGAAAAAGTAGATATAGTGATGACGAAGATGCTTAGAATAATATGCTGCCTTCTAGCATATTAATCTATAATATTTTGATATATTATAATGTGAACTTAGTAGACCAACCTTGGCTGGATAAACCCAGTCAATTTCTTCGCTTATCATGTGGGATATGCGGCTTCAGTTCGTAAGACTTGGTTAGTCTGTATGCTTTTACAAAAGCACGGTCGCTTAAATTGAAAATGTTTTGATGTGAGGCCGGCGATGCTGAGAACAGCTGCTGCTGTGTTCTCTACGTTGTTCTGCGGCCAATTCGTCGTCTGCACTTTTTGCGAGGAATGAAAATTACTCCCACAGGCCGAACCCACTGGTTTTGTATTATTTCACCACACAAACACGTAAATTATTTACAACACTGTTACTGAATAAGTTTTTTCTTCATGAATCTTGGATTTCAAGATGGTTTCAAGGATAAAATCGAAATAAAATGAGAAATATGAAACTGCAGAAGCTAAATTTTCTGTCACAGTTCAGTCAACAAATAATTTCATGCTTACGTCAGTTTTGACGTTCTTATATTGACGGGAATACCAATTTTATTTTGTTTGTCAAGTCAAAACTTTAGCAGAATACCGTTTTAGTACATTTCTTATTTTCATTCTAGTCGCAATCTCATAGCACAAAACGTTACGTTTGACTAAGTTTTTTGGTTTAGCAGAATACCTTTTGCGACATTTTGGAACTTTTGCGGCACTGCGACTTGAATTTGAACGTTTTTTTAGTACGAGAATTGGCCTTCAGTACCAAGTTTCGAAAACTACCCCCTACATACAAACTCACAAATTTTACGTCTTTAAAATAGGATATTTGCACTTTAGATCTCTTTGGGTCTCCTAAGCAGGACGAGAGACATGTAACATGTGTGATACTAGTTCCAAGAGTAGTATATAGGGACATACAGGGTGTCAGGGACCCTGCCACCTTGTATCATCATCATCATCATCAGCCTATTAATGTTCCCACTGCAGGGACCCAGGCCTCCTCTCTGTGAGAGGGAGTGGGCTGTAATCTACCACGCGGGCCCAGTGCGGGTTGGCAGATGTCACATGTCTTCGAATTTTTTGGTTCTAAGACATGCCGGTTTCCTCACGATGTTTTCCTTCACCCTTTTGAGAGCAGTGGTGATGAAATTATTTACACAAAGTAAAGCGCCTGCTTGGGTTCGAACCCACGACCTACAAACTCGTAAGTCGGGGCCGTTACCACTGGGCCACCACTGCTCTCCTTGTATATAGTGGTCTAAAGCAACTTCATTACCATATTCTCAATAAATATGTAAACGCAAGATGAGGCAATATCCACCGGACATGTTCGCGCGCCCAAAGCGTGGACGATATGGTTGATTGGAGCGTAAATTCAAAGCGCAGAGAACCCTGTTTGTGATTCTATCATAGCCCGTTTTCTGTAGTCTGATAACAGTGTTAGTTCTGAAATGACGAGAATAAATTAGTTTGATGTGTGAAAACATCGTGAGGAAACCGATATGCCTGAGAGAATTTCTCGACGGCATGTAAAGTCAAGTAAGAGGCCCATGAGCGGCTTTAAAACTCTGACACCAGGTTAGTCACTCTTTCTAGCCTTTTTCCCAACTATCTTGGGGTCGGCTTCCAGTCTAACCGGATGCAGCTGAATACCAGTATTTTACATGGAGCGACTGCCTATCTGACCTCCACAACCCAGTAACTGGGTAATACGATACCCCTTGGTAAGACTGGTGTCTGACTTTCGGGCTTCTGACGACTCGTAACGACTGTCAAAGATCCACGAATGACAGCCGGGACCAACGGCTTAGCGTGCTTTCCGAGGCACGGAGGAGTCTTGGTATGTAAAGATGGTCATCCATCCACTGACTAACCCTGGCAAGCGTAGCTTAACCTGATAGATCGACCCGTGCGGCTTGTTATTACTTAGCCACGAGGTCCTCATGAAAAAAAAAAAAGAAATATTCGTTTGTTAATGAGGAGGTCGGTAAAATATTATCAGTAGACCAGTCCTATCTACTCGAGTTAGCCAAAGCACAAGATATACTTTGGTAATATACGTATCTAGGTAAAATTATGCTCACCAGCTTTCAGAATACGTATTTCTAAATAAACGAATTCAAAAGGTACATTTGTTGAAGCACCATGCCTTTTTAACCCTTAGGTACAAAATGCCTGAAGGTTTACAATGGTCACTTTTACAGACGTTCGGTCCTCTTCTATAATTGACATGTAACTCAAAACCCGAACACGAAAATTATGGAGGGAGTTCTATTTATCGATATTAAATATCAGAATCGTAAGCATTATTGTTAACCCGCGCGCGACCCGTTGGGCGGACCGCACTTAAATTGTATTGTACAGCCTCGTTTTCTGAGTCTTGTTACTAAGCCTCTTGAGACCTGAGGTTCGTACGCGACTCTATTACAGTTTATTTTGGAGTGCCTAATGGTTCCAACTGGTTGTAGAAACGAGAAACGTATGGATATTATTTACGCACAGTATGTTTTAAATATGATTGTAGTAGTCCCAATAGAGCTAGGAAAATAGAAGCTCAATACGAAATAATTCTTTAGAAACTGCCAGTTGTTAGCGATAATTTCATCTTTCAATAAGTTGTATTCTAATGCCCCGGCCGCATCTGCGTCTATCGTGACGAAGCAATGCATGCCGAAGCTTCGTATGCTTTGCTCGCTGAAAAGTTATCGTGCTAATGCGGTGGTCACATTAGCGGCATCATAATTTTAACAAATTATTGTACAATATAAATGGCTGTCCATTATTTCTACAGAGCGTCTACGCAGGTCTGCCACAACAGTTGAAGTGAACAAAGTAGTTGGACCACGTGCCACGCGAATTAACGCGCTAAAATCCTTTGATGTGTCAATCTCCGTGTATCGTATCACTGTGCGAAGCAGAAGACTAATTTAGCGTCTAATCTAAATAAAGTAGAACAAGAACAACATTAGCTAATAGCACCCAAATCAGATAACTGTTGCTTCGTATCAAGGAACTAAATGATTAAATTCAGAGTTGCAACACAAAAACCGGACCACGCTGGGTTTCCCTTCCCAGCAAAGGGTCTGGCCACCTAGATCGACGTTATTAATAGCAGCCAGAGTAACTCCAATAAATTCTAACACGCCTTTAATTGATGTTATTTAGGTACTTGGATATTGAGGGTATATTGATTGTATTTGGGCGGTAATGGGCGGTATTGTTTTAAACGGCTTTTTAGAACGGTTCCGTGAACGTGAATGGGAGAAAAATATGGGGTGACGGGCGCCTATTATCGTGAAATGTAAATTAGATTGCGGCATTGGTTGTTAAGGTGTTTATAGGATAGATTCCTTAGCACATTTTATGCACCGTCGTTACCATTAATTTAGTAGATAGGTACTTCATTTTATCAAACCTCTTACGTTAATCTATTTTTGCATAACATAACATCACGCCTTGTTTCCCCGCAGGGTTGGGCAGAGGTGTACCTATATAGTACACCCACATTTTGCCAGTAATGTTTGTCCTCTATAACATGTTAGTCCCATGAAATAGGGGGTGAGCCTATAGCCAGATTTGCCAGCAACCGGGCACAAATCCAGACTCCGGGCTCTACCTAGAAATTCCAGGTAGAAAAATCCAATAACACTGCTCGACCAGGGAATCGACCCCAAGACCTCACGCTTATGAGTAGCGCTTGCGACCACTAGTCCAACGAGGCAGTCAGTCAATCTATTTTGTTACAGGTTTCATCATCAACATTATCATATCAGCCAAAAGACGTCCACTGCTGGACATAGGCCTCCCCCAAGCACCGCCACTTCGACCGATTCTGTGCTTCCCGCATCCAGCGGATTCCCGCGGCCTTTACAAGGTCATCGGTCCATCTTGTGGGAGGCCTTCCAACGCAACGTCTTCCGGGATGCGCTCGTCACTCTAGAACCTTTCGGCCCCATCGGCCATCTGTTCTGCGAGCAATGTGTCCTGCCCATTGCCACTTAAGTTTGGCAATTCTTCTTGTTACAGGTTTATTACCATTGAATTAACAGAAAGATGGTTAACTTTTTCTATTCCTAAAGGTAAAGTGAAATGGTAGTTGTTTTCAATAGTTCTGACAACATCTGATCTCTCATTATTAGTAGGTACAGTGAATATGGTGGGTATATCTATGTATATTCAAATACATACATAGATAGCACAACTGTCTGTGATTGGCAGATTACGAAGCTATATTGGAAAGACTTCCAAGAAAATAATCCGCCCGTATTATTTCTTGGATTAAATTAAGAATATCTTAATAGATAGAGCTTTCGCTTTTAGCAAAATGTATTTCATTACTCCGCAGTATTCAAGACTTTTATTTGGCAGCTTTTTATAAAAGTCGGCTTTATTGAGCTCATTCAAAAGATGAACTCAATAGGATGACTTTATTTTACTATATTAGTAAAATCTTTTACATTTTGAAATATTGTGCATACGTAAATAAGTATAGGAGCAGTGGTAACCAGTGGTAACAGCACCGACTTACGAGAAGCAACCAAAGTTCAAAACCAAGCAGGTGCTTTACTTTGTGTTAATAATTTCATTACCACTGCTCTCAAAACGGTGAAGAAAAACATCGTGAAGAAACGTGTCTTGGAACCAAACAATACGAAGACATGTGACATCTAACAACCCGTACTGGGCCCACGTGGTAGATTACAGCACTCTCCCTCTCGAAGAGAGGAGGCCTGGCAGCAGTGGGAACATTGTAAGCTGACTATTATTGCTATTTAAAATAGAAAGACAAGATGCATCAGGACAGATGGGCCAGGGTCGTTACGTAGTGGGTTCCTGAAGACGGGCGTCGTCACCGAAGCAGGCCTATGAAGGGCTGGCGCAACGACTTAGCCTCTTTCTTGACTGATTGGCCGGAAAAGGCAGCACACAAAGATGAGTGGCGAAGTATGGGGGAGACCTTTGCCCAGTAGTGGGATAGTATAGATTAAAGAAAACATAAAGAGCTGAATAAATTAATGTACAAAGAAAAAAAAGACGTGTGGCACTCGGGGACTGCCCCGGCGAAGCTATTGCATAGCATTTTTTATCAACTTACGCAATTGTAAAATATTAACCCGAATACAAGAAATAGCAATGGTGTCATTGACAGGAACTGTTATTCACATTTATAGTTTTTAAAACTTGACACAACGTAATGGGAACATCAAACTAATAAAAAGGTTTTAATTTAACTATTAATAGTCAAGGATCATTCGTCTAAGTAAATTTGAACTTTATTGTCAAACAGTTAAACATAATTTTCAATACAACACTCTCGTATCATTCGTCTAAGTAAATTTGAACTTTGTTGTCAAACAGTTAAACATAATTTTCAATACAACACTCTCGTATCATTCGTTTAAGTAAATTTGAACTTTGTTGTCAAGCAGTTAAACATAATTTTCAATACAACACTCTCGTATCATTCGTTTAAGTAAATTTGAACTTTGTTGTCAAGCAGTTAAACATAATTTTCAATACAAAACACTCTTTTCTTAGGTAGTATTTTCGTTACGAAATTTCTGGATTAGGTCTCCACGCTCAAGGCCCGCGATAGAAGCTATGCAATAGCTTAAAAACACAAACGATTGTTTTAATAGGGTCGGGATCCCAGGAGCTTCAAATCTACCTATTTATACATATATTTTATTTTAGTTTCCGCATTTATCAGAAAAGAAACAAACTGCACGACATGGTTCATCAACAATCTTCTAACAAGAATCTTGAAGTAAGTACCTTCCTATCTAAAAGAATAACTATGCTGAATAAGCATCGTTAGGGAGAAAAACACGTTTCCAAGTAGATGATGCAATCATAGGACGTGAGAAGTTATGCTTTATGTTTTGAAAGAATCCCGATCTCGTTTTGTGCCAAAAGTTTGCTTGTTGCAACCAAAAAAGGGGATGTGTTAACATAAAAAATGTTTCATTTCTTGGCGTTGCATCTTGTGTTTATTTTGCACGATATATCTCCGAATTTAAAGTTAGTGCTTATGAGAGGACTCTTGAATCGCAAAGTTGAAAATCTTGCAGGATTATGCATAGTTCTGACGAGCATATTCCGAGACTGCAACCGAGCTTCTTACTTGAACGAAGTGGTTTATTATGAGGTCTCCAGACGTGTCCATATCTACCTAAAATACGCTACAGTACAGATATGATATAAAAATTTGGTGTTGTGTTTATAATTCAAAATCATAGCCCATTCAAACAGAACGCTGTTAATCTCTAAGAAGCAAAGGAAACATATCAAAAACCCATAAAACACGAACACCAAGAGAAACTCCGCAGTTTGTTCCTCAAACAATTCGGGGTCTATGAGGTAAATTGACTGCGTTTTTGTAAGAAATGTATATTCGATAGGTATAAGAATGGCAAACACGCCTCCCTCATTCCCTCCTTTATTACTTACATACTTATCTATTGATCTCAGGAGCCCCACGGATCCCCGTAAGCAAAGACGATTGGACGATAAAATAGCTTTTTGAAAAATGAGGGATCGTTTCAATAGTGACTGTAATGAAAGTTTCTTTTTCAATATGGCTTTTGATGTTTGGAGGATAAGGGTTACTTCATAAATCTGTATTAAGGAATCCTTATTCAATGTATGAAATAGTACCTATCTATACATGAATTTAAACTTGGACTGTCGTGAAGATTAAGAATTTGCGTCAACTAAACAGTTAGTTGGGTAGGCCATGTAAAGTCGACAGAAGACTCAGTAGGAAAATTAATAATGATATGATTTTAAAGACAGATAGTAACATAATTGATTATACATTTTTAAACACTATAGGTACCTGAATGTTATTTAATACTTTACGCCATTTATCAACTGGAGCAAAATGGTAAAAAGGAACCCTTATGGTGCAACTCAGTCTGTCTGTCCGTCTGTCTGTCACAGCTGGCTATCTCAAGAACAAGAACAATTAAAAGAAAAATAAAAATATGTCTGTAAATAGCACTTTTTCAGAAATTATCAACAAGCGGTCAAGAGATAGCGCTGACCTAAAACTGCAATATTCTTCATCGCAGTGTTAAAATTCCCTGACGATATTTATTTATATATGATGGTAAGGACCCCTCGGTGCGCGAGTCCGACTCGCTTTTGACCGTTTTTTTATTTTGTTTCTCTAAGAGTTCTCTCTGGAGGTTTAAGATCGTGAAAGTACAAGAAGATGAGCAGAACAAGTAAATCAGATTACATCAAAAGAGAAAAGGTAACCTGATATCAACACATCAATATCCATAATGTAATACGAGTGTCATTCTCGGGAATAGTTAAAAATTTCCGATTATTTAACGTTCAAGTTTCATGTTCAAATGTACGTTACTAAGTGTATGGACTATGGACATATTCCGACATTTGCACACGTTTGCACGTGTTCATTAATGTTCGGTAGTCCTAACAGTCTGCTTGCACCTCCAAGCATATAATTTTAAGTGGACGGCACAATTGTATGGAATACGCGTTTGTATTTGCGACACTTAACATTTGTGAACAGAGATTCATTATTTCACATATCAAAATTGAATATTTCCGCTTCAACATTATGCCAACTTGTAAACAACGACAGCAAGAACACACATTTCCACATATATGCATTTTATCTCTCTTAAGCTTACCACCACCAGTGCGTAGTGGTTTGAAGAGGAAGCTAAGTAAAGTCTATATCTTCTTCTCTTCCTTCTTTTTGATTCTCTTTTTCTCTCTTCTTCTTCTTTTTTGGACGGTTTTTATTCAGGCTGGCCTAAATGTACAGGGTTAGTTAGTAATCATGCTACTTAATCACTCCGTCTACGTATATGTCACGATGTATCCCGGTACACATCAAAAATATATAACACATCAAATTACTATTCCAGAAAAACAATGGATGAGAGTCGCGGATACAGCTATTATCTAACACACAATAGAAATATACTAGAAAATAATAATGCAACCAAGAATCTTTTTTATACTTTTAATCACTCTTCTTTTAAGTTCATTGAAACGCTATCACAGCTGGTCTGATCACGCTCGCATCTATGTTCTGGGTAATGTTTAGTGCAGATTGCCTCTCATACAAGGAGCACAATGCAGGCTTCATCATTTGTTCCTCTGTGCACGATGCCACAACAAATACAAGCTAAAAACACAACGCCACAATGGCTGTCTGTAATACGTGAAGTGCACGCTTTTGTATCAACGCTGTAACGTTATTGAAAACGGATTTTGAATTTTCATAATCGGAATATGTTTCAGACGTTACTGTTATTTAAAACAATCTTAAAAGGTTAAAGTGTGTTTTATCACCTTATCACATAAGGTGATAGAACACAATCATATATTATTTTATCAAATAAGTAGGTACTAATGTTAGAATAAAATTAAAATAAATACTTTTTAAATAAGCTTTTATTGAACTGTACTAAATAAAACTTACGTAAACACATAGGTAAACACAAAACTAATATTTTCTTAACTGCTTGGGCGTGAACGTCGTTCTTTCACATAAAGTTAAGCCTCAAGCTATCAAATATTTATTTATAGAATTCTAATCATAAAAATCATCAATAAAACTCTCTAAGTTCATATAATCCTATTGAATGACTATTTCATTAAATCATGACATTTTAGAATTAAATCATGACATTTTAGAATTATTCTAACTTATGGAGTTGTATTGCTGAATCTAATAATTAATAAATAAATGATGTAAAGGCATATTTGTTACGATCACGAATCATATTTTAATAAGATACAACCTGACATTGACTGCAAATTGCAAAAAAACGCAAGAAAATTTGTATTTCGCGGGCTACCTTATCGCATCCCCCTTAAGTAAAGTGAAATCAAGAGTGCAATTAAACGACATGGGAAACGACAGATTAATTACAAAATATCTGTCCAATTAACTTGACTGCATCGTGTAATTTGCAGTTATCCATTTACCGAACGACACGTAGATATTACGAACACATTAATTTGTCAAAGTTAAAATTGGTTAAAACACTGTTGATTAATTTGAACATCCTGAGAGTAAACAAAAGAATCGGTTTGTATTCGTCAACTGTATCCGAGAGGCAATTACCATCGCGTTTTAAAAGAAAAAGATAAATGACTATTTTATCTTAAGTAGTCCTATTCCTTATTTTGCAAAAAAAGAAAAGAAGGACTCGCCTTATTTTTCCGTGGACAAGGACATTCTATGCTAAACAAAAGGCATTTTCGACGGGATGATGGATGAGAGTAGGTACTTCGCTATTATAATAGATCAAGTGTTATCAGTCAGCTTTTACAAATATGTATCGATACAAATTGTGGCGGTATCAATTTGTTGTGAAAAAGGATCAATTTTTTTTTAAACTTCTAATTAGTTGGTAATTTGACATTTATGCAAATACGTCGTTCTATAACTTAGTAACACTATTTAGGTAGTGTTACTAAATTCTAACATATCACTATTATCATCGAGGACCAGGTAAAGTAATTTAAATTGAGATCAATCCAACAACCTACCTTATATATTTACCTATCTCTAACTTTCTTTTGTCTTTACCCACCAAGTAATAACATCCATAAATATTCACGTCTTATCCTAGATTACCGAGAAGTTCTAATGTTTATCCTTGAAAGGGTGAAACGACCTCGTGCCACGAGGATCTTCCAAGAGTACTTTGTGGCTGTAGTAGGGGTTAATTTGGAAACATTATCTTAAGGTTTTGGCCATTTATTAGAGACAGGCCTTGTGTGATAAGACTAAGAATGTGTGCCTATATCCTCGAAAAGGCACATTAAAAACTGACATTGTTAACAGTGTGCAAAGAAGATCTCCTTTTGTTTAATGAATCTTTTTAGTATCACGCACATTTCCCAAATTCGGGCAGGTTAAGTCATAAAGTACTGCAATGAAACGGTTTAACAGATTTCCTCCTATTCTCCAAAACCATAACTACCCCCAAATAACCATACATCAAGTTTAACTACTGTTCACTAGAGATCCAAATCTAAATTGGGTCACAGGTCGGGATTGACATTTTAGTACACAGTTATTTCCCGAAGGTAAATAAAAATGTAAAGTTGACTAGGGTAAAGCGCTGCAAAATCGCTCTCGATTCGTTCGAAATTGCACCATCGAGTCTCCTAGTAACAAAACAGGCTCTCGATCACGTGCCCGCAATTTCTACCCATCGACGAGTTGTTGAGACTTGCTCCATTCGCCCGTCGATCTTGGATTCAATCAAGAGAACACGTTCACACATGTCCCTATCGAAACCTAATTTCAACCTTATTACCTACAGCTTTTCAAACTTTGGACTTAATTTTTTGATAACGTTAGTAAAATTACGAAGTTTAGGGAAAAAGCAATTAATGTTTTAATCGTTCCACGTTTTTCTGCAAAAGGTGCTTTTTATGGTCTAACTTTACAAGGGTTGAGCGTGCTGCAAAAATAAACCAAGTAAATATTGCAAGGCATCTGGGGATTAGACCCTGAATTCTTTGTTATATTATCCTTTTTAATAGTCGTGGAAGTTTGTATACTATTAAAACGAAACAAGGAACACAAAAAAAAGAAACGACCACATCAAAATATAAGTAGAATATTCCGCACTCTTAAATCCTAAACATATTGCATGAGATAAACGTTATGAAGCTTATGAAAATGGAGCAAAGTAATGTTCTTTTATATACCTATGGTAGTAAATAAAACAAAACGGATTTGTTGAAATTGATATGACCTTAGCGTTGAAAAGGTAAAGACTTGGGCATTAACCAAATGGTCCACTCCAGTCTGGGTAATCCACTGTGGCGAACGTCTCGTGACAAATTGCCCATAAATAGGATAAAAGGGGCGGCGAAATAACACGGGCTATAGTTGACAGAAACAAAGAAACTGGCAGCCCACAAACTGCTTCTGTCCAAACCATGTAATTGATGACCAAAGTGAGGAAGTTTCGGATGTTCTGAAACTATGCTAATTTTGTAGATTGTAAAACCTAACTACTTGCATAATAGATGAGTGCTGGTTTTACACTGAAACTTTGTTCTGGAAGGCATGCCATTTAGTTTGCCAATTTATAAATGCATTTTGTGATAAATGATATGTTCGTAGTTCTTCGTGGCTCGTATATTTTAATTTCATTGAAAGGCTCAAACGAATTTAACGCATCATCGTTTCCTAGCCCTCAAATTGAATTTTTCAAGATCTTTGTTGGGTCAGTGCCAGTATGGGCATTGGGATGGAAAATAAGAATTTCAGAAGATCGAGGTTAGTACTAGAAAACCGACATCAACTTGATTTTTAATGTGACCTCGGAACCTTCAGGCTGTACCGCTTTTAACTGACCGTAAAACGGATTGCCTAACACGTTTAAATATTCTAAAAGGTGCGGGTGTGGAAATAACGAAGATTGACCAACTTGACGGTTCAATGAATCCTACAAATCTTACTCTAGTGGTGTGGGCGTACCTACTCGTAAAAGTCAGTGTGAAGTTTTTCTATTTATTATTTGTAGGGCAAGGCCTATGCCTAGAATACTGAACTGAGATGAGTTGTTTATTGAGGTCACATAACAATCAAGACCTTATGTGGCAACTTCGTACAAAGAGCTTTGTATTTGTACCAAAAAGGAAAGAGTTCTGTATGTACCTGTTACAGTAATCTATTTGATTGACTGAACAAGTAAAATAATAACGCCTAACTTGTAACATCACAAATTGAGGAAGTCAAAAACCAATTTTCCGCCTTTATCCAAAAAGCAGAAGTAACTTAACATTGCTAGCTTGGCACTTCAACTTGGTCTCAATTCGGCGCCCCAGATGGGGTGAGCTAGCGGGAAATTATGTCGGCAATAAAGGTAATAAGGAGGCCATTTATTGTTTGTTTTCTGTTCCGAAATGTGACGGAAATACAACAGCCACGGAACACTTGAATACACGTGGTGCGATGTCCGATATTTATTATCAAGTTGCTGGACACCCACATTTGGCACCTCTGCCAAAAAAGCTTGACATATCGAATTTAATCCACCAAGGTCGTCCATAAATTGTGGCAAAGACCAGGAAAATATATTGGGAATATCCGTGATATACAATAGCTATGATAAAAGATGTCATGTCCCTGATAATGATTGAGTATTTCATTGCACGATCTGGACACAAAATATTGGTGTCATTGTTCCCGTTTCAAATTATTGACTGCCACTTTGGTCTCGTGCTCGTAAGCGCATGAGGTCCTGGGTTCGATTCCAACGTCGGGCATTTGAAAAAGAGATTTGTTTTGAAAAAGTTGAAATTGAATGTTATTGGGTTTTTCTATCTGGAATTTCTCAGTAGCAGCTGGGAGTCTGATTTGTGTCCGGTTGATGGCAATAAGTTCGCCCCCTATTATATGGGATTTTTATTGGCGAAATATGGGTGTACTATAGGTACCCATTTGCCTAACCCTACGGAGATTACAGGCGTGATGTTATATTATGATGAACACTATACTACGAATACCCCGTAATCCCAAAAGATACGAGAAAATACTGCGATTGGATTAAGAGGGTGCATCCTAAAAGTTGGCAACGTCGCTCGTAAATAGCTGTCAAATATTTACCTGTTTCGATTAATTTGGAAATAATACTGTATGGAAATAAGAAATGTGGCTAACCAATTGACTAGAATATTAATAATGAATTGCAATTATAACATTGAATTTGATGTTGTACCTGTTTTAGGTGAAAAAAAGGCATTTGGAAAGTTTCCAAATACTTTTTTTACATCTAAAACTAACTATTCGGTGTTACGATATTAATTATTGCATTTCATAATCAATATTCTAGTTCGCTAGTTAGCCACATTTTTTATTTCCATACAGAAACATTATCAAATTAATCAAAACAGCGAAATATTTGACATCTATTTGCGACGTTGCCAACTTTCAGAATAAACACTCTTAAAGCAAATATCCTACAACAGTATTTACAAAAACGCTAAAACATTCGGGCATTTTCGAAATGGTATCAACATTATTAAATACCAAGAGAGTCTAATTGGAATTTCAACTGTGCGTTCTCGACATTTTTTTTTCTTTTTGGTTTAAAATGGCTACATGATACTGACTAAGCATGTACTAATAAAATGGGGCTGCTATTAACCGTCAGCTTTCGAATGGCAGTGATTACCCCAATTTCGTCTTCAGAGCATTTGTTGTAGAAGTTTATAGGTTAGACTCGACAGCGGACATTATCGTCCATTTAATGTAAGATGTAGGTTATATTTTCTCTGATAATACGAAGGGTTCCGAAAATGAATACATTTTGAGCATCCTAAAGGCTTCTAGTGGCGACGTACGTATCCCGTTGTACAAATATAGTTAAGGGCTCTTAGTACCAAAGGCCACTAAATGCTAAGGTCAAGGGATTCAATTACAATCGTAAACCAATCATGCAATTTGTTTCAGGCTGTATAGTCTCTGGTGTTGCCAACGTAGCACTCGAACACACACACACACACACACACAACACATCGAACTTTACACTTTTTATTTGTTTTTTCATGTTTTTTATTAGGTTTTTTTTTTTTTACTTTTTGTACAATATATTGTGTTGTGTGCCTTATAGTCTGTGCTAAATAAATGTATTTTCTTTCTTCTTCTTTCTTTCTTTCTTTCTTCAATAAGTATTTATACGGATCCTAACATATATTACATTATGTGAAAGTGAGTTTGTTAAGCTTTCACGCTAAAACCGCTGAACGGATTTGGATGAAATTTCGTCCAAATCAGTTCAGCCGTTTTCCAGACCGTGAGCTGGGACTTAGGATACTTTTTATCCCGGTAGTACGTTCCCGTGGAATAATTTTTACGATTTCCACGCGGGCGAAGCCGCGGGCATAAACTAGTAATGTGTGTGGTGATTGACCAATATGCTGATCCTAAGAGACTAGGTAATAAGAGTAACAGAGTCAGTGGTGGCCGAGTGGAAACGACCGCAACTTAGGAGTTGTAGGCCGTGGCTTCGAACCCAGGCAGGCGCTTTACTTTGTGTAAGTAATTTCACCACCACTGCTCTCAAAAGAGTGAAGGAAAACATCGTGAGGAAACCGAAGTCCGCAACCAAAAGTTTGAAGGCATGTGACACGCACTGGGCCCGCGTGGTAGATAACAGCCATATGTGTACCAGCAGTGGGAACATTATTCTTAGGCTGATTATGCTAAGAGTAACAAAATAATAAAAAAGGTAGACTGCGAACCCCTATAAACAACATGTTATGTCGGTTAATTAGTAAAAGTTAAAGCTCGAGGTAAGATTTTAAAAACAACTGTTGTGTGGGTAGGTAATTAGTGACGAAAGCAGAGTACCACTTATGTTCCTTTATGAAACGTAATTTTTGATGGCATTTTTAGGGTTCCGTACCTCAAAGGAAAAAACTGTACCCTTATAAGATCACTCTCTTATCTGTCTGTCCGTGTGTCACCACCGATCTTCTCAGGAACGGGTGGACCTAGCAAGTTGAAATTTATACCAGATGCTGAGGTCTATAGTCCCTATTAGGTGTATAAAAATCAAAGTCTTGAGTTAACACGATAAAAAGATATGGGCATATTTAGATTTTCGAGTACCAATAATCTTAACTTAATTTTCAACTTTTTTTATTTTTCTGAATTTTCCCTTTACTTGTGCTGTAAGACCTTGTTTTTAATCAAAATCGACAATTCTAGGTCAATCGGAAGTACCCTATAGGTTTTGGGTCGAAAACTTATAAGGTAATTCCCGTTGACCTAGAATCACGGAATTTGGAAAAAGCAAGGTCTTACTCTTACAGCACAAATGAAGGAAAAATACCAAAAAATTAAAAAGTCGAAAATTAAAGAAAGTTCATATACATAGCTGACGCCAATTAAGATAGTCCTCTGAGTTGTATGGGCGCTCATACAATTTAGAGGACTAGGTTCTGGGCACAGAACTATTTAGGTACCTATACGAATGAAGCTCTTTACGGAACCCTCGGTGCGCGAGTCCGGCTCGCTCTTGACCGGTTTTTTATGCGAAAACCTACCAATTCGTGACTTCAAACAGGAAAACTTTGTGTACTTTTTCGGGATTTAAAGCACGCTAAAGTAAGTGCTTGAATGACATACATACACATAGGTTAAGTTTTTTTTTTTTTCATTATCAAAAGCCGTACTTTAACGAAGAGTTATTTCAGAGAGGTATTTCAATCTCGAATTAGAGAAAACAAAAGAAATAACCATAGTTCAAGGTAAATAATTTTCAATACTGGCAACACACAACAGCTGTGTGAAACTGCCTGTGGTCAGTCCACTACACAACATCTACAAGACAGCATTAATTTATCGCCACTATACACCAGGACACTATCTATACGATAAAAGTTTTCGCGTTACAAGTTTCTGAGTGAGCTGTTTAAGTTCGATTGTAACTTAGTTGTTTGTTCCGATTGCGGTACATAATTGTCTGTGTTAGAGATAGAATTGGGAATTAAACAGATGTATACTTTGGCCATGAAAAGAAAAAGTTACATAATCGTAGCAATTTTTGTTGTTGTTAGGGAGCACTTTTGTAGGCATCATTTGGAAGATAATGGCCTGATTATCGTTACATTGTCGACAGCTAGTTCAGTTAGCAAACCAATACTGTAAGCCAGCTTATGCTTTATGTCACAAGCTTATCCCACAATTTTTAAAGTGAAAACTTCTTTTTCTCAAACATGCTTGTAAATTCGAACATTATTTTACGACGAAGTACGCGCCGAGGGTGCAGTTACTAGAGTCGCGCCGGAACGTCAACTTCAAGGCGTTCGTCGTGCGTGTACCGAACGTTTATCTGCCCCTCGTCATGAAAGAAGACTTTTGGCCGCAGGACGTGGTGTTTCGTCGCTTCCGCGGACAAGTTCCACAAGACAGCACAAAGTCAAGCTAGTGCGAAGTGAAGTGCTACTAATATAGTCTAAGCAGTATTTATTAACACTTTGTTTTATATTAAAATATATTATGTATGTTTAGGTTAAGGTATTTTTCTATGGGCCTGTGTCGCCTGAAATAAATGGTATTATTATTATTTTGACAACCTTCTTCGAGATAAATTTAAATTGCTTTACTGGTCAATAACAAGTGAGTGAGCGGCTGGCAATCTTAGTATGAAAAGCCATAATTATCCTGTCCTGTTTAGCGGCCAAATAAATTACTATGAAAACTCATAATATATCTGTCGTGTTATTTAAAAATGGAACTAACTTTTTACTTCAACACGTGGCAACCAAGGAGGTAACTACTCAAAGATTTTATTTAAATTTCGAACTGGCATAGTAAATGGAGCTGTTTAAAGAAGAAACAAATGAACATACGGGCTCGTGAAGCTTAGTTCGACATTGATTCTGGAATTTATAATTAATTTACTTAGTTTTAAGAGGGTGCATCCTAAAAGTTGGCAACGTCGTAAATAGCTGTCAAATATTTACCTGTTTCGATTAATTTGGCAATAATACTGTATGGAAATAAGAAGTGTGGCTAACTAATTGACTAGAATATTAATAATGAATTGCAATTATAACATTGAATTTGATTTTGTACCCGTTTTAGGTGACAAAAAGGCATTTGAAAAGTTTCCAAATACTTTTTTTACATCTAAAACAAACTATTCGGTGTTAAGATATTAATTATTGCATTTCATAATCAACATTCTAGTTCGCTAGTTAGCCACATTTTTTATTTCCATACAGAAATATTATCAAATTAATCAAAACAGCGAAATATTTGACATCTATTTGCGACGTTGCCAACTTTCAGAATAAACCCTCTTAATTTCCGCGCATTGTTTGAGAAAAGTACTAGGTATAACAAGACTTGGCCGCAACCAGGCATTGATGGACTATCGTATGTGTGCCTCGGCTTCGCCTCGGCCCACATTTTCACGATCGTCCATCAATGCCCTAATTGCTGGCCTCGACAGAAATGAACTATAGGCACGTTGAGCACTTTTTGGGTGAACAAAAGTCATGAAACTCGCGTCATCGTCCCCGAAGGCTTGAGCACTTTTTTGTTGACGGCGCAGTCTGTTTTTTCTTTCAATGGAGCTACAGCTTTCGTTCTTGTACTGACAGCAAGCCACATAAATTCCTGACATTTTCGTTAGATTGCACTTCACTTTCACTTCTATCGGCAGTCCCCAATGACTGCCCTACATGTTTTTTATTTTTTATATTTATTAATCTTCAGGCTAGTAAAGAACCAGTAGTTTGTAAGTACCCCCTAGTAAATAGGGCAAGGCTATAATTAGCATAGCAGCTAGTCACCTTTTTAAGTTAAAATACAATGGGTATATTGACATGTGTATGGTAATATCGACAATAAACTCAATTCAAAGACAGTTTTGTGACACAAAATATTAAATGAAAAATTCGGCACTTCAAATAATCTTGTTACGCAGCGAAGCAGGGCACTTCCGCGTTAAAATGATACCTTTCGCCGTCCAAAAGTCGTGTTGTAAAAAGGCTCCCCACAGGGCGATCGGGTGCGTTCGCTGAAATCCGCCCCACTTTCCGCTGCAAATGAATTTAAACCGAGGCTTTAATCGCTGATTTTCAGGGCTATCAATTACAATCCCTCCCGTTCTTTGTAAAATGTAAATGGCCGAATCTTTCCCCAGAGAGAAAACAGTTGTTTTATCATTCTAGATTCTTCTATATCTTTTTAACTTTGAAACTATGTAGACGAGATGAAGGGCATAAAGCTTAGCATTAATGCGTGTAATAAAGTCTGAAAAGTTTTATATTGAATTTGCGCGTTTTAGAAACATTATTCCAAATAACACTATTTTTTGTCTCCCTGTGAGTTTAGTCCCACTTGCAAGCAGTTTCGATCTCTATAAACTCAAGAGATTTTGTGTCCCCAATCGCCAACTTTTCTTAACCAATACGATGGTACTTTTTACAGCTTTAAGTTAAACGAGAACAAAATGTTTTTTTTTTTTTACTAGACTAGCATTTTTACAAGCCGTACTGAGTGCACCGTTCGTATTTTTTCAATGTAGAAGACAGACTACCACGTCTTGGTTTATTTCGAAAAACCTATTCTCCACAACTATCTACTTAGATATGCAAAGACCAGTTTTACATAACCAAATCAGGTAGCCTAGTTTCTCAAAGGAGGCTTCGTTTCACGGTTGCTTAGACCTATCACTTCTAGATATTCTATCTTCTTAAACGCCTCATTTGTTTGCTGAAGGGAGGGGCTTTCGGCAACATCAGAATATGACGTGACTAATAGCGTTATGTCGGAGATTTATTGCTTAGAACATTGCAATGAAGCTGGCGCGAATGAAGCTTATAAGAAAGGGTCTTGAGAAAGTGTTTTATTCAGTTATGTAGATAGGTACTAACTCATATTATTGAATGGAGTGATTTCGTATACTTTGATACCTGATGTTGCGGATATTCGCATCCGCATGAGCAATTGCGGAGTTACAGCATTTATTTAGACCTCCGCATCTGCATCCGCATTAATCAATGCGGAGCTCATGCGGATGCAGATGTGGGTCGTAAAGGGATAAAATGAAGGGGGGTCATGGATATAATGATAATCAACAAAATGGAAAATATAATCATTTAAACCATCAATATAGCTCTAAGTCGTCACATTTTCGTAATAGTCTTATATCCATGAAAAACATAAAATTTCGAGACCTATATAGATTTTCAAATGACTATTATTTAGTACTTACTAATTATTTTATTATAAATTGCCACGAATTGAATTATGATCAACATAAAAGGAAACAGCGCTGGACTTTTCAAAAAAAAATGTAAGTAATTTTGAAGTTCGTCTTGCCGCCTTGACGGATCCCTTAAAAAAACTGAGATCCAAGCCACCAAAAATCCGCATCCGCAACATTCCTGATACTTACTCTGATTTCATTAGTGGCCAAAAGGTCAAGGGTAATGGGCCCTTGTGCATGTATGGAGAATTGGAGATTTATGATGATGCACGAGACTGACGGCAGTACGTACCAAAAGTAAAAGTCATATAGCCACGTAGTATTTTGAAGTTTTGTTCTATCTACAATTTATTCTCGGTGTTATACCTGTGTAGTTTCGTATCAACGTACAAGACCCATTGATTGGATCACTCGTTAAGTTCCAAGTATCATCCAGACTTATTTTGTCCATTACCTTCAGAGCCTTTGATAAATCCGACACGGGTTCAACAATTTTAGGTATACTAAGCAAAATAATTATCCGCAATTTAATCACGAACCTTTCCAAAGCAGAATATTATTTTGTGTCCCTTATCTCAGCGCCTTTAAAAAGCCGAAAATAATTAGGTCTGTTTACAAGTTTTCTTAGGAAAAGATCGCTAAAAAGATTTTATTCTTAAGACGTTCCGGAATTTTAATTATGAAGTTTTGTTAAGGTTTAATAATTCGGCAGAAAATTATCTAAAGGAAACTTTAATTAGGTCATGTACACAAAGGGCGGTGTTATTTAGTTGGTAGAAAAAGTAAAGAGGGACAGCAAAGCCAAACTTTTAATGTGGCTGTGTCTCTATGGGTTTAAAAATTCACGTTACGAAACCAGCAACTTGTGTGGGGTGGTATAAAATGTGCCTACCTTCTTATTTTATAATGAACGAACGTACACAATCCTAACTTATATTATAAATACGAATGTTTTTTTGTTACGCTTTCACGCTAAAACGGCTGAACGGATTTGGATGAAATTTGGCACTATAATAGACAATGATCTGGGTTAGGACATATGATAATTTTTATCCAGATATTCCCACGGGATCCAGACTTATTCGGGTGAAACCGTGGAGCGCAGCTTGTATAAAATATAATAATAATTTTCTCCATATTTATTGTAAAACTATACATTGACATATAAAGATTGGTTTTGCATTCACAGACGGAGATTTGCGAATTTTCTACACAAGAGTTACAAGTTCATTGTGTCACGAGACCGTGTCGTGGAAATAACAACACATCACTTCCACAGTTCATCCCGTTCGAACACCCTATAAAACACCGTAACTTCATAAATAAACAGGAAAAACAACGAAGGGCCGGAACTAACGTTACCGGTTTTAGGTGTCAAACAAAAACGTAAAATGTCGGTAGTTTATTTACCTGTTCCTCACACGAGTTTCTTAAACAAATGAATTACTTTATCACGACGAAGTAACAGGGGAACATTAGATGGAGGAGCTGACACGTTTGTAGTAAATTTTAACGTGTGTAATGTTCTGGAAACGTCTATAGTTACAACCGTTCTTGACAACGGGGATGAAATACAAGCTTGAGTTGCACAAGCGGAGTACATCGAGTGTTAATCCACTGTCATTGTGATAGACATTCGATTAGATATCTCGGTTTATCTCTCCAGGAAATGGATCATGCTAGAATTGGCACGTGGTGTTCGACTTGGCGTTCTGTAACGGTCTGGGCAAATATTTGTAGGCCAAACATGTATTTAAATGACAATGCATGTTTTAATTTATCTCAACAAAAAACAGGTTTTCTTGGCAATGATAAAAACCCTTTCTCAATTCAATTGATGTTATCGGGTCAAGTAGTTTCCATTGAAATTGGTTCACTAAAAATCTACTCGCTATTTAGCCACAATAACCATTAAAAGGTTACCCAGTAATTGGATTTTGGGGGTCAGACCTTGGGGTGTAGCTTCATGTACAAAACTGGTGTTCAGCTGTATTCGGTAAGACTGGAACCTGACTCCCAAAACTTGGGAAAAGGCTAGGCAGATGATAATAAACCACTTTATGGAAATGAAACATTTACTTTTTTGCTATAAATTCCCGCATCAAAACACAAAGGGGTGTCAAAAACCAAATTCAAACAGTAGACAGCCACAGGAAAGTGTATTTCGTGCCACAAAATACACTTTAGTGAATACACATCAAACTAACTAAACTGACCTACATACAGACAATGGCAGGAGAAATTGAATGGGACGCTCTTAAATTATTGTCCGTACGTACGAGGGACTCCTTTGACAGACGGCACAATACGTGAATGACGTCAGTTATCGGGGGTTCGGAGGATACATCGAGATATTCAATAGGCGCAATGATTTACGTGGAAAGAATAATGTGTTGCTATACAGACCATTTCGTTACAACTAAGACTTGTGTCTTACAACTCAACTTGGCCAGTAAGGACATTTTTTGGCGAAGTACAGAGGACTTTCACATGTAGCAGAAGCGCCTCTAGTGCCTCTGCAAATAGGTATTTTTTAAGGACCCAGCAGTTACTAGTTTGGGAACGATTTCTTTCTATATAAGTATTTACAGGAACTGCGCAATATTTTGTAACAGGATTATTCTAGAACAAGTGAAAGTATACTAAAATTTTAAAAACCCCCGACACAAACATTTCCTCATTTCTCTTTCCTACTCCACCACCAGATCCTGTTCATCATCTGTCTATAACATATTCATTGAGACCATTCCAATGAACCCAAACACAATACCTGTGCTGTAAGTTGGTAAGGGAGTTGGGTATCCTGCAAATTGTAGGTGATGATGCAGCATCAGTTCAAGGTTACTGTGTTCTTCTAATATCATTGAAGTAACAGAATAACAAATTTCCAATCGATCAGACCTGTGGAAGACGCTCACATTCATTCATCAACTAGAAAAGAGTTGATAATCTTCAAACGGCTACACCGATTTTGATAAAACATGTCTAAGAACCATTGCCAGAAAACCTGCTTTCAAATAAAAAAAATCGCATTCAAATCGGTTCATCCGTTTAAGAGCTACGTTGCCACAGACAGACACAGACACACACATAGCGGTGAAACTTATAACACCCCATCTTTTTGCGTCGGGGGTTAAAAACAAATGGTTTAGGGTGTCTCAGGTATGGAATTAAACATTGCCCCTATTTTTCTACACGTAGGAGTAAGGACCTAAGTCTAATTTATGCACTATTCTTTTACTTCTGTACAAAAGTCTGGGCTCTATCGGTCTCTGGCCGAATCTAAGGACCTAAGGTCTGTTAAATTCTACACTACTCTCCTAGTCGCTCTATTTTTATTGCAAACATAATAAATGTCTATCCAATTCCATTAATATTCCACTGTTTTCCAATTCCAAAAATGTTTTCGACCGAAAGTTTACATCCATAAAGCTGAACTAACATCAATCATTCATTTCACAGAATTCAAAACTAAAGTGTGCAACTAACAACGCAGCAGCTGAACAAAAATGACGATGATCGAAACATGAAAGTAAAAAAAGATTTATGAAGGCTATTTACGTAGGTACATAATTTACGAGAATTTAATTAAAACTATTCTATTTTCATAAAACATACAGAATTTCAGTGTTCTACCATTTATGTATTCCTTTATGTGAAAATATATTATAATAATATTCAAATGAAACCATTACGAGGTAAATGAAACGATATTCTGGAAGAGGCCCTGATAGGTACGACGACGATATTTAAAATTACAAAGAAACTTGCTTGTAGCTACGAACAGAGTAAGATAAAATGTTCACGGTACAATGGAAAACGGGACCGGACCGGGAAACCGTTTGCCTAGGTGAATTTGTAAATCGGAAGGTCAAATAGACCCCTTTCAATGCAATAAAATATCCGTAATATGAGCAATATAAAATCGTTATCGACCTTGTCGAAAGCCTTTTGAAGGAGAATGGTAGCAGTTTGATGTCTTTTAGAAAGTGACTTATTTCTTTATGAATCATATTTGAAGAATTTTATTTTAGCAATAGACAATTCTTTCAGTAGGTTTATTAAGTCAAATAGTTCTAACATTCTAAATTTCTATGTATTCGTATGAGATTGGTGTGCCACCAGCTTTTCCGAGCTCATATGCACTTAAATCTAACCAGAGAACTATATCTCGGTATGAATTAGAAATCACGGTAATCGGATTAGTGGTTCTTAAGATAAAGTACACAAACAGACAGATATACAGAGACAAGTTGCTTTTGATACTAAGTGCCAATGATGCAAGGATTTTTTTTTGTTTATTTGCTCTTTTCACTTTATATTGATAAATCTGAACAGAAATTCGTATTTAACGTAAAAAAAACACGTCATATTATAATCTCCTGTAGAGCTTTTGTAAGTACAACATAAATGCCAAAGCCTTTTATGATATTAAAAATTTATAGGCGTTGTCAAATATTTTTGAGCATCCCAAATCTATATTAAATGGAGAGTATTTTCAATAACAATTGATATGGAACGTAGTAAGCGTTGAAATGCAGCGTAAGTGTCGTTTGCTCTTATCTAAGTGCCATTTATGTTGCGGCCGCGCGTTTATAGCCCATCGGCATGCGATATTTCGTGAGGTGAAAATATTGAGAAGATTTCAAATAAAATGATAGGTACTCTGACATTATGTTTTATGTCAATAACAAATTCTGTTAAATATTAGACTATACAAGACCTCTTTTATGAAGTTAATATTATACTCTTTGCTTTTATGTAAAGAAGACATTGTCGATGTAAAAGAATACAATTTAAACAGACTCTGAATGGTTGTTTTTTTTTGTTTTTTCTACAAGACAGACAATTGTGTTTTGTTTTTTTATTTCACAAAAACTTTTCCCTCTAGACATGTCAGTTCCATCGTGTGCTTATGACTTATGTATGTTATACATTATTTCAAGTTTATAAACCTTTTCTAGTATCCTTGCTCTAGGGATTTATTCTATCCCGTAAAACATGAGGTGTCAAGAGATAAATATTTTCACCACACAGTGTACCGAAGAATAATTGTATTTTCTACTTGAAATATAAACCATTTGAAACGGGCGCGTTGAAAAATAGAAAGTTTTAGAACATCTTAATGCCGCCGATCCTGTATCGGAAAATGATCGATTCTGAGTATGAAACTGTTATCGAGTGTTGAAACGATTTCTTTGAGAAATATGGACTATCTTTTCAAGATAAATGTGTTAAGAAATACGGTTCGTTATGTGGAGGTAATACGATTTCAATAAAGGTTAGAAGGTCATTTTTCTTCCTTTGTAATATCAGTAGAGCAATGTTGAAAAGTCATTTCTAGTTGTACCGTCAACTGTGTAGAAGTGAAGATAAGCATATTCAAAGCAATTTCAGACATGCGACCTTTGGCATAGAAGTTGTAGTCAAGCTATTTGAACGTGTAACGTTACGCTACTGCTCATGCAGAGGCCGTTTTGAATGGGGTGCCTTTTGGGCTGATCAATATCAGGATTCAGACGTGTAATACATTTGTGCAGCGAATTGAGCCTTGCCTGACCTGTAAGAGCGATATGAGTCTTCGTATATACGTTCCTACAATATGTCATGTACGCTAAAGCAGCAGGGGTGGTATCATTAAGGGTGCAATCGTTCATCATTATCTGTCCTCCATAAATTGGCGTATAATAGCAGTCCTTCGCAAAATTCTTCGTCACGCTAACTATGAGAAGTTGAGAGAGGATTTAATATCATCCAGTTTCATCATACAAGAGGAAAATGGTATCCACTGTCTCCAAGCAATATTTTATTGTTAAAAGTTCATATCGAAGTTTCTTATAAAAGTTTGAGCGCCATGATTTTATAGGGGGCTTATGTAAGAGAGGGTCATAAAATGGACGATGAAATAGATTTAGGGGAGGATATAGGTAACGCTGAATTGATTCCTGATTTTAAGGCTGATATCTATTTATATTGTGATGCAGGAGAGACGAATGAGATTGTTGATCGACCTTAACTGGTATTTGAATAACAGGTCGAAGGTTAAAAAGGTACTTAGGTATTTATAGTTTTCATTATAATAAGCAAACATATTATAGGTGTACGTACCTATATGGGATCAGAGAATGTAGCTAGAAAACTATCTACCTAACAAATTAAGTCTTGGTGAGAAAGATGTCAAATTCTGCGCCGATTTTGATTTGAAATGAGTTAGAGGTTGAAGATGAAATTTTAATAAAATATTAATGCCAACAAAACTAAACTTCACAATAACGTTCCATTTCACATAAATGCGCCTATATATTGTCTATAAGTCTATCGATAAATCAAAAGAAAATTAAGGCTTAACTAGGAAAATGATCAAACACGTTTTGATGGGGATAAAGCCTTTGAATACATGTCTATAATCGATCTATTATATAACATATGCTCCCTAAAAGAAAATAGATTTTCGGATTGTGAGCCCATATTATGCATGTACATTTTCAAGTATTTTGAGTAATGCCCTTGATAAGCATTACAGAACACAGCTAGAATTTTAATAATTTGAACCAATTGTAGTTCGTATGTAGGATTATTTTTTGTTTTAAGTTACTTCCTACCTTTAAAATGAACTTAAGAGCAAATTGTTAGAAATATGAGGACACATACTAGGAGGACAACTGCTGAGCATATTGGTGTTGTTCTTCAGAAAGGACAGGTGCGTAATACTCGCAACCGGCGTGCGTGTATGACCAGATGTATGAACGTAAACGAGGCAAAAAGAGTATGTAAGAATCGCAGTAGGTGGCGCTGTAGTTTCTGCCTACTCCTATGGGAATAAGGCGTGAGTTTATGTATGGTAGAAATATTTAATAACGTAAAATATGTTTAAAAAAATTGTAACGTCGTAGTAAAATTTTCAAGACCATTATTTATGAGCATTACAACACTTAACTTTAGTAAGTACCTACCCAAGTAATAATACATTTTAATATATTTCATTGCGGTGCGGTAACAAAGAAAACTCCATTTCATTTAACTTCGACTAAGCCAAGAAGTCCTTGACTAGGTAGGTACTAACATTACAATGAAAAGGAATGGTTTCAGGACAACTGGCCTAAAATGTTGTCTATGGCTACTACACACAGTGACAAAATTTCTTCAATATAGAGAAAGCTGAAATGAATTCCATTTATTTCTGATATTAATGCGCGCCCTAATGGCTACTACACACATGCCGCCGGGTGCGCCCGGCACTGCCGCACAAACCCGCACAAACAAACGCAAAGGAAATGTAGGCGCAAAAGCCGGAGGCACGTGCCCGCGGCAAAAGCTGGCGGCCATGCCGCCGGCATGTGTGTAGTGGCCATTAGGGCGCGCATTAATATCAGAAATAAATGAAATTCATTTCAGCTTTCTCAATAAATTTTACATTGGTTTTATAGCGCTGGTCCTCATTAGAGGAGGCTAGAAGATGCTGCAGCATCAAGAGCGCGGGTCTTAAGTAATGATGAACGGAAAAAAAGGCTAATTACATCAACAACGCATATTATAATAATAATATGAACTAAAAGTTAATTTAAACAGAGGAACAGTACAGACTACAGTGTACAGACCACTTCCGTAATTTCATCAAAACTTTTAATACGGGAACATCCGTTGTACTGTAAAGGTCGCACCATTAATACCTTTTCATAAAGTTTTTGACGATGCTGTACAAACCGAGTTTGAAAGCTAAATGTGTACAAAGTTTCCACGTTCACTCAAATAGGAAGTCAAAAAGGTTGAAATTGACAACGAAGCAGTGGCTTATTGGCTGATTTGCAAGAATTTAATCGCGAATCGACACTATTAAATACGCGACGGCGCGACGCGACACGAACAATACAATTTCTAAGAAAACTTCACGGTATAACAAATAGCCAGAGTCGCGTCGCGCTAGTCTGCACGAAGCTTTATTTGTGGGCGAATCGACAAGTCCAGAAATATGTATTAGGCAATTGGCACAATTTGAATTTTTATGCAGTAAAGTTAAAAGCAGTTGGTCCTAGAGGGAATAATTTTTTATTTCACGCCTAATGTATCCGACAAGTTTTTATGAATTCGGCCACCAACTGATCCAGTGGGTACCTAACCAATTTATGAAGGTCCAAACTTTAGGCGGCACTGTCTGACTTAATCGAATTCTGTCGGGGCTTTCGTTCGGCTAATCAAATCTCTTCCAGCTCGCGACGAACTTTAGACATGTTAGAAGCGTTACGCGTCACTTCAAGTTAATT
Organism: Conistra vaccinii; assembly: GCA_948150665.1. NCBI lineage: Eukaryota > Metazoa > Arthropoda > Insecta > Lepidoptera > Noctuidae > Conistra > Conistra vaccinii. The sequence continues at coordinate 6,219,536 of OX411328.1, forward strand.
ATTAATATCGACATGATCGAGCACCAGGAAAATTTCATTACAACCTAGGGAGATATTAAAAATGACAGGACAAAATGAATTATTGATACTGCCTCAAGAATTCATTAATTTAAGGGTTCGAAAATAAATCTCGTTGCCAGACCAGCAGAAACGTGACATCTTGAATAATAGGTAATATAACAGATATATCTTATAACTCAGATATGTAATATCTTAATATAACAGATTTCACAACAGTAGATACAACAACGAAAATCGTAGAAAGCCTTCACTGAAACCTACATTTAGGTAAAAATTGACTAAACAAAAGCATTCGAAAACGTAAACAAAGCGTAAACGAGCACAAAACTAAACGGAACAGAAGCGTCACATCCAACGCTGTGGCGCGTGTAACCCCGGTGGAAAAATTTCGTTCCCCTCCTGTCCTTAATTTTAACAAATTTCAGCTGCAAACGCCTGCCGTGTCCACGCCAAGCGGGCAAACTGTCCAAGTAATTACTTCCACGGTAATCCCACAGAGCTTGTAATCCTGTGTAATATTATTTAGCCCGCTATGACAGTGTTCTTAGATGGTAATAATAATAAGCATTGTGAGGTATTTTCTTTTAGAGTCGTAAGGTTGAATGGTGTTTAAGATATTTTAAGGGAGTGGTGATTTTAGCGGAAATTGGAGTGAATCTCTATTCATGGTAACAGTACCTGGGCGACTCAGCTCTGATGTGGTGAAAAAAGAGCATGCTCATTTAATAGTATAGGAAAGTTCATCCTAATTCCATGCTGCCAGGATAGTAGGTACTTACTAATTCCATGCTGCCATGTCATTATTCTAAGGTGTCATTATTCTAAGGTGTCATTATTCTAAGGTGTCATTATTCTAAGGTGTCATTATTCTAAAGTGTCATTATTCTAAGGTGTCATTATTCTAAGGTGTCATTATTCTTGTTCTAAACTTTTGGCGACCGAGCTTTGTTCGGGTGAAAATACAGACAAAACGAATTTTCCTAGCTATGAGACCTACCTAGATCGATTTTTCGTCCCCGTAAACCCCTATAATGCAACTTTCATCGAAATCGTTAGAGCCGTTTTCGAGAACGTGATTACTAATAATATATGTACAAGTTGTACATATATTATTAGTAATCACGTTCTACAACGCAACCTGCCAGGAAGCTGATATCGACATTTTTAATACTAGTGTGGCCAAATTGAAGAAAAATTTGTCTAATAGCTTCTTCGAGCGTATTAAGTAATTGTTATTAAAAAAATTTAAATGACTGTACATAAATATAGTCTTTTTCATGAACTTTCTGTTTTCTATTATAATTTTTACTATATGTGGAAACTTGTAATTGGCCATATTTTGTTTAAACTATTACTTACTGTAACCTGTTTAGCTGTAAGTTTTCCTAAGAAGAAAATAAATAAATAAATATTACTCGTTTAATAGTGTAGGCTTAAAACTGTGTTTTTATGCGAGCCACAAATCAATATTTAAGTAGGTAGTACTTATGACAAAACGCGTGGGTAAATTAATTTTCTCAAAACATTTGGACTCGAAAGTGGTTTCGTCACATTTTTATCCGCAATTTCTTTGTGGTCAAGGTGAAACATAAAAGCCGTTTTCATATAATCTAGTTTCTAGTCACTTAATCTTGGACACTTCTTTTCTCATTCGCCCTTACTTTGAGAGCTTTAATGACAACCTTCCGGCACAATTTCTTTCTAAAAACACTTTAAAAGAAATGATAAGAACAAAGGTGCTCTAACTTAGTTTAGTGTATAAATTAAAAGACTGTTGAGATAAGAAATGGAAAAAAATCGCAATAAAATTTACTTGTAGCTCATTTTGATAATTTAATGGCTACTACACACATCGCGCGGCACGAGCCTCCGGCTTTTGCGCCTTCATTTCCTTTGCGTTTGTTTGTGCGGTTTTGTGCGGCAGTGCCGGGCGCGCCCGGCGGCCACGCCGCCGGCACTGTGTGTAGTAGCCATTAAGTAGTGAAGGAGTCCAACTCACCATGATGGTAGCACAAAATTTTACACATTACTCCCTATTTAGTTGAAGTTTTCCCTTACCAAAACTACCCTTAATAGGGGGTGGAAGTTCATAGGGGTAAATTACGAAATCCGCGGGACGAAGTCGCGGGCGGAGAGCTAGTATTTTGTATTATTAGTTTTGCTCCCAATAAACTTCGAACATAATAGTTTCACCCAAATACCACACAAAATCATAATAACATTATCTTACAGCGTCGCTGGCTGTTTTCGTCTCAAAACCTTTCTTCAAGCCACAAGCATGGAAAAAATTTGCTAATATAACGAGGCCTTAAAAAGTCATGTTGGCAACAATGTAATTTGAGTGTTCGGCGCTACCTCGAGGGTGCTTCGACATTCCGCCTCCATGATATCACGTTTGTTCCCAACTTTCACTTAGATACAATACAACGTGTTTAAAACATGTAACAAAGTTAGGTCTTTGGGGGTAAGAGGAACAGGGTGTAAAGTTCACTCATCCCCCATAGAAAAGGGAGGATCCTCCAACCAGACGGTTGTTATGTCTGGCGGGCAACTGCCCTTATGTTGATTTCGGATAGTCTTATCTATGTTATTCGCTCAGTAAACTCTAACTGCGACATGTAGGAATTGTGTGACGTCATGTCTTTTTGTTTCGTAGTTTTTGTATGTGGCGGTCTAACCGCTACAGGTCTTTCGAGATGAAGAGTATTACCGATCGATAAGCATCTTAGCTATTTTCGTCATTAGGGAAAAAACATATAGCCCAATTTGAAGACAAGTGCAGTGTGCAAAACCACGATAGACTGAATCAAAATATTAAAACAGTCATAAAACACTATAGCAAAATGCTGAAAAGCGAAAAGAATCAACAATTCAAATTGAGAAATCCCTTAGACAAAACGAAAAGCACAGATGCGGGTGCTGCAAAACGGTTAATATTGAAAGCGCTTTATCACTTTCACCGCTGTATTTTCTTTTCCACAAATCCGAAAGCGGTTACCGCATTCAAATAACAATTTTAATTTAAAACGATATACATTAAATATGTAGACGGTAGACGAAATTCATTTATGCTCTTGTTCACAAAGAGTTGATTGTTAAAAAAAATACAAAAAGGACGGAAATGTTTTTGTCGTTGCTGTAGGTACATTCATAGTTGACGGCATGAAGCTTCACTATGGTTTCATTAATTCCGTCGATCCTGTTATACCGATTTCATTGAACGGGTATTGAATGTTCCATTTCACTAAAACGATGTCACAATAAAGGAACAAGCTCTTAAATTTTAAATTTAATTTTTGCGTAATTACTACTCGTAAAGTAAGATCAGCAGTGATAGCTTAGTGGTGTGACCGTCAGACTGCCAAGTTATAGGTCTCAAATTCGAACACAAGGCACGCACCTCTGACTTTTCGGATTCATGTGCGTATTGTATAATTACTCGTAGCACTTGCTTCAAAAATGGTGAAGGAAAACATCGTCGAGAAACCAGCATACCTGGGAGATATTTTTCGACGGCATGTGAAGCGAAATCCAGGACACGACGAATCCTGACACCAGGTTGGTCACTAACCACACGAAAAGAAGAAGAGTACAAAAGATGAAATTAAAGTTCAGTTTTGCACTTGGGCGTGTCACAAACACGCTGTAAATGAGTGTGTAAGCGCAGGAGCTCTCGGTACCGTCTCCGAGGCATGGGCGAAGTCTAGTGTTTGTGTGTATATGTCTGTGTATTATGTGCTAAAGCTTTTCATCTTCACGCACACATTCAGTGTGTTTGTACATTTGGTTACCACGAGTAAAGCGCGCGTGGCTTCGGTTCGTGAGATAAAAATACTATGATTATAAAAGGCTGAACCTTTTATAATCATAGTCGTAATAATCGTAGTAGTATAATAATCGTAGGGATGAATCTATTGAGCTCAAACTTGGATCTAAACGAGACCAGACTACGAAAGTTCCGGCCTCAATTTGTGAAAGTTACATGATACTAGGTCGCAATGAATAATAATTCTATGGAAATTGCCAAACTAGATTTATAGACCAAGTTGTATAAAGGCCTTCAAAGTCGTACACTCAAGCCGAGATAATGAAGGGAGTTTCCGAAAGAGCGATTCACAATAACGAAACACATAAATCACCATTGATTCCTTATCTATAATACCAAAACAATTGGATGGTTACTTACATATATGTCGCAGTAAGATGGTTATAGCCGTTATATAGTTATGTCTCTAGGGATATAACTATCAACCATAATATAGTTATATGAAAGCGGATCATGAATTTCGGAGTGCCATAATTTTGTTATAGGGACTAATTTCGATGTAGCGCTTGCCGGCCGCCCGCTACCGCGGTATTTTTTCACTTTGCTCGCTCGGCTCGCGCGTAGTTGGTCACAGTTCTAACCTAACCTATTTGATCGGAGTGACCTAATAGTTATATTGCTAAATCGTGCTCGTATCATAGTTATATTCCTAGTAAGACAGTTATGAACCGCTTTTATATAACTATATTACGGTATATATGGTTATATCACGGCTATAACCATCTTGCTGCGGTATGATACATATTTGCCAACTTAAGTTTGATCCTATGTACCTATGTGAAAAATTTCGTGGGGTGTGTTTTTATTTCACACTTAGAATTTTGTAGGTATGTATCACATCAGTGTAGGGAACTACGACAATTCTTATTTAGGATCAAAAGGTTTCTATCAAGTAACACCATATCGTAGATTTACAAACTTAACAGAGAAATATACTGTACAGCAAAAGAGTAATGTACTTACAAAATCGGTTTAAACTTGAAACTTTCTAAGATGATCATTTTTTGAATTACCTGCAACAACAACATAATAAATTAATACAAATATTAATTAAGCCAAACGATGCCGAACGCGATCGATAAATAACTCGGAAGTCTCGTTTAATGTCGGTAATATATCGCCGGGGAAGGTTTACGAGCGCTTAAATAAAAATAATTTATTATTGCAAATAATAGAGCGGAAAAGTGTTGAGGAAGACTAAGATTAACGTTAGACGATCAATTGAAATGTACACCCTCGGAAGAGGATACAGTTTCCAAGATTGTTCTGTATTATGAAGACCAGTACAGCTACGGAAGGAACTACATAATATGAAATCACGCCTGATTCCCTGAAGGGTTAGGTAGAGGTGTAAGTACCTATAGTACACTCAAATTCACCTGTTATATTGAAGCCCCTTATAATAGGGGGCGAGCAAACGGGCACAAATTCTGACACCGGGCTGTCACTAAGGAATTCCTAGTGAACGAACCAGGAACAATTTTCCCGACCTGAGAATCGAACCCACCTCATGTTCTGTAGTAGCGCTTGCTACTAGACCAACGAGGCCGTTAAACGCGGAGAGTGTAAAAATATACCTAAGTTGGATAGAACAGCGGTAGAACATTTACATAATCAGCCTATTAATGTACTGCTGGGACACAGGCCTCCTGTCTATGAGAGGGAGTGGGCCGTAATCCACCACGTGGGCCCAGTGCGGGTTGGTAGATGTCACATATTTTCTACGTTGCAACGTGGAAAATAAAACGTCAAAGAAACTACGACATGAGAAACAACCATCACACCAACGAAGATGTCGAGGTCGAACGAAATTAAAATGTTTAAAAACTGATGTCTACGGTATTGTCATTGGTTATAAATTATAATCTACCTTATTACATCCTAAAAAGTATTAAAATGCCCAACTCTAAACCAGTTTCATAGACTCCTGTCAAGTTGAGGTGTATCGTTATATTACGGTTATTAATTGAATGAATAATTTATAACAAAAGTTTTAAGTCTAATGAGAAGCTAAAGCGTCTTTTGAATGATTAATTTTCTTCCCGGTATATATTTGTTATGCACTGGAAGAGATTTATTTCAAAGGCAACAACATTTTTAGTTGAGTGGGTCTTCTTGACTAAGTTATTAATCATTATTATTAAACAAATAAATCATTTGCAAAAGAATGGATAGACACAATAGAACCCTTTCCCGCGACAAGTGGCCCAAAATCACTCTTACCGCAATGTTTACGAAGGATCGAAAATTCGGGATTCTTTCCCCGATTTCACTTAAATATTGAGCCTCATGATGTCCTATGTCACCCACATGTCCGCCTATTATCTACCAGTAAATGAAGGGTTGAATATTTATGACCATCCAATTTCCGTGCATGTCATGCCCAGTAGCTCCCAATCCCATATCAACAGCTGTCAAAAGTTACCGTTGCCGGAAATCGGCACGTTTCTTTTTCTTTATGAAAACCTTTATTCGCATCATGAGCCTCTTCATTTTATAGATGTAACGTTTAGAGAGTGGGACTTGGTATTTTTAAGACGAATAAAGGACAAGGTTATTGGGGAGGGTCTTCAAGTATAAAGGTCTCGTGAGAGTGGTTTTCTTCTATATTTATACACGTATTTGGCGTAATACTTGATTGTTGGACGGTTTCTTTTCTTTTGTAATAATGAAGCCAGACGAATTTGAGCACAAAGACGATGGAAATACGCAACATATAGGTTGTCAAACCCCTCAATTAGATTGGAATTATCTGAAGCGAAGGTAATTTAAAAAAATTACAGCTCATATATAAAAATGGAATCCCATCAAAAACATCACCTGTAAAAAAATTAAATAAAATACAATAGATGACGTATAAAAAAAGAAGATGCGGGACAGTCTTTGGGGACTGCCGACAGAAGTGAAAACTAAGTAACGCCATCTAACGAAAATGTCAGCAATTTATGTGGCTTGCTGTCAGTACAAGAATGAAATCTGTAGCTCCATAAAAAAAAACAAAAAACGAAAACAGAGTGCGCTGTCAACAAAAAAGTGCTCAACGCGCCTTGGGTAATGATGACGGGAGTTCAATGATTTTCTTTCACCCGAAAAGTGCTCAACGCGCCTAAAGATTTCAATAAATAAAAAAAACGCTTAACACGTCGTGTCCGGGTTCGCAACAAGTCAATCGTCATCCTGAGGATGCCTCGTTGAGAGGTGAAACACGTGTCCATTTCTTACAGGGTTTTTTATGGCTCTTTAAGAAAAGTTAAGCAGATTAGGTTACTAAATAATACTTAATTGATTTCCGCAAAGTCACGCCTTTGTCAAGTAATTATGTGAAAAATGCAACACTCGCAACGCAGTTCTTGTAGGTACCGTAAAAAGATCATCATCTGCCTAGCCTTAACTAAGTATTTCAAATATGTGATTATGTTGCCGTGCAATTGCCAAGTCATTCTATTTATTAAATAAATTAAGATTTCTAATATTGATACGGTCATAAAAAAACAACGGGTTGCACTCCAGGAGTGCCGTCAGAAGTGAAAACTTGAACATTAACGTTGTGCATTTTTACTCTCCCTCCGTCTTACGAATTTTCGATCAGGTCACGTGTCCTGACGCGAGTTTAACATTTTTTACCCATCCCAAAAAAGTGCACAACGCCGCTAAAGAAGCTTTCATTTAAAAAATTACAGTCATGTAAAAACTTATGATTATTATTGCACGACTCGTAATGCGAAGCATATATACCATTGTATAGATGATTAAATGGAGATTAATACTGTACTTTTTAACAATTGATTTAATGCAGCAGAAATGGAAAAAGCATAAAAATAGTAAAAAAAAAAATCCTGTCCGTCAATTTATGAACCCTGAAAACATTGTAGCTTGCGATAAAATCAATTGAGTCAATTTTTTTTTATACATTCGTTTCAGCCGTAGAAGGAACCCTATTGAAAATGGCTCTTTTATTCAAAGTAGTTTAATTATAATTAATAAAATACTAACTAAAATATCTTTAACTAAATATTTCCAACCTTTGACTTGATGTCCGTAAGTTGCCTAGCAACCGCCAAGTAAATATCTTTGTCAGTCGTTGACATTACGACTTCATGAAAAGTGATAAATTGTTCATTTTTAAAGTATGTTTTGAATTTATTTTTCGTTTATGAATGAGTGATCAGTATGAGGCGTGCACTTTTGGATTTTCCAAACTATTTTTAAATAATTATTAAAATCCAGTGACGTCCCACTGCAGGGTAAAGGCCTCCTTACTCTCGTACTACTAATGTAAAAAAATTGAATAAGAATATTCCTGACAACATTACACAACACTTGAATGCGACTTGACGACGTAGAATCGCCTGAAGTCATTGAGTTATTCGTATAATGTAATAGCTCCATGTAAAAAAATATTACAAGCCAGATGTTCTGAAATGGTAGAAAGATGTAACATGTTTTCCATTCTCATACAATATTCGAGGCGCACATACAACTTGTGGTACTGACGTCGAGAGTTCGTGTTGTATCGCTATTCGATGCGCCTCCGCTACACACGGCTTTTTGTATTTGGACCGTGAAATTAAAATAAATCAATGCATCTATGATTCTAGTCTCGAACCACAAGTTCGTAAAGTTAGAAATCGAATTGTAGAAAACTTGAATGCCATATTATTTCATTTTGTTTTTCTAGTCAAATGTTTGCTTATGGAGCGTGAGTATTTTAATTTTAATATAAAGCTGTTGTTAATCTCGTGCAAAGAGCTTTTTATGCCAGTAGATAATTTCCGTATAAATACGACTAATTATTTCTCCGATCAGGTTTACGAACAATACAATCAAGTCCTTGGTGGTACGCGATTAGCATAATCGATTAATTGCAGCGCTCTTTAGAGCAAAGCCACAAGGATCTTTGTTGTGGCTACTTGCTAATTAGATGTTGTATGTTTTCCTAGAATGTGCAAACACGTACGTAATAAAAGACAAGCTGCAAGTCCTTCTTCGAAGTAGGTACTTGTCCAATTGTTGAATGAAACCAGTGCGGTCATGTGACATCGGAAGCAATAAACAGTACCACAAAAAGAGCTTTCAACGAACTGGTGGGTCACAAAATCTATTTGCGTTGCCCACGTAAATAGAGCAAAATGTTTGTGGGTGCTTTGTGACCATCGATTTGTTGGGAAAATGCCTTCATTTATTTTCATTAAAGTCCCAACCGAAACGTAGTTGGAAGCCAATTTTCGAACTGCTTCCGAATTTGAAGCAGAACTGCTGAAGAATGATTTGTTTAAAATAACAGCGGCCCATTTGGCTGCTGCAAGGTAAATGCAAACCTAAGTTGAAAGCATTCGTCTCTCTCATAAAAATATTTGAACATAACAAAGGCTTTGTGTTTAAATATACTCCCACGACAAAATACTTTGTACAAAATTGTTTCTTTATCATTAAAATGCGACGTCTTCTGTCTAACGCCGCAATAAATGGAGGGTTTGCAACCCAATTTTTTTTTCTTTTCAAATTGTAGAATCAAAAATGAAGCTTCCTTTTGGTTATTTCAGCCATTGCAACACTTGCCGCTCGACTTTTCGCTCGACTGAGTAAACCACAAAGGTTGACATCCTCAGATTTGTACTAAAGAAAAACGTAAGCACAATAAGAAATATTTTATAGTCAAAGCGGCTTTGAGACGGAGGTGTCACGTTGCGGATGAAAGGAGTCCTCACATTTCTATTTGTCGCACGAACACCTCCGAAGAACTTAGAGCTGCCGTGAATATAATATGTCAAGATTTTTCGGGTACCTATTCGAGAAGCGAGTAATCGAATCGACATCGAATTTCAACAGTAAGCTTTGGCGTATCTACCTCGGAAACGTGAACAGAATACAAAATAGATATTAGAAAAGAGGAAGTAGAAAGTTATTTTATAAACTTATTACTAGTTTAAAACTGAATACGTCGTAGCCAGTGTATGTAGTTTGCTCTATTTACATAGAAACTATAATATAACGTGAGGTCTGACGATGGTACAGTTTTGTTCAAACAATTTCATAATTTGTGGCAGAAGAAGCATGAAAGTAGAATAAATGCTGTGGAAATGCGAAGCATGTGTGGTCTGACTATGAATGATAGGCTGAGGAATAATGTGATAAGACAACGCACTCTGGTTCGAGTAGAACAAGCTAGCTGGACAAAAACAACTCTTCAATTCCTAGTAGTTAATTACTAAGATGAACTCATTAGCCCTATACATTAAGGAATACACCTATTAATTTTCGTAACTACAATCATTAGGACCGTCATTAAAGTAAGTATTTAACAAATTGATAATTCAAAGTGTATTCATTTGCATTTTTACACCATCATTGATTACATTATTTAAGTAACTAAAAGACATTTTTGATAGTGTTTTTGGGATGGATTGTGTACATAAGGGTAAGTAGTTTTGTTTAAATTCATTTTTATCACAGGAAGTTCATTCTATAATTTTCTAAAAATAATTGTTTTGATAAAAGTGAACTTTTCACCCATATTTTTTAATTCAATGGTCAAAAAATTACATGTCCACTCATGTCCACTCTGTAAAATCTATTTTATATGATTCTCACAAGTATCTAGTAGTAATTAGTAAAAAAAAATATTGCGAATTATTTGCACAACTAATTTTTTTAAATTTTTTTACCAAGCAGTTTTCACCGTCTCAAAAATGGATTTTTTCGAAGAATGCCGATATTACAGGGTTCGATGTTTCAGTTATACAAAAACTTGGCGTACTGCTTCGTGCTTTATCATCAGCATATGATATAAATATTGAAAAACTTGAAACCTTAGCTCAAGAAACCCAACTTTACGTAAATCTCTATCCATGGTATTATAACCCGCGACTGTTCACAAAATACGTCTGCACAGTGGTGATGTAATTAAATAATCACTTCTGCCTATCGGCCAGCTTTCCGAGGAAGTACAGGAAGCTCGGAATAAGGACTGCAGAAGATTTCGTGAACACAACACACGAAAACGATCGCGAATTGCTACGAATAGAGATTTACTTAATATGTTATTGATAACATCTGACCCTGTAATAAATGGTTTAAGAGAAGTTCCCCGGAAGAAATTAGGTTCGTTCCCTACTGAAGTCCTAGATTTAATAGTTCAACCTAGATTTAAGGGACAAAATGTTAATATAGTTTCTACTTTCCATAGTTCTACCACTCATGATCTATTCAATGGATGATTCATTTGATGATAGTGATGATAATGAGTGATAGATTTAGTTATTAAGTATTTTTATGTATCTGTTATTAGATTTTATAGATATATTTATAGAAAAATTATAAAAAATAAATAAAAAAAAAAACATTATGTTTTTATTTGACTATACCTGCTCAAACGACCAATGATCCTTAAAAAAGTATTAAGACCATCATATCTATGCTTAATAACCTCATTTATGAATAAAAATCGAAACAAATAATTTTGTCCAGCTAGCTTGTTCTACGCGAACCATAGTGCAACGGTGTGAGTTAAAAGACGATGTAGTGACAAAAATTGAAAAGGGTATGCTGAGATAGTTTGGTCATGTTGAGAGGATGAATGAAAGGCGGCTAACAAAATGTATTTACAAGGCAGATGTGACTGGAAACGCCGGGAGGGGACGCCCTAGGAGGACATATACTGACCTTATTTCAAGGCTCGTGATAATGAAACACAAAGTTGAGATGCTGCAACTTGGAGAATTTGGAAGCGAAACAAACCACTTTGCAGATAAGAAAAATATTTTGAATAGGTATTATGTAAAGATTCAACTCAAGCTAGCCATCAAGTCTTGCTTACAGTTTGTAAAATGACCTCGGAAAAGTTTGTAAATGTACGAAACTAAAAATAAAGCACGAACAGCGCAAGACTTCTAAGCAAGTTTGATTCTGGCTCAAATGTAGCTGTGTCGCATAAGATAAAATATTACCTTGTCCAAAAAATGATAAGTGTTTTACGTTTCATGAATTTTGCAACTTTTGTATGATGAATAGAACCGACTGTAGCCAAAAGGAGTTTCTGTTTAGATAACATTGCGACGTTTAGTCTTTTATGCATATTTTATGCATGAAAAGATTTTCTTGTTTCCAGAAGATTTCATCCTACCTTTTCTCATGTGAATGTAACAACGGGTCTGTGGGGTACGTTATGAAACCTAATTTAGTTTTCTGAAGACAGTTTCGAAATTATTCTTCTGTTTTGCGGCGTGCTTCTACTCTTGAGTCGGCAAGTTTCGTTCAAAGCTTAAACGTGTATTCTCATCCGACTGTCAGCGGTTAAAAACAATTCAACAATGTCTATGAATACCGAATTTCCCATTTTCGCTTAAAGAATGCAGTCAATTGAAAAAAGAACAGTCCCAATCTGGCAACCGCATTGCACCCAAAACTATCGACTTTATCGCTTCGCGCCAAAATGTGAATCGGTGCGTACAGATGATTTGAAATACGTCAGATATACGGAGAGAGAACCGCAAAATATTGACAGGGATTTCCAGCTGATTTCGAGATTATTTGTATGCATGATTTATGGCTTTTAAAAGACTATGTGCCGGTGTATTTCATTATTATCTGTCACGCAATATTTTTTGATAAGACCTATAATGTAGTGTTTATACACATAATAATATCAATGAAAGTATTTTGTATTTTATTAACAAAACGTTTCACATAAAACTCAGAGGTTTATTTTCTGTTGGACATGCAGCTCGAATACTAAAACAAAATGCTCATACAAATTCTGGTCCGCAACAGGAAGCGTTGCTCCGGTGGCTTTGTTTCCGATTTTTTTTCAAACCAGTACAAATTCATTTCGGTAGGTTCGTTACTTTGTTTAGCGAAGCCAATCAAACAAATTGGAGTTGAGTCTGAGAGCACTAATAATCAAAGAGAAGAAACTTAAGTAACTCAACTTGATTACGAATATTTTGTTGACTTTAACGAGTGTTTGTACTTAAATCTCTGCAGCTCCTTGTGTATCTTTTAAGGGATGAAATATTTATCAATACAAATAAATAAAATTGAAGTGTCTGTTTGTAATGTCAGAATAACAGCTTTTTACTAAATTAAATGCGTATGAAAGTCTATACTGTGCTTGTAACAAAAGAACATTATTTTAAATTTTTGTGTGTGGACCGTTTTTGACAGTTTCACTGGCAGGTAGCTGATATTATAAGGACTAACTTAGGCTACTTTTATTTTAGAAAAAGAATTAGATTGCTACCTATATTCTTACCATCCACAATTAACCAACTTCAATTAATACTGTATACCAAAAATTCAAGCAAGATAACAGTTCTAATTACAGAGGTCTGCGTTCACACAGTAATAATAACAAACCTAATTACAATATTGTAGGTTTTACCGAACAAAATTGTTTCGCGTTCAATACGTTGGCATTAATTAAAGTGCTAAGCATTCTTCAAAATAAGACAAATGAGTTTAGTACGAGACATTTTCTTATTTAGCGTAGATCTTTCCGGAGACATCAGTCATTGTCAGTTTTAACACTCGAAGCTGTTACCACGGAAAACCGAAATAATATCTTGATACCACAAGACAAGTACCTATGGTTGATTTAGGTATACACAATATTGTGAATGTCCCAGTTACAGCCAAAATATTATGTTCGTCACTTTAAGGGCAATTTTTGTCTTCTCATTGCACGATTGAATCTATATTGCGTCGTAATGTCAATATTGTCATATTGACATTAACCGCAGTAGTTCAATTCAACTGGCTCGCGTCATGTGCAGCTGCACATGACGCGAGCCAGTTGAATCGAACTACTGCGGTTAGGTATAAATATAGGCTACTTTTATTTTAGAAAAAGAATTAGATTGCTACCTATATTCTTACCATCCACAATTAACCAACTTCAATTAATACTGTATACCAAAAATTCAAGCAAGATAACAGTTCTAATTACAGAGGTCTGCGTTCACACAGTAATAATAACAAACCTAATTACAATATTGTAGGTTTTACCGAACAAAATTGTTTCGAAATTCGAGTAGCGGAACATGACGCGAGCCAGTTGAATTGAACTACTGCGGTTTCGCTGCTATGGTTTCGCGGTGGTCTGCTACCGGAGTCATTGTGCGTGGTTCGACATACACTTGGCCGGTTTTTTTCCATATATTATCACTATCAGCCCTTATCCTCACTTTATTCGCTTTGTAGCCATATTATCTTTAACAGATTCTTCATCTCCACCTCAGCAAGGTATACTTATTGAAATTGAATATTGAACAATTTCCTTTTACTTTAAATTTAATTATAAAGTTTCGTATTGTTAGGTCTCCCATTGACAGACCAATGGGCTGCAAAGTAAACAATTCTTCGGAATCAAAATATTATCCTAGTTTCAAAATAATAGAAATTGTAATAACTTTTACAGAATAACTTTATTGCTGTTAGTACTAAGTTCAGTGTTAACATTAAGTAATTCTCATTTCAGAATTGCGTGGCAGTTAATAATATTCAATGAAAACAGTATTGCGGTAATCATATAATTATGTTAAATAAATACTTCTGGAAATAATTATGTACGGTGGAAGCCTATTGGACGAACCGCCCCTGCGCTCTCATTGGCTCAGTATCCACCTCAATAAAGCAGCAACACCTCCAATTTTGTGGAACCGAATAACATTATTCATGGTAATTTTATAAAGTAGATCCTACCTAGCTGTTGTCAAACAACATTTTGTGGTTTCCTAAGCTTCTACTGATAACAACTTAACAACGTAACAAGAGAAAGCAAATGGTTACCTGAATTGACACTCAAACATTGCTTAACATTTCCCAGAAATGAGTTTATCACGCGTGTGTTTAGGGTATGTTATTTAAATTACTGCATTTAAAATTCATTGGGCTTTAAGTTTTACTTTTATTGAAGAAGTTTATGTGATCCGCAGCGAAAAAGCTAGCAAAATTACAATAATGTACTAGGTAGGTAAATTAAGTAACGAGCAAAAAAATATGCAAGATCATATCTGGGTAACTTGGAACTAGTACATCTTTTATTTTTACGGAAACTACTTGGCTATGCCGTCGACGCTTCAGCACTTGGTACTATGTAGCAGACGCAATATATTCCTGACAACTTAGTTTTTGCAGTTTAATTTCCTAGGGAACGGGAGACTGCGCCAAAATTGACGGAATGGCACGGAGCCAAGCTGCCTAACAAAATGGGGCGCCTAGAGGAATTTCATTATTTAAAGTATTTCATTCAGGGAGCTGTATGATTCGCCAGCTCGTAAAACCAGCTGATAGCGTCAAAGAGATTAGTACCTGTAATATTTGAGGTAAAGCAAGCTGGCAAGGTGCTTTGACGAAGCAAGTTATGAATGAGATGCAGTATCGCTATAATGAAATATGAATACTATTTTACGTTACCTGTATTGTCTGAAGCTTATTATGGTGTTCCATGAAAGCTATTTATTACTTTTAAGGTGACTGTAAGATAAAGTTTGGTGAATGTTCAGCAATAAAATGAGAGTTTAATCTAGTTTCAGGCGCCCAGATTAATTGATAACTTAGACATTATGCACTTCAACCTATCTGAATACCAACAAGCTAACTTTCTATTCACAAATTACTATAACTATCATCCATCTAGTTTATGCCGGAGATGATCGGGTTATGTAAAATATGCATACTTGGGATATCAAGCATTCAGAGTGCTGCCTGGAAACTTCAATGACGGACGACGGCGACTTTGCAATTTTTACTAGATGATATCCCAACGCAAATTAAACTAAGTACTTATATTGAATGGAATTTTAAACAAGAATAATGTAAGGTTCCGGTTCAGCCGTATGCGGTTACCCTGTCAGGACCGAAGTTTCTTCTCACGTATGATTTAAAACAAAAACAAATGTTTGCCGCCGCCATTTTTGATTTACATTTTGACCTCAGCACCTCCGAAATCTATGAAAATGAACCCATGATGAAAAAAAACTATGAAAACGACAACCATTACGAAAAATTTGAAAATTTTGGCAGCCGCCATCTTGTATTTTGATTTTGACAAAATTCACTCTCAAAAAACACAATAGACGATGTATATCTAGTAACTTAATCCGCTTAACCGTTCTTAAAGAGTTAGAGAACCCTGTAAGAAATCGACACGTGTTTCGCCTCTCAACGAGGCATCCTCAGGACGACGATTGACCTGTTGCGAACTCGGACACGAAGTGTTATCAACGCGAGCCGAACGCAAAGTGAGTGTTTTAAGAACGGTTAAGCGGATTAAGTTACTAGATATACATCGTCTATTGTGTTTTATGATGGATTTCCGCAAGGTCACGCCTGAGTCAATTAACTATCTTAAAATTCACTCTCTTCAGCATGTAGTGTACTCGGGCCGATGTGTACAATTTTATCCCCGACACTTTAATCAATTTTCTCTTTTCTTTTGTAATTTTTTTCTGCCTGCGTTCTTACTCTCTTTCTCTTTCACATTGAATTAGAAGATAGTCGCAAGTATTAAAACTTTTTAACGTGATGATTTCTGAAAATTTGCTAGCCGCGTTATAAAACTTCGTTCCAACAAGCTATGATTGACATACAAGATAAACTGAATCTCATGTGAGGCAAATAACATGAGAACGACATGACAGTGATAGTAGACTTAATTAATGAAGCATCATAATTACGCAAGGCTTTATTAGGGTCGAGTAAAATGAGTCTGGGTCTCTTTAATTAAATTTACAGAACTGAAATTATTTTGGATTAGTTATAGATGTATCTAAGTCAAGTGTTTTGAATACATAGTTTTAGGCAGCACACTAATCGAAAAAAAAAAATGGAGTAGTTTTTTAAGTGAAAACTTATTTAGGCGCGTTGAGCACTTTTTGAGTGAACAAAAATCATGGAACTCGCGTCATTGTCACCTAACACTCGAACGAAATACATCAACGCGAGAATCAAAATGTTACTTAGTTTTCACTTCTATCGGCAGTCCCCAAAAACTGCCTGATTTTTTTGCAAATGTAACTTTGTTTGATTGGCGTTTCCTGTAAAAAGAGTCGAACGTTGGTATCGGAATTTCATCAATTGCCAAATCCTACGAATGCATTATACATAATTAAAGATTGCAAAAATAGAAAGCAATATAGTACAAAACATAACAAAGGAGACGAAACAAGTATGAGGAAAATAATTAATAGCTGTTGAAGCTTTATCATAATAAAGATCTGCGAAGAAACGGGAAACCATATAGTAGAGGGTACTTAAGAAATTAAGTTAAGCGAAATGTACTATCGACCAACAAAGGAACAAAAGATTTAACTCAATGAGCGAGGCGTGGTGAACCAAAGTTTGTTCAAATTTTATAGTATTGGAAAACGATAGTTCTCTCTAGAAGAGCGGTTGATTCGTTAAATTGTTCATTCAATATCTACAAACAATAAATGATAAGCTTTCGAGAACATGGGATGGATTCGATTTTGAACTGCAGTTAATTTACTTTTGCAGAGCGCTCCGGTATAATAATGATGAAACGATAACTGAACTAGAATTAAAACAATTTTTTGCACAATAATCTTCTAGTAATAAATTAAAATCGAAAGGAAAAACAGAAAACTTCATCGCAAAAAGGAAACGTAACGCAAGCGAAGAATTAAATATTCGCTCTGATGGGCTCCTGATGGGCCAAGTCATCCGCTTCAGTGACTTTTCGATCTGTACTGGGTACTTTATGCAGCTTAGTGGAAATAGAGAGGAAGATACGATTAATACACATAGGAATAATGTTTCATTTCTCTTAATGTTTTGGACCTTCAAGAATGTAGAACGGCACAATGTCTTTCGTAGTAAGCACAAAAGAAATTGCAAAAACAATAGGGAAAAATACTGAAACTGTCTTGTTAATTTATGAAACACAAACCGAGTATACATTACGATGCTGTGAAGGTACAACATTTTAGAGCTGAAAAATAGAACAAAACAAGCTTACATTCTACAACGCAAACAATGCAACAGCTGCTTCATAAATTACCGGAATAAGTTCCTGGCAAATGAAATAATCATAATATCTCTTCTTTGTTAACATTCCTTTGGATCCGCGAATTGTAATCAGCATGTGTTATGACAGAGCTGCGATAATTATGCTAATTAGTTTCCCTTTTATTTTCTGCTGTGTCAAGAGGTTTCATAAAAGCGGTTTTTTTTTAATTAACCCTATAATGTGTTTTTCGTTGCTTTTGATTATAACAAAGCATTTGTAAAGATTGACTATCAAAAACTTCTTCGGATTTTCTTTAACCCTTAATCGATTTTTAATACAATGTTGTCACACGTAAGTAGTTCTTCTATCCATACAAAGTTTCGACAACGGATTTCAATGTACATTTACGGTGGACCCTGGATGCCGGAAGTAATATTTGAATAATTCATAAGCGGTCTATTTTTCTAAAGGCCGTGGTTGTAACGCACTTTTCAATATGTCTGAGTCTGCCGACATCGACACCCATTTTTTAGCCACCATACAATTCTGAACCATTTTTAGGGTTCCGTACCCGAAGGGTGACAAACGGAACCCTATTCATAAGCCTCCGCTGTCCGTCTGTCTGTCAGCGAGCTCTATCTCATGAACCGTAATAGGTAGGCAGTTGAAAATTTCACAGATTGAGCATTTCTATTGCCGCAAGAGCAACAAATAATAAAATTAAAAAATAAAGGGGGTCGCCATACAATAAAATTAAATTTTGAAAAAAAAATTATCTGACCCTGATGTGGGGTATCATTTTCTAGAGCTCATCGAGTAGAGAATAAATATAATTTTTATTTGTTTTTATCTTCAAAAATGATGAATTAGGGGGCCGTAGAAGTTGTCTGTTTTAGACCATTTTTGTACGAGCTCTATCTCAACAACTAAACAAATTAGGAATTTGAAACTTGTGTGTATCATGTAACATATACTGTTTATAATCAACAAATACTAAAAATGCCGATTCATAACGTATTTTATATAATATGGGCGATTTTCTGCAACTTAAAGTAATAATTTTGTATTTCATGCTAATATTATGCGATATAAATTCCACAGATAACTATTTAATAGTCGGAGTAATGACATGGAATTAGTAAGTACCTACTATCATGGCAGCATATACTATTTCGATCATTTAAATTTCGATCATCCAAAAAGGTCTACAAAATAAACTTTCTTCACAAGATTTTAAAACCGGCCAGTATTTTTTGAGTTTAAGAACTTTATCGACTTTTTTCAAAGTATCCCTAGACGGTGTTGATGTGTGTTCCTCATGTTAAAACTACACTCCAATAGACAATATATTCAGGAACATTGAAATGAATACTGGCACATACAGTGTACTATTCAGTTACCTAGCTTAAACCGTTGTTGATACAATTTCATATTGAGAAAAATTATTGGTGTAAAAATATTCGGTCATGGCGGCCAATCTCAACGGAGACTGGCCTACGGCGCGGGAGATATTATAGTGCAAAAGTGAGAGCGCAGACACGAGTGCACTCTCTCTACCCTCACTCTCATAGTCCGATGGGATGTGTAAAAATAATAAGTAAGAAATAATAGATTTCTGTATGACTATCAAAAATAACGTAAATAAATACCTGTATTGACCCGTGCGTTTGCACTGGCGAAACATCACGACAAAACATGTTGAAATCTCTAGTTCCTGTCAAACATTGTATGAAAAATTGACAGAAAATAGAGATTCCAACATGTTTTGTTGTGAATGTTTCGCCAGTGCAAACGCACAGTTATAATTAAAATTTGGCGTACTACTTACATTCTATTTTGTACAATATAGTCTGATGTAGCAAGAGAAATCCTTTTATTTATAAGTAACTAGCTTTACCCGGCCTGGCTTCGCACGGTTAGCACTAAGTACTTATCTACGGCGCATCTACCTTTCCTAATTACCTATTTCTACCTAATTACCTACCCTACCTACCTACCCTACCCTTCTTACCAGGGTAGGTAGGTACCTAACCTACCCTATCTACCCTACATATCTACCTGCTTACCTACCATATATACCTATTTATACCTACTAATACTATGTTAGTAGCAAATAAATAACTTTGACTTTAGTTAATGCATGTTACTGGATAAAGTTAACTTAATATTTTTCTCTTAAAATAAATGAAATATACTCCTACACCTATATTTTAACACAACAACATTTTCTCATTAAAATTAGACAATTTCTTTACAAATCTTTGGTTTTTTATAGCGCCTCTGTTGTTACCTTTACGAAAGTATTACAAAAATTCATAGTGTTAAATCTTGTACGACATGGTATGGAACCCTTCGTGTGCGAGTCCGACTCGCACTTGACAGATTTTATTTATGTACAATAGCGACAGCTTTCAAATGAAACCTTCATAAATCGAGAGTTGCTTAACATCGAAAGAAATTCTTAGTTCCAGATTTATTTGACCTATATTTCCTTGAATTGAAAAAAGCTGAGCACTCCACAATTATACCTTAGTATATGGTCCCTAAATCTTCACCACTGAACAAGGTCGTCAGGCAAAGATTAAATAAGTGTTATTGGTTATCGATTTTAGCTAGATGGTCCAGTAGACGAGTGAACTACTGATTACTTCAATGTAACATAAGCATCAATAGGTTCAGATGGCCCTATAGTTCTAATAATTCCTAACTTTTTCAGATCATTTTAGGCAGTAATAAACTACTAATCGTTCTATGAGTAGAGCTCCGGAGCACGAACTTTATCTCATAAAACGGAGATATCCAGTGTCTTTGCCGTTTTTTGGAGGAAGTACCCCTCCAATCAAGAAAACCCAAAAAAAAAAAAACTATAAAGTCGTAATGCCAAGTATGCCAAGTTTCGTACAGACAGATCAGATATAAAATACGACCTGTAGAGGAGTACCTACGAACAAACTGACGCACGAAAGCAAAATTTTGCCAGACTTGAAGCAGAGACGCTTCGCTCGCTCGGTCAATTATTCTTGAATGAAACACGAATAAGTGCCAATTTTACTAAGACTCAGTGATTTGTTTCATTTCGTAATTTTTCTAGTTGGGAGGTTTGCTTTTGGTTTTATCACACAATGCCACGCAAAATAAACATTCTCTCAAAAACAAACAACAATTACTGTTTTGAAAAAAAAAAGCGTAATCGTGTTCTAATTTTACTTTAAAAAAAGCTTGTAAAAATAAACACCAATTTATTTTCCCGACCGCCATATTTCATGTTTGTTTTATGAAAATTTTTAGGTAGGTAACCTATTATAAACTCGCTTGGATTCTGTCACCGGGGGAGTAAACAAACATGTTTGCTTATTTCAATTCGGTCGTTTATTAAACGTAATCCTAAACAAAGACATGTGAAACCATGTTTTAAATTAGACGACGTGGGGAACATTATTTGTAAGTCACATATTTCTATAAAGTACCTACAAATCTTTTATCTAGAATTATAGGGGTTACCAAGTTCTGACAGGATTATAAGATCAAGGTGTGAACTTATTAAGGTAAAAGCTTAAATTTGGAAAACGTATTAAAACTTTAAGGTTTGATCAGTACCTAAAGTAAGTAAACTGATTATAATTTTAATAAGAATTTCGATTCCTTTGATATTCAAAACGATCAAGACGATTACTGAAACATTTTCTGATCCAGAGAAACAAATACGAGTATGTTCAGTAAACAGGCATGAACCGTCGGCCAGTCACAGTAATCTGACAAAAACCATTCTACCGACAAAAGAAACGCCTGACAAGCCAAAATAGACGTCGGATTTACTCGCAATTAGGAACCGAAAGATAAAATCGCACCACACAAGTTGGTAATTCATGTAGGCACACCAAGAAACGACGTATATACAGCCGTTAATAGCAAACCATTAACATTCTTAGTGCGGGTGAAGCACAGGCTAATCCACGCGATTGTTCCTTAAAAGCCTTACCGACGGAAAGTCAATTGTTGGCGCTGGGCCCGACATTCGACTCGTGAAATAATTTCTCGATGTATGTGTCTGTGTGTGCAGAAACTGGCTTGAAAAGTGAATTGATTGTTTGTTTTAAAATAAATAAAAGTTCGTTGAAATGACAAAATATCTATTTTTATTTAAAACATATATTTCGTTTTTTTTCGTGTAAGCTCCGAAGATATTTAACATAATGAATATGAAGACAAAAAGCTCATTACAGCTTTTACAGTTTTGGAACATAAATTGGAATTTTATGTAAATAAACTTATTACAAAAATAAATTGAATAGAATTTACTAAGCTTTGTAAGTTCATAACAGGTGCTTTAAGTTAGATGAATTTATTACGATTTATTTATGAATTAATTTATCCAAACTATGAATAAAATAGAAAATAAATCGCTGTCTCAAAAAAATAGTTTATCAATTCTAATACAATTTATTACGTAGGTAGGTACTCGAATGGAATAGATTCAATGACGTGATGTTCCATTTTATTGAAAACACGGACTATTTGTTCAAATTCTTTGGAAGCCTGACCGTAAAAATCTGTTTTCACAAATGAAATCGGATTGTAGGTAAAACTTTTTCCTATGTTTTTTTTTACCACCAAAAACAGTTCACATTTGTAAGGTCTGATTTATTTACAACGTCACGAATAAAGACATCATGAAAATGGCATAGCGTGGTTAACCGAAGTTGGGCTCTGGGGTAAGTACTTACCAGAGAGTCAAAGATGTCAATACAAACTGAAAAACGTAATATTAAAGTGACAAAACGTAGTTTCTAGTTTGGTTTTAAGCGTTCAAGGCAAGCACTCAGGTGCAAATTAAACTGTAGCTCTGAAGTTTTAGTATTGATTGGAAATACGCCGAAAATAAAAAACAAAGTTAATCAAAGTCCGCCAAGATAAAAGCTTGGCTTTACAAAATGAAAAACTTTATGACGTGAATAAATAATGATTAAACAATTTTTGCTTCGACAAAATGTGTTCACATTCAGTTCTTTGATAAGGGTACTCTCTTTTGAATTATGAGGGTAAAAGGTAACATTTTCACAGTAGAAATAAAATCCATATCTATGGAACACGAGCGTTTTCTAATAAACAACAAACATCCTCCGTATGCGTACGTGTACAAAATATTTTTTGCGACCAAAATAAAATGGTTCTGTTCCAGACATGTGGTACAAATATGAAAGTTCCATCCAATTTGGTTACTCCAAGTGTGGTATGCGTATAACGAAATAGGAAATGAGGCTCGTCCCAAATATTTTCTTAATTTATTTGCCGTCGTTAATATAACCGTCCATAAAATAATCCTTTGACAACTCTTGATGGTATTTGTCTCATAAGAAATATTCTAGAAAATTCCAAAATGAAATGCCAGATAGAATTAGAATTGAAAATGTTAAAAAGATAAAATGTAAAGCTCCGTGCAAATATGTAGTAAAAATTTACATAATAATACTAGTCTGTCCTTTGTTGGGTGAAAGATATGACGGTGTGGAGTCGCAGGGTAAATTTAATTAATGAAATCAGCTAGTGGAAAAAGGTCCCTAGTAGTTATTATCAAAATATATACAGTGCTTTGTAGATGCGGACAAATAAAAAGAAGACGTTGCTTTGTTGTCGGAATTATTTAATTAGAGTGATAATATTATACCATGTGAACATCTTTAACGATCATAGCTATGAAGACGTCTAGACAAACATTACTGTTTTAGTAAGAAACTTAGTAAAACCACAGCATAAACGTAAGTCCAGCTTGAGAACTAGAAAAACTATTATTATATTATGTCGGAGCACTATTTTTCCAGACCTCAACACGAAGTTCCATAAATCAATTTCAAAAGTGAAGTGAATAAAAATCGTTTCGGTGCTGATAGAAAAATGCACTAAGTTTCCTAATCGATTAGACTGTCACATGGGCAAGTTGGAAAGTCCCTAACGGTACGCCCGTCGAGCTTTACGCCAAATTTATCACTCAACTCGATTTAAATGCAAAACAAGCGCGGATGGACCATGTTAACTTTGGTAGAATACATATTTTTCTAAAGTTTCGAAGGTACCTATATAGATAATGTGCGATACTAAAGCTGTGGGTCAATAGGAACAATTTAATCGTAGCTGGGTATAGGGAGTTGAACAAAATTGCGAAAAAATGGCAATGATTCACAAATAATGTAACACCTCACTCCGACCATCTCGTAATGATTATTCGGAGCACACCTATCGGCAAAGGCGTGAACTGATCTCAAACTGGCAGGTATTATTTATTCTGACACTTCAAACGGTCCATTAAATGAAAAGGTGTGTAAATATTAACAGGTGCGTTAACCCGACCACTGTTAAGATAAAAGAAACACCCACCACTTTTTATACGAAAGAAAGTGAAAGAATAATAAGGCGTTAGGAAACTCGGGTTGTAAAATATAACAGTAATAATGAAAAGGAGAAAAGCCTTGGAGAATGTGACAGTACCCTTGAACACATATTTTATGCAACGAATGTGTCCTCTACCCTGAATCCTAAGGATTCTACATTTAAACATTTTACTGGAAAGTTAGAATTTGTTGACGAAAGGCGAAGAAAAATTTGTGAATACGTTTGGAATGCTGACGAATATTGGGGAATGAAAAACACGCGAGAGGAATTGACAATCGGAAGATTTGCATACTTTGAATTTCGTTCGACCCACAGTCAGGTCCCAAGCGAAGTAGACGAATGGTCGAGTAACTAAAAGTTGGAACCGACACTCGTGAGTGTCACTAGAGTGAATTAAATTAGATCTATTGAAAAATGTTAGATTCCGAACGGCTTTGCAAACGAATGAATGTAAGTACAGTCAAGTAACGTGCGGTGCCAGGTTTCTCTTTGGCATTCAAGAAAATGCTTACATACGTCCTCTGTGGGCCATTTCATTAAAGCAACGATTTCTTTGGAATACATTTGCCGAAATTTTGGTTCCTTTTTAATATGTATGTAGATAAACATAGTTACCGGTAACGACTGTATTATACCTTATTAAAGCCAAAAATGGGATTCCGTAGATGTATTTTGTAACTTTGTACAATTTTGGTGATGACAATGGTAAATGCCCTATGTATGCTACTATTTAATCACTATTCGGAGATTCAAAAAGAAAAAATTGGAATGTCATTAATACAGACACGATTGATATTTGCGGTTTCAAAAAAACCTACGCTCAGGTCTGACTGAAGCTTATTATCCATCCCATCCAAATAAAGATGTCGACAGCAATACAGTATAAAACAGCTTCAGCTACGAAAATATCGTTACCTGAGCTAACACACTATTTCCTACAAAGTGTGAAACGATGATGGCAGTCGAAACTAGGGCCCAATTTCCGTCCAATTAGTATGCCAAAACAAACGTTCACCCGAGATAAACTATCGTATTAACTGAAGCGCGAAAACGCCAAGCAATTTACTGTATACAAGCAAAACAACGGAATAATTAAAGTGGATCGAAGTTATTGTGAGTGTTATTAGTGCAGACATATCTAATATTATCTACCCAGGGTCTGCTTTTGATATTAAAAGTGAAATCGTGGCTTCCAACAGTTCAGCAAACTATGTACGGTGAGAATTTATTGGATTTCAAACACAAACACACGCTGTGCAACGGTTAGTTGGCTTGTAGCTTAGACAGCAGTTATATAATCTCTACTGCTTGCTGTCTCTATCAAAACAGACACGTTATTTTATGAGATCCTTATTTGCTTGACATGCATGTAATCAATGCCACAATATTAGAGTCAACCGACACTTGCAAAGACCTAACCGTGAAAGGATTCACAGTCTACTCAAACTTGTGGAAACGGTAAGTGCAAGTCACGCTATATTAAAGTTCCTGACACCATAAGTAATTGTCGGACACAAGTTGCGTCGGAACATTACCTCACCTTGCAGTAAGATGTCCTCTCTAGGACACTAGAACTCGTTTCTTTCCCTTGTGACGGGTGCGAGATTCAACTAGACGAGGTAATCTAGCACTGAGAACTTCGCTCGCATAATGTTTTCTCGTTGATGCGTGGGTTTAAATGTTTGGCGTAATTAGGTTTTATCGTAAGATTTTATCATTTTCGATAGTCAGGTAGGAAGTGGGAGTAACCTTTTAAATGGAAATAACGTCCTGAATTAACCACTACTCAGCAGAAAACTAGAGTTTTCCTCGTTTTATATGTATTCTGCAACTGGCCAAATACTCCAGGGGGTGAACGAAACATGATTAATATTCATGGGAAGCACGTCCTTAACACTTTACAATGCTTAGTTAGAGTTAGATACAGTATCAGATTATATTCTGAGTCTTCCATTACACATGCCTTTATTTGTATTTCATCGAACAGAGGAACAATTCTTGCGGCTGCTTCCTACCTTAATGCGACATCATTCGTGTACCAGACTCATTCGTAATCACCATATGTACCGACCCTTGCGGTCTCATCTCGGATGCGAGGTTCGCACCAAACGCCTTTGTAATTTTGATTCCCGGGACGTTTCCCAGGGCCCTCTAATTATGGCCGCGCGTTTACTACATTGTCTGCCTATGGCTGAAGTTTATCTCTAATGTCCCAAAATAAACTTACGCTAAACAGTATTAAATTTTAGTTTTAATACCCTTTGTGTTGTGGAGATTACTTTTAGCGTTGAGTTAAACAGTTGTTAATGAAGGTCTTCTAATTTATTTGGAATGACTTTTGAACTAATTTCTGTCTATAAGTCATTGTAAAACGGCCTCGGGGAATTTGTTATTCTAAATAAATTGAATTTGATGATATTAAGGAGACTTGGGTTGGGAGTTGTTACCCGCACGTAGGCATGCTGTCATTTTATTTGCCCAATATTTTTTTCTCATTTTGATTTACACAAACAAACATAAACGTAGTGATACTGTTGGATTTGAATATGATCGTTGATAGTAACTCTGAAGTTGATGGGATGTAGCAGTAGCGATGTGCAGTTATGGATTTGGGTTGGTCAGTTTGTCGACCACTTGTTCAGCTAACAATTGGAGGTTCATCGACCATTGAAAGATAAAAAATACAAATAAATTATTTACGAGAAAGTATTACTTTAGTTTCGTAGGCAGAAACTTAGTGGGTCATCACAAGTTCATTAAAATCATTGCCACTCAAGCACTTCGTGAAATGAAATAATTTATCATTCCCGTTTTCAAGCTTTGGTTTGAATTTCATTTTGCATATATGTGGTTACTGCGTATACGCTGTGCGGGATCCATTTACATTTTACAGTAATACGTAAACAGGATGAGTAATTTGGCGTTATTAAAATGATGTACAAAAGCAAGTATAATTATCGGGCAAATTAACTCGAGAATTTAAATTAAAAGGGAATGTATGAAATATATTTGTAGAAAATCCACTGTGCATTTTATACCGTGACTTTTTCATCACTAAGTTTAATTAAGAGTTCATTGCCATTATCAAACTGTAGTCCAAGCTAGGTACAAAAAGAGAAACTTTTGTTCCCATCTCCAGACAGCATATTTTTGCGAAACATTAACTTGGAAATTTGGCAAGCATCTTGCAAATAGCGGTGTAATTAAGGTTAATTTAAGTTAAATGAACTCGCTCGTCAGTGACTTTGTTGTTACTGCATCTAAAGGCACAATAATTGGCAGTTCCGGAAAGAGAATCGTTGGTAGAGTTCGGTGTCTTTTGTTTAAGAATTTTGTAATTAGCGCTTAGAGTAGGCAAGGGGTATCTTATTAACAACGTTATGTCTTCTTTTAAAATGAAAGTTTTTAGTTCGTTTGTGAAAAAATCTGAGAATGTTTTGACATCATCATCATCATATCAGCCGAAAGACGTCCACTGCTGGACATAAGCCTCCCCCAAGCACCGCCACCTTGACCGATTCTGTGCTTCCCGCATCCAGCGGATTCCTGCGGCCATTACAAAGTCATCGGTCCATCTTGTGGGAGGCCTTCCAACGCTACGTCTTCCGGTACGTGGTCGCCACTCCAGAACCTTTCGGCCCCATCGGCCATCTGTTCTGCGAGCAATGTGTCCTGCCCATTGCCACTTAAGTTTGGCAATTCTTCGGGCTATGTCGGTTACCTTGGTTCTCCTGCGGATCTCTTCATTTCTGATTCGATCACGTAGGGAAACTCCAAGCATGGCCCTTTCCATTGCCTGTTTTGACATAAAAAAAGGTAAAACATATACAAAAAAGGAAAACATTCATCATCTTGAAAGAAAACATCGTCACATTTACGTCGACACATCCCATCACTACGCATGAATAATACGCAACGGCGACCGCACATAATTCTTGATATGCGAATGTACGTCGCTCGGAACGCGAGGCTCGCCCCTCAACCTAACGTAGCGTTCATACGAATGCGAAGTGCTGAGTATTCTAATAGGTGTCTGTCTCAGTTCACGACTACCATCTTTGTGAAGGCATTGTACTTACCTACTTTAATTTATGTAGGTACTATGTTTGTTACAGGATCGTGTGAATGAGTGACGTTAATTTTCAAGTAGAGTAAGTTACTGACATACGAGTAAAATGATATTGTGTGTTGAATATCTTACTATCTTGAGTAAAACAGTTTTCGAGGAACTGCTAAGATTAGACAAGTAAAGTGGAAGATATGCCAAAACCGAAATTGTAAGCATTATTTACTGACGTACAATATACGTCTGTAGCGGTTACATCGCCACATACAAACTACACATCAAAGACATGACGTCACACAAATCCTGCATCGCGCAATTGGAGTTTACCGCACGAACGACAAATATAAGACCACTTTCTGTTCGGAGCATCCTCCATTTTCTATAGAGGATGAGTGTTTATACCCTGTTCCTCATACCTCTAAATTAGTGACCCCGAGTATGAATGTCAACGCAGCCTTCGTGCAACTACTGCAGCTTGACGTCATCATCATCATCACTCCCGCAAGCTTTCGTGAGGCGAGTCACACAGCCAGCCAGCACTCACGGCTTCAACGGGTATCCTGACCACCAGCATCCAGCGAACACGCATTCCTGGTCATCACCCTCAGCCTAATCAGCAAGCTTGGCACAGCACCTGCAGTTTCGACCAGTCTCACAAGCAAACCCCATTTTACCCTCTCCTGGTCGACGCCAGCAGTCAGCCACAACCCGGCGCTGTACCAAATCCGACTCTCTGGATCATGACGCAGCGCCACCCCGGCTCACTGGGGAATCACCGCAATCACCACAATCACCACAATCGCGGCAATCACAACAAAAACAGTTCCAACCTACCGCGAACTATGCGGCACCAGGTTCCGACTCACTGGAACCACAGCTCGCACTGTGAAGCACCGCAAAATACAAGACTCAGCCCACTATCGACCTCTAGTCTCCGGAAGGGAGTGATGTAGAGGTTACACCGCCACATACGAACTATGCATCAAAGACGTCACACAAATCCTGGATCGTGCTATTAGAGTGTACCGCGCGAACAACATATATAAGACTATCCGTTATCAACCATTGGGCAGTTGCCCGCCGGACATAGCCCCGTCTGGTCAGAGTGGAATCCTCTATAGAAAAGGTAGGATACTTTTCTATAGAGGATAAGTGAACCTTACACCCTGTTCCTCATACCTCTAAACGTCTTACCAAAGAGGTATCGTATTACCCAGTAACTGAATTGTGGAGGTCAGATAGGCAGTTGCTCCATGTAAAATACTGATATTTAGATGCATCCGGTTAGACTGGGAGCCAACCCCAAAATAGTTGATGACTTACCTACATAATTATGTACAATCTGGACACAAAACGCAAAGAAAGGCTATCAGAAATTTTCGTTCATCCCGAAATTACCATTCATGTTACTTGGCGTAAAAATAAATTGAACACCTGACCTTCATAAAAGGATCCACATAACTTCTAAAGACGCTTTTAACTCCCGGGTTCAATAGGGAGTAAAGAATGAATGACCCAAAAAACCCTACAAGATTGAAATTTTAATGGAACTTGAAATTGGTTCTCTCTTGTAATTAGGTGTATGGCTAAAATTAAAAATAGTGTGATCACAGGTTAATGTTTACGGTGCGTTTAATGAAACTTGGTTCAACAGATTAATGCTTAATAATTCAGTAATAAAGCTCGTGGCCTCCGTTAATCGTAGTATGATGTGAACCGTACTTGTCTGATGAATCCGTAAGTTACATAGGTACTTAACCGGGATTATGTGTCAGAGTTCGACTACTTTAATGTGTGAAAGTTTTAAGGTACAAAATATATTTCAAATGACAATTCTGCATAAGGTACTTATCTTAAAATAAAGAGTATTTTAGGGAGAAAAAAAATAATGTCGTGTTGCCATAAGTGAAATTTGTATCGTGAAATAAAGGGGGATACGCTAAGGTAGCCCGCGAAATTCAAATTATTTAACGTTTGTTGCAATGAGGAACAAAATGCAAAGCTAATTGCAGAGGTCGCCACCAGCAACTGTACTTATGTCAAATAATTTTCGCATTGTTTATATTAGTGGTTTTTGCAATTTTTTGTGTTGAAACCGATCCACCAAGGTTATTGCTAACATGTATTGTTCCTGGAAGCCTATAGAATTGAAAGACGACCTAAACAAACCAGGAGCAAGGATTACTGGAAAGAAATGAGATATTATTGCAAGGTAGACTTCTATCTAATAAAATATTTTTAATCAGTGCTAGGGTCCAGATTTGGATCATTTTTTTGTTGTAAGATGTTAATTATTACTTGGTTCATGGTAGGAAAATTTACGAAAGTTGAGAGAACCGTACTTTAATAATAAATGGTATTCTTTATTGTTTAGGTTAGGTTTATTTTTCATTAGTGCTAGACTCTAGATTTGGGTATTTTTTTAGTTGTAACGTGTTAATTCTTACTTGACTCATGGTAGGAAAATTTACGAAAAATGAGAGATCATTTACTTTAATAATAAATGGTATTCTTTATTTTTTAGGTTATCTATGACCGAAATTTTTATTTCAGCAATCAAAGCCCTCAAGCTTCTGAAAGCCAAGCAATTGATGTTCCTGCTGTAGAACTTTACCAAGACGTTAATAGCTCCACCAGAGCTCCACCATATTGCCGAAAATTACCAATCAACATACTCAAAGTTACTTTTAGTTTTACTCTTTTAGTTTCCCACTTTCTATTTGCGTAGTATCTTTGGGAAATAAATGAACACCGGAGTAAGTATTTTAGTACATCGTGGCACAGCACAATTATGCATATTTCGAGAAAACTTGAATTTACTGAATGATAGGTTATAAAATGTATGGAATTGACAGTTTTCAATGGCCATGTCGACGATGCGCCACCTATCGTGATAAAATGGCAGTAATCATCCCCATTTGCAGGTCGGTGTCAGGTTGTATGTTGATTAAATATGATTCACGACGCGATGATAAAATATGATTGACCTAAAAACGTAAGAAAATTGGAATTTCGCGGGCTACCCTGACGCTTTCGCCTTAATAAAACATTTTTTAGTTTCTTGATGTCGCATCGAGGCTTATAATTGTAAAGCTTTGGTCCCCAGGAACAAAAAGTAATAACATTGAACTTGCCAAGGAAGAGAACGCGATATCTGCGCGTCGCTGATTAATAATGCGCATAATAGCACACACGTATAATCACAATCACTTTTTTATCCTCAGTGCAAACAATTAAATACACTATAATATTCATCAATAATAGCGATGGACGAATTTTTTATTCATACAAAACGTCAAACACGAATGACATCCCTTTTGTCTCGTCGAAATTTATTTTTGTCGATGAATTATGCTCAGAGTAATAACCTCTGAGGAATTATGTGATGTGACATTATAACTATCGACATTATGTACAAAGAGTATTTAATACACATTTATAAAAATAAAAAAATGTCGTAGGTGTATAACCGACGATTTTTTGAAAAAATAGGGTATTATAGAAGGACGGAGAAAGTGACCTTTCAATAAAACTTCTAATTTGGAGTAATTTTTTCATAATAAAATAGAAAATATCAAAATTCAAATCTTTTAATATAAGTAACATCGATTACCCCTGAACTTAAAAATCATACAACCACATCACTAAACCAAATAAATAAAATAATACAAAATTTTGAGCGGCGATTGTTGTTTACATCTTTGGCAAATTAAGAAACACTAAGGTTTAACTATCCACTTTACAGAATGATCATACGATCCTCGCTGCAGACTATACAATTAATGTCTAAAGGCACCTTTTGTTCTAAACACAAATCCTGTTAGATGGTTTTCTAGTATGGTAGAATGATGTTATCAATACGCATATAGATGCTTATGCTAAAGCCTCGAAATTTGGTACATCAAATCCTTAACTTGCCTCTAACTACACATAAAGGAATTGAGAATATTTCAAAATAAGAAATGTGATAAGAGGGTAAATATTTTCAATGTCTGCCTCGTTGGTTCAGTCACAGTACCTATATGTAAATATGGACAGTACAGAAACTACGTAGTAAACGTTCGGAATGGCACACTCACACAGACGCGCTCAATGACGAGACCCCAACCGATTGTTGCGGTGCTGTCAGTTGCGGGTGCCATGTCGAAACGAGACCTAACCGCGATTTTTTTTAAAATGAAGGGTAGGTTATTATTTCAACAAATAGGCGGGTAGTTGTAATCGGTTTGTTGTATGATAATTTTTTTTGTATTACCGTTTTTTTGAGTTAATCTCGAGTCCAGAATTCACGAGCCCAATTAATGGGCATAGTCTGGCCTCCTATAACACGTTCATGCCCAGTCGCCCCCGCGGGGATTGCCACCTGAGGCAAATGGGAATAAAAATTCCCAGTCGCCACCGGCTATAAGATGGGACTTGATAACATAACTGGTGAGATGTTGGTGTAGTTAAACCAACGCTTTCCCCTTCGGGAAATAGGAGTGCCATTATTATATACATCCAATATTTCATAGCCAAAACATCCCACAACGTACTAAGTCTATTCAAGGGACTTCACTTGAACTTGCAAGTTACTTCGTGTGATCGATAGCAGAGATGCAAGATGTCGCGATACACACATGACCTTATCCACTATGATCACACCCTTGGGTATAGCAACTAGGTATCAATGTATTGGATATGCAAATTCCGAAACCTTTGGGACTAGTACAAGATAATATCAGACGAGTACATGTAGGTACTACATGTACTCGTCTGCTGCAAATATATCTCCTTTTAAATGTTCTCTTGTTAAAATCAAACTGACCTTTGATTAGTTTGGAAGCAGATTTAAATTGGCATTGACTATATGTGTCATCATTCTCCTGCCTTATCCCAATTTATTTGGGGTCGTTGGAATATATCTTTTCTTCCTTATTGCTCTCTCAGTCGTCATTTCGGTAGTCACCTCCTTTCTAGCCATATCACCTTTCACAAAGTCCATCCATCTTTTCTTAGGTCTATTCATCATCTATTCATTGACTATGTACACTTTAGTAAATCAGAATATATTGTCGCGAAATCGCGCCGCGCGGCTTTAGAGGTTAACTTTTGTATGAATTACTTATTGGATCATTCGAATAGGTCATTCATTCACACA
Source organism: Conistra vaccinii (assembly GCA_948150665.1). NCBI lineage: Eukaryota > Metazoa > Arthropoda > Insecta > Lepidoptera > Noctuidae > Conistra > Conistra vaccinii. Next base: position 6,252,942 of record OX411328.1, read on the forward strand.
ATAGAGTTACCGCAAAAACAGTTTCCGATTAATGCAATACAATAGGTATAATCCACTTTTCATATGAACATAGAAATATTTAAAGTTTTCAAAACTGCATGGTAATATTTGACGTCAACGGCACGCTAAAGCATCTTCAGCTACCACTACTCATATCGGAAATATTTTAAACGTGACTTGAGCCTGCCTTGCGGCGTTAAGAGCCACTTTGCGGTGTGCTTTTCTTATAGAAGCAGAACTGAAATCTCAGCAGCTGACGTTGTAAATAACCAACCATTAGGCTGCCTGTCCACTGGAGCGGAGAGGAGAAAAGAGGAGCGGCGATGTGCCAATATTAACCAACAGAATCTTGACTCGACTTGACTCCGCCCCTGAGTTTAGATTTGATTGTTTAATAATGGCACATCTCCGCTCCGCTCCTCTCCTCTCCGCTCCAGTGGACAGGCAGCCTTAGATTGAAGTTTCTGTATAGGGAAAAAATAAATATTAATTGTCGAAATTACAATTAAGTTTTGTGTGCTAATTGTGTCAAACTTACTTTCAATATGTCGAGGAATAAATAAAAATCTTACAATATTTGTAAGTTCTATCCTCCATGTGTAAATACTTGTTACTGTCCTACCAACTTTGATAGATTACCTGTGAATCCCATTGAAACAAAAAAAGTTATAAGCATTTTTGTTCGACTAAAAGTCAAATAGAAAAGGGATAGATCAGTAGGTACCCATCTAATACATAATCTAATACGTCGGATCTTCCATCAATCCAATAAGATTCTTGAGGCGGAAGGGAACAAAAGGTGATATAAGACGAAAATAATAACACGTTACCTACCTTAGTAAGTACCTTTCTATAACTAAGTCGGGTAAAGCCTTCGGAGATTCATGTCGCGGTTCGCGATCGATGTATGTGTAGGTACTGTTATAATGAAGCTTAAGAACGCCAGCTTCTAAATTAATTAATTGGAAAAGAGAGACAGAGACAGAAATCTCCTTTTGTGTCTGTTATTTAGGTATCGTTTCAACGAAAATATGTGCTGAATAATAAAATGTAATTGGGTCATAGTATACTACCTACTTAATTATTTTAGTATTTGCTTTTTGTTCCTAAATCCTGCAGATGAGTGAAAGAGACAGAAACAAATAAGTCTTCGGTTCAATTCGTTCCCAAGTAGCTGGGATTCTCTCGGAATTTAACTTTATTATAAATTACCGCAGGTAAGTCAGACACTTTGCAGCCCGAAAATTCGTCCCGACGAACAACTGCGGTGAACCCAATTAAATTGAAGTGGTTATAACGCGCATAATTTTAAACACAGAATTATTTTCATTGTGAATGAAGGCTTCGTTAATTGGGCAATATTGTTACTATAATCTACTTTGAAAATAGAGTCAGCTAGCTTGTTTTCCTCGTGTTTACAAGGAAAATACACTCTCTAATATTTTATAAGACGAACAAATAACACGTTATCTTGAGGCAGTCAGGTAAAGCCCCTATCCTCGCATCGAGGCACGTCATTGGTAGATTTAATATCAGATACTTTCGATATATTACATAGATATACGACACTAGTGTGTTTACAGATATACCTACCTACGTCGACGTCAGAAAGACCAGAGATTTCATTTGTTGTATGTTTGTATGAGACAGTTTTCATCCCTCACTGCGATAATATGGAGACCCGAATGCAATGTGACATTGTGTCTATTTCATTTCATTTAGGTTTTCGAAGTTGACAGGGCTCACTTTGGTCACGTACTGACAAGTAAATGTAATCAGGCTGTTTTTAGAAACAAAAGGCTTATTTGCTTAATAATACTTTTAAAAGTAATTTATCTAAAATTCTGAAAGAACAGCAGTAGATTCCGTGTCTTTAAGCAAATTATTACAATTGTTTTTTTTTTCTTTTTATTGGTCCCGGAATATAGAATACACAGACGAGTTTTGTTTAGTTATTTTTTTTTGTTTTGTTATTTTCAGTTTCTTTTGTTCATTTAATTAGTTTGCCCTGACTACAGTTACGTTTGCCATCAGTTTGTGAAAATCTAAATTGTTAATCTGTGGAAAATGTAGTGGGTAGTATATTCGTTAAATTATTATTTCTTTTATTTCATTTTAATACATATAAATTACATTTTTAAATATTTCTTAAAAAAAAGATATAAAAAACATTTAAAAATATAAAAAATAGTCGCCCATCGGCATCAGGAACAGGGTCCAAGCTGCCGGTGGTCAGGGCTCTAGAGAGAGGAACCTCCTCACTATGCGTGCCGTGTCTAGGAGTACTGCTTTCTGAATCAAGCCCTTGACCCAGCCGCGCAATGAGAGCCTCCTGAGGTGTTGGTCGAGGCTCTCCGCTATTAGGCCATTAACCGTTACGATTATCGGTACAATGATTGCAGAGTCCACGTCCCACATGTCGACAACCTCGTGTGCTAAGTCAAGATACTTGATTTTTTTATCTTTCTCAGCTTTCACGAGATTCTCGTCATGAGGGACAGCAATATCAACAATCATTGCACGGCGTTCTCGTCGATCTATCACCACAATATCAGGCTTATTAGCTACAATAGTCCTGTCAGTGATGATAGATCGATCCCAATACAATGTGGCCTGACCATTCTCGAGAACTGGGTCGGGCACATACCTGTAGTATGGTACTTCTGACTCCACAAGGTTGTATTGCAAGGCAAGTTGCTGGTGGATAATCCTAGCTACTAGATTGTGTCTGTGCAAGTACTCGCCGTTACTCGTTAAATTTATTATTAAGTTTATTATGTTTAATATACTACTGCTTGTTTTCCCTTATCAAATAAAAAAAAAATACCTTCTCCTAATTGAGGGGGTACTTGACATAAGCCATGATACTGATGAATAAGGCACGTAATGATCCAACAAAATACAATTTAGTTGAAAAAGCGACAGCCAAAGTTATCCGGGATACTTTTCATAGATGGCTACAGATGTAATTTTGTATACCAATACGTCGAAAACTATAAAACGCACGCACACATTCATGCATTTATGTTTTTTTGAAATATATAACTGAAGGAACAAAGCCTGCCTGTCAGTTATCCGCTTCACCTTATAAATAAGCATTTACGATGTTGCCAGTAAATCTATAAAATCCCGGAAGACGTTCATCTCTTCGGGATAAATTCGAAAAGCATTGGATTTTAATGCGAGCTCCACCGACGCTTAGCTTTTAAGTACAATTTTATAGAGAGCTCAGATTCGTATGAAGACAATTTATGAACGAATGGACTTACTTCATTTTATTTTGAAGATAAGTTATACTAACTTAATTTATATACTCTCGCAAACACATTTAAAAACTTTGCAAGAATTTCTGAGTGAAAGTACCTAACTCGCGTATCAAGAATTTATGGAAAAATTAAGACGCGGAGTTTCCTCTGGCTAGGAACTAGGTACATCAGCCACCTAGGAACCGTCCATGAATATTAAAGATGAGGACAGGAAAACTCGTTAACTAGAACTCAAGGAGACGTGTCGGTTTTACGTCGCGGTCCGCTGAGGTTGAGATATGAGGTCCGCTAAAATGTAAACTTTTGAAATGATGTTTTAAATGTAACTTGAAATAATTTTTAATGCAAATGAGAGGCGACGGACGTCCAAAGAATGATAAATATAAATGTTTTAAAATCATTAAGTAGGTATACTGATCAAAATTCACTCTGAATCTTTTTCAAACTGCCTAGCAATTTCTTTCATATTAGTAGCACCATTGTTAGGAGAATTTTTGGCTACTTCACTGTCGACCACTTCTAACGGCGAATCCATGGCTACTAAAGAGAGCGGGGCGGACCGGTTGAGCGCGAACACAAGTCGAACTGTGTTCGTATGATGTTCGTGTTCGCTTTGTTAATTTACGTCCACACGTACACCCCAAATGTTCCGTGTTCGATGTTCGTGTCCACCATGTTTTGATCGTTCGTGCGTACACGCCTTTACATAAGAAGTCTATAGTCTAATTTCTATTATCTCGTATGTAATCTGAATCCAGCCCAGCTTAGACTTCAAAACTAAAGCTATTTATCATTTTATTACAAGGACTGAGGCTAACGATATATTGCCTTTAGCAAAAACTCTTCCTAATGGTTTTGTGCCAAAAGCGCCTAATATTTGGTAGTGCTGGGCAAAACGCCGTCCGTCTAGTCTTGGCAAAAGCCACCACATTTTCTGAAAACTTGGGACGTGAAAAAAAAGCAAAGTATATTTTGATCATTGCTTTTTTAAATCGTAACAAAAGTTGCAACATGTTATGCTATAAAACTAGGTATCAACAATTTTTTTCCAGAATCACGTTAAGTGAATAGCGAAAGAGAAGAGAAAGAGGTGGCTTGTAATAACAGCTGCATGGGTCGCTTGATCAGGTCAAGCTACGTTTACCGCGGTTGTTCCGTGGATGGGTGACCATCTTTACATACCAAGACCCGGGACCCCGGCTGTTATTTGTAGATCTTTGACAGTTGTTCCGGATCGTCAGAAGCCCGAAAGTCTGACAGCCAGTCTTACCAAGGGGTATCGTGTTACCCAGAAAGTGGGTTGTGGAGGTCAGATAGGCAGTAGCTCCATGCAAATTACTGGTATTCAGCTGAATTCGGTTAGGCTGAAAGCCGACATAGTTGGGAAGAGGCTAGGCAGATGATGTTAAATGAATAATCAATTCTTTTAATGACCCACAAGTAATACTTAAGCGCCACTTGACAGCTACTTATCAAACTATTGCAATCGTTAACTGTATATACAGTCTTTTTATGTGTGCATAACTTTGTATACTTATCCCAAAACGGGCGAACGTGGGCGATGTATTATAACACAGTACTGTAAACGGAGCTTGGGGGCTGTATTTCAGGTTACGTAGGTATTCAAATTTATTACGATATGCAAAAAATAAACTCCCTTAAATAAACAATCGCGCGAGAATCGTGTTGAAATATTAGCTTAGAATTAAATGGTTGAATAATTGTTATGGAAGGTAAAAGGTGGGAAGTAGGGATGGGTCGTAGCATTTAGGGAAATGAGAGTGATAAAAGGTACCCTTGGTTTTAATTATTTTAATCTTACTGCAACCTAAAGATACCATTTTCAAATACGGGTAGTAAGCGCGATGAATTTCACAATAAAATAATATCGTTAAATAACAATTACGAAGATTTTGTTCCGTCAAATTGCTGCATCTGCATAAGCCGATAATAAAATTCTACTAGACCAAACGTCCCAATTTGTGCCACGCCAAATATGGGTGCACTATCATTGCTACTTTCGTCTAAAACGGTTAATGGGTCCAAATGAAATTTAACAGTGGCTCGTTAAACGCTTTTGTTTAATAAATATTGTTATTTCACTCTCGTATTTGACTATCATACTACATTCAGCTGGCTATTCCACTTTACTAGAGAGCAAAATGTTTGAAACTGTTTCAATTCAACGCTTTCAGTGTTCGATGGAGCGCGACTTCTACGTAATGTTCTGAGTGGAGGACGCTGAAAACTTTACATATTTTCCTTGAAATTATTTTAATAGTATTTTCTCCGTCTGAAATTGTGATCTTTTTTTATTGTTGCTGAGACGTGAACAATTTTTACGCTAAGATGACTTCCAATTTTGTTCTTGTAATTTTTTACGTAACCTAGGTACAGTCAATACAATATGCCAAGAAATCGTTAACTACGATTGACATATCTTCCACAAAGTTATTCATTGTAATGGTCTGTTGGAAAGTAACCCTTTTCAGCAGCATTAACCGAGAAACTTCTATATTATACCAACGAGAAAACTTTTCAGCTAAAACTAACGAATAAAAATAAAATAACCGATACGTAAGAACTTTCCTACTGACCGCCTTACCCCCAAATGACCACTCAAAGCATGTTCACACTTCCCCTAAACTATTAGCCAAGTTGAACCCTCATAAAATATCTTTACATTTCAGGCCCTGACCTTTTGTGTCCCGGTCGGGAAATAACACTCACTTTATATACTTGTTAATATTTTAATAATGCCTGCATTGTGTGAATTAGGGATGCTTGACATTCAGCTCGAGTGACCCCCGATATTTATTGATGGTGCTCAAGAAAGATTGTAAAGTCAATTGAAATATTTAATTATTCATTCTCGGAGACGGTATCATTACGATCCTGAATAGAAATGTCTTGATTATAATAAATTTTATTCGTTATTTTGTACAAAATTAATTCTAAAAATTTTAAAACCACACTTCGTCAGAGTGGTTTAAAGTGTTTCATTTGAAGGTTTATACTTTTCTTCAAGAAAATAAACAAGCCTCAAGATTTTCGTCTCAAATATTTTACGAGGCACGCTCGGTTAAGAAAGATGTCTCTGTGGCTACGACTTCAGGCAGACACGAGTTAATATTGGTTACTCCTTCCGTGAAACTGTAACATTTTATCCGCAACGTAGCATATCACTCTATGCCTCAATTTATACATTTTTAGCATGTCGACTGCAGCAAGCAAATATGAGTCGAGCGGGAAAACTCGTAGGACATCACTACCGTGTTTAGAATGCAATATGTAAATTCATTCGTAACCTCAACTATTGTGTAGTTATGTGTGGTATGTAAACTGGATGCTGTGTATGTAATATCACGATAATAGCCTTGCGGAATAGTACGTAAAGTTCAAAAGTGAACATACATATTATCCGCACTAACATTTATAAAATAAGAAGGGATTTGGAAAAGGTATCGATATCTGAATAGCATCGATACTTCTGTTAAGATACAAAGTATATCTGTAATGGATACGTTTCAAGCGATACTCGAATAGCAGCGATTCTTTATCCAATACTCGAGTAGATAATGAAGTTGAGAGTTTTCATTATTATTTTGTAAATTGTCAATTCCGACACACTAGATATTTTTGTTTCTTGATAGTATCTGCTACTAATGATTTGATAACATATCCCTAGGTGTACATCCAACCAGATTCGACTCGTAAAATTATGATAAAACACTTAGAAACTTTTTGTGAAAAAAGAAATGGCGGATTGTCGGAACATTACCAAGTTCTAAGAAGAACCGTGGGACACTTTTTAATCAGTTTCTTTTGTATGTTTCCGCAAGAACATAAACTTATAATGAATTCAAATTTTCCTTTGATTCTTGTTTAGAGAAAATGTTAGTTCTACGTGAATAATGAAATAAGGGTGGTCGGCAGCAGGGTGTGGATGTGAGCTGTGTCGCTATATCCTACCTCCTGACCTGTGCGCTGCTACCAACGATGTCGTGGAAGTGGCGAAGTTTTGGACCAAAAATATCTAATTCACTGTCGTGCAAAAATACGACGAAGTAAAATGAATAAAAGTATTCGTTTTCTAGACCAAAGGGAAACTGAGAGACACTTAAGACAGGTAAAGAGCTTAAAAAGAAATAAAACGTAACAAAAGTACTTGAACAACTTAATTGATTGTATAGCACTCTTTTATCTTTTTACCTAGTCCTGGATCCCTACTCTGTAGTGGTATTTTGAGGTTAACGGTTTTATTGAGTTTGCAATTATTTTTCCACCCTTGAAAGTTCTGAAACAGTGGATGGTCAATATGTTCCCAAGTAAAAGTACCTAAATGCCAACCCTCGAAATAAAGGATTATTTTTCGGAGGTTGGCAAATGGGCCAGTCAGCTCGGACGTGATTGGTGATTCTTAGTAGCTTAAGCAAGTCAATGACCTCAGCCGTGAACGTGTAGGGAAGCACTGATCTCTGCTATATTAAGAGGTTAATATTGTACTTCACATAATTACCCAACACAAACATTTCATCGAGATACGTGTGATAATAATTAATTAACCAAAAGGAATGTGTAATTAACACTGTATTACATAGTAACAGTTTGCATGAAAATTAAACTTAATAATTAACTAAAGTATGAATACAGAATACCTAAGTCCGAATATAAAATGTAATGGAACAGGATTTCAAAGGGAATGTGAATATTTGTGCCTGTTTCTGTGTAAAATTAAGCCGTACTTATGAGGTGTACACATTGCAGACTCGGCCAGAACCGCGAGTGGTGCCGGCGGCGACTGAAGCCACTTTATTTGTCATTTGACACTTTGCATGCAGTTTGTGTGCCCCCGCGGTTTATCTAGTAGTACGAGAAATAGTTAAGGCATGAGAAGCGACAAAGTCAACTGCAAAATAGCTTACACCACCATTTTGGTGCTACTCTGTAGGGACCTTTACCGTAGCTAAATGAACAGTGCTTTGGGCAGCCAGTAAGCTCGATAGAATAATCGTAAAGCTAATGTTGGCATCAAAACCGACGGTATTAGCCCCCGTGAGCGAACTAGTATGTAACGGCCATTAGATTTATGGAAGTGCTACGCCGTAGTCTACAACAATGCTACGCGGCTACGACGCTACGAAAAATAAGTATGCTTCCTTTTTGGCTCGGCTTATTGTTCCACTCCACTGTTTACGCTCAGTGGATTTTTTAAGAACGAAGTAATGTCAAAATTATTTTGGATACGTTGTACATGAACAAACTATGTAAGTTTTGAATTTTTCTCCCATAAAGAATTGACAGGAAAATGGCTTTTTTCTTGACTTAAATATAACAGTAGGGGAAAGGAACTACATTTTCTCCCAAGTACATAGTCTAATATAAAATTTCCGCGAAGTGTAAATCTATTATTTTAAGCTATAAACATACAATTTCTCAGAGAATATTAAGTTGCAGTGAACGAGAGCTTTAATAGGTTTGCTTGCTGTCGATAGCAGAGTTCAAGCTGACTAGTAGTCGTGCAAACAGTTCGTTTCTTTTCATTTGCCAACGGTAAACATAGACTAGGTTTATTTTAGTTGAGAGACTGATCCTAGATGTAAAGGAAAATTTACCGTATTACTGAAAAACAAAAACCTATTCTTAAGTGAAAATTGCGTCATTGGAAGTTTTAAATTAATCATTGATCGCATTTAATGCTTCACAGAAGTCAATGTAATATATATACTTTATATCAGTCTCATATTTTGAAAATAACCAAATGAGCAGATTAATATTGGCCTCTTTGAACACAATAATCTGTGACACATTTCGCAGGTGTATGCTCAACCTAAGCTGCTAGTTTCCAACCAGTTTTCGTTTTTACCTGTAACAATGAAAAGATACAAATAAATATCAGGGAAAAGTTACAACAAAATATAGTAAAAGTCATAAAAAATTCGTCATCATATTCGTCGTCATTCGTCAATAAAACATTTCGTCCATCTGTTTCAGAAGAGCACAAATTGCAATAATTAATCAAAAATCGTGAGGAATTTCAGCAATATTGGATTTAAAGGACATTTGTATGTCAATACGACGAAAATATCGAAAAATATGTTCCGATACAACTTTTATCCTTGCCAATATTGGAATTATACAGCTGTACGACTGCATTCAATTTTCAATACATTTCCAACAATTGGTACTATGGTATAATCCGATTTCTATACGATTCTGATGCATGACAGACGGATTAGAGAGATGGAAACATCGGCGAGCGCTGCGGTCTATATTCATTGCTTTATGGTATCGGCTAATTGATTGAATGATAAAAGCTGAATAGAAATAGATATAACAAATTTTTGGTATAGTGGACTTGTGTTCCAAACCGCACTGGGCCCCGCTTGGTCGATTACGGCCCTCTCAGACAGGAGGGCTGTGTCCCGGCAGTGAGAATGTTATATGCTACGTGCGTTATATTACGATAATGGTATGGACTAAAATAATTAGGTATCTAATTAACCTATAGTTTCACAGCATAGACGACCCTTTTACTAAGATAAATACAGCCTATGATGGGCTAGTAAGTGAAGCAAGACTTAGACGACTAGAGATTGCGTTTGTTCAAATAGATTTAGGCGTGTTAGCAGATGTTTAGTAACATGCTTACATAGGCTAGAATATATGGGTACTTTACCCAGATAGTCTTACTGCGTAGACGTCTGTTTATTTATCCATGACTAAATCATGCCTGAACTTTTTAAAGCTAAAAAACCCCTCGTAATTGCAGAATTATGGCAGTCCTTTAAACCGGCATAGAGCAACGTTACGTAGCTGCAGATATACACAGTTATGCTGGTACTTCCGCGGACGAGCTACTTCACAGAGAGCTCTGTTACAACCAAAATATCTCAGGGGGACTTCCAAGATTTAAATATTTAAGGGTTCTATTATAGCACTTGCATTCGATAATACTCTAAGGGGGAATTTCACCAATGAATCTGAACGCGATCAGCACATAAAACACGTTTAAAAGCTGTCAGTGCAGTGTCAATATTTTCTTTGTAATATTGACACTGACAATTCCCGCTGGATGCGGGAAGCACAGAATCGGTCGAAGTGGCGGTGCTTGGGGGAGGCCTATGTCCAGCAGTGGACGTCTTTCGGTTGATATGATGATGATGATGATGATTGACACTGACAGCTCTTGAACTCGGTTTAGATGTGCTGGTCGCGTTCACTTTAATTGGTGAAAACAACCCTTAGACGATATTCATTATTTAATTAACGGTCTAAACGGAAGTTCAAGAATAAATCTAAAACAAGGATTGCTTTTCTTAGTAAAGTTGTAAAAGTTAACTAAAGGAAATGTGCTAACTTTACTTGTTGTCTGGGATGTACTTTATTATTATAACGACTGTAGCAGCTGTATGAGGTTTAAAGTTACTTTAATATTTGCCTTTTTTTTTTTTTTTTTTGGGTGGGAAATCATCCAATGACTTCTCCCGCTCTGGGCGGAGCGGAAGGGCGTGTCAGACTTTTACAGACTAAAACCCACCCGTGTTCCTTCCCTTGCCATGCCAGGGGCCACGGTTTCCCCTTGGGACTACCCGCAACCCCGGCAGGCATCGGCCCTAACGGACCCCGTCAGTTTTGCTGACATCTCTTTGAGGCGCGCGTGGAACACGACGCGCCGTCGACCCGGGCCTGGTCCTTATCGGACGGCGAGCTGCCCTCTGCTCTCCGTCCGCAGGCCCGCGCCTACGGTGGCCGGAAATCGGCTATCAATTCCCGACGCCCGGGAAGTCTCCTACGGCGGCGGCGGCTAGGGCTGGTAGGGCGCGGCCTCTGCCACACCCTCGCGCGCTCCGCCTCCTCCTTCGCGAGCATTACTGCTTCGCAGAAGGAGGTGACGGCTTGCCATGCCCTCTCGCTCCGCACCATGGCCTGGACCAGGGCCGGACGCGAGAGGTCACTGCCGCCGATCGCCTCCACGAAGACACGGCGGTGGTCCACCCAAGCCGGGCAAACCTCCACCGTATGCTCCACCGTGTCCTCCGGACGATCCACACAATGGTGACACCCGGGCGTTTCCTCCCGCCTTATGCGAAACAGGTACCTCCCGAAACAACCGTGTCCGGTGAGGACCTGCGTCAGGCGGAAGGTGAGGACGCCGTGGCGCCTCTCAAGCCACTCCTCAAAGAGGGGACTTATCGCCGTAATTGTGGCGTGCCCAAATCTGGGTTGCGACAATCGCACACTCCAAGCCGCCATGAGATCCCGCCGGAGCTCTGTCCGCTGTACCGTGATTTCTCGCGGCAGCGGAGTTACACCCCGGCGCTTCATCTCCTCGCGCCACTCCCAAATGTGGGCGAGGACCTTCGCCTCCAACTTTAATATTTGCCTGACATTACCTTTTTATGTATGTACCTAACTAAATACAACTTGCTGCAAGTATAAAAATTTTCAAACGTCAATACTAAACAAGTTTAATATTATGAAGCCTTAGTGCGGATTTCACCAAAAATTTTACGCGAAAAAAGGAAATTGAACGCGTTCAACAGCTGTCAGTGTAGAATATTCCATAACAATTTTGACACTGACAACTCTTGAACGCATTTTAGAAATGCTGATCGCGTTCAGTTTCATTGGTGAAATCAGACCTTAGTAGTTCATTATGGTACCGCCATATAAACTTGGTAACATACTTAATTAATCATCACAATCATCTTAATAAATCATAACAATATTAAATGTTGACGATAATCAACCCGTCCCCATATTCTCATATTCAAAATCAATCAAATCGATTTTCTCAGCAAAATGCGCGTTACCAATCGTAATCATAATAAAAAGAAATATTGTGACCGTCATTTACGACGCTGGAGCCAACATTAAGTGCACTGAATGATAAGCTGAACACAAGGCTGCCATAAAAGTGCCCCATTTAATGTGATTGTTGACTACCAAGTGGCAATCGCTTGCAGGAAATAGACGTTCGACGTCGGAGCGGCCAAAGGGTACAAAAGTGTAGAGGAGACAATTGCTTCGACTACTAACTGTTAGGTCATTAAAGCTAGTTAGAAGCATCTGCTGTTAGAAGTGGAGCGTTAATGTCTTTACGCTTTGATTCCCTAAGGTTTACGTAAATATAATGCAGCATAAACCGAAAGAATCAAAGAGATATATAATGATAATAAACTAACTCAAAGAAAAGCAATCTCAATAATGATCAGAATAATTTTGATCAATACTTACACCATCATAAAGGTGCAAATAAAAAAAAAGTAGAAGAATCAATACTATCAGAAGCAAAAAGTTGTACATTTTCATTTGCGAGCGAATAGTGTGAAAGCGTTCGTTATTTCCTCCGGGATACGCAAACGGATATTTAAATTAGTCAGCGAGAAGTTAGCAGTGTACATAGCTAAATACAGTACTCCATTTTATGTAAAATATTTTCTTCTTTCGTAAATATTATACCGAAGTTTCTTAATACTTGGGGTTTGGAGCAAGCGCGCTTTCGGGGATTAGACCCGTGGCAGTACCTAATGTCTGTGCGATACTGACAAGATGAAATTGCTTTTCGAATCCATGATATTTTGTATTTCATATTATTTGACTGTAATTTCAATTCCGATATATCTACAGCCCTATTTCTGTGTTACTACGACTGGTTTTTAATCGTATTAATAATATTATAGTATTAAAGCAAACACATCGAAACACATCGAGATTCGAAGACATGTGACATCTACCAACCCGCACTGGGCCCGCGTGGTAGATTACAGCCCACTCCCTCTCACAGAGAGGAGGCCTGTGTCCCAGCAGTGGGAACATTAATAGGCTGATGATGATGATGATGATGTGATTAAAGCAAAGTGCTGCCCGTAGCTCAAAAGGATCAGCTAGATGCCTGCTTAGGTAAAGACAGTGTATGAATTATATAAACTCAGAAATTAAATTACAGAACTAAATGAGTCAGCACTTAGATATTTATAGATATTAAAAGCAACAAAACTTCGTTTGCTGGGGTACGCCCCAAGGGATTTAAACAAAAATCTCATTAGTTCAGAACTCAAACAGCAACTCTCAAGTATTGCGGTGCGTAACACATAATGTTGGGCACGAAATCTAATATAATACAAGTTCCAAATACTAAGTTTATTCTACAAATTGAGTTAAGAGAAAGTACTTTGTCATCTCCTTTTGATCAATATGCTGTTTAACTTTTTATCTCGCCGGAATATTGCGTGTTTGTATATTCAGCGATGCTGCGTAACCGTTCAATCATCTGCGTTGTTCCTAGTTCTGTCGTAGCTACGTCGTACCACGTTGTAGCTAATGTGGTTCGAATAGTGACAAAATGTCAAAGGTACAGTGCGAATGATTCCTAAAGTCACAAATAACATAAAATATTAATAGGTCAATGTGGTTTGAATAGTGACAAAATGTCAAAGGTAGCTTATAGTGCGAGTGATTCCTAAAGTCACAAATAACATAGAATATTAATAAGTATTTACTTCAAGTACTTTACTTAATTATAAAAAAATGAAAATCCAAAATCAAATTAAATCCAAATTATTCTAATTCAACCCGAAATCGGATTAAAGTAACTTGAAAGTCCTTCCACGTGCAGGATTACTGCAAGTGACGTTAAAATACTGAGTAAGAAAATGAGACAACCGTGGAAAATTGTAGTAAACTCGTACAAAGTCTGAACATTTCTTTGAAAAACGTTAAAAACCGAGAATGAAATGCAGAATCGTAAATTTCGCAGGCCAATAAAAGTCTAAAACAACAAACAATGTGGTCTGATTGAAAGTTACTTTCCGATTTTGTTCACATTGTATGTTCAGTAAACACGAACCTTGAAAAAAGTGAAATGTGGATTGGAGTGGTGGAAAGCTTCACGCGTATAACATGCGACACATACAGCGCTTTGCTGCATTTTAATAAGCGAATTTAAGCGATAACCTTCGGTGGGTATAAAACTACACATCTGCTTTGTACCAAACATACTTAGGGGATTTGCAGCGATTTGAATTTCAACATGTTTTATAATGAAAGCAGTATTTTCACAAGGAACGGAAGTACATGTGTACTCAAAAGCAGCTTCCCAAGTGACTCGACAAAACTTTGTTAATTTAGAAAACTTAAAGTGAAGGAAGAAGAGTTTAATTTGAAGTTAGTTTTGTGTTAATTAAGACGTGACCACCGTGTTAAGGAAACATGCAAATAACAAGGTGAGGTTCAAAACTTATGTGAGATATAACGGTGATGTAGTAAAGTGGATGAATCTTGTTTGTTTGTTTACGTAGGTATGTAAACTAATCTATTAAATTTAGATTTAGAAATAGTGATTACGTCTACATTGAAAAGCAATCCAGACAGAACACAAGTCGATTCTAACAAGCACGGTTAAGAATACAACCGCCCAAATGTTGGCATTACGCAAAATGGCTTTGCTAAATCTATATCTGATGCAACAAGATTACTTTTCGATTTTGCCAAGCTACCCAGTTCCCTGGAAATGTTGCTGAGTTTAAAATTTTAAAATAGACAAGACAAATAACTAGCACTAAGGATAGGTACTACAGAACAGACACATTTAAGAAACGAAAAGAAAATACTCCATAAAGGAATAAAATCCTCTACAATACTTCAAAACAGACCAAACAATGAAAACAAATAAACACTTTGTACATTTACAATACATTTGAAAGCCCCGGAAGCGCATTATCGCTGTGATGCAAAAGGAGAAACACTAATCCCAAAGGAGACCCAAGTTGTTTGAGAAGGGTCCCCCATTATTGCATCTCGTGATCTTGCTTACATCTTCTTCAGACGTATATTTACTGCTAACTGGCTCGTATGGACATCAATGTCGTTACAGCCCGTCCCTGTGTCAGGAAAGTCGATATTATCAAAATATATCACGTCAATTACTCAGATTTTTGTCTTGGGAATACTGATATGTTGTAACTTGTTGCTACGATGTAGTACAAGATATCAACCCAACAATTTATAAACTTATTATAACTCACCCGAGCGCGTATTTACGTTTCCGTGTGCAATAGGAGGCAGCAGTGCCTTGAAACACGCACGGGTTTGTTACGATAATTCCCTTCCAAATGCGTGTTCAATTTAAGGCACGCATCCTCCAATCGCGCACGGGTTTGCAACGCCAACCGTTCTTCTAAACACGTGTTCAAGGTGAGGCATGGAACTTAGCCATGAAGTACGCGCGTAAACTACGCTAAAATGCCTTCAAACAAACACAGATTTGTTGCCCATTCATTAAACACGAAAATGCCTTTAAACAAACACAGCTTTGTGGCGCTTAATAAAGGCGAATAGTGCATGTTTCAAGGCAGTACTGCCTCCTATTGCACACGGAAACGTAAATACGCCACCCGGGCGATGAAAACAGTAGGTATTCCACGCAAAAATATATTTTCACTTTTACATTTCGATTTTCACTATAACACTGTGAAAAAAGACACCTTCGCTTTTTTGAAGCAGTCCTCGTTTGCGATCTCAAAGATCATTTCCTTCATGTACTTCAAAGGAATTGCTCTGAAATGCGATTTAAAGCGCTTGATATCCTTGAACGCCATATGAGCTGCTACAAGGTTGGCAATGTATCAGAGAGAGATCTAACGATGTTGCTTTGTTAAAGGTGACTTCGTTACTAGCGTATAAAGTTGCAGCATATCTTATTTTACTCCATTGGAAATTTTAATATCGATTGCGCATTGTAAGCAAATACCTACATTGAAGAGTAAAATCGAGACAGAAAAAGGAACGTAAAGTGCTAATAAAATATATTGACAGTGTATTAAATGGGAATATTCTACGTTTCAGTCAGAGCAAGTAAAATTAGCTTCTATTATATGCAAAAGTGAGTTTGTTTGTTTGTTCCGCTTTCACGCTGAAACAGCTAAACGGATTTAGATGAAATTTGGCAGGCAGACCATGACTTGAATTAGAACATAGGATATTTTTTATCCCGATATTCCCACGGAATCGAATCTTATGCGGGAGAAACCGCGAGGAGCAACTAGTAATTAATAAATTCTTTATTTTGTATCTAGCAAGAACTTTTGGTTTAACAAAAAGTAAACTACTTGGGTAATAGAAAATAAATGCTGGAACTAAACAAAACTCTTTCTGTACGTGCTTATTAGGCAACTTTAGTTCGCAACATCCCTTTCACTCCATTTTGGCTTTTAACAGCCATTACATAACAGGCTGTTCCATCTTTTTGTCGAAAATAAAAAACTATTCACGTCCTCGTTTCTTTTCCCGCAAAAAATGTGAAAGAAGTCGTCCATTGTGAAGTATGAAGGTCGCCTTGACAGGTGTCACCGGTATCGGCCTTCGATCACTTTTTATTAATGTTGGGACACTGACCAAAATGTCAGGATTTTTCTACGCCTATTACGGAATGAAAATAGGCCATATGTGTATGTAATTCTATAGGTTTACTGGTGGCTAGCGATCATTTTCCCAACCCAGTGCATTGGCTCTTAAATGAAAATAGTGTCGATATGAGCAACGATGATTGGGGCCCACTTGAGGATAAGCTCATAATTTTCAAGTTTAGATTTGTTGTAGCAGTGTGAAGGCGATTGGTCCCGAGTGGGTGGTGCTCTAACTGCTACATAGAAAGCAGGATACATAACAGGATTCTTGACTAGTAGCTTTATAAACTTGTTAAATGTGTGTTTACTTGTTGTGTGTTCCTATTTTCTTAATTGCTCTAAACCAAACAAAATATAAAGAAAAAAGGAATAGAAAATAAGGTAATAAAATGTTTATTTCTGCAGAAATCCCTTTCAGCAGTCTAACAATGCGTTTCTTTCATCAAAAGAAACAAGGTAAATAAACATATCCGCTCGTCAATCGCATATTTTGCCATCGAAAATATCAAACATTTTATTCTTACGAACATTAAATTCAACAGTAAATACAACCTGAATGTGGGTACAATATTTAAGTTCAACAGTATCAATATAATCACGATCCCTGAACCGTAGAGCCTCGAAGATAATGATACCGTACATTACGTATTACCCACAATTATCGTTAGTCTACCGCGAGGGGTAATTGTTAGGGAGCCACATACGTGCGAGGGTATCATGTGACCATTAATCATAGCTAGGAAGAGATAGATAGATTAACACGGAAGGAAGAATTTGAATTCAAATTTTTATAACGTAATTAGGTGGAAGCGAATTATTTTGAACTGCCACGTTAGCAAAAAGGGATTAGCTTATCAGCTTCAGCAGGTGGGTTGGTACGGTCCCGGGACAGAGGCAACTTAAAAGTGTAATATGTTTTCAACATTCCAATACACTACATGCTAATAACTTTAGCTAATATCATGATTTCTTATAAACAATAACGGGAGTAAAAAAACGCATAACAAAGGGAGTCACTGGTACTCCTCTTCATTGTATTAATTTGTTTTGTACTAGAACTTACCTGTGAACCTTTTGGTTTTGGAGATATTGAAGGTCAAAGTTCCTATTATTTTCATAAGCGAAAACTAGTTTAAAATTTTAAACTTTAAATACCCCCACAACTCCTGTACCGTTGTATGCATCCATTATAGTGCGCGCGGAAATAGTTGACCGCGCCTTAGGTGGCGATTCATCTCGCTATTGTAATCTCATGTGCGTTTTGTCTAAACTAGCCAACTAGCCGGAACTTTCAACGCGTGTTGCCGTCGCGAAGTACAGCGCCGGAATAGATTAAGTAAGATAAGGCGCTCAATCTATTTCTATAATAATCTATTACCTAAGGCGCGACCAAACAAGTTCCGCGCGCACTATAGCACAATGTTATGCGTGCGTGAAAGCCAACTCCCACGGTGCGCCATATCGCGGACGCACGCGCACGACGCACCGTGGGAAACCTAGCGTGCGTGGTAGCGCAGACGCTCGTTGAACGCGTGCGTGGCGGTGCGTCCTCGTGCGGGCTGGTGCGCGTGCGCGATATGGCGCACCGTGGGAGTTGGCTTTTACATTGCGCGCTGCAAAAAATTAAGTAATTTCTCAGCATTAATTTTTGCTCAATGTTACTTCGTTTCTTGTACCTACAGAATACGTCAATATCGGCTATTTGATTGGTCCTATTACACATTGTATACTTGTAGTTGAGCCGTCCATCATTCTTAAACATTGCTTTTTTCATCACATTTTCCCCCTATTCTTTCTCTGACCTACAATAGCCAATCAAGCTTCCTCTAAATATAAGTACCTTAACTATCCGTGGAATATCACGACCTTTAACAAATCCGAAACTGTTGCATTCAGATATTCCTTCTAATTTGATGTTCTCAATTCGGTTCGTGACTCCCAATTTGCGGTACAATTTCGTCGTACAACAACCGACACTTCAGATTGAGCGGTTCGGTACCAGACTGTCAGTTATTGCCTTGTGGATGCTATTTGGAGTGGGCTGGTAATTTTGTCCGTATCGACAAAGTCTGACATTCACGTTCTATTTTGGTAATGAAGTCGTAAGTAGAAAACGTGTAAGTACGTATTTATTTAGCTGTGTCTAGATAGACACAGGCTAAAGGTTTATAAGACGTTAATGTAGAAGGGAAACGGTGTAACCAGTTTGCTCTACCTAAGCAAATAAAATTACTGTCATAAAAAATAATAAGGCGAAAAAGAAAAATTACAGTAAAAGATACAAAGCAGACGCATAAGACAAAATTCTTGAAGACTCATATACATTTTCATCTATCTCCGTCAGCAAACCAGCAGTGAAACATACAATCTCTGTACATCAGCAAAAAGCGTAACGTTTGGAAAAAGGCTTTACTTATTTGCACAACCCGGGAGCTCTGTGCCGTGATATAATTTGTCATGCACCTTGACCCAGTTTTCTCCGGCCAGAGAATAAAAAGGAAGGAATAATTCATTGAATCCCCCTTCACCTGTTTGCGTTGAGATTTTAGAATTAGGCGAATTGAATTGAAGGGTAGATGGAGAATCGTGTCGTAATACGTTCATTTCTGGGAGAGATAGCTCCGTTATGAGCTCATTGCCGAATAAAATCATCTCTCTTGAAGTGATCTCCTCAATATTACTCTGCGCTTTTATAATGAAGCTGGTGAGGGAGAAGCTTACCCGGTGCGATGATTGCGCCAGGCTCATATGAAGCATAATGGTTGAAAGCAGGTAAAGTAGGGGCGTAGTATTATAACACACACCGCGCGTATACCGGCACCGTTCATCAAGAATCAATTTGGTGTAGAATCGATTAAAACGGTCAAGTTGCAGTGAGTCTAACTACTATTCGAATGAATATTGCCATTATAATGATATTTGAACAGTGTAAAACGATAAACACTAAAACACTGATTTGAATATGGCTAACAATAGCACAGAACGCAGCGACAGAACATTTATATCAATTTAGTTTATCGGAGAACATACTGCTCAAATAGTTGAAACAATGCCGAACATCGTACTTGTGTGCATGTTCTAGTTTCCAAATACGACATAAATTACATGTAATACGTACATATTAAACTTTCGCTTAGTCTTTGAATGTGTCGCATGTATTTAGTTTATCCAAAAAATACATGTTTTCTCTAACCTTAAGAACAAAATTCAGAGTATCTGCAAACCACGACAAAATAGAAAAACATTTATTCAAGGAACATGAAAGCAGTTGTCACTTTGCTCCTGCTTGTTTTAAAAGAGAAAACAATTGTGCATTTTCTTTAAATTTTACATTTGTACCTACAAAAATATGTTGTGGCGCAAGAACCAAGCACCGTGCCATGTCGAGTACTTGTGGGTTAGTAAAAATGTGCAATATGCAAACATTTTAAAACGTTTGCTAGTTTTAACCCCCGACGCAAAAAGAGGGGTGTTATATGTGATGTCTGTGTGTCTGTCTGTGGTCTCTTAAACGTTTTTTTTTTAAATTTGAAAGCAGGTTTTCTAGCGATGGTTCTTAGATATGTTTTAGCAAAATCGGTTCAGCCGTTTGAAGATTATCAGCTCTTTTCTAGTTGAAGAATGGATGTGAGCGTCTTCCACAGGTATGGTCGATTTAAAATTTGGTATTCTGTTACTTCAATGGTATTACAAGAACATAGTAACCTTAAACTGATGCTGCAGTATCACCAGGAATTTGCAGGATACCCAACTGCCTTACCAACTTACAGCACAGATATCGTGTTTGGGCTCATTGGAATGGTCTCAATGAATAGGTTGTTGTAGATAGATGACGAACAGCGTCTGGTGCTGAAGTAGGAAAAAGAAATGAGGAAATGTTTGTGTCGGGGGTTTTTTAAATTTTAATATAATTTAACTTGTGTAAAATGTTATTCTTTTTACTTCGGACGAAAAAAAAAACCCTGCTGAACTGCAGTTCTGGACATTAAGCCTTTTAAGAATCTTGTCATTATTTATTTCAGCGTTGGAATATCAAAACAAGTATAGAAAGCACCATTCAGATTAAAATTCATACCAATTTTCCAATTTAAAAGAGTTTTTCCGCTCCCAAATAATGACTAATAGAATAATTTATGTTCAAAGATGAAATGTATTCAATTTGTTTCGTTCTTCATTTACATAGCAAACCCATTTACCAAAGCTGAATATTACATCGCTCTGAATAAACCAACAGGTTTCCATTAAAAACGTGTTGACTGTTCGATGTCCGAGTATTTATCTTTGTGGCTAGTGCGAATGGAGATTTGTACATTTTTGTACAACATAACGAATGCAGCGGGACTAGAATTGGGTTACAAGGACAGTACCAAACAAAAAACCGAAAAATATTAGTCATTCTTTGAATTTTGTATACCTGCTATTGTTCTATGTTGTTATGTTTGCTAGTCGTATTGGTTCAGTACTTTTGCTAGCCCCATTGGTAATCCGCTTAATATTTGTGAGCATTTTCAATGGAAACCGGCTGTCAATATCGACAATAGAATCCGGAAGTTTTCTCGAAATGCAAAAGTTGTTGTTGCTGGAATAAGTTCAGGTAGTTCGTCTATTCGTTTGCCAAAACCTCATTCGAAGTCTTTACCTTACAATGTGTATAACAGAATAAACGAAGACTTCGGACGTCGACTAGCGCAAAACTTTTCGAATCAGTTTAAGTTGGCGCTAGTTCAGCATAGATTTCAATTTAAAGACCTGCATTACTTAGTAGTTCGAAGTTGTGGATCATGCACCATGTGCAGTCGGGGCGAACTGCAGATTAACCGATTACGCCCAGACTAATGCAGTTTACTGTAGTTTGGATATCGGTCCGTGTTATTGAATTAACTGTTTGGAAATTATGCAGCTGTACTGCTCGTACAACATTAAACTTTTGAGAAGTATTCAACTGAAACTGATGATTTGTTACCTATTATTTGCAAATACCTACTGAAAAATCGGGTGCCTCTGAGGAACATCATTCAAGCTAATTTAAATCTATCTAGACGAAAGTAAACACACCAAGTTGAAAGTGCAAATATTTACCGACGCTGCGGTAGCACTCAAAGGTAACATGGCTGTTGCCTTTGACATGTAGCGGTTGAAATAGAAATGTCTTCAAGGATCTTTGGGTCCGATGTCTGCAATAATTTACTCAGCATTGCAAGTTAGCTACAAGGTTTTCTGGTAGAACTTGGAGTAAGTCCAAATCAGCGAAAACGTTATAACTTTTGTGTAATGTATTTGCTCACGTATCCTATTTTTTGGCTCCACACGTTTTGGCCTAAAAATTTATGAGTGAAACCTTATTAGCCTTATTAATTTTACGAGGACCTTTCATGAAAGTAGTTCATCCGCTCTGTAATTATGAACTTCGTAAAATCACGGGCGTGCAATTATTAAACTACACGTTTTAGTGCCTATAAAATTAGATTGACGAGGTGAAAATCCTCTGTAAAGATGTAATAATGTTCAAACTTTGATAATGAAGAGGGAAAATGTTTGGTGCGGAGTATTTTGGAAGGTGAGATTGTACGTCACTTTCTCAATCTCTTAAAAATGTCCAACACCAACAATGGTGCTTAGTGACCATAAAAAGTCATATCACAAAGGAACGAGTGTCAGAACAGAACAGTGAAGGGACAGGGGAAAATTTTGACGTCCCCCGAGCGACGGTCATTAATCAACCCTCACTCAGTTATTACTCACTGGGGGATTCTTCAAATACTTCGCTGATTTCTCTCCGGTTTGAACACGAAATTTCAATATCTGAATATGAAATATTTCTTCAATAGGGCCAGGTGGAGCTTTCGTCGTTTCAAAAGATTTAAAGGCGAGTCTCAATAATGTCGTGTGTATTTTAGGGTTAACACGATTTTACTCTATATTAAAGAACCAGCGACTCGCCCCGGCTTTGCACGGGTGCAATTTACATGTGAAGACGGACGGGATTCTGTTCACAAAATCTGAGCAGTATCCTAAGAAAAAGTACTAAGGTTGATGAATTCAAGATAGTACCTATCTTGAATACTTATCTTCGATAGTATTGTTAAGTACTCCTTTTGTATAGATAAATATATAGAATTTGAAAGGTAGGTAAGGAATATCAAATAGTGAAAGATTTTTCAAATAGGAGTTGTGGTTCCGGAGATTACCCTCCACATATACCTACACAAACTTACAAAATTCTCTCTCTCTTTATAATAATAATTGTATAAAAAGAACAGAAACGCATAAGGACTAATCTGTCGAATTCCATGCCCAAGATCGGCTTTGTGGGTCGCTTTTTTTACAAGGAGATTCCTTTTTACATAATTACCCATAAATATGTTTTGTTGACAATACAGCGGAATTTCTTCTTCATTCTAAGGTCTACGGGGTTGGCAAGTGTCTAAATGGCCCTATAAATTCTACATACAATGATGTCATTTGGCACAATACTGCTTCTGTTACTCAAGGCCGAGGATCTTATAATAAGATACGATTACCGGACTACTAAAGACGCTGATTGGCGGTAGAGTTCGAGAGACGCACCAGTGAGACATTTGCGGTGACCCAAATCATACCTAAATTGTATTTCGCTTAATTACTAGTACCTGGTCGACCGAGCTCTACTCGGGTGGAAATAGAGAATGGTCATTTAATAGTATAGGACAGTTCGTACTAATTCCATGTATAGTACTATACTAATTCCATGCTGCCATGATAGTAGGGTACTTACTAATTCCATGCTGCGAATCTGAGATGTCATTATTCTAAGGTAGCCATCTTGTTCTAAACTTTTGGCGACCGAGCTCTGCTTTGCAGTTCCCAGATAAGAGACTTAGCTAGATCGATTTTTCGCCCCCGTAAACCACTATATTGCAACATCGAAATCTTGAGAGCCGTTTTCGAGATCGTGATAACAAATATATATACAAATATTTCTCGTTTAATAGTATAAGATTACCTACTTTGTCATTGTTAACTAGCAAGGTAAATATAAGGTCCCATTAAAATAGATGGACAAACTTTTAGTAATCATTCAGACCACCAAAATAAGGACAATGGTAAAAAAAATAATAAGAAAAACGCATTAGATACTTACAAGAAAAATTAATCGGCTAACGAAAATACATCAAAAATGTTGGTTACCCAATGCCATTTATTATTTTTGGTCAAAATAAACCACTTTTTTTTTTGCTTGGATATCTTTGGTTAGACGTACTGAACGCTGTGTTAAAATTTGTCCATCTATTTTAATGTGACCTTGTATATTTCAAGGTAGGTATATTGGGTTACCTACAGACAAGCTTTTCGAGCTCATACATATATTCTGCATATCATAAATAATTTTGCTACCTACTCTGACCGAGATAACGCGTAACGTGTAAAATGTGGGTACCTACCAACGCATATTCAAATCTAGGTCCTTTGAGTTAATACCCAGAGAATTAGTAATTAACTATCTAGCATTCTATCAGTCATCATCTATAAGAGCCAGGACAAGAGTGACAGACATCCTCACTAAGATAGACCAATCGAAATGGAGATGGGTGGGTCACATGTTACGTAGCCCCCAGGATAAATGAAGTAAAATTTCCCTATGGTGGTACCTAATGGTACCCTAAAGATGGCAAACGAAATAAGAGTTCGACACCGAAAGGAAAAGATGGGAGGATGAACTCAATCTCACAACAGGTCCAAACTGGAGGAGTTGCAAAACACAGAAAGCAATGGAAATCGTTAGAGAAGGCCTTTGCCAAGACGCACACTTAACTCCGAGATATATTATAACTGAGGAAAGAAAATACCAGCAATTAAACTAGCACAAGAAAGGAGTTTTAGGATAAAAGGGCTATTGTATTGTATAAAGTTGGATTGGCCTCTGGCAATGAAAGAGTAAATAAAAGGTTCACCAGTAGACAAATTTTCGTGGTTTTAAGATCTCGAGATGAGTATGCTGCGTTTAGCGAAACTCTTTTACCTGATGAAGGCTGCCTGTCCACTGGAGCGGAGCGGAGAGGAGAGGAGCGGAGATGTGCCATTATTAACC
The DNA here is from genome assembly GCA_948150665.1 of Conistra vaccinii. Taxonomy (NCBI): domain Eukaryota; kingdom Metazoa; phylum Arthropoda; class Insecta; order Lepidoptera; family Noctuidae; genus Conistra; species Conistra vaccinii. The sequence goes on from OX411328.1 coordinate 6,277,685, forward strand.
AATCAAATCTAAACTCAGGGGCGGAGTCAAGATTCTATTGGTTAATATTGGCACATCTCCGCTCCTCTTTTCTCCTCTCCGCACCAGTGGACAGGCAGCCTTAAGGATTTTAAAATGAGACATCCAGATTCAAATGACTGAATATCTATATAAATAAAACTGAAATGCTGTTCATTACAGACAGAGTATACAGGCTATTATTTGTTTTAAAATGTTTCTTATTGTCCGAGTTAGATTTTTGAAGTGAACAATTCTTTAGCGGCGTTGTGCACTTTTTTTGGGATGGGTAAAAAATTTAAAACTCGCGTCAGGAGACGTGACCGTAAGATCCGTTGCCTAGCAACCGACAAAGTAAATGTCAGTAAATATCAAAATAAATAGTCTTATACATTACGTAAAGATTGCGAGGTAAGAAATTTTACCCATATTGATGGGTAAAAAAAAGCAGTCAAAACATGAAGTATGTTTTGACTGCTTTGAAAAGTGTTTATTCAAAAATGTGTTCAAGACTTGAAAAAAAAAATTAAAAGATTCCCGGAATATTTTAAATTAATAATTCGGGAAAACTGAACGTCCTTTTTTCTATTGAATGTTTGTATGAACTATTATTAACATTGACAGGACACGTCTGTAGGGTCACCTAGTTTGTAATTAAGGTAAAAGTAGCCAGAATAGCAACATACAATTAAAACTATTGCTAGAGCAAAGCTCGTTAAGCACCGTCGACAGCTTTAAGAGGCTTTCACCCATGTCTGTAATAATGCATGCGAATGCATTACAGCAGCGGAATATCGAAATAATTAATTCTCCCTACTGGATTTTTATTATTTCACAAAAGTATGGCGGTTTTTATTTTACAGAATAAGAAATACAACGAACATAAATAACGAACATAATTCATCTCATCCAAATACCTTTTTCTTGGACTAAAAGAAAAACCGAGACAGTACAACCGTAATCGAAACTTTGAAAAACTTTTAATGATGTCAAACTTTGAGCAAGAACAATATGAAACGGAAATAAAAATTTGGTTTTGGAGAGGTATTCCACTCAGAGCACTGATTTCAACAGCACTTGACCGAATCGCATTTCAGTGCGATTAGTGGAAGTGCTCAGGGCACTTCTGCTTATTTGTATCGATATGTTTTGTTTGATAATGCCTTGAACAAAAAAATACACACCACCACAAAAAAAAACCTAGTATTCTAGTTTTTTTTTTCCACTGAACCGCATTTATCTAATTTTGTTTTAGTGCGGTTAGTGGAAGTGCTCAGATGCGGTCGATCAGGTGCTGTTGAAATCAGTGCTCTGAGTGGAATACCTATACCTCCATTTGGAAAACGTAGGTATTGGATCTGGGCTAAGGGCAGGAGAATGATGATGATGATGCTGACTTACTAATGTAACAACTAAATTAACACATGAATGCAATAAAGAGTTTGAGTTTACTCTTCGGAGTTACCGTACCTTATTTAATTCATGATTATCTATAAATCTACTTCACCCTCTGCTGGCCTTGGTCTCTTTGGTTCTACTAGTAGGTACCTATATATCATTATTAAATTTAATGTTCTCAATTTTTAAAGGCGGCGACTGATTTGTAACATTTGTTTGTAATGTACCTATCAGTAATGTATCATTCGCGGCCAGCTTGGTTACACTACGGTGATACAAGACGCGGCGAACGCTCGCTTCGAACACCATGAAATTTTCGTTTCTCATATTTCCGATTCAAAGGATTTCACGAAATAACCGACAGTGGAGTGCAGCATCGCTCCCATCGATTGGCTCGGGTCTCTGCACTGACTTCTGTAAAGCCTTAGAAAAAACAAATGTTACAAGTCTGTCTCCACCTTTATGTTTACGAAGAACATTGTTAAGAATTTTCCACCACCAGGAATCGGTCTCGTAGACAGGAGCTGTAAGACATTTATCAAATCTTTTGTAACAAAAGGACTCCCTATTATCAGTATACATTTCGTGTTTGGAAATTGCGAAGATATACAAATTGCAGGTTCATCTGGCACCTGCCCATTATTATTTGTTAAAATGACGTCGGAAACGTGCCATTTCACAGATTCCATTAAGGTCTAAAGCCGGAGAGGCTTTGTTTGCCACTAGGTTTGTCTAATTAGCGGTATCAAGGACTGGTAGTCTCTTTTGTACAGACGCGACCTCGAACGGCAAAACAATTTATTTAATTGCTAATTTGCTACTGACACAAGCCTTTGCGACTGATGGAGATTTTAACGAAACTGTTGGCACAAACTTGAGACCGTATTTCCCAAATAAGCTAATTCGAAATTCAAATGGGCAAGATAAAAAGCAGGACTCTCATTTTGGAATCACGTTTTAAGACACTTTCGAATTTTAGAAGGTAAAATGATAATAATATGGAAATATATATTGCAGAAAGTCTTTACTCGGAGCTTATTGCTAGTGAATATTAATGGAGTTAGTGAACAAATCTTAGTGTACCTTTTTATTTTCCTCTTTTGATTTAATCAAATTTAGCGAATGCATGGTGTAATATTAATGGGTGTCATAAATACCATACATGACTCATAAAAAGACTCGAAAATATTCAGGAAATCCCAAAACATTAGTAAAACCATAATAAACAAAAAAATCGAGATATTCTGACGCTCGATCTAGACTGCAATACCTGCCTACACGTGTTGATTTTCAATCACAATCTTATACCGAAACGGAAAGCAATCTATTACTGCGTGCTTGCAATCTGCGAGGCATTCCTCGTTACGAGAGCGTCATATTACATCTTGTTCAGCCAATAGCAGATCGAAATGGTAAACACGGAATATTTTTAAAAGAAACAAGCCAACCCGACAGACGTTGTCCTGTCAATCTTTCAGTTTTCCCGAATCTTCTAATTTTTATTTTTTGTATTTGTTAAAACGTGATTCGGATTACGACGAAACGGGCAGTCTTCGGGGACTGCCGATAGAAGTGAAAACTAAGTAACTTTTTGATTCTCGCGTTGATGTCTTTCGTTCGAGCGTTAGACCTGGTATCGATGACGGGAGTTCCATGATTTTTGTTCACCAAAAAAGTGCTCAAAGTGCTTAAAAAGGTTTTCTCTTCAAAAATATCCAATCGGTCCAGCCGTTCTGAACTGATGCGCTTACTAACGAACAGTATTTCACTTTTCTATACTTATATTACCTACCAAGAGGTAAAATTTGTTTGTCAGTTCGTTTGTGTATAATGTAGGGCGTAGGTAATCTCCGGAACTACCAGTCGGATTTGAAAAATTCTTTTGGATTGCCCAATTCTTGAGGCGAACGAAGTCGCGGGCTGAAGCTAGTTTATTATATCGACAACTTTAAACATCTAATATCTAAACTTAAACAAAAACTTCCCAAGATTGTCATAAGTTCTTCTCCATACGTAAATCCTTATAAAATATATATAGTTAACTAACATTCAGAGGCACTTGACTGGTAGGTACAGTAAATTTTTTGAACAGTTAGTAAAAAGGACATATGTAGTTACCTACATTTGTTTAGTAGGTAGGTAGGTACTTGACAACGTTCCAATTCCAGATATACCTACCTACAGGAATAAAAGAGAAAATGTATTGTGTGGAATACTTGGGTCCCTGAGTATTTTGTAAACAGGTCACTACGTTCTTCGATAGACTTACAAGTACAAAGTCCCTGCTACTCATGTTGGAAAGCTTTCTGTTTCTGAACTTAATGTTTTATTACGTAAGGTTCAAATTGCATTGTTGGAAATTGCAAGAACGATTTTAGGTGGTTTTATCACACTTACGTTGTGCTCTCTAGAGCAGGGGTGTCCAAGGTACAGACGTTCACGGGCCAATACAAATTACGACATAGACTGGCGGGCCGTAGAAACAAATAACATATAAAACACGTAACAAATAAAAAATTCAGGTGACATATCATTGACCATGTTTCTTCATTAAATTTATCTTTTACAATCCTGTCAATATATGTCAACATTCGATGTAGGTAGCCAGACGCAGTGCGTGAACAAGTGACTTATCCGATTGTGAAGAACTATATTTCGATTTTATAAAATTCATAGTTGAATACGCACTTTCACAAAGATAGTACCTACTGTCCATCATCTAACCCACTTTTAGGCCAAAATTGGTTAATTTGGGTGATGGCTTGCCGATAAGCTTGAAGAAATCTCACCCAGTTTCTGTTCTGCACTGGTGAAAGAATATACGTTGCGGGACACGAAAATGTAAATGGCGGCACATGCGGCCCGCGACCCGTGCTTTGGACAGCCCTGCTCTAGAAGAAAAGGCTTGTGGTTGTGCCCCATATATTCCAAAATATTATTGTTAAAAGAGTCACAACACAGGGCACGCAAACGTTGGCTGTTGTTCCCGTCCATATGGCGTTTTATTTTTATTAGTTTCCTTCCAATACCAAGCGCGTTGGGCGTACGGTTACCGTCATTTGGGATTCGACCGTCGTGTTGCACACGGTGTTATTAAAGTATTTTATTTGATGTTGCTGCTTTTTATGGCGAAATGTATGGGAGTTATGTTGAGCATTCCGGAATGAATCATTGGGTACAATTTCACTATTCAAACGAGGTTAATTTTAATGGGGTTTCTTCTGGGTGACTAATGCAATAGCTATGCAAAACTATGTTATAGTTTATAAAACAGATATTTTCACTGCCGCCGGCCTCGCCGCCGGGCGCGCCCGGCACTGCCGCACAAACAAACGCAAAGGAAATGAAGGCGCAAAAGCCGGAGGCACGTGCGTAGTAGCCATTAGAAGTAAAATCCATTAAAAATGAGGGTATTATAAAATGTAGAAAAATTACATTATAGGTATCTGGGGCAGAAAAATCAAATAATAAGCTTTGATGTCAATGTCTTGTGACGCTTAGTATTTGAGTTTGACATTGACATAAAAGCTTATTATTCGAGTTTTATTAAACAACAATTAAAATAAAATAGAACAAATTATATTTTGTAACGAACCTTAAATATCCTGAATTCTATAGAATCGTGGAAATAAAGAAGGAAGTACCTAGGTATTTAAATAAAGATGCGAAACAATTTTAAAACAAAGTAAACACGAAAAGAGCTGAAAACTATAAAACAAAGAAAAACAGTCGTCCCACAAACGGGAAAAGGACTGCAAAGTTATTAATTAACGTTCGTTTACAAAGCAAGTTAACTGTTCCACTTTGTCTAATAATAATTCAGTTTGTCTCTATGTTAAACGAGCAATGTCGTTTGTGGATGATGCTGCCGGCCATCTGTTTCAGATCTCCCGTTTAATATTTTGGGAATATAACGTGGTAAAATATGAGCAATTGCTCGGGAACGGGATTAATGACGTTTGGCGCGTAGCAGCAGATGGACCGAAAACAGGTTTTTTTTTGTTACGAAAACCCAGTTTCAAGTAACGATCTTAATTAATATTGCTGTGGTATTTTTACTAATAGCCTATATTAAGTCATTAAGCTGAAGGCTGAAATATTGATACAAACTAGGTACCCGGCCCGGCTTCGCACGGTTATTACGACTTGAGAATACATTGAGATTTATTTATTACAAGTGAGTTTAATGTTATTGGTATGTACTCATAAACCTTCCGGTATAAATTCTCTAGATGATGGGGAAAACCGCATCATAATCCGTTGCGTGGTTTAGAACAACAACGTGGTCACATAGACGGACGCGAAAAGCGACTTCAATTTACAATATGTATAGATAATAATCGATATTTTCACAAGTGAGCGTACCCAGTTTACTCTGTCAGGGACGCCTTCACCAAAGACAGTTACATTTCCAATATAAATTCATCGTCGTGAACATAAACCCGGATCGTAAAGCAGGTAGTTACAATTTCGACACTCGGCTAACTGTAGCAGTGAGGTTGTTACCTTCAGAACCGTAACCGTTTAGAGACCGGATTATTGTTAATAGTTGTCAGGTTGTACAAGTAAATTGTGTCAGAGAAATTAGGTCGTTGGAAGTTTGAGGCTATAATATATGAACTCGAACTCGAATTTCGATTTCGCAAGCGACGTTTTAACGTATTGTAGATTCAGAACATATATAACATTTTAGCGAAGATGGAAATAGTGTATAGTTTTAAGAACAAGTTAGAATTGGATTTCAGGATGTATAATGCGGGACGTTGTTTCAGTAACTTTGTATAGGTACAGACAGTCGACCTCGTAAATGCTTCATCACTTTTCATAGTAAATTGGAACTTCATTAAGATTGAAACTATCTAAATTAGTCTAATAGACCTTTGTATTATAAGGTTGAATGTCAAGTGACATTCAACCTTATAATAGAAATTACGGTCTAGTACACATTTTTTTTCCTCTTAATTCTATCAATCGGTCGTCGGCCCATAGGCGGAGTGATTGGTTCCATGTCAAGTGGCGTTGAGGTGCAGCAGCCAGTGCTGCGCTTCCCACTTATATAGAAAGTGGTTCCTCTTCAGCCTTTTTACCACCACTGTCGGATTTAACAGTTCAGTAAAATGGGTTTGGATGCAAGGTTAGGTGTGCCATATGCTGTCTTTTGTTCCGCTTGATTTCAGAGTTTACTGATGGCATTTGGTGATAGTCGTGGATTTCGTCGTTCCTAGCAAACCAAGGTGCATTTGCTATTGATCTTAGGATATCATTTTGTACTCTTACTTAAAGCATTATTTCAAATAAACCAATTACAGGGACTTTTGAATTGTCAAGGGGTCGGTCAGTCAGAAAGATGAAGCTAGTCGCCCATTCCAAAGCGAAGTAGGTACCTATGGTAAGGAACGGGCAAGAAACTCCGCAGACAATATTTTAAATCAAAATATGGTAACAAAATATTGTTTACAACATTCATGTTGAATTTATACATGTGAGAACGATAAAACGGCCCGCAAAAAAAAAAAAATAATAAGCCGTGGCAGCTAAGAGATGACCAGCCCCTACTGACGGCGCGCATTCACAAACTTGACGCATGGATTAGCACCATTCAACTCAACCATTTTGAAGGGAGCTAAATGATTCAACACACGCGCTATCATCAGCGAGACATAGAGAGCATAACATACTCTAAACCGCCAAGGCACTTTCATGTCAATGAAAATTCTATACAATATCGAGCCCTAACCGCCGATTTATCGTAAGCTACATCTTTACAAAAATTCGATTTTAATCGTAAATGACAATGCGTTAACGATTAAAATCACCTTTTCGAAAAGATGTTGCTTACGATACGATAAATCTCGATAAATATCGAAAATGTTGACATTTTCTGAATGTCGATACGAAAACTTGCAAAGTTGAAATTATAAAACCTATAATAATGCTTGCTATCGTGTTACAATAAGCAGAGCTGAGAAGGATACATTTTAACCACAAATTATATCAAGAAACACATTACGCTTTTATGTCACAATTTAAGATTTGGCCACTTTCTGAGGCTGCGAATGTATTTTGCAACACAATATAATTTTACGACTACTAAGAGCTGGTTGAGAGTAATAACGCACATAATGGTGTTTGTATGTTCGGAAATAAAGGGGCTAATAACGGATATTAAGGGAATACTAGGCATATCCATGTTAATATTTAATTATTTGGAAGAAGGTATCTTAGGAACAATTGACTCAATGTAATATATTCGTAGAACTTCCAGCTTGCTCCGTACTTATGCACGATTGTAGGTTCTAGTTTGAATGCAAACACTTTCGAAGTCAGAATTATAGTCGAAAGCAAAGGAAATGAAACGATCCCTAAATATTTGAGGCGAGAACTGGCAAATATTTATTTGCCAGTATATGCTGGTTTTATTAATTTACAAAAGCATTTGCTTTTGTAAATTAATAAAACCAGCATATACTGTCAAACAATCTACCAGGAGAACAGTTCTGTATAGTACTCCACATTTAAGAAAAGAGTGTTTACAACCGTTTTCAAAATAAATTGTTTGGAACGGCCACTTTTAGTGTTATACCACTGCATCCTTGAGAACTAGTTTATTTGTTACCGCGAGAGTGGCCATTTCCCTGGCGACCATTCTACTGCAGTAGAGGTTGTAAAAGAAACACGTATAGTACAACTGTTCATAATTTCGAGCAGTCAAAAGTCAAACTGGTGGAAAAAGTTTTCGTACGTAAAAACAAACACGGCACATAGCTAGCGGCAATTTAAATTAATCATGTTTTTAATGAAGACTTAGTTTTGAACACGATTTTGAATAGCGTTGTCCAATTTGATTATAATTCCATTTTCCATGTTCGTTAGCAAAATAGAACACAATAGAATACTCTTTATTATGTCCATCATACGAATTACAGATATAAATATAGAAATGTTACATAGGGTGACACAATAGGCGGTCTTAGACGTAAAAGCGATATTTTAAAGACAACCTTTGGATGGTTAAAGGGAGAAAGAGAGACAATAAATACATACATACAAGTACATTACATTATTCCAGAATCAATTCATAATTCATAATTATTTATTCTTTAACAAATTACATTAATTTGTGTCGAACAATGGTTTTAAAAATAGTGATTCTAACAATAACTCAAAAATTAAACAATATCGCAAAGTCAGGAAAACAACAAACATTAATTCCACATTGGTCACACTCACAATATAAATAAATAAATTCGTTATAACAATTGTTATTTTTATCTTTGAATATCTCAGAAACGTGACACTTTATATGTTATGTTATATCAAGTTTTACGTTTGTATAAGTATCCAAATATTTTATTGGGCACCTTGATTTTGAAAAAAAAAACAAAATGGTGGCTGATTTTAGGGCCAAAATCTTCAAACCCCTTTAAATAAAATCTTTGTTATGTTACCTCCTTGGTTGCTACTGGTCGAATTAAAAAGTTAGTTATATTTTTAAATAACACGACAGTTATGAGTTTTCATAGTAATTTATTAGACCGCTAACCACGACAATTACGAAATTTCATAGTAACATTGCCGGTCGCCTACTCGCTTGTTTTTGACCAGTACAGCAATTTCGATTTATCTCGAAGAAGGTTGTCAGAATAATGTTCGAATTTCCAAGCATGTTTGAGAAAAAGCAACTTCGCTACTACTTACAAACAGTAAAACAATGAACGGGTAACAAAATTACAAATTCAACCACGAGTAGGCTATACTGAAAAAAAAAGAAAGAACAACTAATCCGCAAGATTACTCCAGTCTAAAGCGCAATATCTCTAATGAAAAGCTCTGCAGCTGCTAAGTGCAAAACGAATTCAAAGCGATTGCAATCCCAGCTCACGATATCATAAACATTGCAAACGAGATACTAAGGACAATAAAATTCAGTAGTGTTCACGAAGAAAATACTTGTAAGGCCTGGACGCAACAGTTTTATTTGGAGAGATGAAAAAAATCAGGTCGCGTAAACAATGGAAGCCGCAACAATTCTCTCTCCTTCGGTTGGCTTTAAACATAATTTATTCGATGTTTAACGCTTTGCCTTTACGTAAATTGAATTCGGGTACGGAATTTAGCCTCACGAATAATTTGTAATTATTACCTACGCATTTTTGTTATTGATTGAATTGGCGGGATTTATTTTGATCGCCTTTAGGTTATTAGTTAGTCTGGATACCCATCGTAATTAGTCGAACACATGTAATTGGTAGGTAATTTATCTAATAAACATATTTGAAGTACACATTAAAACGCCCCGTTGTGAGTAGGCACATTGTAGAAATCACAAAGAATCACAAAGGGTTAAATTACTCCACAATGAAAAGCGGCAAACACCGTTGCGCTTGAGTTTTCCTTTCAAACGACAATCTCAATTGTCTCAAACAAATTATATTTTAAAGAGCAAAAGACGTCTACAATGTTTCGAGCTACTTCATAAATTTTAATTTTAAACGCCGAGATAAGGGCCGGCCAAAATTTTAGCTCCGTTGGGGATTGTTTTGCGTCTAGATAATATAACGGTATCTGAGTGTCAAATAAACTTTGAAATACAGAAAAGGGTTAATTTAAATTGTAGACCTAATGGTCAGAATATTACAAGCAACGTAGTCACAAAAGGATATTGTATTTACTTATTGTCAAAGGCTCTAGAAGTACCAAATAAAAGCAGTTAATTGAACCGTTTGACAAAACGATGTCTACAAAGCGTCTTTAGCCAACAAAATCTCGTTTTCATCTTACGTTCTAATTTACGTATTTAATTTTCTTACCGTTAAAGGAAATTTGACGTTTACTATTGCTGAAAAGTGGAACGTAACAGAACCGAGGGCGCTGGACGCGAATTATTAATGAGGGCGGCGCGTCTGCACAAGACTTGCTTATTAAACACTGCAGCAAGAAACAATAGTTTGTTAAGAGAACATGTGAGCGGAAATTCAATTTTGAATGTGCTTTGCATTTTATAGTTCTGACTTCGATTAAAACTTAGCTATTTCGTAGCATTCGATTCCCAATTAGCTTCGATAATTAGATCAAGAGTATAAGTTTTGTCTTAACGCGGTTTAATTCGGACAATGATTTAGTTTAAGCAGACCTTTTGTTTTGTAACATCTTTCCTCTCGCTTTTCTGCAATCTGTGGGAGTAATTTCGTGAAAAGCGACGGAAGTGTGTAACAGGAAGCCGGGGAAGCACGCGCTATTTGATTTGACCTATGAGCGCGCGCGGTGCTAGAGTTGGCGTCAGTAACGACCTTGACAAGGCCCCGCCCCTTTAATGTTGCTTATTACTGTGGTGAGGAGACAGATGTTACACGTCATATGCGAATACTGTAAGGCTGCCTGTGCACTGGAGCGGAGAAGAGAGGAGAGGAGCGGAGCTGTGCCAATAGAAAGTTAACTCTGGAGCGGAGTTTAGATTATATTGGTTAATTCTGGCACAGCTCCGCGCCTCTCCTCACTTCTCTGCTTCAGTGGACAGGCAGCCTAAGGCTCGGTCGTTTTTTTATTTTATTAAAATTTTCTTCGTTCAAAGGTTTTACTTAGAAAAGTTCCTAAAAGCATGTTTCTGGCTATACAGACTTCGGAACTTGGCAAATCGATACGTCGAACACACACCCTTCTTAGCATAACCATTCACTTTGAAATACAGTTATTGTGCGCGAAAGACCCAAAAACTTTTCTACCTTAAGTTAATTTGTTTTTCCCACTTTTACAACTTACTTGGAACTTTCTGGAAGCCTGATTAAGTGGGACAAGTTTAACAAATAGCATTACTCAATAGATGGGCTGTATTTTAAACGAGTTCTTTTACATTTAGGGTTTCTTATTCAGATTATGTCCTTTGATTGAAAACAGTCTCAGTTCAGTGATATAATTTTAAGATAAGAATGAATCTTTAGGTGTTATCGATGTTATTCGATGATATACTGCATTCGAGCATAATTAAGTTTCATTATTTTGAAATGAAAATCATACAAATATGGCCAACGGGAATAACAGTAATATTTGTATTAATTTCAATTATCAAATAGGGATCAAAAGCGAAATTCCACAAATCGGTCCGTTGCAAATTAGTCCAATTTGGCTGTAATAAGTCCTTTCACAACTGTCAATCAGATCAAACTAATAAAAGCCCGCACTATTAGGCTGAACCAAAGGTTAAATTGAATCGAATCTGAATTGAAATTCTGTGTACCTACCGAGAGTAAAAGGGCTTGAACAAACTAAATTCGCTGAGTTAATCTTTTAGTCCTTTAAATATTGGACTATCTATGATTTATAGCATCAGTCACGGCATTCTACAAATTGATTTCTATTTACTATTGAATGTGTTTAATAGATAGGTAATCGAATAGATTAATTTCATTTCGCTTCGAATTTTATTCAACTCCAATTCTGAATCGAGTGTTATTGAAAACTAAACATTTATATTTAAAAAGAACAACCGACTTCCAAAAAAGACACTACAAAGTCAAAAATAACTTTAATTTCGGAAGTCGGTGTGTTTGGTTTTGAATTTTCGTTTTTTGCCACCGACTTCCGAAATTAAAGTTATTTTTGACTTTGTAGTGTCTTTTTTGGAAGTCGGTTGTTCTTTTTTTGTAAAAAGTTTTTATTTTGCACTTTTTAGTGGTGGTATCTACCCCATACAAACTCGAATACCACTAACCTGCTATGTAAATAACAGTGATTGGAAGTTATCATTATATCATCCATATAAACTAAGTGGGAAAAATACGTATTATTGAAGCTAACTCAAAAACTATCCAAGTAAAGTTAATAAAATTTATATGGGACCACCTCGGAAGCATACTCTTTCAAACAAAAAAACAATTTTCAAAATCGGTCCACAATTGACGGAGAAATCGCGTAACAAACATACAAAAAAAAAAAAAAAAACATACAGACGAATTGAGAACCTCCTCCTTTTGGAAGTCGGTTAAAAAGGAGTTATCAAAATACAAAAAAATCTGTCAAGTGCGAGTCGGACTCGCACACGAAGGGTTCCATACCATGTCGTACAAGATTTAACACTATGAATTTTTGTAATACTTTCGTAAAGGTAACAACAGAGGCGCTATAAAAAAACAAAGATTTGTAAAGAAATTGTCTAATTTTAATGAGAAAATGTTGTTGTGTTAAAATATAGGTGTAGGAGTATATTTCATTTATTTTAAGAGAAAAATATTAAGTTAACTTTATCCAGTAACATGCATTAACTAAAGTCAAAGTTATTTATTTGCTACTAACATAGTATTGGTAGGTATTAGGTATAAATAGGTACTCTGGACTGGTCTTTTGAGAGGAAACGGTGCCCCTTCCATGTGCAGATGGTGACCACCGGGGTGGTTTTAGTGAGGTAAGAATCCCACACTCCCCGGTCTTATCCCCAAAGACCGGGCGCCTTTTGAAGGTTTCCCCCCGAAAACAAAAAAAAAAAAAAAAAAGGTATAAATAGGTATATATGGTAGGTAAGCAGGTAGATATGTAGGGTAGGTAGAGTAGGTTAGGTACCTACCTACCCTGGTAAGAAGGGTAGGGTAGGTAGGTAGGGTAGGTAATTAGGTAGAAATAGGTAATTAGGAAAGGTAGATGCGCCGTAGATAAGTACTTAGTGCTAACCGTGCGAAGCCAGGCCGGGTAAAGCTAGTTACTTATAAATAAAAGGATTTCTCTTGCTACATCAGACTATATTGTACAATATAGAATGTAAGTAGTACGCCAAATTTTAATTATAACTGTGCGTTTGCACTGGCGAAACATTCACAACAAAACATGTTGGAATCTCTATTTTCTGTCAATTTTTCATACATTGTTTGACAGGAACTAGAGATTTCAATATGTTTTGTCGTGATGTTTTGCCAGTGCAAACGCACGCATTTACGTTATTTTTGATAGTCATACAGAAATCTATTATTTCTTACTTATTATTTTTACACATCCCATCGGACTATGAGAGTGAGGGAAGAGAGAGTGCACTCGTGTCTGCGCACACACTTGTGCACTATAATATCTCCCGCGCCGAAGGCCAGTCTCCGTTGAGATTGGCCGCCATGACCGAATATTTTTACACCAATAATTTTTCTCAATATGAAATTGTATCCACAACGGTTTAAGCTAGGTAACTGAATAGTACACTGTATGTGCCAGCATTCATTTCAATGTTACTGAATATATTGTCTATTGGAGTGTAGTTTTAACACGAGGTACACACATCAACACCGTCTAGGGATATTTTGAAAAAAGTCGATAAAGTTCTTAAAACTCAAAAAATACTGGCCGGTTTTAAAATCTTGTGAAGAAAGTTTATTTTGTAGACCTTTTTGGATGATCGAAATTTAAATGATCGAAATAGTATATGCTGCCATGATACTACTAACTCCATGTCATTACTCCGACTACATTACTCCGACTATTAAATAGTTATCTGTGGAATTTATATTGCATAATATTAGCATGAAATACAAAATTATTACTTTAAGTTGCAGAAAATCGCCCATATTATATAAAATACGTTATGAATCGGCGTTTTTAGTATTTGTTGATTATAAACAGTATATGTTACATGATACACACAAGTTTCAAATTCCTAATTTGTTTAGTTGTTGAGATAGAGCTCGTATAAAAATGGTCTAAAACAGACAACTTCTACGGCCCCCTAATTCATCATTTTTGAAGATAAAAACAAATAAAAATTATATTTATTCTCTACTCGATGAGCTCTAGAAAATGATACCCCACATGCCAGGGTCAGATATTTTTTTTTTCAAAATTTAATTTTATTGTATGGCGACCCCCCTTTATTTTTTAATTTTATTATTTGTTGCTCTTACGGCAATAGAAATGCTCAATCTGTGAAATTTTCAACTGCCTACCTATTACGGTTCATGAGATAGAGCTCGCTGACAGACAGACGGACAGCGGAGGCTTATGAATAGGGTTCCGTTTGTCACCCTTCGGGTACGGAACCCTAAAAAGTAATGAAAAAGCTTTACTATTTTTGTACGTTTTTAAGGTTTCTCGTTTTCTTAGTTTTATAAATACAAGTTGAGAACGAATTCTAATTCTGGTTTGAATAATATTGTTAACTGTAGGTAGGTAAGGTCTGCATGGCTTTACCATGTAACCTTCCTGAATATTTTATGATTTGATGGTTTAAGAAGGATAGAAAAACGGGTGGAGAATCAGCTCGGAGAGCTGACGCGAACGTACATAGATCCAGTTATATTAACCTCTGAAGCACCGCCCGTTTCGTGATATATTAATATAAATAGGTACGCCTTTTATTAATAGGCCCGACAATACGAGTACATAACATGATCGATACTTATAAAACCTATTGAATGTTTTTATAGTAAACATTTCATATTCAACTCGTGCCCCGCCCTCCAACTATCTCCAAAGGTGAAGGTTAATAACTTTCACATAATAATGAGACCACCGAACTTATACAAACACAAACGAAACTTCAAGAAGAACCACATAACTCTCAAAACAAATGGAGACCGACTCATCATGGCAAGACTTCACCACCATCATCTTATTAAATATAATTTTATTTTATATAAATTTGAGTTCAGACCAAACATATAACACAACATCACGCCTCTAGCACTCGAAAGGTGAGGCAGAGGTTTCTATGTAACAGGGGCGAGTCATCAACCGAAAAACCTCTGATGGAATAACCTAATAATAGGCAACACCGTGCCCGTGACCTCAGGCTCAGCAATCCAAGTCAATTAAATTGATATTGATTAGGAAGGAACTATTAACAAATAGTACAGTACTGTTGCGGCCTGCAACAGACTATGCTTGTGCAGACTTTAATTTTCCCTATCATCGACTATGGTGACGTGTGCTACTTTGACTTGAATGCAGTTTTGCTGGATAAGCTCGACAGACTGCTCTACAATGGTATCCGGTTCATATTCAACCTGAGGAAATATGACCATGTGTCGAGCTACAGGTCTGAGCTCAAATGGATGTCCATTCGCCAAAGAAGAAGTTTACGGGCTTTGACCACGCTTTTCTCCTTTCTGAACTCTCCCACCTTCTTATCTTATGTCTCACTTCCAATATCTTTGTTCTTCACACGCTAAGAATTTGCGTTCTTCCAACAATCTTCTTCTACTTTGTCCTTCTCATACTTCTGACTTTGTTCATTCTTCCTTTCATATTCAGTCCATTCTTCTATGGAATGCGCTTCCTCTTGATATTAGAACGGCCACCAGTCGGACCACATTTACAAACAAATAGCGTAGAGTCATCTCAATTACCTCTTTTCCTTTGACTTGTATCCTATATACATGTATATACAATGTCGCCCATGCGCATGTGACCGCTCGTAATTTTCTGAATATTCATAGACCCCCCCCTTTTGAAGTTTATTTTTGATATTTTTTCATGAACCTTAAATGTCACATGCGCATGGGCGACATTGTATATAATGTAGGTATATATTATAGTTAATATGTATGTAGGTATGTGTATTTTAAGCTTATAACCTATATAATAATATGTACTTGTGTGCCTATTTTATTTACAATGCATTTAGATATCTTTTTAATTATTTTTTTTACGGTTCCTCCTCTTATTCAGAGCACCTGCCATCTTATCTCTTCACCACCCTTGCTTGACTGGTAGAGAATGCCTAAGGCATTAAGTCCGCCTTTGTACCTCATTGTGTGCGAGAAGATTAAATAAATAAATAAACAGGGGCATTGATGGATGAAGGTGTAAATATGTCAGTCCATCACTGCGTAGTTGCGGCCAAGGTGTAGTACGTAAGTGCAATTAATGTTGTAATTTTAAGGGTGTGAGCCTGGAGATCTGTCATACAGGTCCCGAACCCAGTATAGACTCCAGCTCTCACAAAGGTTTGATTCTGCCTGTTAACATATATACCATGTACCTGTACCTTTTTGAGAGAAATAAATAAATAAATTGTAAATAAATAAATAAATAAATTGTAAATAAATAAATAAATAAATAAATTGTAAATAAATAAATAAATAAATTGTAAATAAATAAATAAATAAATTGTAAGGCTTGTATAGTACTTTTCTCCAATAATGCGCGGAAATCCGAACTACTTAAATGAATTATCCAGAATCAATGACGACCAACGATAATTTTACACGCGGCAATAGGTTCATTTGTTTCTTATTTACTTTAAACAGCTTTATTTGCAAGCCAAATCGAAATTTAAATAAAATCTTTGATAAGTTACCTCCTTGGTTGCCATGACATGGCAACCAAGTTCAATGCAAGTTCATGGCAATCAAGTTGGCAGTGGTTCCATTTTTAAATAATACGACAGATAATGAGTTTTCATACTAATTTATTTGGCCGCTAAACACGACAGAATACCTATATGGTTTTTTTTTTGTAACTTTGCCGGCCACCTACTCGCTTGTATTTGACCAGTACAGCATTTTCGATTTATCTCGAAGAAGGTCGTCAAAATAATGCGCGATTTTCAAAACATGTTTGAGAAAAGGTACTTACACGAAAAGTGAATGTGTGTGGGCGCAAAATCACAAAACAAGCCTGTGTAACATAAGAGCCAAGTTTATAAGTACGGATAACGTGTTATGACGACGTCATGAATAAGATATTTGTTGTTTTACTGCCACCGAAATATAAACAAAGATTGTCTTTGACATGAGGGATAGTTAAAAGGTTATTGTTGCTCTCAATTCCTTAAAACTTTTATAAAACCCTTGTTTTATAAAAGTTTTAAGGAATTGAGAGCAAAGTACTTCTAGAATTCTAGAAACTGCCAAGAAATTAACTGGGTGTAAAAAGCAAAGAAACGGGGGTTTTACAGCTGCCAAGTAGGTAACCGCTTCCAGGAGTTTTTGTGCCCAAATAAATAGCAACACGTTCCTTTTCGGCCCTCCTTTTCATGGGACTGAATAGGTACTGACATCGACAATGTGTACCCTTCAGAGAATACAGACGTAACACGTATGTCACATCTCTTTTATTCACAAAACCAACATTTATTTGTAAAAAAAAAGTATTATAAAGACAAAAACAAAAGTATTATTCATACCGTTGGTTTCCTAACAGGAAATTAAGCAACCAATACGTACATAAATAACAGCAAGTGAGACTTTACACGCGCCATTACCTGAAACAAACAATAAAACATTACCATGTTACATTTCTCCTTTTATAAAATGTGGTGGGAACAATGTGTTGTTTTCATAGATAAATGTGCGTAATTTTGCAAGATACAAACGTACGGCAGATTCATAATAATGATAAGGCGACGATAACTTATTTTTAATGATTTTATACTGAAAATTACGTCTAAATGAGTAGGGTCGCGCCACACCTGCCGAACGTTCGGCGCGGAAGGTTTGGTTGAATACGCTCCTAATGTTTTTCAAGTTAACTATGACACATCAGCCGAACGTTACGTCGGTTCATGAGCAAGCATCACATGACGCGACAGAACGTTCCGCGCCGAACGATCCGCAGGTGTGCTGCTACACTTAATGATTTGGAATAAATGTATGTTAAATTAGAGCATTTTCTTGATAACTTAATATACAAATACATTAGAATATGATTATGTTATTAGTGAAATTAATTTGTAAAGTTATGTCTAACGCGGATAAAGATCTGAGAATTACGGAAAAAATATGAAGCGTATTTTTCAAAAAAAATTCAAAATATTTTATTTCACATAAACCTACATGGGCACTTATGAAACGTCAGAAGCTACGCACGGTTCTAATTGGTCGTTTCCTATGGAGAAGAGCCGGCAAGAAACTCCACGGTTACTCTTTTAAAAATAATTGGGTTTTACAATATTTACAACAAAAAAAAATATAAAAAATACAGTATTATTAGGTATGCGAGGACAGTGTAGGTCTTTCAACAAGTACCAAGTATGTACTTAACAAAATAGAAGATGGTCAACAAGTGTACAGTCCACTAAAGTTGTTAGGTAAAGGTAGTTTTCTGAAACCTTCACCATTTTAAGGATAATTTATAATAAAAATAATAATCTTTTAGTATACATGTTTTATTTAAATACTTTTTGTTTTATGTACTTATAATAAATTAATAATACGTCAAATTGGGGACAGCGCTCCTTGATGGGCGATTCCTATTACTGGCTGGACGTACGACGCGTTCCGTGAGCTCACAAGCACAGATAATATAATACTACGTACAGATATCCAATCCCATACAAAGAAATGCGACCTCCCTAAGTCGGGCTATTGTCTGGTTACAGCATAAATGTGGTACAGTGATGTAAAACGCCATCTATTGCAAAGAGCCCTAAACAAAAAGGTTTTATCTTTTTTTGTTGAAAATACGAGATTTATGAGTTACAATAGATAAATCAGCATTAAACAAGGAAGTTTTGATTTTTACTAATCTTACTTCAGTCAAAATCTTCCGTTTATCGCTTTTTAGTGACTGTTAATTTCATAATTGTTACCTATGCTGCCATCTATGATCTTTTTTCAAGACTAATTATAATTTGTCCGAATTGGTACCCCATGTCACAAGCAAACCACTCAAGGTCACTGGCGTGGTTATCACTGGCATATCTGCGTCTTAAAAGCGGAGTTGGGGAGACGAGCTTGACTCTTACCGAAAGGCCTGGCCTGGATTAGTAGAGAACTATTTAAAGTGTGTGGCAAAAGGGGGGGGGGGGGGCGGGGGGTAAATAGGCTAGATAGATAGACAGAAGGGTTTGCATTGTAGTATTACATTGCAATGGTCATGATCTTAATATTAAAAGGTTCTTAGTTATTTCTATTAAAAGGTTCTTAGTTATTTTTATTAAAAGTTTCTAAGAACTTTTTATTAAAAGGTCAATGATTTCTAACCCCTGCAACATAGCGCAACATACTTCAAATAATATTCAGATTCTTCTTGACCTAATGCCCTAGTTCTCAGCACAAAATAAAGTACCAATAGACAATTTTCGCATAGCACCACGTAACATGCAAAAGCCTTTACATAAGACCTTATTGGCTAGAAAGCTTTTCTGTCTCATATATCAGACGTCTTCATCGAGTGTATTTCCGCAAATACAGATACTAAACGTTGAGTACTACAGCGGTGTAATTTATTTCAGGATTAGTGGTGTACCAAGTTCCTTGAGAGGAGATTACGGTGGAGAACACGACCAAACTAGTTGTTATTTGTTGCCGATTTTCGCTTTGTTTCTTTATTAAGTAAGTGATGCGTAGTTTCGACGAACATAATATTCATTTATATTTAATATTTTTTTTGCATTGCAAGTTTAAAGATCTTACAATCATGGCATACGGCAAAAAGGTAAGGAACAATTACGGACTCTAAAGGACACAGCAAAAAGTATGTTTGTTATATTTTTTAAATTACAATAAAATTGGGAAAAAATTAACAATGTCTAAATAGTTATGTTACCTATTGCACGACTCATAATGCGAAGCATTAGAGTGTGCCCTATGATCGAAAAATATTTTTTGCCCATTTCTGCAACTGTTATTATTGTTACACTCCTGCTAGTACACAGAACCTACTTAATTTATATACCATTGTATAGATGATTAAATGGAGATTAATACTGTACTTTATACCAATTGATTTAATGCAGCAGAAATGAAAAAAAAACATCAAAATAGTTGAAAAAAAATCCTGTCCGTCAATTTATGAAACTTGCGATAAAATCAATTAATTGAGTAAATTTTTTTTTTATTCATTCGTTTCGGCCATAGAAGGAACCCTATTGAAAATGGCTCTTTTATTCAAAGTAGTTTAAATCTAATTAATAAAATACTAACTAAAATATATTATCTTTATCTAAATATTTCCAACCTTGACTTGATGTGTTGCCTAGCAAGTCTAGCAACCCACAACGTAAATATATAAATAAATAGTCTTTGACACTTTTTTACGTAAGGATTACGAGGTTAGAAATTTTACCCATATTGATGGGTAAAACAGCAGTCAAAACATACTTCATGAAAAGTGATAAATTGTTAATTTTTGTTAGAAACTATGTTTTGAATTTATTTTTCGTTTATGAATGAGTGTTATGAGGCGTGCACTTTTGGATTTTCCAAACTATTATTAACATCAATTAAGTAACATTTATTTATATTGAGATCAGTTATATTGTCTTGATAAGTGGAATGGGAAGGAAGAATAATCTGATAATCTATCTTACGTCAACACTTCTTGACTAAGTTACAGCTCACAAATAAATGTCAGTGTATTTATTATATAGACTCTAAAAATACTGGCATGTGCAATATCGACAAAATAGGATGATAGCAACCACCTTCCCGAGCCCCTATTCCTGTTACATATTTATACTAACGTAGCTATGTATAACTGGACACATGTATTACAGTACCCTATCTATTAATTCAGCCCACATTCAACCCACTGCTGACTACAGGCCTCTTCTGATTTACGGCAAATTTTGTGGTCTTCAGCCAACTTCATCTATTGCTGTCAAATCTGCCCACGCAACCAATTATAGAGCACCTACGCACGAACATATTTCCCAGAATTTCTTACATAGCTCATTATAATTAAGAAGAGCCTGTACCTACTTACTACCCACAGTAAAAAAGAAAAATAAACGATACCTATCAGCTGTTTGTTTTCTCAACCAAGCTGTGAAACACAAAGAAAAAGATGCTGTTGTTTTTGTAAAAAAAAACTTGGCCAAGCAATCTGGCAGCGCATATATTTGCAGTATCATTATTGATTTTTGAACCCTTGACAAACTCTCGATTGTGCGGTCCTCTGCAAAACTTCGGCTACCCCATCTTTTCTCCCAGCGGTATCGTAAATTGTGACTTGTAAAGAGTGGGTTACTACATATAATAATACTACACACACAATAAATATTTGTACACTATTTGTGTATAAATATTTATAACTAACTGCGCCCCGCGGTTTCACCCGCATAAATTTTGATCCCGTGGGAATATCGGGATAAAAATATCCTATCTGACCTAAAAGGTCATGGTTTACCCATGTGTCAAATTTCATCTAAATACGTTCAGCCGTTTTAGCGTGAAAGCGTAACAAACAAACATACAAAATATAAAATCTTTTCTCATTATAATATTATATAGTTTAAATGCAGATAACTAAACATTGCTCTAACATTTCTATCAAAAATTATTAACATGACTATGGTCAGCAGCAAAGGTTTGCAGGTTGTAGTGAACTAGTGATACTGATCACGGTTCGGACCGATGCTGTCTTATGTTAGACGAGTAATTTTAATAACATGCCAAGGACGTTGAATTCCTCCAGACCAGCGCCACTGTTGACGAATTTGGATAAAGCATCCGTCATTTTTAAATATACGAATTATTTCAAAACTTCAAGTCAAGTTCATAAAGCAGTATGTAAAGTGGTCTAGGAGTGTGTTAAAGACAGCTTTGATGTTTGTCTCCAGACTATAAAATCACTAAGTAATCCTTGTCTTAGCACATAGATTAATCACCCAGTTTATCTGGGGCTCGACTATTTGTTCACTGCGGCGTCTGGTTTGCTGAGGAGAATTATTAAGTGGACAGAGCTGGCAAGCTCGAACACTATACAAGGCCATATTCGTTTTCCCAAAAGCCTCTCGTTTTACCAAAACCTGTACGTTGCATCCGATTCCGATATGAAAAATTCGTGTCTGACTGCAGTCACTTCCGTGGAATGTTGCGCTTTGGATCGAAAAAACCCTCCGTGCGCTGAATAAGTAAACCATTGCATTGTGGTGTCCGGTGCAACGTGGCCACACGTTAATGAGCACAGAATTGGGTCACAGAGTCACGGCGGAGTCAGCGCCCCCTTGCGGATTCATAAAAGTACCAGCTAAATCGCTGCACGGGAACGCTTATTTTAGACGTATATGGATTAATTTACAAAGTTTCGCGTGATAAATTCTAATGCGGTACGGGACGTCGTAAACTAACAATGAAAGTATTAAATGAAAGCTGAAGCTAAGTATAACTGAAATAAAAGTCTCTAGAAGTCTGATTTGGATTGTCTTACGTTTTAGTATTTATGCAAAAATAGTCTTTACGACGATTTACCTAGACAGTTTTGAAGTCTGTAAAGGCTGTAAAGTTGAAGAAGTATCAATAAAGTTTATTGCATGACGCAGCACAATCGAGGACAAAGTGATACCTATAAAACACAAGATTCCTAATTGTTCCTCTCAGTTTTATTTCTAAATAAAAACTCGGGATTACCTTGGATTACATCCCCGATCATACATATAAAATACCAGTCGTTACTGGCAAACATGCCAAAGATTTGTATAAAAGATAAAGATGGTTTTTGGCTCAGTGCTCTTTGCTTATACCCAAGAATACAAACACAAATATCTTGCTGATATAAGTTCGGAGATCCCGACCAGACTCTTCGTACTAGAAAAATAAAGGAAATTGCTTCTTAGATTTACATTCACCGAACCCGAACTAGAAATCTTGAGACAATCGATAAGTTTGGATGTGTCCCGATAGCAACAAATACGTAAAGCAAGATGTCGCCCTCAACAAAGAATTAATGTTGTCAATTCCAACAAATACTTCGAAGACAAAACTCTCAAGAGACCGACTCCTAAAATAGGATCCCACAATAAATTCACCACTGGTTACGATAAAGTGAAATTTATCTCAACAATAGACGGAATCCGTCGTCGTATGGTGCTGATAGATTCGATTCCATTAAATTCCAATATTTGAACATCCTCTTGCACTTCCGAAGTGTGAGCAGGAAATTGTATAGTAATAAATCTTTGAGCGGGAGAGTGTGACATTCTGTACGAAGGTGTCTACTAAATGGTAGTGCGGAAGCAGTGATTCTAGGGAATTTGCCTCGGAGATAAATCGAGTGCTACGGATGTGAATGCTGCGTGTATTTGCCCCGGTCTTAACAAACGATTAGACGTTATTTATTGCCCTGATATTTGCGGGGAAGCATTCATAGTGTGGTGTTTGTGGGATTGCTAAAAAGGTAAACGTGAAATATTTCTGCTGATTGATTTGTTGGCATTTAAACGAGAAAGTAAATACTGTTGTCACTCACATAACAAGTGCTTATTTGGTTTATGTTAATATTACGATACAACGAATAGCTAAGGTACTTTATTCTATCCAATACCTTTACATAAAAGCTATGCGATTAGAAGCCGTATCGTCTAATTACCTACATAGGTACACGAGTTGGAAAATGTATGAAAATAAATTAATAACCCTAGAAACCCAGTACACGTGCGCCGTGTCTCTCGCAGGAAACAATGTTAACGATACGTAGGACCTGGTTTATTAAATTTTAACTACATCGCGCAGCGATTTACAATATAACGTGGGCGTAATTAAACGCAAGAAATTAATTAATATTTTGTTTATTGGATAAAATGTAGCTGTTTTATTAACGATATGGATATTTCGAATAACACAGTAGAAACAGGAGAGATGACCGACGACCAAACTACCTACGCAATAGAGGTAAAAATTAATGGGGAATGCGGCATATATATATGCACTGAGGAATTCATGATTTCCTATTATGTAGCTTCCTATAACGTTACGTTACTACATGTGGAAACTTGTAATTGGCCATATTTTATATACTTAAACTATTACTTACTGTAACTGCTTAGCTGTAAGTTTTCTTAAAAATAAAATAAATAAATAACCTACTCATAGGCTCATGATACTAGGCCGGGTAGATGGCAAACCTGCTCATCTATATACTACTACTACTAACACGTATTTGGTTGAAGTTCCCGTGGAATTATTTTTGACCTCTACGCGGGCGAACACGCGGGCAATAGCTAGTATTTTATAATGTGAGAAAAAAAATTGCTTTCTTTCTTCTCAAGGCAGAGGACTAGCAAGATGGTCTGACGCGATTAAGAAGGCTATTTGAGGCAGCATAGACCGAGCCGTCAACACTGCGAAGACCGCGACGACGTGTCGTATTTGGTCGTGATCCTCAGCAGTGATACTACGAAGAAGAATGCAAATTAAGCTAACAATATAATTTAAGTTGCTTCTCAGTCAAAACTTCAGCTGAAAACCATAAAGGTGACCACAAGGCAAACATGACCAATGTAATCACTCCAATCCATGTTACTTAGGGATCTGTTTGCTTGCACTCAGCCAAAGCATCACGGCTCAAGGACACAAGTAGATTTTATTTGCAGACACTATAAAGACATACATGTTCATTAGTTCTTATAAATACAAATGTTGAACATCTCTGAAGACAACGGGTCTGTATTTAACTTTAGCAAAACTACAATTCCCTTGAGCACTGTCTCTCTATTTGGACGAAGTTTTTCTGCGAAAATCTTCACGTGAATCATTCAGTTAAATATGATGTCGTCGAGTTGAAGATTGTTATGATCACACTGATGTTCTTACCAAAATAGACCAACAAAAGAGAGGAGAGAAATGGAGATGGACGGGACACATATTAAAAGCCATTCAAGACAAGGGGAGTAAAGGTGTGACAGAATGGTACCTCAGAGATGGCAAAAGGAACAGGGGAAGACAATATAAAAGATGAGAATAAGAACTGAAGCTTACAGAGGGTCAAAATTGGAGAAGAGTTGCGAGAGATAGGACTCAGTGGAAGTTGTTAGAGGAGGCCTTTGTCAAAAGGCACATTGAACTAAGAGACATTCTGTAAACTATGGAAAAATACCACAATGCAAAGATGTTCAGAATAGAAAGGGCTTATTATTATAATGAGGTATTTATTTTTATTAAAACTTTCGACATGGACATGTATTATTTGCGTATCTATTTCGGGTTGGCCTGCCTGGTAAAAACTCGAAAGGAGCTCTTTATAGTCATACTCTTACCACGTGGCGAAGCCCGGACTGCTATACTTCTTTGGTTTTAACTATACATACGTTCATTGATGAAATGATGAACTGTGAACACAACACATTTTGATATCGCACAGTGAACACAGCACATTTTGATATAGCACAGTGAACACAGGACATTTTGATATCGCACATGAACACAGCACATTTCGATATCGCAAAGGATCGTCAGCTTCAATATGTGAAGTTCTGTATCATTTCCGACTTTCTTCTGATTGTTGAACATGAATTGTTCGTCACATTACGCAATTGGAACACAACATACATAAGAATTGGTGCATCGAAAGGGGCGCTTAAAAATCTTCAAAATGTATCAGTTTATTTTTGACGTTATGAACGTTATTTAACACAGCTACCTTAAGCTTGAGTAAAATGTCGTGAAGAAAGTTTTGAGTATGAATGTCGATGGCTATAAGAGTAGGGGAAGACCAAAGAAACGATGGATGGACTGTGTGAAGGATGATATGGCTAGAAAGGGGGTAACTACTGAGATGACGACTAATAGAGAAGTATGGAAAAAAGGGACATGTTGCGCCGACCCCAAATAAAATTGGGAAAAGGGCAGATGAATGATGATGAATGATGACCTTAATTTTGAGGAGAAAATAATATTAGTCAAGTGTAAACATGTGTGTGTGGAGGAGCTCGTGGCTAAGTAATAACAAGCCGCACTGGTCGATCCATCAGGTTAAGCTACGCTTGCCGGGGTTGGTCAGTGGATGGGTGACCATCTTTACATACCGAGACTCCTTCGTGCCTCGGAAAGCACGATAAACCGTTGGTCCCGGCTGTCATTCGTGGATCCTTGACAGTCGTTACGAGTCGTCAGAAGCCCGAAAGTCTGACACCAGTCTTACCAAGGGGTATCGTATTACCCAGATATTGGGTTGTGGAGGTCAGATAGGCAGTCGCTCCATGTAAAATACTGGTATTCAGCTGCATCCGGTTAGACTGGAAGCCGACCCCAAAATAGTTGGGAAAAGGCTAGGCAGATTGATTGGGAATGTAAACATGTCATTTTTGTGACGTAATTTTGGGGCACATTTGCTTAATGATTTACTGCTGGAATATTTTTTAAAATCGTATACATTTATGTAAATCTTGGAAGCTAAAATGCTCTATTTTAGCCTTCAAGCGAAACGTGTCTGTTTTGTATAACGTCGTGTTGAAGGCGAGAAGTACTGAATAAGTAGGTACTGTAGAACTATTGACGTCTGGCTCCAGATATTTTATGTAAACAGGTCATAGTCGAAGAGACTAACAAAAGTTAGTAACTTTATACCCTATTTTGATATAGGTCCTGAAGTAAACTTCGTGCTGACAGGAATGTTCTTCGCTGTTTAGTTAAGTGAATTAGAAATAACTAAGTTATTGTTTCAATCCAAATAATATACCTAGCCCTGAACTTTGAATAATTTAGGCATGAAGTTCCAATAATTTAGGCATGTATTTTGAATAATTTAGGCTTTTTGTTAAGCCGAAGAGCTATAGAATAATACCTTCTTTTTTAATTTCCACTTTCGACCATGATCACTACATTTGGCCTAGCGTTTTTGGTAGTGTCGCTTCCTTAGTTAAATACTAACAATAAGTATATCAAATTCCCAGTTTCTCTTTCCCCTGAAACACTATCAGCAAAGAGCTACAAAACAGAGTCTCAACTCTTTAATTCTTAATTAATCTGCACCAACATTTTATCGTTGCAACACAAACTACATACTCTGAAAATCTAAACGAAATTCGTTATAAACGTCTCCGAGACAATGTTTAAGCGCAGGCCACACCGCCAGCTAGCGGGCGGGCGTGGGCGAAGCGAACGAAGGAAACTACACAAACTACGCGAAATATTGTAGCTCGCGGTGTGAACCGAAGTATGTAAAGAGGTGAAACGATGTTCGCCCACCCGCCCGCTAGCTGGCGGTGTGGCCTGCGCTTTACGATGTTGCATGTCCCAAGTTCTACTCGGAACTGAATCAAATTACTAAAACAAGGTATCATCATTCATCATCATTCTCCTGCACTTATCCCAATTTTATTTGGGGTCGGCGCAACATGTCCCTTTTTCCATACTTCTCTATTAGTCGTCATCTCAGTAGTCACCCCCTTTCTAGCCATATCATCTTTGATACAGTCCATCCATCGTTTCTTTGGTCTTCCCCTACTCATCATTTTCCTCATTCCTCCGCATCACATGCCCATACCATGACAACCGATATCCGCACAACTTTTCGGTCACGGGTGCCACTTTCAGACTTCCTCTTATGTACTCATTTCTTACTCTATCCATTCGTGTAACACCACACATCCCTCTTAGCATTCTCATCTCAGCTGCATGCAATTGCCTTTCATTCATCCCTTTTGTGGCCCAACATTCTGATCCATACAAGACAGCAGGTCTAACCATTGTTTTATAAATCTTCCCCTTAAGTTTAAGGTTTACTAAAAGAAGGTATATGATGAGCAAAATCATCAACTTCCACTGCCGACCACTCGTCACCTTAGGCCAAAATACAACCTTTTTGGTAGTGTCGCTACCTCAGTTAAGTAAATACTTACAATATATCAAAATCTCATTTTCCTTTAGCTCCAAGCACTATCCACTAACAAAGAGCTACAACAAACCGAGTTTCACCTCTTTAATTCTTAATTAATCTGCACCAACATTTTATCGTTGCAACACAAACTACATACTCTGAAAATCTAGACGAAATTCGTTATGAACGTCTCTGCTATAATGTTTACGATGTGCATGTCCCATGTTCTACTCGACGCTGAATCAAATTACTTTCATGTTGACATTGCTCGCAACTCGCTAGGTTGTTTATGAGGGTTATTTACTTTATAGAATACATGAGATTATTAGTGTGCTTCGTGAATGTGTTTTGTTCGTGTGAACGGGTTAAGCACTACCTGAGTCGACAGACGTTGTCCTGTCCTTTCAATAAGTTTGTCTGTGGTAAATTTTTACGGAATTCTCAAATGTTCCGGGTAATGTTTCCAAAATGTTTCTTTCCCTAATAACCATATTCGGGCAATAACGAAAAAAAAAAAGATACCGGCCGTTCTCTATTGATGCGCTCATTAACGAACAGCATTTAATTGTTATTGATATAGATAATTATCTTTTATTAAAATCTTAATGAGAACACAAAATCTCCCTACCATCATATTTCTTGCGATTAGTCCTTGTACCGTTAGAAAATTTATATCCCACTCGGTAGTAAAATATGGCAGAAATTTTAACCCCTCCTGTGCCGAGGCACGCGTTACATCCGCATGAAGACTCGGGTCCGCAGTTGGGCTAGTTTTTGAGCCGGTCGAACTTTATCGTAGCTCTACACTCGCGTGGGAGAGCTACGAGGGATATGGCGAATTGTTACATTGTCAAATCATTATTCGACAATGTAGGAATTCAATTTCCGAGGACATTAGAAGGGCAAATGTTGTAGTATTCAATTCACATAAGTCCAGGTTTAAATAGGTACAAAACGACAAAACCACACATACCTCATATATGTTTGTTGGATTTACTTAAGCACACCTTGTATTACCTACAACGCAACTTTACGAAGTTTGCAACATTTACAAGCTTACTGCGTGTAACTTCCGACTTTACAGACTCATGGCAACAAGGATAATCTTGAGTGGAAAGTTGTAAAGTCGATAGGATCGGGAATGGCGTACGATTCAGTTCATAGGTTCACTTCGATATCGAGTTGGTGTTTGGATTTCAATACTCTACGTGTTCTTAGAGGAAACTTGATGAAAGGGTTGAAGAAACCTCAGACGAAACTTGATGTTTGATGTTTAATTTTATATTTCAAAGGATTTATTTGGTTGCATAATATCGTGGCAGAAATATTTGAAATTAATGATGCGGAGGAATTAGGAAAATGTCGTGAGGAAAGTTTTGAGTATGAAAGTCGATGGCTATAAGAGTAGGGGGAGACCAAAGAAACGATGGATGGACTGGGTGAAAGAATGTTGCGCCGACTCCTAAAAAATTGGAAAAAGGGCAGGAGAATGATGAAATATTTGAAATAAATATAAGAAATTTAAAAATAAAACCAAAATATGAGAAAAAAAAAACTCAAAAAAGATACAGAGCTATCATTAAGTAAATAAGACCAGAGGGCGTACTAGGTACCGAGTACCCGTAGTTTTTAAGAACGTTCGCATTCGCATCTCATTCGCAATCTGTCAAAAATACAATCTATTTACCAACATTTTTGACAACTTTGACAGATTGTAACTTGACTGTGAACGTTTTTTAAGTACGAGATTTGGCCTTCTGATCTAACGTACCTAACGCTCAATTAATCAATCCAATTGTCTACATGATATACGCGAGCGCTTACAATAAGCAGAACCTCCCCACTCATCTTCCTTCGCGTTACTTACTTCCAAAGAAATATTAAGGGTCCGTCTTCCATTTCTTTGTCTGAAATAAAACTGTTGTTTCTAATTATGTTATCCACTATAATATCGAGTTATCGAACTTTAACCCACGATACAATTATTTAATTAATGAATTCTGAATCACTCTTATTCGTCTCCAACATTTGACACTGCCAATTTCGACTTTCCTTAGATGTCACAGCATCAATTTGGTGTCAATTTTAAGGTTGATGAAAATAATTAACGTATTTATAATTCGACTATCTAGATCATCCATTAACCAATCGACGAATTAAAAGATTATTGATCTTTTAATTCGTCGTTTCGTTCATCGTGAAAATAAAGCAATTATTATTATTTATATATGTCTACATATCTCGGGACCCTGGGGTCCCGGACCTTTGGAAGGCGTACGAGGGGCCAAAGCCAACTCGCAGAGGCCCGTTAGACGTGCTTAATGAAATGAGGCACCAACCGGAGATTATCCCTGTATGCACTATGCAAGTCCACCCAAGGACAACCCCCGGTTGGTGTAGGACTATTGCAGGAAATGGAAACAAAGGAGAATGGGCGGGTTCGTCCCCAGTGGTGTATCAAGATGTGATACACGTCATTTTGAAGATCATAACAATAGGTTTATTTTATTGTATGACACCAACAACGAAACTCGTGCAGGGAAGGAACCATAAACTATTTTAATTTAATTTTTTTAATAATATTATTTTTAGCTTGGACAATTATTTTGTGTATTTTTTACTATTTATTTGGCGTATTTAGTGCGGTGCGGGTATTTAGAGCGGTGCGGGTGGTTACCTGTCGGCGCCGTCGCTCCTTTGCTATTGTTGATGTTACCGGACCGCACGCAGCACGTATCAGATGCTGCGATTATGTCGAAATCAATTCATAATGAAGCTCCAATACATGTTGTACTTCATGATAGTGATAGTGACGTACTCATTTTAGACAGGGGCTTCAGGGACTCTTTGGAGATATAGAAGACAATGGTTGTAATGCTTATATGCCTCCCACCGAATCACAACTCAGCACCGAAGATGCAAATAAGTCCCGGCTGGTGACAATAATCAGATGGGTCGTGGAAGTAATAAATTGTCGCCTAAAACGTGATTTTAAAATATTACGGCAAGAATATTTCAACAGAGCACTGCCTCATATGTTCTAAGATGTACAAATTGCTGCCGCTCTAACAAACACGTTTAATGAGCCTGTGACAAACACGCCACTTGCCAATCAAATAATCAGAGAAATCCAAGAGAGACTTCATCAGCCAAATAAAACAATCTCAATCGACAGAGGGCAGCGTTCCATACTATTATGGATGAAGCTGTACGAGCATTGGCATTCCCAGTATTAAGCGAGACCATAATTCCCGACCTAGCACTTTACGGGCTCAATGTTGAAGGTGTGCTTTTGAGAGGCCGTGTTCAATAACGTCATATATCCAATCGAATATATTACTCCAACATTGTAGTACGAACAAGCCAAATTCCATAAAGGCTTTAGCACCGTAGACCACATGCATACGCTGCGGCAAGTTATATAGAAGACCGAAGAGTATAACCAGCCGCTCTGCTTAGCGTTTGTGAACTACGAGAAAGGCTTCGATCCGATCGAGACAAGGGCTGTACTGCAGTCTCTTCAAAGGCTCCAGATCGACTATCGGTACATCGAGGTGCTAAAGTGTCTGTACAAAAACGCCAGTCAGTCCGTTTCCAGGGCCAGACCTCGAAACCTATCCTTCTGCAGCGAGGTGTGAGACAGGTAGACGTTATCTCTCTGAAACTGTTCACCGCTGCACTGGAGGATGTGTTCAAGGTTCTGGACTGGAAAGGGCTAGGCATCAATGTTAATGGCGAGTATATTACTAACCTTCGGTTTGTCGACGACATAGTTGTAATGGCTGAGACCATGAAGGACCTCAGTACAATGCTCGATGACCTTAGTAGAGCCTCCGAAAGAGTGGGTCTTAAAATGAACATGGACAAGACAAAGGTCATATCAAATGTTCATCTAACACCCACTCTCATGAAGATCGGAGACGCTACGCTCGAAGTTGTGGACGAGTATGTTTACCTAGGACAAACTGTCCAGCTAGGTAGGTCCAACTTCGAGAAAGAGGTCAATCATCGAATCCGACTCGGTTGGGCAGCGTTTGAAAAGCTACGCAATATCTTCTCGTCCCACATACCGCAGTGTCTCAAGATGAAAGTCTTTGACCAGTGCGTGTCAGTGCCAGTGATGACTTATGGCACTGAAACCTGGCCGCTCACAATAGGTCTTATCAGAAGGCTAAAAGTCACCCAAAGGGCAATGAAGAGGGCTATGCTTGGAGTTTCCCTACGTAATCGAATCAGAAATGAAGAGATCCGTAGAAGAACCAAGGTAACCGACATAGCTCGAAGAATTGCCAAACTTAAGTGGCAATGGGCAGGGCACATTGCTCGTAGAACAGATGGCCGATGGGGCCAAAAGGTTCTGAGAGTAGCGACCGCGTACCGGAAGACAAAGCGTTGGTAGGCCTTCCACAAGATGGACCGATGACCTTGTAAAGGCCGCAGGAATCCGCTGGATGCGGGAAGCACAAATCGGTCGAAGAGGCGGTGCTTGGGGGAAGGCTTATGTTCAGCAGTGGACGTCTTTTGGCTGAAATGATGATGATGATGACATTTTAGTTAATACAAGAACGACGATAAGGGAGTCGATCTGTAATTATTACTGTTCGGGCCAAACTGGCCCTAATCAAAATAGAAAAAAAAAAAAAAAACTTTGGATGAATAGAATAGTCTAGCCAGGATATTTGCAGGGCAAAAGAGGTGGACGATGGTAAACTAAGAGAAAATATTTTTTTTCTGAAGAAAAATGTTATCATTCGTAGTTCTTCCCCTGCATGAGTGCGGTGGTTGGTGTAATAGAATAAAATAAAGCCATTATAATAAGCTTTAAAAAGACGTATTGCTCAATTTGATACAGTCTGGGGACGGAGCCCATACAATAGCGCCCATTCTCCTTTAATGGACTATGGGTTTGGGTAGCTAAAGTTGACTGGTGACCTGGAACTATGGAAGGACTATGGCCCCTGCCTGATCCATGTTTTATATATACACGGATAAAATGGCAGGGGGTGACTTGCACACTCAATAATGGGCCCCCGAAAACGGTCGCATGCACAAAGTGTCGTAGCGACAAGGGGGCAACATGTCCTGAGGTGCTTATGAGGAGTGGAGCGGTATTCCACGGCTATCAGGACAATCCCGGAAGTACGGTCAAGATCCCTACCAGCATCTTACTGGAATACTTCCTTCCTCCGAGCACATTTGCTCTTGCGAATCTCCACTCAAGCCGGCCAATTAAGGCAAGAATGAGATGGGAGCTCTGTTCCTCGTCAGTGTTCACTCCAGCCGGCCAATAAAGGCAAGCCAGAGATGAGGAACAAGATTTCTCCCGGGAGATAGGGTCCGTGGGGTCGCTACTGCCCAACAGCTCGCCACATGCTGCCCTGCGGTTTTCTGTATCTCTCTTGGTCTGGCTCCTCATTCTAGACCTGTTCCGGCAAAGTAAACTCTACCGGCACAGACCTAAAGTTTGGAGCGCGCAAGCCCCACCACGACGGCAACGTAGAGATACGATTATTATTTTTACGTCTTTGAAATTTCTCGGGACCCTAGGGTCCCGGACCTGTGGAAGGCGTACGAGATGCCGAAGCCAACTCGCAGAGGCCCGTTAGACGTGTTAAATGAAACGAGGCACCAACCGACGATTATCCCTGTATGCACTATGCTAGTGCACCCAACAACCCCCGGTTGGTGCAGATCTATTGCAAGATATGGAAACAAAAAATATAGGGCTATGGGTTTGGGTGGCTATAGTGGATTGGTTACCTAGAATTATGGAAGGTCCAGGGCCCCTGCCTGATCAATTTTTTATAATGTACACAGATAAAATGGCAGGGGGTGACTTGCACACTCAATAATGGGCCCCTGAAAACGGTCGCTAGCACAAAGTGTCGTAGTGACAAGGAGGCAACATGTCCTGAGGTGCTTATGAGGAGTGGAGCGGTATTCCACGGCTATCAGGACAATCCCGGAAGTACGGTCAAGATCCCTACCAGCATCTTACTGGAATACTTCCTTCCTCCGAGCACGTTTGCTCTTGCGAATCTCCACTCAAGCCGGCCAATTAAGGCAAGAATGAGGTGGGAGCTCTGTTCCTCGTCAGTGATCATTCCAGCCGGCCAATAAAGGCAAGCCAGAGATGAGGAACAAGATTTCTCCCGGGAGATAGGGTCCGTGGGGTCGTTACTGCCCAACAGCTCGCCACGTGCTGCCCTGCGGTTTTCTGTATCTCTCTTGGTCTGGCTCCTCATTCTAGACCTGTTCCGGCAAAGTAAAGTCTACCGGCACAGACCTAGAGTTTGGAGCGCGCAAGCCCCCACCACTACGTCAACGTAGAGATATGGCGGTGGGGTTATTATTATTAAAACGCATTAAAGTTGGGGAGTGAGAGTCGCTACGTCACAAGTCAATATAAAATATCAACCGGGGAATGACGTCATGCCACATTTTAACTCAATGTATTGCCGTAATCTTTTATTCCGTCCAATATTTTTCAATTATCCAACTAGGTGACGGACAAAAAAAAATTGTCAAAATCTCTATTGATTGTGTCACCTCCTTATAAGATTGAAAAATGCCACTTGGTAATAACAGACATAACATACTTAAAGCTCATAATGCAGTAAATGGTCAGGGTGCGGTCGCTGCTACTAATCCAACAAATAGAACAAAGTCAAAATCGCGAATCTCAGTATCAGTACAATTTGTACTGATGCAGACATTAAAGCGATCCCACTGGCACATAAATGCTTGCAACCAGAACTAAACGGATACAATGTTAGCAAATGTATTTACTTATTCTGTTGCTTTAGGCGAATGCTATAACGTAAGTGTTTGTTTAGGTAGAGAGGATGAAGGGAAATAGGCAATAAACTTTTGACAATTCATTTTCAATTATTGGCTTTGCTGTTAAGATGGCTGACACGGTTTACTTAACCTTTTAATTCGTATGAAGCAACCAAATAAAATTAAATCATTTAAAGGTGGAACAGCGTCTAAAAAAGAGAATCAACATAGTTGAATATTGCACATTACGATTAACATCGTATTATTTCAGCCCTACGACTTCCAAGACTCAGATTTCACTGCAGGCGCTAGCCTAGCATAACCACTGAAAGAATTAACATTTGCTTATCCGGATTTACATTTTTTTTGTTGTTATTGCTATAGCTCAAATTCGCATTATTTATTATTGAAACAAGCTATGCTCTTCATTAACGCTTGTGTGGTACCCCAATCTATACAGGTACAAATTTTCCCTTGTAGTCTCATTTGTTAACAGGAAATAATTGATTTTCGTCAAGTCATTGTTTTGTACGGACAGCTTCCTATATTGTTAGCTAATGACTCAGTATTTTTATACTGAACCAAATTACGCGTTTGTAACCTCGAAATAAAGTAGAATATTGAAATTGTAAAGAATATTTATAATATAATAATATTTATTTGACATAAAGAAGTAGACAGATACAGAGAGACACTTAATTTAGGAGTGCAAATAGCCTCCTAAATTAAGTATAAAGTAAATGATCAATGACCCCTACGCTAGGAAAAATACAGGTGTCATTCATCCATTTCATTTCATATGAAGGTAGGTATTCTAAGTAGGTACCTCTGCCGAACCCATGGGGTACAGGCGTGATGTTGAGTTGACATTTTTCAACCTTGATAATTCGCTTGTGCTATGTTATCTTGATTTTCTGTAATTTGCGTGCCGTAGGTTAAATATAATGATACTGAATTATACGGATTCGGCGCACAATGCCACATTCACAAAACGACATATACAGGGTGGCAGGGGGGACATCGACGATAATATGTCGGTTATTTAAAAAAAAAGACGTGTGGCACTCGGGGACTGCCCCGGCGAAGCTATTGCATAGCATTTTTTATCAACTTACGCAATTGTATAATATTAACCCGAATACAAGAAATAGCAATGATGACATTGACAGGAACTGTTATTCACATTTATAGTTTTTAAAACTTGACACAACGTAATGGCCGGGAACATCAAACTAATAAAAAGGTTTTAATTTAACTATTAATAGTCAAGGATCATTCGTCTAAGTAAATTTGCACTTTATTGTCAAACAGTTAAACATAATTTTCAATACAACACTCTCGTATCATTCGTCTAAGTAAATTTGAACTTTGTTGTCAAACAGTTAAACATAATTTTCAATACAACACTCTCGTATCATTCGTTTAAGTTTTGTAAGTAAATTTGAACTTTGTTGTCAAGCAGTTAAACATAATTTTCAATACAAAACACTCTTTTCTTAGGTAGTATTTTCGTTACGAAATTTCTGGATTAGGTCTCCACGCTCAAGGCCCGCGATAGAAGCTATGCAATAGCTTAAAAAATCTGCTGTTTCATACATTTTGGCCGCGTAGGTATTGCACTTTTCTATGAAACAGCAGATTTTTTTTAATAACCGACAAGAAATTTCAAACCAGGGGGGTTTGGAATCATGTATTGAATCCATGGTAAAAGTTTTCGCGTCGATGTCCCTGCCATCCTGTATACCGTTGTTGGTAGGTATGTGATTAAATTCAAACTATGATTTTTTCCACCCATATTTGCTCATAGGTATTTATCCATAATTGCAAATACATTATTTGTAAATAATAATTATAATGCTGTTTGTCCTTAACCATGTTACATTATGAATTGCAATACTGTGTAAGGATATAGTGTGTAGGTACCTATGTACGCTAGATCACTAGACTTACCTAGGCTAGTACCTTTGTTTTACGAAACTCTCAAAGCTCTTAAGGTAAGCTACTAAGCCTATCCGTAGCGATGTAGGTAACTAATTCAAAATAATATAGGTAGGTACTGTAAGGGTTTATCTATAACCTCAAAGGGCTGATACGGGGTCGAAGGGCGTATGCTAATTAAAATACTGAAAGAAAAGCACTAAGAAATTTTTAACCGAATGCATCTGGACTTTCAGTGAGACTAACACAGCATTACCATCAATTGTTACGTGGCGCTCAATTAAGCAAGTCTTAAGCCCAGCACAGACGTATAGCTATAATATATATTTCTATTACGCACCAATCACGCAAAAAAAGCAAAAGAAAAGTATATTAATATACAGTGTGTCCGCCGGACATGGACACGGAAAAAACGTAACGGCTAGAAATAAACAAGTTATTGTTCCAAATAAACTTTTTATTATTTTATTATTTATTATTCATTTATATACATATTAATTTGCATTTTTAAATATTTCTTAAAAAAAAAGATATAAAAAACATTAAAAAATATAAAAAATAGTGTTCCGCCGGTGTCGGGAGCAGGGTCCAAGCTACCGGTGGTTATTTATTATTATTGTTATTTACAACCAAGCGACTCGGTTCTGAGAGAGCCTGCAAAGTTTGTTGCTAGAATTGAACAAGTAACTTGGTTAATATTACTTGCTTGTTTGGTGTTAACAAAGCTGTATTGAACGTTTTAAATAAGTCTTGGTTATTTGTAGCCGTATAATTCGTATAATTTTTAGCCAAGCCAAATTGGTACTTTGCTAGCCATTTATTTTTTCAGTGGACTAGCGATATTCTGAATACTTAAATATAAACTATTTTAAAGTACAATTACACTCCTTTCTTTTTTTTTTTACAATTACACTCTAGGGTTGTAATAATTATTGGTTGAATTGCATAATTTTTCTTTATTTTTTTCGACTTTCACATTTTTTTTCCAAAGTTATGGAATTGTGAACACATTGCTTTATAATGCAGATGGTAGACAATATTATTGCCTTTCGAATAAGCCTATTTTTATCTCAGTATGACTAAAACTTTGAGATATATGATATTTTTAGAAAAGTGTATTGGAACCAAGCCTTTTTTTTTTTTTTATGGGTGGGAAATCATCCAATGACTTCTCCCGCTCTGGGCGGAGCGGAAGGGCGTGTCAGACTTTTACTGACTAAAACCCACCCGTGTTCCTTCCCGTGCCATGCCAGGGGCCACGGTTTCCCCTTGGGACTACCCGCAACCCCGGCAGGCATCGGCCCTAACGGACCCCGTCAGTTTTGCTGACATCTCTTTGAGGCGCGCGTGGAACACGATGCGCCGTCGACCCGGGCCTGGTCCTTATCGGACGGCGAGCTGCCCTCTGCTCTCCGTCCGCAGGCCCGCGCCTACGGTGGCCGGAAATCGGCTATCAATTCCCGACGCCCGGGAAGTCTCCTACGGCGGCGGCGGCTAGGGCTGGTAGGGCGCGGCCTCTGCCACTCCTTCGCGCGCTCCGCCTCCTCCTTCGCGAGCATTACTGCTTCGCAGAAGGAGGTGACGGCTTGCCATGCCCTCTCGCTCCGCACCATGGCCTGGACCAGGGCCGGACGCGAGAGGTCACTGCCGCCGATCGCCTCCACGAGGACACAGCGGTGGTCCACCCAAGCCGGGCAAACCTTCACCGTATGCTCCACCGTGTCCTCCGGACGATCCACACAATGGTGACACCCGGGCGTTTCCTCCCGCCTTATGCGAAACAGGTACCTCCCGAAACAACCGTGTCCGGTGAGGACCTGCGTCAGGCGGAAGGTGAGGACGCCGTGGCGCCTCTCAAGCCACTCCTCAAAGAGGGGACTTATCGCCGTAATTGTGGCGTGCCCAAATCTGGGTTGCGACAATCGCACACTCCAAGCCGCCATGAGATCCCGCCGGAGCTCTGTCCGCTGTACCGTGATTTCTCGCGGCAGCGGAGTTACACCCCGGCGCTTCATCTCCTCGCGCCACTCCCAAATGTGGGCGAGGACCTTCGCCTCCAGATCCCATGGCGGCGTTCCGGCAAGGAGGCTCGCCGCCTCGCCGGAGACCGTACGGTATCCCCGGACCATCCGGATAGCCATGACCCTTTGGGCTGCATGCAACCGGCGGGCTGGCCGCAACCTTAAGGTTCGCGCCCACACCGGTGCCCCGTAAAGGGCCATGGATTGGACCCAAGCCTAGAGTGTAATTGTACTTTAAAATTGTTTATATTTAAGTATTAAGAATATCGCTAGTCCATGTCCGGACACTGTAGATTATAGCTACATCTGTGACGGCTTTTATCGCGAATAAATCAGGACGCATAGCAGTTATTACTAGCTTTTGTCGACGGAAGAATAGAGAAAATGACAGATTGTGATTGTTTATCTGTAATTTACCTATTCTTTTGTCGACAAAATTCTATTGAGGTCATGCTAAGTGTGCTGGTGACAAGTGCTTAAGTAGGTTTTTTTTTCTGTTGGTATTAAAAAGCAGAAGCCCTTCGCTCGTGTACCAGCCCTATGGTAAAGAGCCTCACAGTTACCTGCCTATAATATTTTGAATCAGTTACGAACAGGTAAATACCTTGACTTGTGTAATGAGACACATTATTTGCTTTCATTAATGAATATTTGCTCCAATATTTGCGGCCTAATGGAAAGTTCTAGTATCGATTGGGGTTCACTTCCATGGAAATTAATTGGAATAATTTGGCAAGGAGAAATAAATGAATGGGGACAGGTTGGGTAGTAACAGCTTCTGAGCTAAGATAGGAAATAAATTGTAGGAAACATTTATTGGCTTAGTCCCATCTATTTCCATTACCATCTCTTCCCCTATGCATTTATCCCTACAAAAATTTACATTTGTAGGTATAAATGCATAGGGGAAGAGATGGGAAGGGGAAGATTGGACTAAGCCCATTTATTAGCATTCGCATCTAATTGCTTATGTTGAAGATCATTACGTTGGTAGGTATGTTTCTACGCATCAAAATTTCTTTGAAGTTTGATGTTTGTATGTTTGTTACTTGTTAAAAGTAAGGCAACAATATTAGCAACTAAAAACAAGTTGTGCAACGAGCAGGTAGTGCGCGACGCGGTGAATGCGTATGCACCAAGCGTCTAGTCGAGTCTCTCAGCGAGTATTCTGCCCGTCAAGCGAGTGAGTAGTCACTTTGATAGCTCTTGTCGCTGCGACAAACTAGTGGAGAGAGAGTTCTTAAGCTAGAAAATCATTGATAGCTATTTGCTTCTTCGTTGGTGAAGAGACAGGTGCCTTAGTTCACTAACTTTCTTCAGGCGTAAATAAAAGAAAGGCATGTTATCTAATAGGCATATATTTATTATGACGCGTCGATAAAACCCAACAGAGTCGGAAAATCATAAAGTATGCTTATATTACATTACCATAAATATTTGGTCATAAAATATATTTTTTGAGAGTTAATGCTTCCCGTATCACAATATAAAAAGCCGTACCATAAACGTGTCGCGTTTTTTTCTGGACTATTTTACGACGTTTTGAATTTTAAATATTTATTACATTATTTAGAGTCAGGCACACTTTATTCAAATACAAAATCAATTTTAGCCCATTGTAGTACAGGAAGGCAAGGCAGAGGTGTACCATGGTACACCCACACTTCGCATAACTGGTGAAATGTGGGGTGTACTATGGTCCACCTCTTCGGGGAAAACAGGTGATGTCGTGATGGTATGTTATGTAAGTACAAGAATTATCCAAATTAAAAAAAAAACTACCCAGTTATAATATGAGCCAGAGGGTTCTTCTGAATATTGGAATACGTTAGTTTAGGTTTATACTAAACCTCTTCAGGGGTCATAATTATAAACAACTTTCACTATAGGACCAACGCTGAAATCGCGAAAAAAAAATCAGCGGTTCCATACATTCATGTTCGCATCTCGTCGAAATTTCGGGAACAGCTGATTTTATTTTCGTGATTTCAGCGTTGGTCCCATAGTGAAAGTTGTTGATAATGATGAGTACGATGACCCCTTAAGTGATTTAGTATAAACAAAAATAAGGTTGTATAAGATACGCACTGTCACTAAACCTGGACTGAGCCTGGGCCCGTGTCCCAGCAGTGGGAACATTATAGGCTGATTATGTTCATGCTACTGTAACTGAAATTATGCGTCAAAGGTCATTCTACGTCATTTTACTGTACTGTTAGGTATTTTCCAAAATCTTGTAATAGGACACGTTCCCCTATAGCCGTCTTTTCTTTTCACAAGTCAACTCGCAGTGCCGTTCAGAGTTAAATCTGTTTTCGTTGCCTCCACAACCAGAGTAAAACATCCTGAGACATTTGCGTCTGACAACATCGAAGAACCAGACTATTTCCTTGTAATTACATGGACCTTTCACGGGCACTTGGTAGCACATGTATGGCATATTCTTTAGACTTGACGGGAAAGGTCCGTCGACGGGGCCTGAAAATAACAATAGAGTTGAGTGATTCAGACTACCGAAACTTAAACGTGAATCTATACTTACATAGTGTATAACAAAGTCACTTTTCGTGTCTATCTATAATGTATCTATAATGTAACGGCTAAGATCTAAAGTGCACAATGGTTTTCGGTTTTAACAATCGCTGAGGCTAAGAACTCGTGGAGCGGTTTTTAGCCGCGCACGCTGCGGAGGCGGGTGCAGTGGGTTAATATCTGAATTTCCATGTAGGTACTACGTGTTCGTACGAGTGTTTGCGGTCCCGCAACTGCAGCGGGCGCGGATGGAAATCGCTCCGTGAGTTCTTAGCCTTTGAGTATTTATTTCGGAAGGTTTATGTGTATAATTCAGTAACAATTAATTTAGGAATAGCACAGAAAACTTGATGTCTGGACATGTCGCCATGCAGCCTTGCGTGTCGTGTCGTTAGTCTATACTAATATTATAAAGAGGAAAGATTTTTTTGTTTGTTTGTTTGTACCGAATAGGCTCCGAAACTACTGGTTCGATTTGAAGAATTCTTTCAGTGTTAAATA
This sequence comes from Conistra vaccinii, assembly GCA_948150665.1. Classification (NCBI taxonomy): domain Eukaryota; kingdom Metazoa; phylum Arthropoda; class Insecta; order Lepidoptera; family Noctuidae; genus Conistra; species Conistra vaccinii. The sequence goes on from OX411328.1 coordinate 6,319,300, forward strand.
GCCCATTTATCGAGTAAGGCTATATATCATCACGCTAAGAATAGGAGCGGAGTACCAATGAAGGATGTTTCAAAATCGGGGGGTTTTTTTAGCGTTAGCCCAAAGTAACTATTCCACGCGGACGAAGTCGCGGGCAGAAGCTCTAGTAATTTATAAAAAAATCACAAGGTCAATAATAAACTAGTTTGTCTCTAATTAACATTAAAATCCTAACTCTATTTATTCTCTAAAGTAATTATTTAACAATGTTACATAAACAAACTCGATTTGATTCGCATTGTAGTTTCAATGCAAGTCTCACATTCTTGTTTTACATTTTCATGAGTGAATTTGAATTTTCATCTTCCGTTGCATATTATGCGAAATGCAAATTGCATACACGGCTATTGTAAAGCAATTTTCTATGTAAAATATGTTCCACTGTACCATTCTTGGTGGATGAAATATTATCATTGGAATATAATGTTTTTAGGGTTCCGTACCGACCGTACCTCAAAAGGAAAAAACGGAACCCTTATAGGATCACTCGTGTATGGCTGGCTGGCTGGCTGGCTGTCCGTCTGTCACAGCCAGTTTGCGCCGACCCTACTGGACCAATTTAGTTGAAATTTTGTACCTACACAAATATGAATTACTGTAACCCAAACACGGAGTTGTAACGTAAATAAATGAATTTTGAAAATGGGGTTACATACTGTACCGTGTGACATATAATTTTTTTCTTTAGCCTGTGCTGTCCCATTCCTGGGCAAAGGCCTCCCTCCACTCCTTCCATCGTTCGCGAGCCCTCGCGTCCTTCTCCCAATATACTTTTCATCGTCTCAAATATACTTTTTTTTATATATTTGTAATAAATACTTTTAAAGATGTTTATGAAAATAGAGGAAAATTTACCTTTCCCTCCGCCTTATCTCCGAAACTACTGATACTAAAATTAGGAAAAAAAAAAATGCAGATAATGGTTCTTTACTCATAGATTACAGGAAAACCTATAAGAAGTCTATGGTCTTAAAATCACATGGTAAATCTCACAATATTGTGCGTACAAACTTACATTTGCAGTTGGAATGTATGGGAGAACATGTTTTTCAACTACATATTGAGTTTGTTCTTGGATAAATTCATCCTAACTACGGAACCCTTCATTGTGCGTAGGTTTTTTGTAAGTATGTGTTTTAAAGTTGCTAGTACTTGATATAGGACACCGAGTTGCTTTGTTGGTACTAAAGGGCTTTAGAGTAACAAACCGCTGTTTCATAGAAAAGTGCAATACCTACACGGTCAAAATGTATGGAACAGCTGTATTAAAAAAAATAACCAACGAAAAATTTCAACGCAGGGGCGTTCAGAAACATGTACCGAATCCATGGTAACAGTTTTCGCGTCCATGTCCCTGCTACCATGTCATATAATACGTATATTATAGAAGTATAATATTGCTCGTTTAATAGTATAGGATACCTCAAGAAAGAATTTAAATTAATTTTCTATAATTAAAAAATACCACTTACGTCCATCTTTCACATAGTCATGTATATAACTGGGGGTTATTTGAACAACATTGATAGTGAATAAACAAAGTATTGTGTGCAACGTCCGCATTGTCTAATACAATTTCGTATAAGGCGGTCACGTGGTGCAAACATGTTGGCAACTCGGCATTGCAATCAAACGCGCCAACAATTAGGGTCATCTCACTTGAATATAGATTTGAATAACGTCACTTTTTCTGCTCTTCTCAATCAGCCTATAATATAATGTTCACATTGCTGGGACACAGGCCTCCTCTCTTCCAAAGGCCTGTAATCTATGTCACATGTCTTCGAATTTTTGGTTCTAGGACATGCCGGTTTCCGCACGATGTTTTCCTTCACCGTTTTGAGAGCAGTGGTGATGAAATTATTTACACAAAGTAAAGCGCCTGCCGTTAACCCAATTTAATTGACATCAACGCAGCATGTTTTCTCCTTCCCTACGTCCGTAGCAGTCGTAATCTCAGTGTATTTACACTCTTGTTAGCTATATATCATCTTTCACACAAACCTTTAATAGATTCTTTAGTATTCCTCTATTATATTGTGTATTGCGTATAACTTCATTTGTACAACTGCACCATGTGTTTCGCCAGTAGGTCAACATTATTTCATCACCTGCCTAGTTTTTCAAAACCACCTTTTGTCTAACTGGAAGCAGCTAAATACCAGTATTTAAAATGGGGCGACTGCTTATTTGACTTCTACAACCCAGTAAATGGGTAACACGATACTCTAAAAAAAACTTTTTCACAAAAAAAACAACCGACTTCCACTATAAAGTGAAAAATAACTAAAATTTCGGAAGTCGGTGGCAAAAACAAAATACAAAACCAAAGACACGGATATTCGTTATACGCCACCGACTTCCGAAATTTTAGTTATTTTTCACTTTATAGTGGAAGTCGGTTGTTTTTTTTGTGAAAAAGTTTTTTTTTCTCGCTTTTTAGTGGGTCGGTTTGTAATTAATCTAAGTTACAATAGCCTTATATCAACTGCTCATCACCTTTTACTAAATATTGCTTTTCCCGATGCAGGGACGTTCATTGTTGAGGAGTTCTTCTGGTACTTCGCCATCAGCTCCTCTTCACCCTATGCATTGTGACGGGCATAAATTGCTTGGCAACCATATTAATGTAATCGAATCGCAAGTTCGCAACCCGTGAAATACGTATTATTGAGTAGTTCCGGTGGCCATCTGTGGTCTTCATCATCAGTTCCACTTCACTAAATGGTGCTTTCCGAGAGCAAATTCATGAGTTACTATAAAAAATACCTAAATCGCTATAGGTGTGCCTATAATATTTCAAGAGTTTCCTCGACTTCTCCAGGATTCCATCATCCAATCCTGACTTGATGACAATGGGACCAACTAGAAAGTATACCCTTTCGAACAAAAAAAGAATTTTCGAAATCGGTCCAGCCGTCTTCGAGTAATCGGGGAACATACATAAAAAAAAAAAAAAAAAAAAAAAAAAAAAAAAACATTCCGACGAATTGAGAACCTCCTCCTTTTTTTGAAGTCGGTTAAAAAGACCAAAATAGGAAACAAACATCAAAATTATGTAAGAAATGGAGTTGTCGTAAAATGTATTTTAGGTTGCGAGGGGATATTTTATTGTAATACAAAGAGACTTTACTGGAGTTAACATTTTACTCGTACTTCACGAACGAATGGCATCTAGGGACTACTTTCAACAAAACATTTTATAGTAGGTACCTTAGTACCTTCTTGTAAAAGAGACAGGTGTTTTCTGTCTAATCTACATCACCATAATCGCAATTATTTCAGCATTTTCTTTTATTTATTTATTTATCATCATAAAATATATGAAGAAAAACAATATGTATATGTTGTGTATGTGTGTGTATGTGTATGTATCTTAATTTTTTATTTTTTTTTGTTTTACATCAGCATAATCGCATTTATTTCAGCATTTTCTTTAGATTTGTATCTTCCTCCAGTAACTACATAATTATGAATGTATCTTAATATTTATTCATCATTGCAGCGCTCGCCAACCCTGGCAGAAATCAGAAACAATCAAGCGTTATATTGATGTTGCCAGTTTTATTACCGCAATCTGTATGAATTTTAGATAAAGGAAGATTGCTCTTTTATTGCGTACCATATTTACACAACTTGCATACAATACCGCTCAGTTTTCAATTCAAAAAGCGATCAATCTTTTTCGTTTTCAAGCTTTGGGGAGATTTAAAACTTTTTTTCATTTGTATGTAACTTTTTTTACCAGTGTTTCTTTGCTAAGCTCTTTTAAAATTCGTTGGTATATTTTCTTTCTTGGGTATTAAAGAAGGCAGTTGTGTGTTTTCTCACACTTTGTAAAGGAATAAAGGTTTGCACTTACAGTTCAAATTCTTGTCTCTTAATCCGGTTGAATCTGTTTTGTTTGTTGGTTGATCACGTTGCAGCGAAACAGGGATAAACTTGCATCATACATGAGGATATACCTTGACGTGATTATTTGAAAATAATCTTGAAAAACAAAGAAACTATTATTCAAGAAAAATACATTTAAAAATGCTTGCAGGAAGGATATTACCTAGATTAAATTGAGTTGGCATGCGCCTGTATTGTTTCGAAACAGTGTGTTCAACAGCAATTTCCAAGGACAATAATAACAAAATTAAACCAAAACTCATTATTCGTTAACCAAAATCCGCGAATTCGAGGAAAGTTTGAAAATGTAAAATTCCAACAGGATATCAGATGAAATGTCAAATAAATGAGGACGGATCCACGGATAGCGTTGATTAAACAGAATTCAAACATTACAGTTTAAAATTAGCCTTTGCGAGTAACAGAGCAATATAGGCCAGTCATTATTTTAAAACATCGTATAGGTCGTAAAAAATTGCACTGTAGATACTGATTTTTTGGGATCTTGTTAAGATAGATACAAATAGTGTAAAACCAAATTTTCAAGCTTGCAGCAGCGAAAGACATCCTGTACTAAATGCGTGGTGCTCAAAATACCTCGAAATTTTTGGACTTGTGCCTTATAACTTCTTAAAGGTCCGTCCAACGGAAAAGTCATTCGATACATTTTCAAGTAGATATACAAAAATTGCTATAATATTGTAAAATATATTTGAAGTCTCGGCTGCGCTCATATTGTAGCTATTTCCGTAGGATATACCTTCGATCTACGGTGACTAGCATAATATGTCAATGTGGAATAAAGGCAATATTTACCCATTTGAACGTAAACGAGGCAAAAGTAAGGATCGTAGCCGGTGGTTTTCTGTAGTTTCTACCTACCCTCATGGAAAGAGGGCGTGACTTTATGTATGTATGTATGTTGAACGTTAAAACGAAAAAAAACCTGACAGCTATTTTAATATTGTAACAACTTAAATAACTAGATTCCATAAAAATATAAAACTATGCGATATAATATTGAAACAGTCCTTAATTATAAATATTCAACACTAAAATAGGTAATATCAATAAGTAGGTAAAATAGGTGGAAAGGTGAAACGTACTATCTGGAGACTGGTATATATTAAAAAGCCAAATCAACGGGTTAACAAAGCCAAAGTAAATATCTTGACCGACTTAAAAAAAACTTCAACGTATCAAGCATATATCGATACAATAATATAGCGAATACAGCAAAACAGAAACCACTAACACACAAGACTGAAGAAATCCACAAGCCGTTTATCAAGGGTAACATGTTCAGCAATTAATCAATAAGACAGGATCTGGGCCCTACGGTTGTCATGACAACGGCCATCTAAAAATATCTCGTACAAATTAAATTGTACAAGCACTGATTGTGAGCCGATCGAATGTAGTGATTAAAAGTTTTCTTCTCGAACGTTCCAAGGTTTATTCCCCTTCAGTTACCTGAAGTTGAAGGCAGAATATTTTCGCAGGTTATGAATAAATGCAGTTATAACTTGGTTTTCGCCGTCCTACTACATCAGTGGCCAGGCCTTTTGAGATCAAAAGAAGTTGCTTTATTAAAGCTTATACATTTGATACGGATCTTGTTCTCTGTATCTAGAAGGTAGGGTTCTCTGAATTTAGCTTCTCTTAGGAATATCAATTACTTGTTTGAGGTTAGGTAAGTTGGTAGAAGGCTCTACTCAGACTTCCCTACTCGCAGTGGATATTTGGCAAACTTACAACTTGAAAAAACCCAAGCAGCTTGAAACTCAATTATATCATTCGTAGGTACTTCTACGTAGGGCGAGTGACAGACGACACGTACAGCCCGACCGCAGACCAGAATTGCCGCCAACGCTCGAGCGACAACACGTTTTTTCTTAAACATGCTTGGAAATTCGAGCTTACAATCTTGTTCGAGATAAATAGCAGTTGCCTCCTGCGGTCGGGTACGGAATCATACCATAAGATATTCTTGCAATACAGAAAACATCATATACCAACCTCAGGATAATGAATCTCTAAAGAGGAGTAACCACGCCACAAATCCATCATTCAGTTTTACTTTTACAAGTAATAATTTAACTTCTGCAATATTACCCTTATCGTATTAGTAGATGTTCGTTGCCACCCGGCAGTTCAAGGATCATTAATTTTCATTCATATCGTTATAAGGGTCGGACTTTGTTGTAATCGGCAGTAAATATTCCATCGGTAGGTACTTCAAAAATAATTACATTGTTAACCAAAAATACGTGAAACTTATCAGGATTACAGGTTTAATTTATGGGTTATGGTTTTTGTCTTTTGTATGTTCGAAATTCTAACAGCTCCAGGTTTCTTGCGAACCACCGTAGGCGCGGTCTTGCGGACGGAGAGCAATGGGCAGCTCACCCTCCGATAAGGACCAGGCCGGGGTCGACGGCGCGTTGTATTCCACGCGCGCTTCAAAGAGATGTCAGCACAACTGACGGGGTCCGCTAGGGCCTGCCGGGGTTGCGGGAAAGTCCTAAAGGGTTACCGTGGCCCCTAGCAACGTACAAGCAACTGAAGGAACACGGGTGGGTTTTATTCAGTAATAGTCTGACACACCCTCCCACTCCGCATAGAGCGGGAGAAGTTATTTGATGATTTCACGTAGGTACAAAAAAAAAGGTTTTTCGTGAAATGAAAAAACGTAGGTACGTACTTGATATTGCGGTTTTGTTCAAAGAACATAATAACTAGAATACTGCAAGAACTAATAACTTAGTGTTGCACTAATGCAGAACTAATGTGAGTGGAGAGGTGAAAGTTATTAGTCCAACATATCTTCCCACATACAGTTTCTGTAATATCCCTTGAAACTCAGGTTATTAGTACGAGTTACTCCCATATACGAAGATACGAAGTTTCATACGATATTGACATTAAATGTGTAAAGCCCAAGGGCATCGAGTAGGTACAAGTAAGACAGTTGAATCAACGGACAAACAATATGTATCTGTTTAAACTCAATCGAACGGAAAACTGATAGGGAACATTATTGTGTATATACAAAACGGTACCGTAAAGATAATGAAACACACTCCAGAGAACACCAGTTGTCAAGTGGGCAGAGTTACAAATTAAACGATTTACGAAAGACGAGTTTTAAAAGTATGGTTAAAGATTGATGACTGAATTAAAACTTGTACAAAGAAGCACCGAAAATCGGGAAATGGGCAGTCGACTGAAGACAATGTTTCACGTAGGGAGAAATTCTTATATATTTTTAATAACCTCAAATAAAAACAATGACTTCTCATTCGTGGAAAAAAGGTTTGCCAAAATCGATATACTAATTGACAGACCGGACACAGAGCTGCTCTACAGCATATCTGAGGGAACAACCCAGAATCCACATAATATGTAAATTGGCAACGAAATTTTTGAGACCACAAAGCTGCCCTTTAATGTTATGACAACGTACATAAACTTGGCAACTTGTCAGATAATTTAATAACGAGCGAGCAGGCCGGCGGCGATGCTCGTAAAAGCAACAAGGTATGAAACTATTACTAACAGGCTACCTGTAATATCACTTGCCACCGAGTATTTTTTTTTCAACGTGTTACGTCTATAATTATGATGTGCGCTTAATTTTCTAGGTATGCAAGACAATATTTTTTGTAAGCTTCTCTTGCAACTCGAATACGCCCAGAGCTGTTTAATCATCACTCCATTCTCCCTTATCCATCTTTCGAGCATTTTGTAACAAAAGCTCAATATAATACTTAGTAGGTTTCCTTAGGAATCAGGATATTTCACAAGAGAAAATGTAAGACCAAGCAAAGCGTGTCTACGTTCAATGGACACTTCTTCATAAGCTGCTGCAGCTACAGAATAACGGATGGTGGTAGTTTTAGACGCATCTAGGACTTTAGAGCATGTTTTTTTATCATGAAATAAACCAACATGATATCTTCTCTGCCTGATGGATTTTTGACTCTTGCAGATGACCATTGCATTAACGTTGCGGTGTAAATACAATGAACATTAGCAAAAGCGATGATTATGGGGCGATTACGATCTTTGCAAGGTGGCTGGTCACACGAGTTGAAAGGCGTGCTTGTTTAGTACAGCTATTAACTTAGTTCTGTTTGCTTCATAAGCCCAATGAAGGTTGTTCGATTCGATAGCCTCACAAATTAAATTAAGTTAGAAAGAAACAATACAAGATTTGGCAACAACGCGGTCATTGATTTACTGTCCGAAGTTTCCAGACATAGCTACTTACCTTCGTTCTGATTATAAATAATGATATTGTCCTCATATCTTTTTCATCTAGTCGTATGTCTTTTGTGTGTCGTGGTATCGATCCCTTTTCTGTATATTATTCTTTGTCTCATATAAGGTCTGTTGAGATTTACATGAAAGTGGTGAAGTCGGATTTAAACGAAAAGGTTTTTCATACTAATATTCGTTTTGCATTCTTTTTTTAATCTTGTTCGTATGTACTTTTAGTACCTAAAAGAACAAACTCAAATCGAACGTGATCGCGAAAATGAAAACAAAGCTACAATTGATACTCAAAACATCGTCTAAATGTCTATTTAGAGATATATTAGAGATATACAACATTTATGAAGTTCAAGGAACAATTTAATGTTAAACAAAGAAATAATAGTAAATAAAGTAAAATAGAAATAAGGAAGAAAAATGACTGCGTCTAGGCAAACACGACACTAATTACTGGAGCGAGAAACTTGCTATTTGTCTAACGCCAGAGGAATAGTATTCACAATATTGTACAAATTACAGAAGATATGTCTTGATGAGGCCGGAGTAAATAACTGACGTAATTGGATAGAATAATGACCAAAATCTAGAATACAAATCGAGAAAACACACGACAGAGTGTTTGTTATTGAATTTATTACTTTTATAGATTGCAGATAGTTGTTCCTCATCTGGGTATTGGTGCATATGTCAATACACACCAATGATAAAGGAGAAATCCTGAGGCAAACAGCTATGGAATTGAAAATGTAGGAATACCGGTATAAAGCTTATATTGGAAATGCAAATATTTAATTAACACAAATATGTATCAACGCGTTGGATTGACATCATTTGCTCTCTGGTAATATAATTCAATAGAAGCAGATGTTACATGGAGGCGAATACCAAGTTAATATTCAGTACGAATTTGTACTACCTAGTCTTTACCACTAAGTAAGTTTTATTACTAGAATTTCTGTTTAATGTAGTAAGATTGAAGATGTATAATAAAACAAATCATTACCCTATTAATCTTACGGTCTACGTTATCCCTGGCAGTTTTCAGAGAGTCTACGAAATCTACCATTTGTCTATAACAGCTGTTCAAATTACAAAAAAAGATAGTGGGGGTTACAGGAAACAGAGTCCAATTTAAGTTAAAAAAATTATAAGAAAAAGCTTTTTCCTTTGTAAAATATAGAAACAGACTATAACTAAATGAATTTGTGAAAATAATTTCTTTCAGAAAGAGTTAATGTTGTTTTATTTTATTTACTGTTTCTGTTGTGAAATTCACGTCAAAATGAATGTACAAATACTTAAATTGCACGGTCAAAAAAATTGGACAGAATCCATCAAAAATTTCATTATTAAATTCTAGGATGTTCTGAAAAAGCCGTACACAGTAAAGTCAAATTCCTTTACATCTTAAGCCATTTAGAAGTATAATGACGTCATTTATCACACAAAGTGAAGTTTTGGCTCATATTTGCGAAAAGTTTTTATTGTACGTGGCCATTTTCGTTCTTCTGTTGTCATTTTAGGGTCACCGATAGTGGTAGGAGATTGCCAAGTAATAATCTTAATTCTTACACGAAAAATAACTTGCAATCGCCCTTTTAACACGCAGCTCTGAACATTAATGTTAATGTTAATATAAACGTTTGCGTAATTTATTAGTGTGAAATCAGACTAATAAATTGTGGCCTTCTCTGTAATACGTTTACGCTGTCACTTTAATTAACCGAAATTATTTGGAGCGGGTTCGGCCAAACCGTTTTCTTTAGTACAGGCCGTTTCATTGATGGTCAAAAGCGTTTTCATGGTGGTAATTTGACAATTATTATCGGTTCGTTTTTGAAAGGATCTTATGTTTCTTCTTTCGTTTAAGTGTGATGAAATCAAGGAAGGTAATGTAACGCAAGATTTAGTTGCAAACACGGGTACAGGAGAACCTTGCAAAAGCGTAATAGTTTGTGAAATTGAAGGTGGGCAAAGAGGTGATATATTTTAATAATAAAAAGATTTGCGTATATAACATGAAGCAAAACAAAAAAATTCAAAGACTGGACACAGAGAAAACCTACAGCGCTCTAAAATTTTTTTGGCGAGTGTCCAAAATCGAAACTAGTGCCGCCATCTTGTTTTTTCAATACATCTCACAAAACAATAACCGCACAATTTTTTACGAACAGCGCCCCCTGTCAACGTCATTCGAGCGCCAAAACATAGTCAAAATATCCTTGTGGCAGTGTACCGCTCAGTCTTTCGACGTACATCGTGACTTTGTAGGAGAAACATTTTTCGATTCGTTCCAAGCAATATTTCTTTATTTAATTTCTGAGGTTTTTATCTCCATTATCGTCTGCTTGAGGTTACCCAAAAAGCCAGAGCTGTACTTAAAATATTAATTTGTAATTTAACTGCAAAGGATTAAAAGCATCAAAGTATTATAAGACGACATCTGAATTTCATTAAACAACTCAGGATTGCGACTTAAGTAATCCTTGAATTTATTTAAAGGATTTAGTATTGTGGCTGCTACAGCAAAATTTTAAATTAATGTGACCACATTGCCCGTGGAATTAATTTCAACATAAACCAACCTACAAAGTAAGAAGTTCCAGTAACAGTTGTGTTTCGTTCTAAGGGTAAACACAATACGGTTGTAGTCTACAGGGAAAGTATACAATTTCATTCGCTATGCACTGCTATCTACGACACAATCGTTTTGCAGTCAATACAAGTATTGCTACCGGTGACTTCAAGATGTCAGGTATTTTCTATTTCAGTTTCTCTTTCAGCTTGCATACAATACGAATTGAAACATGAACATCTGGCGAAATACAAGCTTTTCTGGAATTGCTCTTTCAAACTATTCTAATATTAAGTTTAAGTGAAAATCTTCAGATACTCACTCAAAAATCGCAAACGAAATTTCAACATTAACAATCTGAAATTCTGGGAAAATTAATTTAGAATTTGTGTACAGTGTGGCCAGCATCCTGGTTATGACAATTCGATTAACTGGCATTATAATAAAGGAAATGTACGTTTGAGTGACGACTGCGGACAGATTTTTAATTTCCCGCGAGGGCACATACAGCTACATAAAATTTCGCCTAGAGCAGGAATTGCACGTGTATTCGTTGACCATACCTTGGGAATACCTACATAGATTACTTCATTTCTACATGACCAGCTTTAGGCTTTTCTACTTCAGTTAATGATGAAGACCATTATAAAATGAACAGCTATTTAAAGTAAAATAAATTTCAACCGCGCTGTAGAACGAGAGCTAAGCTTAAAACTAACAGTCCTTACAGCTCCCAAAGGTACAATAGCCACGATGAAGTACTGGAAGCTGAACCAGTTAGAATGGCAAAAAAATATGCCTTAAATTGCACGTACAATACGTGACCATAATTTCCTAAAACGACATGGTTGGTTATGGCTTGGCAGTTATATCTTAACAAAAGATAATAACATGAGATATGAGTAGGTACGTAGATCTTATGCATGGTAAAATCTGCTTTGTCAATTCCGTCGTCGTAGACTGATTCCGTTTAGGGGCTTCCTTCATGTGACTCTTTGTGGCTATTGTATTGCATATTGTCAGATTACGCGATTCCTAAAGGAAGGGTTTCTGCTTTGTTGAGGACATACCCTCGTTCCGCTTGAAGGACTTAAGTTTTAGAAGTAGGTAAATTCATTTTATGGCTAGTAACTTCAGCTAGTCATGTCCAGTTAGGTAGAATTTAGTACACTCTGTAAAATCGACACTGTCTATTTTACTTAGCCTTTTGTGACCACCTTTACAAATAAGCTCGTAAAAACTTTTCTACACATTATTCATACACGCCAAGTGTTGACATTTAATAACGGAGGGGTTTTCACATAATTTACTGAATAACAATTTGGTGGAGCCAAATTGTTATTCAGTAAATTATGTGAAAACTGACCAAGTTAGTTAGGGTATTATTTTGCGGTCGCTATTTTATTACATGATACGACGATACGATACGTTGTATGAAATTAAGTTAGACGTAAATTAAAGGCCAACAAAATCTGAAAACTACCTTGTACAATGTTTACCTACCTGAAAATTTCAATTAACATTAACCTGAAGTCTCTTGTGCCTTTATCGTAACAATATTCGCTTCTTTATTTTAATGGCTTAAAATAAATAAAAACTCTTGATGATCAAAAATTCATTAATTTTATTCCAAGTCTTGCCTCTTAGGAGATTTTATAAAAATTGTCAGGTTCTGACACCCATTCCGTCGTTTAATTTGTTTCCGTGAATATTAAAATATGGAAACGACGCAAAAATATTCAATTGGTCAAAACGAATTTAATAATGGTGCTTATTAAAACGACACAAATTCGCGTAATAAGAATAATCTATAAGGTTGGGCTCGTCAAGAATTCACGGCTGATTTCCTTGGTAACCTACATAATTGAGTTTTTGTGTTGGGTACCTACGTAATTTTTTTACAAGATAGCAGTTAAGAGGTTCTCGTCAATCGGATTAGGACGTGATTCTATTTTGGGAGCGAAACCCAATAAACTGGTAAAACACTAAGCTGAAATATTTTGGAGAAAAAATAGACTTTATACATAAGCTATGGTGGAGTAGATAATCAGAACCTACCGACCTATCCCTACTTACAATTTTAACATTATGTTTATGACGATACTATTGTGCGCTTTTTATCATTTCTAACGTGGCGATATTATCGTAGACGTCCTCGTCAAGGCATCACGATCACAGAGGGAAGTAAAATGTATGGAAATGAATGAAGACACTTTTTTTTCGTCTACAATATAACTATAACGTATTTCCATACATTTTTTGGACGTGAACGTCATATCGTCACGTTAGAAATTATAAAAGCGCCCAATCTTATACCTTTAAACGAGCAATTCTTGTATATCTATAAAAATGAATCCCTATTTCCTTGGTCACGGCATCACGCGTGAACGGCTGGACCAATTGCGCTAATTCTTAAGTAGGTATGTATGTATGTTGGTAAAGTAGATATGTAGGTAGGGTAGGTAGGTAGGTATGTATGTAGGTAAGTAGGTAGGGTAGAGTAGGGTAGGGTAGGTAGGTAGGTATGTATGTAGGTAGGTAGGTAGGTATGTATGTAGGTAGTTAGGGTAGGTAGGTGTGCCGTAGATAAGTGCTTACCCGTGCGAAGCCGGGGCGGGCAGCTAGTATCTTTATATATATAATTCTTCCCTACGTGTGTTTGTCACCTAACTCCTCCTAAACGGTTGGTGGACCGATTTGGATGAAATTTTGTGGGTATAATTTGAGTGGGACTCTGGATGGTTTGAAAATACAATTGGACCCGGCAGGTGGCGCTGTTTGGGCAGGACAACGTCTGCCAGGTCCGCTATTATATGTGTAGGTATACATATAATCTGAATCTCAGAAACGGCTCGGAATCTCGGAACGGATTACGGGGGTGAAAAATCAATCTAGCTAGGTCTCATATCTGGGAAAAATCGTTTTCTTTATTTTCTCAGCCTCGGAAATCTGATAGAACGTTGGTGTACCTGGACGATATGTTTATATTTTCACCCCGAACAGAGCTCGGTTGACCAGATATTCTCTGTTAAACAAAACAAGGCTCAAAGCGATTACTTTTAAATTATAAAGTAAACACCCCTTTGTTTACTTACAATCCAAATTGAAATTGGTAACGGTAACAAAGGAAATATTTTGCCGTAAGATTCCAAGTCTTTAAATATCATTATGTTGTCAAGAACATTTGTTTGCAGAATTATTTCGATTCTAATAATATTACAGTACCTGTTGTAAATATTTGATGTTACATTTATTATTATAATTCAGGTGTTCCACTGGGAACTCCCTAACAATGGTTAGTAAAAATTTCTGCTTTAGCATTTTAATAGGACATTGATTAAATCAGTGGATAATTAAATTACCAGAAATCTGTAGTCTTTATAAATCACGACCAAGATGAATATCTTGGTCGTGATTTATACAAGACAAGGATATTCGATTTAAAAGTGTGTTTATGGCGTGTGTTTTTTTTTTTCTCAGTAGGCAATAGGCTCGCTCCCTAATACCCCATGTATTTTTACTTAAACATAACTGGCAAACTGCTGAACACCTCTGTCTAACCCTTCGGAGAAATACAGGCATGATGTTATATGTTTATTTAAAGTTGTTCCCAGGTGAGTAGGTACTTATACTGAAAACAGTTTATTTGCTATATAGTGTCATTACCAACGAGGATATTAAATAACACGGAACCAATATTCCAATAAATTAATCCACAAAAATATCGGCCCCTAGAAAGAAAATAATATGACCCACACATTTAATCCATTATTCATCATGAAGAAGCGGATATTCATCAAATTAGCCAGCAACTTTCTGGAACACGCCATAGAATTATTAATGAAACCAAACACAGAATCCAAGAGGCGAGCCTGTGTGAATGAAATATCATCTGTAAGTAAGTTGATTAACGTCTCCAATAGTTTTGCTTATATTGAAGGCTTTCTTGCAACTGGCGAAAGGACCCTCACCTTTACTGATTTATTATTAGTATTGCTTTAATTACGAATTAAATATGAGATGTCTCGTCACCAACAATTCGTGCCTCCTCCATTCGTACTCTCAAAAACCAATTTAGATGTCACAGTTGCTATTGTCACACGCCCTTCTGTATTCATGAAAACGTTAAAAAGGATTATTTTAGCTCTACGCCCTTTTTATACGCATTTGATTTCAATGAAAGCCTCCCTCAATTTCGTTAAAAGTTCATCGTTAAAGGACTTTTTACTTGACTTGCCGAGTTAAATACAGAAACGTGTAATTTGGGAAAATAAGTATTTGAAGGATCTGAATAAAAATTTAATTTTCTATTTCTGAATGAGGTTAAATTAAGCACCTACTGAGTTATCAAGAAAAGCTTTAGATGATGTTGGTTACTTCTGTTTTTAATAAGGTAAATATGAATCGATTTCATATTTAAGCATAAAACTGCCGGCTATAAGTCCATCTTAACGCCATCCATCGTCATACGGTCAGAGTGGCTACCTAAATACATCAATCTCCTTATATTACGCTGTAATATGTACTAAGTCCCCATCAATCAAGACCAGCTGCTATACAGTTTTGGTATTAGGTATATTAGAATGATATAATACGGTTAACTTCAAAGACGAGTTACAAAATTCACGTGGAATATGGTTTGTCATCATGACATAACATTAGAAACCGCACTTTAAGTTCTAAACCTGCGAAAAGCTCCTGAGCAGATTTCAGTGGTCTTTCCTCAAGAGTAGCAGTTTATTATTACACGAGTGTCTCTCCGAAATAAGTATACAATTACCCACTAATAAGCTCTGGTTTACTTTTGTGTTCAAATGTAATTACTACATTAGTCGACGTAGAGACATGGTTGGTTTCCTTTTATTTCGCAATTTTTCGTGCTCCACCTATTTCCGTCACCTAGTGTTACATTCCCCTCACGTTTCCGTAGTACCAGCCAATAATAAATACCGTTTCAAGGCCGGACGAGGCAAATACTTATAAAATACGTATTTGTAACGAATAAAATATCTATCGCCATTAAACAGGCGTTTCATAAATCATTCGATTTGGTGTTAACGTCAAAAACAGGGGGAGATTTTTGCTCTCGCGTGTTGGTTTGTTATAAGGCTTTTTATATCTTTAGCATCATCGTTCACGTCGAGCGAAGAGCAATCGCAAGATGCAAATCTGCGTCATTGAAAATATGCTCTCCGCCGTCGAAGGCACCCACTTGTAATAAATTAGGTGCAGGTGCCGTCACCTCGTGACTCGGTTTCACAAATCGTTCGCGCGTACGACCTATCAGGTCTGATAGCATCTTAGCATCGACAAAGTAATCTTCGTCAGCACTTCTTTCTTTTGATGGGTTCTTTAACTCATCAATCACGAAGCCGTACGTGAAAATCATATGTGCGAACTAGAACGGTTTTTAGTTTACGTGCGGATTACGCTATGTACCTACTTCAAAAAAAATCTGCGGGGCAGTCTTTGGTTACTGGCGATATAAGTGAAAACTAAGTAACGCCATCTAACGAAAATGTCAGGAATTTATGTGGCTTGCTGTCAGTACAAGGCGTCGGTCGTACAAATCCACGATCAGGTCACGTGTCCTGACGCGAGTTTAACATTTTTTACCCATCCCAAAAAAAGTGCACAACGCCGCTAAAGAAGTTTTCACTTCAAAAACTTAATTGTTTCAAATACTCAATTAGGAGTCAGTTCTACTAAATAAGTAAACAGTACCTGTGAATGTGCGGCACAGTACTCCGGCGTGGGTTGTCTGAACGGGCTGTGTACAGGGCACGAGGAGTGTTGCGCGTGTTGCAGATGGTGGGCGTGCGCGTGCTGATGCGCGTGCGAATGATGCGCATGGGGGGGATGACGGTGTGCGAGCCGCGGCTGGGGCGCGTGCCTCGCACACAGGTGCGTTGCGCTGCCATGGTGCTCCGCGAGCGACAGCGTCGAGCAAGATGGCCGCCAGTAGCCACCCTCCTCCATGTCAGGCCCAGGGGGGCATCGCGCCGCGCCGCAGCACGCGCAGCGCCGCGCACACGTCAGCGCATGCCGGCGCGCCTCGTGCGGGCACCAGTCGTCGCGCTCGCGGCCCGACACCCTTTCCGATCGACGTTACCTCCTCCGCTAGCGTCTCCGCTGAGCGGACAACCGCCAGCCGCGCATCTTCTCATTCGCACAAAAAAGCCAGAACACTCGTCCAGCTTTTTCACAGGTATACGTTTATAGTTTATAACTTTTTGTTTAAATCACTTCACTTAGAATTTCAATTGCGAGTAGTCCTTTCACCAGCTCTGCATTTTAATGCAGCACGATTCTCGCAATAATATTCACAAGACTCCATCACTTAATCTTAATTCGGATTTCCTCGACCTTTTCAAAAGCAACTTTTAGGACTGTTATGATAACAAATTATTTCCAGTTGGAACAAGGAAGGAACTAGGAGAAGTTTAACAAATTTCTTAAACTATGCTAACAAAGACCGAGTTTCGTGTAGTTGCAAATTGCATAGAGAATGTAATAACTGCATTCTATGTAATGTTCACAATGGCTTAAGTTTGTCTTTCCACTGAAGGAAGTAACCGCGGAGACCTGTTCCACTTCGAGGGCAAACAATATTCGCCAGCACGCTCCCTAAGTTTCTCTTCAAATGCACGGCCGCATTCAGGTTCGATATCAAAACGTCTAGATTCAGCTAGTTCAACAAGAAAGTTGAAAGCGGTACCATTACTATACTTAATAGTTAAAGATTGGAGCTTTAAAGCTCTTGAAGAAGTATATTCAGAAACTATTTTCTGAATACTGGAGGCAATACGGAATAAAAATTATATAAACTCGGCAATAAAGTAGAAGTAAATCCAAGACTGGAAACCAAGTTAAATAAAGAAGAAACAATTCCACAAGCACTGGGCGTTGTGGCAATTCGCAATTATTTATATGGAGCATACAGGTGTGCGGAATATAAAGCATTTATTCCGTAGCTAGAGCTGTACAAATGAGAATTTAGGCTGAGTCTTGGCTCAGACTTGTCGCAAAGTCCCGGAGCTTAATAGTTACAGATTTCAGATCCGCTTTCCAACAGTGCCTTTACTGGAATAACCACGCGAAGAAGACAATAAAAGTTGACGATTTGCCATAAAGTTGATGGATTTATTACGCTGGAAAAATGAGTCGAGGATATCAAATCACAAGATTGAATAAAGAAATATCAGTTACAAGCGATCACGGTTAACTTGGGTGGAAAATAAAAACCTTGGATATAATCAAATGAATTGAGTTTGTTAGGCATATATTATTTGATATTTTTCCACGAATCAAGGCTATGAGCACCATTGTAATAAAATACTCGGTGAAATTAATTAAGTTAACCGAGTGCTAATGTTATTGAGGGTTCATATTTAAATGAAGTCTAGCAAATTACTTCTAGTAGGTATTCGTACTACGAAAGGTTCAATGAAATCTCTTTTACCTACGAGTATATAGCGACACATGTTTTAACAGCATGATCGTGTCACCTTTAAATATGTATCGAGCAAGCAGTAGATTGCGCAGCACGTAGTTTACGCAGCAAATCGTTGTTACATCAGGTTCGGTCAATAAATAAGGGTCTCACGTACGCTGAAAGTGAGATAGTGGAATAATAGGGTACGGAGTTACGAGAGTCCCTCAGGCGGCCGACTTGCGAGCGGTAAGCCGCAGTTTAGGTCTTAGCGGCTGGGCGTACCTGACGAAACCAATTCCCTATTTGATATCACTCCCGAGGGCATGTAACCTTTACAAATAGATTGGAATCTTGTTTGTAATGTGAATTATTGAATTAGTTTATTTTGTGTAGGTACGTGTTGTTAAGGGTAATAATATAGAGGTTCTGAAGATGCCATGCAATGTGATTCGAAAGAACTAACACAAACTACTAACAGACCGACAGAAGCAAAACTTTTATGAAGCATAAGATAATGAAGATTGATTAGGTAGGTACTGTAGAGCACCCTATATTTATAAGGAACCGACGGGATAAAATATAGGTCAATTAATCTAGCACGAACCTCAAAATCGCATCTTTATAATTCTAACGAACCGCACCAAAGAAAAATCTTAAGCACAATGGTTTAGTGCACCCAGCATTAATTTCCCGCGAGATTGCAGGCATAAAATATTCAAGTCTTGCACAGGCGAAAGAATTCGCTAGCGGTGCACGTTTTTAATTGGAAAAAGGAAAAAATTAAAACACCAGCCTATGCGAGTATAGGCCGAGCTATAAATTAGTCAAGTCAGGAAACGTCAGTGAAGTGTGAACGTCAGAACACATGAGAAAATTGAAACGACTGAAAACAACGACAGGACACTTGAATTTTAGGACGATAACTGCTGACCGACCTACAATTGGACACGTCTATTCACCCGAGTTGGTGAATTTAATTGTATTCTGTAGGACACTTGCTGGGAGAACTCATGAATGTTTAAAACAATAGTCTATTGTACTGTTCCAATTAAAGCAATTATCCATATTCCAAAATTCTTGATGCAAAATTCAAACTGAAGTGTCGTTGGTTCTCCTGTTACAGACAGCCTTGACCCGAATGTGGTTCATTAAATTTCACTGCCTCGCTTATGCCAATTGCTGAATGACAATTAAAGGGAACCTTGGGAGTAACGGCAGACTGGAAACATTATTTTTTTATTATCCTTATACTCATTTTATTAGGTCTTCAAACAACAATTTTGGAGAAGGTAGAACAC
This sequence comes from Conistra vaccinii, assembly GCA_948150665.1. NCBI lineage: Eukaryota > Metazoa > Arthropoda > Insecta > Lepidoptera > Noctuidae > Conistra > Conistra vaccinii. The sequence continues at coordinate 6,338,819 of OX411328.1, forward strand.
TAACGGTTACCGAATCGAATATTCGTTTTGTTTATTACGATCCTGAATTTCATATTAAAGCACACGGGAGTCTAAATCCAGAGAACAGTTCGATTATGCATGAATTATTCCATGAATATGATCCATTGCGGTTATTATATAAATAATAATATGATGTGCACAGTGATTGCTATTTAATATTCATTGATTCTAATCAACTCAGCGAGACGCTAATACATGCGTGTGAGAGCTACATATGTGTTGATAATCTGACTAAACTCGTTATAATAATGAATGGAAATATAAGGGTAAAAGTAGATCTTGATTTAGTTTTAAGAATCACACCATGGTAGAACGTTTCCTTAATCTGGCAAGCTAAGCTCCGTCTGAACATAAGTCTTCAATTTACTGGAGGCATCAGGCGGGTATATATATCTTAGTAAAGTGTTGGGAGAAAAATTGACAGACATTACAAGCCAAAAATGAGAAATTGTTTTGCTCTTTCTGGATGTAAATATCCACATTACAATAATGAATGTGTGCTATTATTAATATGTATGGAAACAAACATGTTTACAAGACTTCTGCTAGTTATTGCAAATGGCATAGGCTTTAGGTAAAATGAAATTCAGAAGGTCGTGTTATTATTGATTTCCCTGTAGGCTGTTCTGGTGTATTAAAACACGCTTTTATTCAAAACGGTATCGAAAATAAATATAGGAGAACTTCCACAAAAGATAGGTAAACAAACGATGAATATTTGATATTCCCAATTAAAATTGACTTCCTACCAAAACACCGGAAAATTCCCTCAAGAATTGCAGAACAGCATGAATATGTATAAGTTGGGTGGGAATCCTTGCCAGAACTCGAAACAAATAGTAAGGTATACAGATCGCTGACTGCTGCAGTCCAGAATTGGGTCAGTGGGTCATCAGTTCGCAGTTGCTGTCATACAATGAGATATCTCTGCAGAGCCGACCGGGTTTTGCATCAGCTGTCCGTTGCCGAATTCCCCTGGCACGAGGATGGGAGAAAATAAAAGTTTCGGCAACTGGGTTCGCTAACGATGAATATGAAATTTTCTTTCAAAAATGTCCACAACTGTCGGTGACGACATCACTTTATTAATTTCAGTCACGGTTCCCTTCCCAATCTGGTTCGGTGAAAAATATCGCCACCGGCACAGCTGAACACGATAATGAAAATAAATCAGCGAAACGCCGCGTGCCTTTGCATCGTAAAACCTCGATACGTGCCCGGGCCACTTCGGTGAGACGCGGAAAAACCGCAGTCACTGTTCGTTTTTCGAGGGTTAAGTCAACAAGCTCTAATGGAAACATAATACGGCCATAAGTATGAGGTACCTTTATTTCTGGGTCGCGAAACAGAAAATGATGCGGGAGGGCTTTTGTTTATTCTTTATTTGTTTTACCCTTGAAATGTGGGTTTCTTTGTAGTACTTACTTTAAAGGCATACAATCTTAAATATGAATTAAAGTAGGTCGTACATTTTTAAAACGTAACATCGCCCTGAATAACATGAAACATTTTAGGAAAAATAACAAAAATCTGAAAATAAAATATATTTTGGCAATGAGCATGATGTCCCATAAAAGCAATAACGGTACATATCACAGTAGGAATTAAAACGGTCATTCCCACTTGTGACACATAAAAAATAATAAAGCTCCTACAGGTACGCGGGTACGGTGGAACTTTTATTTTTACAGCAATGCATAAAAGTGACTTTATGTCGGCCGCGTATTGAACCGGGGTGTCACCTCAGGTGGTGGGGAAATGTGTCATGGTCCATGGTACAGTTAGGTAAATGTACCATCCCCTGTAAAAATATGACAATTGAATGACGCCAGGGGACTGCGCTCTTGAAATTTTCACTGACCACTCAAAGAATGAACACGAAAGGTTTGTCCCTCAAGTTATTTTTTCCAGATTATTTTTTCATATCCAAAACATAGCTGTATTATTATCTTATCACATGAGAAGCAGTAAACTCGAATGACTTTCTTTTTATGAAATCTTTATTTTATTCTTTAACAGCACTTATATTATCCATCTTGAGTCAATAAGGGGTACAATAAAAACTTTGCAGCCATAATGATGTTATCATGCAAAATAAGTGCCTATAATATGTTCAAAATCGAGGCTAGCTAGCTATGCATCACATAAAACCAAAGTTATTTGAGACAACACTGAGATAGAATAGCTATTATTGAATGATAATTTTATTGGAATGTTGAAACCTGGTTAAGAAGTTTCACAACTTAGCTAAGAAATTAACAAGGAACAAGTAAAATTAAATTGTAAGATTTGATTGTTAGTCGGTGGAAAGCTACTGGGAAGTCAAGTCGTCGATAGGATGGCCAAGCTGAGATACTAATAGGCCAGCCCTATCTATTATATACATTGAACCGATGGCCGTACAGGCAGACGTGTTCTACAGTAGAGACCGCGAATTAACAAACGCAGTGTGAAAATCGCAAGCGAAAGACGTAGCGATGATTTTCGCGAGGTGGTTGGTAATGATGGATGAGATCTGGCAGTGGCAACAAACCTATTGCAGTCCATTGCTGGGCATCAGCAGCCTATGATGATGATGATGGTGAAGAGCGATCAGGTGAAGCATTCAATTAAGTAGATATTAAAGTTTTGAAGGATCGACTGATCAAACCATAATCTCGAGGAACGATAGAAAATTAACAAATAGTTTTTTTTATTAGTTACTAGCTTCCAACAGCTGCTTCGCCCGCGTGATATGTTTATTAATTAATACATTAATTATTTTATTTTTAATTTTTTATTACAGCCTATGTTCCTCAGTGATAATAAAGCATTCTACTGGTGAATGAACTTTTAAAATCTGTCCAGTAGTTTTTGAGTATATAAGTTACAAACACATCATACAAATCTTTTCTCTTTATAATATTAGTGTAGATGATCTTATTTTTGTCATTCACTTTCATTTTATATTTAATAAATTGTTAAAGCATCAGGTACGCTTGTAGATAATAACAAACAACACGGTTTTGTACAACACGCAATTTTAAACTGGTGAACCATAACAAGATAAATTAATAGATGAGTTGCATTTTTATTATCAAACAAGTTTAAATAAAGGTAAGATTGAATTCTCGAAATGAAAACGAAGCGGATAAATTCTTGCAAAAGTAATAATCGAGAAAACAGATCAGTCCTCAAGATTATAATTTAATTAGATGGATTTGTGGAGTTTTATGGGAGATAGAAATGAAATGTATGATGAATTATTTTCATTGGTTTTACCTATCGGGCAATCCGTGGTTCGCAAACCAAGCCAATTTAATCCGACAAACGGTTCACTCGCGTAAACTAAATCCTTTTCAATTTCTCGAATGCTAATCGCTTCGCTATAGCACTAGGTTGTGGCAGGCGAGCCGAGCGAACACGATACTCTACAAAACTGTTAAGAGGTATTACATTTAAGGGAGGTTCGTAGAAGTTTTACAATAACAGCACTCATTCCTTGTAACTAGGAAAAATGAGAATAATCTTTTATCGTTCAAAATCCCTACGCAAACAATCAAGGAAAAAGGTTGCCATGACTTCATGAGTTATTTTTCTGAATAGCATCTTCAGTAGTATTCATAAAGAAAAATAAATTCGATCATTTTATTGGGTGACACGTGTCATCTTCAAATCCTATTGATCCACGACCCGTCAAAAGCTGGACATTTTCTTAATCCTAGCAAAAAAGGATTTAAGCAAAGCCTTGATGGAACCCCAGACACACTTAACACCGAAATTTAGAAAATGAGAGGACTGAGACGGGTCAGCATTAGATTATACCTCGGAAACGTATCAACGAAAGCTCCCATGAAGAGGGTAACGAAATGAGGTTATACATTTGCGAGTCGAATTAAGTTCGCTGAGGAATTTTAATTTGAAAATTTTAAGTGCTCATTTTAATCAAATTAATTTAGAGGTTGTAATTACTGATTTCGGTGATGAAGTGCTGTAATATAAGAGCGTTGAATCCATTTCAGATCAAGTACCTACTTTGGTAACTACATGTAAGGAAGGTTAGACCATCATGCGATTGGTGCAAAAGCAATAAACACATGTGTGACAACCGGGGTTTACGAGGAGGAGCTATGTATATAGAAGAGTGTAGACCTTAGCTGTCAATGATCATCATCATTATCATATGTATTTCATCATCGTTATTAATTAATATGAAGAATGTATTTGAATAAATAGATCCAAAAACCAATGCTTCGAATCGTAAAACCCAACAAGGAATTCGACCTGCTATAAATTATGTAGCAACTAGACCACAAAAGAGCAATACAAATCATTGAAATAGGCGTGACCTCCAAAATATTTTCAACAAACAATAACCAATCCCGTCCACCTTCACTTAAATCAATAACTCTTTTATTTGAAAAACGAAAGTTTCGGGAATGCCCAAAAGGCATCTAATATAAACTAGGAGCGGGCTCACACGACGGGATTACGGCAGTTAACAAGGACTTACAGGCGATCCCACTCGATAAGTAGGCGATCTACAAAGGGAGTACCAAATGTCAGTGGCTTGGCAAGCACTAGATTTATCGTATATACAATTGGGCTGTTATACTGTATTTTTTTCAATTCGGTTTCTTTCATGACTAAAGAAAATATACTGAATAAAACCTTACAAAATGTATTGGTTGGGTACTAAATAAAAACCCATTTCGAATATGAAAAACCTGCCCAGCAACAACTTGTAACAATTGATAAAGCCACCCACCCCTTTGTAAGATAAGCATAACAAAAACTACGCATTTTGAATACCAATTTTCACGGTACATTTATCACTAGGTCCACCTACGCTTTTTTGAAATAGTGAAGCATTTCTTTTAATACTGTCGTCTGATGTTCGTAGAGAGGGTGTTGAATGTTTCAAATGCGAAGAAAATCAAGGCAGTCCGAACAATACACGTGATTGGCGCGCACACTAATGTAGCTCACTGACATCGTCTACGCGGCGACCTCTAGACATCTCAGGTGACTACAGACGAATCGTACTTAGAAAATACATCACATTTCGACACGGCAACGAATGTAATTGCCATTTAACGAACAAAAAAGCTACAAGAAGCTATCGCCGGCAGCGTCAACGTTTGAATTGATGATGTTTTTGGAAAGGTCGATTTGATGATAGGCACTGGTTGATTCCAAATTTTGTTTGCGTGTGTTGATGTGGTACGTTACTTACAATGTTGTAGTTTAGCACATAAAAATGCCACTATTTGGTTAGTTGTTGAGCGTAATATGAGCGGGTAGCGCGTGGTGGTTCCCGCTTGGCGCGACGTCGACTGGCAGTCGGCCGGGCGCTTCGGAGGCTGCGCGGACCTGCCTCCCCCGCCTTCATTCACTCCACTGTCGAGGCCCAGCTCAGCCGGACTTTTAATGCGGCATGTGCTCTTTTCACACAAAACAGAGGTCCAACTCGTGTCAGCATTAGAGATTCAAAATCAGCTGAAAAAGGATTTATGATATCGCAAGGTCTTAACGGTCGCTGCGTATAACTGATTTGCTTAACAATTTCCTTGAATTGTAATAAATCCAGAAAAAAAATTATGTACATATTGTGTATTTTCCATTCGACAAATTGAGTATCGGACAACAAAGAAATTATCCCGTAGCTACAGAATCTAATTGCACAAGTAGATTAACGTATTTATGCGCCAAGTAAATTACCTTCATCCTATCCTTAACCCAATTTCGAAAGTTAAGGAGACATACATTTAGCTAAGAACCAATTTCACTGCAGAAACAAAGAGAAATGGGTGAAGAGTTCATTTGATCAATACCTTTTATTATAAAATAAGTAATTGATTTTGTGACCAGACTTCAAATCTTAGAAAAAGCTCTTGTGTAATTTGGAAAGCTCAATGTTTAGAACCTAAGAAAATAAACCTTAACCTTAAAGATAATCTTTTTTTAATAGATTCTCTACTATCAAAATATTAAATTGATTTCGCTGAAACGCTCAGTTTATTTATTAATAAGTTGTGTTTACCAAGCAGAGAAATAAATAGATCTATCAGAGAACCTGAATTTAGATCTGGATTAGCAATATTGAATATATAGAACTATCGTAGCCTAAAAAGCTACAACGTTTATAATGAAATTAGTTAAACACTCTTACCTTAAAAACTGCTGTAAAACATTGAATCGCTGAAAAAGAAGAACGCAACAAGAACATGGCAAGACAACATCTGGCTATTTGGTTAAACAAATACAAAACAGACAGCTGACCTAACCGTGGCAAAAACTGTTGTGGAAAAACGAAAGAGAAAATGCATGAGGATGCGCTTCGCCTCTAAATAAATCAAATTTTCGTTGTTGCATCGGAACAGCGCAACCATGCAAATTGGGGATACTATTTTCGAAGTTCCGGGATCAAACGAAAGGGGAGCCGAGCTGGAAATAATTCAATTTTAGGGCCGATCATACGAGCGGGCACTCTCAAATAAACCTCCGATTTATTCATAAATAAAACAACGAAACCGTGCTCGCTACTACACCGGGCGTTACGGCTAGGTTTCCGTGTGATTCGATCAAGAGCCCGTTGTGATGCTCAATCCTAACTGATCAGGAATAAATTCTATTTCAGCAGGAATATCCCATAATTTATTCTGACGCCCGTGACGTAGTGGAGTTTCCGTTGTTTTTGCAAGATCTGAATATTGTAAGACACTGTGATAGAGTGAATTATGCAGGAGTGTGAGTCCATTTTCTGAAAAGATTATGCTTGACTTGGATGGAACATGGGGCAGTTTGATGGTAAGCAATTGCTTCCGAAGATATAATGGAGTGGTTCGTTACTTCGTAAAAGATATATTCGAAAGCTACGTATAAATGCGCAACTATTCGAAAGAATGATGCAGCTCGATAACAATTAAAATTGTATTGTGTCTCATTAGTGACAGTCAAGCGGATAAAACGTGCTTTGAGATTTAAAAAAAAAACACCTTCAATGTACGATTCTTAGTGATTTTTTTTCTCTTCAAGAGATATTTCTCTGAATCATTTTCAACATTGAGATGCGTGTGTAGAACGAGGTACTTAAAATCACTTACAAAGGAGGTTTACTCACGCCTACAGAATTAATTAGCGAAATATTGAGACAACAACCAAGGATAGGCTTTTCTTGGCAGCCCTCACCTGCCTTTCATTAACATTTCCACTGCCATTTCTACCCGTCATATCATTTCTCGTTGCGGTTCTTAATGTATTGTTATTTATCATCTTTACACATTTCTTTATTATTATTTTGGCGTCCAGAATGTTATTGAAGTTAATGACAACAAATTCGTACGTCAGCCACTGATGTACTCGACGAGTTTTTTGGAACATTGAGCCGTATTGATAAATCTTTACAAGTAATCCGATACAACACAAATAATGTAAATATAAAATATTCCTTCAGAAAGACATCTAAACATCCATAATTTTTCCTCTACAAATATACTTGGACGAATTAGATATGCATCCGAATTTCCTCGTCGCAATTGCATTTGAAACAGGGGTATACCGTTTTTGTTTGATTCGAGACCAACCGGAGCACGAACGCTGAATAGGATTATAAGGGACACAGTTACCTTGACCCATATAGCCCGGAGACTAGCGGTCGACCCGTGATGCGCTTGTTTCAATTGAAGGGAAATATTCTCCAGACGAGGTCGGAATTTGAATGGCGGATAACTTCAGGAAGTGAATACCACAAACGCACTATTATTCTAACCTAGCCAAAACAACCAAATTAAAAGTTGTCTTTAATAGGACCGCTTCGCTTCGTATGCTATTCCCACAAAGTTAGGTAAGTGCCTAATTTTATTTCTAAAGTTGGCACGCGAATACCCCCGGCATGGATAATTCGTTAGAAAATTTCCAAGGAATTAGCAATTAAGGTCATTTCTACATCGGGAACTTAAATGAGCGCGCAGTAGTGCCACATTTTCAAGTAGATACTAAACGCAAAAACTTTAATATCAGGTCCTATTTGGGTATAAACGTATGAGTAGATGACGCGAAAGTAATAGCCGAGAGAAAAATAAGGGCGGAAAGCTGAAGGGAAAATATATTTTGATGCAGAATATTCTCCGAGGTGGAAACTGTCATATTAATATTCATGGTGACCTTGGGACCTTCCTGTGTGGCGTTATAATCTTTATTCAAACCACCCTAAAGTTAGTGTTTTAATACTCGCTACTAAGCCGATTACTCTAGTGTAGCATTAATAAGGCGTTTTCATTTATATCCGTTTTGACTTTGATGTTGACTTCGACTTTGGTAAATGGCTTTTATTTATTTATTTATTTAACACTTTAAGCACACAAATGTACAGAGGCCGACTTCCAGGTCTACCAGGTCAACCTTTGGGCTTTTTGGCTTTTCATACTGTTCTTGTGAAAATCGGTAGTAGATTTTTTTAAATCAAGTAAGTCACTATTGTGAGTCCAAGATACTTAATATGTCTGTTACAAAAGTTTATTGAAATTACAATCATCATCATCATCATCATCAGCCTATTAATGTTCCCACTGCTGGGACACAGGCCTCCTCTCTGTGAGAGGGAGTGAAATTACAATACCCCAACATAATCGGGGTAGGCTATGCATATGATGATGATGACATGACCAAAGGAAATTACACAAATCAACTTATTGTATCTTTTGTCATTGCAACCTTCATGAACTTTCATATACAGATGCGCAATTCTTGTAACATACCTATTCATGCACGAAGAAATTTCCATAGCATTAATTCAGCGTTATAACCTCATCTGGCACACCCAACTCTCATTTGCAGATATTAAACTACACGAGCACACTGCTGTTAAGAATTAGTGCAGTGTTCACGTTTATCAGATACTAACATCTAATCCTGATAATATTTAGCTCCTATAGCTTTCCAACCTAAAATATTTTCACAACTGAAATTCGTCGAATTCATTGGTCTGAAATTGACAAATAAAGCGAATTCATCAATGCGTAGTGTAGTAGCGAATGCTTCACGGAATTTTTTTCAAGCAAAACTTTCGGGCTTTATAGGAGCAGTTTCGCATTACCACTCGTAAGTAAAACGACGCGTTTTCGATTACAGGATTCTTTGTAGAGTGAGAATAATTACCGTCAAGATAAATACAAACAGCTCACCATCATAACATCAAGCCAGTATTTCCCCGAAGGTTTAGACAGTGATGTACCTAGTACACCCCATTTGGCCAGAAACGTAAGTCCTATTTTTAAGGGGGCGAGCCAAACAGCTATTCAGTATTGAGACTTAGGTACATAAGTCTCTAGATAATAAAGTTAATAAAGAACCTTTGTGTTAAACTATTAAACCGACAGCTATAAAATAACGATAGGTATATGAATTAGAGGCAACTGGCGCTATTGTGGGAGCCATACGCGAAGTTACCTCGTAAAAATAACCCGACTTGACTTCTCTATTGGGGCTGCGGCTAACTTTTGTGGCAACGAAAGTGCGGTCTCATCTCTATGGTAATGTCAGGCATATTCGCGAGTTCAGTGCGCTATTTTAGCTAAAAGATAATTTTGGTTTAATTGGCCAGTCTTGTTGAAGATAAATTGTTCTCATGCTAAAATTAACGTAGAAGTGCAAGAGCTTAACAGTAAAATGGAAAGTTGTAAAAAGTTTTAATAACAGTTCATAGCTGGAAAATTTGAAAACAGAAACAAAAAGAAAATTACTAAAGTATTAGCAAGCTATTTAAAAACCTCAGACGAGTATTCAGAGAAAACATTTCGTGAAAGGAATCTTCATTAAAGCTGGTGTATTAAAATACTTCTAGTTATTAAAAGGCAGCCATTTTAACTAATTAAACTGGGGGTGTATGACCAAACAAACAAATTAATTCAACTTGGTCGTATCTGAGTGTATGATAAAACCTACAATTTATTAACGATTCTCTTATTTTCTCTGTAAATAGTTTCGAGAGGCGTTACGAGAGGCGATATCAACATGTAGACAATATGTTGTCCAGATAAGAGTAAAAGGACCAAACAGTCTTCACATACGAGATAAAAATTTAGATATTCTGACAATTAGCCTTCCTTTTCTAATAGCTTCGTTAGACTTCAATCCGGCTTAAAGTTTTACAAAGGTAGTATCGAACAAACAGAAATCATTTTTTTTTTTTTTATGAAATTGCTTTTCTTCGGCTATTGCTGTACTTTGTCTCCATCCAAAAGTTGTCTTTAGCAGATCGTTTTAAGCCATAACACGCTTAGTAAATTTTTTCTGTAATTTATATTATACTAGCTGACCGGTCAGACATTGTCATATCAAAATTTCAAAATCGATTTTTCGGCTGTTCCCTTGGGTATTGCCAATTTTTTTTTTTCCTAATCCACCCCTGTATTGAGGCGAACAAGATAAAACAAAATTATTCAAATCGGTCGAGACATTTTCCAGTTTTTGCGAAACTAATGCACGGCAATTGTTTTATATATAAATATATATATATTTTATATTTATATTGCTTTGCCTTTATTGCCCAGCTTGGCCAAGTGTCCCAACTAAAATTTTCGCCAAAATTTACCTATGTGAATTTTGGCTGAAAGAAGCCATTCTTCTTCTTCTTCTCAATCGCTCTCTCACTGCTGAGAATCATGACTCCGTATCAAATTGTCAACGGTATTTTTCCATCTGTTACGATCAGTTGCCTGGTGGAATGCCGAAGCTTTTAAAAACCCAATATAAATGCCAAATGCACATATAACAAAATTATGGGCTTCCATATAGTGTAAGTACATAATAAAGAGTATTATAATCTATTCGGCGTGCGTCGTTCATGCCACAAAATGCGAAGGTATCTCAAAATATCCATTCAATAGACACCATATAATCATAAGACCTGTTTTCACCAGAATTGTCAAACTCAAAACTCAAACTCAAAGCATTTATTTCAATTAAACCATTTACAGGCACTTTTGAACTGTCAAAGAGTCGGTCAGTTAGTCAGAAAGTTGAAGCTAGTCGCCCATTCCAAAAAGTAGATCTCTGTGGAGAAGAACGGGCAAGAAACTCCCAGGACACTTTTAAATAAAGACATTACAAAATCCTGGGTACATTATTCTTGTTGCTTCTGTCACACTGAAGTAAAGCCCAACCAAAATAACATGCCCGAAAATGTACCTAATGAGAGAAGGAGGACACATCATCCTACTTACCTTTTAAAAGGAGACATTGACACAACCAGAGCTTACAAAATTGTTTCCTTCACGTTTTGACGTGGGTATATTATACGTCACGTGCCTGCGACAATGGTATTGCGTAACATATGTGGTGTTTAAAATACGGTAACATTAGCGGAATCTTTCAACATTACAACAGGGACTGAATACCGTAAGGCAGGGCGTGTTTGTGGGCGATGCATGAATTGTAAAGTAGGAAATGTAAAATTAACTTTGAATTAAGGAAAGGGCAAATGCCAACTGGTGTTTTGAAGTGGCATCTTGTAAATATGTACTAACACTACTTGACTGGTGACACTTACCTGAGAATACTCGCTCATGTTAACTTCGATTATCGATCAACGGCACCAGCTATTAACTCAGTATTCTTTACTATAATCAAACTTTAAGTCAATGTCATAATTAATATTACTAGTGGTCGCCCAGTGGTCGAAATTCGACCATAATTAATAAAATAAAATAAACTGATCGGATAGTTTAGGATAGGTCATACTAATTCCATGTATGTATAGTACTTACTTACTAATTCCATGCTGCCATGATAGTACAGTCAGCTGCAGAGAAATCTCCCTAGCAATGTAAATACTCTAGAGTTTATATAAAAACCGGAGGCGCGAAGGGAGAGCAACCCCCGCCCACTGTAACAAAGCATAGGTAGTATAGGCACCCGTGCGAGCTGTAGCGGCTGAGGCTGGTACATTGCTAGGGGGTGAGATTTCTCTGCAACTGACTGTACATACTAATTCTATGCTGCCATATCATTATTCTAAGGTAAATTGCGTTTCATCAAATAATTCCTATGCCGTAATTTTGCCCCTATTCTTACGGCGCTACCTAATAGGTCCGTTGATATAGTTTAACAATGGAGTCTAGTGTGTGTAATGTTTTTTTATTAATTTATTTCTAATGCATATTATATAAAAATAGTAGCTTTCTGTACCCCTTATCTGTTATATAGGTCCTCTAACTGTGCCGAATTTCATACTCCTCCGTCAGCGTAATTTTCGTAAAAAGGGCTACAAAGTTTTTGCTTCACGTATTTACTAATAATAATTGCGGTAAGCGTACGAACACGGCCTCCTTCGAAATCAATACGGAGACAAAGGCATTCTAATCTGCAATCAATTATGATAGCAATTGGTTCCGTATCACTGAATTACTCAATCACAATTAATTCTTGGACGAACAAGTTGGACACTGAATTCAGTGTCCGCTCACAGACACACCACGACCTCTAACGATGTTGGCGGTTCAACAACCAAGTTGCCCCATAAAAACGGAATATCAAATGAACATTTCTTTCCGCTTGCTCGGTTTACTGCGGTCAACCCCGACTACGGCTGCAGCTCCCAAACAATTTTTTTTTTTTTGATGCGCAGTACCACGATGGCCAGATAGGTAGGTACCTAAGTTCATTACATTTTCGTTCAATTTTTTTGCTCGCACGACGTCGGTAAAAAGTTGTAACTAATGTCGCTTACCGTAGCAGCGTTATGAGAGCAGAATTAATAACGGAGAAGAAGTAAAAACTACTAAGTAGTAGCGAGATTAATAAATATAGGAGAGACAAGGTATACTGACTGAGAAACTGTCCATTTCCTGCGACTTAATGTGCAGACACATTCTTATAGAAAGATTCTTACCTACTTCACAGAATGTTTTCAAACATTCTCTGAATAACTAAAACAGTGTCGAAATCACATGGGATTCAACCGTATTTTTGTTCTGTATCGAATTTTTAGCAGCGTAAATAATTTAGGGACACACTCAACAGAAAGTCTGTCTAGAACAAAGTTAACAAATTTGAATTTTGGAGGCGAGCGTATTGAAGTACCCATTAATCAACATTCACAAAGCATTAAGCGCAATATGATGAATGAGGCTGATTACGCCAATTAGATGCTCGAATTTAGACAGTTTCAATGCAAGGAAGATTAGGTTATTGTTGTTTATTTTCATTTTAGCATTGGAAGGTATTTATTTTGCAGATACTTCATTTACAGTTATACTGAATGTAACATTGCTCAAATGTCATTGTTTCTGCAGCTTAGGCAGCCAAGAACTGTTAGTACACCCCGATTCAAACTTAATGGCGACTCGGAACAAGAGGCGAGTTGCTGCGCAGTAACGAATTTATGGGTCAGCGGGGGTGAGGGGTGGGGTACTGCGCAGCTAGCAGCGCACTTCCGAGCCGCCATTTAGTTTGAATCGAACTGTAGATAATATTTGAATGGTTAATTATCTCTCATCATCTTTTGCTATAGCGCTGACGATCATTATTGCGTTGTATCACAGATGAATACAGATGGTTCACTCTGCATTTTAAGTATGAAGCTACAAGTACGCAGCGGGCTCGTCTAGTCGGGCCAATTCAGTGAGTGTAACGTAGTCAGAAGATATAAGAGCTAAGCGATAGATAGATAGAGAGGCAACTTTTAGGTAATTATAATATAACAGTAGGTAATTAGCGCTGTGCGACCAGAATTGCACTTTATTGTGTCGCAGCAAGAGTCGCTTTTCATTTAAGTAAATGATTTTCCATCTGTATTCATCTGTGGTAGTATCTCAAAATATAGCAGAAGCTACTTCATTGAAATGGAGATTCAAGTCTCAAAGGCTAGTGAACTAATTTATTACCCACGTTCCAAGAAAAAAAAATATCAAAATAAGACATTTACCTAAAATAAAATTCCCATAGGGAAAATTCATATTCACGATGTTTTTTCACGTGGAAACTCACTCGACGGCGTGGCGCGAACAGGTGAATTATCATATTTATTGTTGGTCGTAAATCCATACATTATTTCTTGACTTTGGGCACCACTAGACCTTCTAATACAAAATATATGAGCTTTTACTAAAAGTAGGTAGGTACTACAGGTAGCCATACCCAAAATAATCACTTGGGAGCGTAAACTAGATTTAATTTAAACTGTAATGGCCCGATACTGGTGCGACCTTTAATTAAAACCATTTGGGTTTAAATATAGACGCAAATACTTACGCTTGTGTAAGGGCGCGATTAGGTTTTTAGGAAGCAATAATTACTTTCTTTTCAAAAATATTCTCGACAGCATCAAAGAAAAGGATCGTATATGTATTTGTCTAAAATATGTGATTTTATATAATTTAGACTACGAATTTGTCATACTATTCTCAGTACCTACAACTTTGTTAATGATAATGGAATGTTCGAAGTTGAACATAAAAACCAGTTAAAAAAGTTTTCTAACTTTAGCAAAAGTGGAAAAATTAAAGCTTAAAAACAGGGTAGGTATCTTCTACCTAGTAGATTCAAGATTGACAATTAAAATAATTAATTATATTTTTCAATTCGACACGTATCTATTAGGGCTTCCAAACAATACAAATACTTATACAAAATTTAATAGGTGAATGTATGTATGTGTTTGTCCACGAATTCCTACGAAACCATTAATCGGATTCTGACATATTTTTTTTAAATGGCTTACCTTTTCTCTAACTTAGGGAAAGTTTCATCTGAATCGGTTCAGTAATTTTCAATATATGGACTGATATGTGTAAGTGAGATGGCCTGGCTTATTGATACGAACTAGGGATGTGGTGTCAAAGGGAAAACATCTCAAAACCTTGGTCAACCACAACAAAAAAAATGAATAAAAAAAAACTAAAAAGTGAAAACACAAAAATACAGAACCAAAGACAACGACTTCCCAAAGTAAAGTTAGTTTTCACTCTTTAGATTTTTTTTTTTTGTGTAAAAGTGTTTTATCCAATTGATGTAACATGAACATTCTATAGGATCTATAGGATGCATTGTTTCAAAATTAATAATGATTTGCTTTACATCATCATAGTGATGAACAACGATGTCTTATCACGACAACCAAAAAAGTCCTTTGTTCTCCAAAAAATCTCTCAAACATAAAATCTACCGACTACAGTCTCGTCTAAGAAGTCAAACGGTCCTATAGCCGTATACATTTCACACCACCGTGCTTTTGTGGGCTTGCGGCATGTCCCCGACACTCGCGACCCTCATCAGTTTCTCTTGGATGTCACGGGGGGGCCTCGACGAATGAAACGCGAGTAGCGATAGCTAACACGATACGCGGTAATGTAATAAGAAAAAGTTGCTATGTTGCTAAGTATGGTTGGCGTTTTTTTTGCGTGGATATGGAGAAGTGTGACAGGTTTGTCAAAAGGGAAGGTGTAAGCGAATAACAACTTAGCAAATTAGTGTGGATACACATGTATGAGCAGAGAAAAGAGCAGAAGTTTTTCCTATTTCGTTTCAAATAAAATCAATGCCCTCCTGATGAATGGAGACTCATTTAGGTAGGTACTAATATTGTATACCAAGTAATTCCGTAGTTAGACTTGACCTAGGTATCTAAGTGATACAAGATAAGCATAATTTTATTTGTTCAAAAATATTTTTAAAATAACTTAATTCATATGGTGACAAATTTTTTGACACTATTCAAAGTCTTTAGTTCAAAAGTAAGCTGCTAATCTATGTTAGTGCGCTTTTTTAAAATTACGTAAAAGGCAGTTGACCAGATAAAGAAAACTACTTCATCATGATCATCTCAGCTCCATTCTACGAGTATCGACAATTTACTCACAATAATCTCGTCCTTAACAAGCACCACAAAAGTAAATCGTTAAGTCTTCAGAGAACGACACTATTAAAGTAAATGCACCGATAGCCTTAGCTATAATAAAATTTTATCTAAATGCACTTTTATTAATCACGTCAACGGTTTTTATTTTCAAACGGACGTATAAAAGCGTATCTCTGAGTTACAGTTACTACATCCTACGCCAAGATCGTTAGGATATGATTTAATTTGATTTTTGTCGTCTCAGCATGTATTCTTGGCAGACGGCTTTGTGTTTTCACAATATTATTTTGTCAAAAGTAACAATGTCCAAGGGCAAGTTACGACATAGTGTTATAGTATTTATTTATATATAAAGGATTACCAACAGCTTCTGTATACAATATATCTTAAGTATAGGTAACAATAAGGACCTGTTTCATCACCTACAATTAAGTTCCCATTAACTTACTTGGCAGATAATTTGATACAAATTCTGTTCCATTTTTTAATTTATTCCGTAAGTATTGGCTATTCGGACACCTTAGAATTAAACAGTCGCCATTACAGGTTAAAAGTAAATAAAGTAATACATCATTAAGTAGATACAAATATAATATTAGTTATTCTATTCACTATAATATAATTAAACCTCTTGAATTATGTAAAACCGGTTTTGCAGGATCTAATGTAAGAGAAAGAGAACATTGTGAAGAACCAAAGACTCCGATTGCGATACTAGTCATTTTCAAATTTGAATGAATTGTCTAGACAACTTTGCTATTGATCTCAATTTTCTTGCAGCAAATGACTAAGACTTCAGAAGCAACTCACTTTCAAATTACATCACAATTCAAGTGATGCTCAAACAAGCAACTGTTAGCGACACAACTGCGAAAGCTGCTGCCGATAATTCGATTTTGACCGTGAACAACAAACTACCATCTAATTTATTCAAGCCTCAACTTCGCCTTTAGATAATCTGACCCTAAACTAATAGGCGGCACCGGTGCTGCATACATAACGTCATTCATTAATCAATTATTCCTAGCGCTGCACAAACTTCGAGGGGCAAAATTGAATGTTCATTGTTCACTATTACTAAACAGCGCTGTTGTGAGCTTTATCTCTATTGCATTTGCTGTTCATTAAATAATGTAAAGGTAAGAGAGGTAATATAAACGAAGGCAG
Organism: Conistra vaccinii; assembly: GCA_948150665.1. Taxonomy (NCBI): domain Eukaryota; kingdom Metazoa; phylum Arthropoda; class Insecta; order Lepidoptera; family Noctuidae; genus Conistra; species Conistra vaccinii. The sequence continues at coordinate 6,355,845 of OX411328.1, forward strand.
TAAGAAAGCAATTAGCTTAATGCGCTATGCAATTCAACAAATGGCATTTGATAACTCTAACTTTATTGCTCGTAAAAGATGATTTCCACCAAACGGAACGCATCGCATCGAATCGACACCGATTTTACAATCTTTAAGCGATATTAAATCGTGTACACAGTATTTAAAGTCTATATTACCGCGCACAGCAGCTTGGCTGCGGGCGTCTTTCGCGACACGCGATCGTAGCCGAAAGTATGCTGCGACGCGCAATCGGCACCGTTCGCCTGTCGTCGTTCCGTCTCCGTTCTTCTAATGCAATAGCCAACGATACTATGTCAACTTCAACCATTTAAAAAAATTTGAACACGTCAACACAGTAGGAATTAAACTATTTGACTAGGCGCAGAAACGAATACGTTCGCAAGCGACGGTATGGAGGCGATCGAGTGCGTCGGACGCGATCGGCTGTCGCCACATCCGTTCGTATCCTTTCCGATCCGATGCGATGCGAGCCGTTTGGTGGAAATCATCCTTTTAGCAAACAGATATTGATTTGAGAACTTGAATGACAGTGGTTACTTCATGAATGAGCTCTAGACCATGCCAGTCAGTTTTTTTTTTCAAATCAAAAGTTTATTGTATGGAGACCCCCCTTATTTTATTTTTTTGTTATTTGTTGTTATAGCGGCAATAGAAATACATAATCTATGAAATTTTCAACTGTTTACCTATTACGGGTCATGAGATACAGCTCGCTGACAGACAGACAGACAGACAGTTAAACGGACAGCAGAGGCTTAGTAATAGGGTTCCGTTGGGTACCCTTCGGGTACGGAACCCTAAAAACAATTAAATCTATTATTTTGTTAATCATGACTGAAATCAAGGAAAAATCAAAGACATTTCCAGAACGATCCAAAACTACACCTACACCTTTAAAAAACACCTTAAACTTCCGATGTAGGTAAAGTGGGCTGCAGACAAACCTTGCATTGTTTTTTACATTGCTAGGGGTTGAGGTTTCTCTGGAGCCCACTGTACCCTAAAGCTTAATAGCTTTTTCCAACCGAACAGACATTCGCAAACTACGTTAAAATTTCCATGTTAATCCAATTACAAGCATTACAGTAAACCCGTAACAAAAAGGGGCTTTTCATTTCATTTGTAAGTGCACTACCGTAAAAAAGGGAAAAGTGATGATCATAAAACCCCCTAGGGTTTAGTGCTTCAGCAGTTCTTGCTGTATGTTTAACGGCCAATTCCAGTAATCGAACCTCATTCTAGATATTGGGTCTGATTGCCAAACCTATCGATCTTATAAAAAAATACGCGAACTCATTTCGATGTGCTACCGCAATTCATTAATTCTTCCTTACCAAAATTCGTGATGATTTGGGCCTTCCGCAGGTGTGTTTAACCAAGAGATGCCCTGATTGAAAAGTATAAAAAAACGTCTAAAATAGGGGAAAATTGGGTGATTAATTATGCAAAGCTGCGCCTCCGTGTCACAAGAATGATGCATGAAAATGAGGCTGACAGACGCCTAAAAATAGATGTTTTTTTTTATGTTTCTTGATCAAAAACAATGATAAGCACCGTAATAAGTTTTATTTATCTATATACAGGGTGGTAGGGACATCGACGCGAAGCCGGTTACCATGGATTCAGTATATGATTCTGAACCACCCTGCGTTGAAATATTTCATCGGTTATTTAAAAAAAAATCTGCTGTTCCATACATTTTGACCACGTAGGTATTGCACTTTTCTATGAAACAGCTCATTTTTTTTTTAAATAACCGACTCAAAATTTCAACGCAGGGGTTCGGAATCATGTACTGAATCCATGGTAATCGGCTTCGCGTCGATGTCCCTGCCACCCTGTATATAAAAATCAATTGCTGTGCATTAGTCTCGCAAAAACCCGAAAATGGGTCGAACAATTCGTTTTTCTTTTGTTTGCTCGCCTGTATGCGGTGGGCTGGTTTAGGAAAAAAGAAAATTAGGAAAAACCCAGAAGAAAAATCGATATAGAACTTTTTACAGGACATCAACGGGTCAGCTAGTTTTGAATAATTTTGTTTAAGTATATATAATTTCAATCATTTACATATTGTTTGTAGGATTTTCCGAAAACAACGATTATTCAAATAACTTCTGTTTTCTACCATAACTTATGTATATGATACAGTATAATGTTCCTTGTCTTTGTCTTAATTTCCAAACGTAAATACATACTAGAAAATAATAGCGCAAGAGTTCATCTCTGCCAGGTGGTTTAAAATGAAATAGTGTCTCCGCTTCCCGTTTGTATTAATCTAATCCTGGTCAGAGCTAGCGTAGTAACTCAACGAAAATACCCGGGGATAACCTAGCCGGCACGGCACTTTACTACACCTGGGTATAAATCTGTTCGGATAAATCATTATGATACCAGTGCTAACTAAAAAAGGATATTTTGCCGTCATAAATCAAGGCATTGAAAAATATTTAATCCGACGCAAATTAAGCCACCTTCGCAAAATAAAATCGCGAATTGAAAAGAGGGTCAAGCGACAGCTGGCTAATGCAACCTGCCGATATTCGATCAAGGTTATTTTTTATCATATCTTTTCAAACAGCCTGTGTACTTTTTTTGTAATTTGCCTGCTTTAAATACATACATAGTATTGAAATGATACTCGTCACTATACGGATAAAGTCAATGTTAATGCTATCTCAACAGATAGGTAGCCGTTGGTATACCTATGGTTACTAGTGTTCCTAAATCAGATAAGCTTCAAATTCGTTTGCGTCAAAACAGTTTTTTAAACTTCTATGAAAACTGGTGAAAAACGAGTAGGGTAGGTCCCCAAAGAGCTATCTCAATAGATTTATTCAGAAGCCACTTCAACTTTTTGATAAATTATAAATGCAAATCGAAACTTCAAAGGACTTTATAAACTTATAAGAGAAAACAGAAATTAGATTTTTAAGAAGTAAACTAACCGCAGTTGCGACCCATATTTTACAGGCTAAGGACCACGAGCGCTCAAAAGGCGGACATTGCGATGCAACTGTTTCACTCATTACTAGAGAGTGAAAAGGACGGAGCTACAGCGAATGCATTAGGAGCAGTAAATTCTGAAAGTATTACAAGTATTTTTTCATTTAATGCAAGAGAGAAGAGTATGCAAAAATAGAAGAGAAGTGCTTTCGTGTACCCATTAGAACTCGGTAGAAAACTTGGGTGTTTTCTTTTTGTAACTACAAGGTTTTCCTGAAAAATATCTTGCAAAACATTATATAGTAGAATTCTACTACTACTACTTAATTTTACAATATTTTAATATTATAGTAAGTCTGCATGTTAATTCACATAATCAGATGATACTATAAAATTATATAAATAAACACAGTGAATTGTGTAGTTAAGGCTAACCAAAGGTATTAAGATTTACCAACATGCGAAAGAGACAAATATGTTGGGCGTCCCAACAAATCGGTTCCATCAATCTGTTGATCGAATTACGATGTTAACGCCCCCTTTAATCACCAAGTGAACCTTTGCGAGGCCATTAATACCTCTAAAGCTCAAAGCCTCTAATCACCATGGGGTCATTGGAGAAGCTGACTGTTAGTTTCTCGTAACAGGTAATCTTTACATGTCATGTTTCTCGTCGTCTAATTTTCTGTAACATTTACGCACTTATAGTTTTGTGTGAAAAACATTAACTACTTGGGAAATTATCATGTAAGTACCACTGCACTTGCAAATTTTATTTTATTATGCATTACCATATTTTAAAATAAACAGTAATTTAAAAGATTATAGTGAAAGAAAAACAATAGCAAAGCAATCTAGGGAGACGTTCTAAAGTGCAGCATGAAATATACCTCCGGGCTGGTCTTGCTTTTCTAGCAGTTGGACATTTTTGTGAACTTTTTGTAAAATTTATGATTTTTATTTATAATATTCATAATATAAAGCTTCAAACGACAAGAATAAATAAAAGACTTGACGGGTTTATAACTTGATAAGTTACAATAATATTTCAGAAGCAAAATTGCGATTTATGACAAATGCCTAAAATCATGATGACCACGTATTCAACGCCATTAGGCAAATATGCAACCAATTAATTCCACCGTTTTGGACTGTCTATAGTGGTAATAATTCAAATGGAACAAATAATGTGGGTATGTGAGTTGTTACACTGAAGCGGATTTTAGTACAAATCACAGGCATAACGTACATTACACCCGGCATGCCGCAGCCGTGTGCACTGATGGCTTATGGCCTATACACAAGAATATTTATGTACGTACGCGTATGCTTCATACCATGTGCGGTAACATCGCAAAATTTCGCGGAAGGAAAATTTTACGTACAAAATCTTTTGTTCTATATTTGCGAGGGCAAAAATTAAGTTACATTTTAGCTAAGCGCGCAAAACCTGGGGTTACTGGAACAGAACAATGATGCAAATGAGACCAGCCCCAGTAAATACAAAAAGGATAGCTAATGATGAAGAATATTTAAGACTTTCAGATGTTGATTAACATTTCAGCTTTTTAGAAGAACCGGACCAACGTTTTATTTATATATTTTCTTTACCCCGTCACAATAATTCTACTACAAACAAAAATCACTTTAAGTCGTAGCACATATCGCAATTAACGTAAAAGCCAATCTGATGCATTGTGGGGGAGCAATAACTTTTCTGACAGGAACACAATCACACCGTTTACTAACAGTGACTTTCACTTTCGCTTGCACACGGTAGAAACGGGGGCAGCGGAGTGTTACAGTCAGACCTATAGAGTTGGATGAGGGATATCTGCTCCGGATATTATCAGGTATCGATATTTGACTTTAAAAATTTAAAAAGTATGAGCCTGCTTAGTGACATAATTCGTGTGGATGTCTAGCATTACCGGCAAAATAAACAGCTTCTATTTGAAATTTGATTAAATATTGACGAAACATTCGATTAGTTGACACCCGATATACATAGATGATTTCATAGTCGCACAGTTCATGTCCAGACTAAGTTACAAATATCATTAGCATTATATCCAAAAAAAAAAATATTTTATAAATGTAGTTCTACTGAACATCATTTATTTAAAACTTTTTATTCAAGGTTAAACTGATAACGTTGTTGATTAATTTTATTTCAGTCAAATAGTTTTATTATTGCTATTCCTAAAGTAAACAACAGTGACAAACATCATTATCAAAATGAAATATATATCCACGCTATAGGCGACTTCATCATAATAAATTAAAATACACAAGGAAACGAGCGTCTTGGGGTACAATAAAGCATGCAGAGGACCACAAGAACAATAGATCGTAAAACAAAAGACTCATTTCGCCAGGACGCCCAAGAACATGCAATATCGATATATTTCTGTAGCCGTTGAGTTCGGAGGCCTGAATGGAGGCCCGTATGTTTGTCGAGACTGAATTGCGAGCGCTCCGGGCTCCAGGTCGTCTATGTTAACCGCGGACGCGAACTCTTTATGTGTTAGTAGACGATGATTTTTTTTTCTCCTAGCCGACAAATTGGGACGGAACAGGAGGGAAAACAATAAATAATATATTTCTGCAAACAATATATTGTTTCTTCGAATTGAATGTCAATAGAAATAACATTTTGAGAAGTAGTACTACAATATACTTATTGTAAAAAATAATACCGGTAGAAACAAGTACCTGCGTGCTTCCGTTATTCTGCTTCAGGGGCATAATTAACAATCTCTACTAACAAGCAATTAGGATTACACAATCTATGTCACGGCTACAAGTTCCCATGTTTAGTGAGTACGAACCCCTGTCAGCATATCCAATCCGCGCTATAACGGTATTTAATTTTCAATCTATTTAGTCTAAACACATTTACGTAGCTATAAGGAATTTAAACGGAAGAATTAATGTCACCGTACCTGAGACGGGCTAATCCTTTTCCTTATGACGTCATAAATATTAATTCATAATCATCAGAAGCGAAGGCAGGATAATTTTAGATGATTAAGTTGATTTTATTGTATAATAAGTCTGAAATAGGAATTGGAGTATGCATTTAATGAAGAGAAGGATAAAGGGGTTGGTGACGAACACCCACATATCCATAACACACACCTAGCCCTCAAAATACGACTGTTAGGTGTGGTGGGTGTACCTTAATTATAACGCGTCGGCAATTTACGACGACTTGGGCTGGAAATTAGATATATTCCGTATATTTGGAGTTGAAACAGTAACTTTTTGGATTCAATTAACGTCTGGTAATAGTTAAATACCCCGAGTAAGGGTCAATAATCGAATCGGACCAGGGGTATGTCAACGATGGAGTCGTTAAAATATAATAAAATCCTGGTAATCGATTTTGATAACGGGAGTGATTTAAAGTAATAGACTCCTGTAATGGTCTGCTTTTAACGTTTCACTATGGATCGGCGGCTCTGTAATGAATATAAAATTGTCGTACTCAGTGTACTCACCAACCGGCGACTGATGGATAACTTACCTGTAATGAACAAAAAGGTTTTATATTAAGACAGAAAACAACAAAATATTAAGTGGAACTGAACATGAAATCGTAAAAAATTCAACAAGAATACGTTTTTGGAAGCCATATTAACATAAAGCTTTGTTCAGACCAGCGCCACTTGTCGCGCGACGCGACAGCGGTTATTGTTATACCGTGAAGTTTTCTTAAAAATTGTATTGTGCGTGTCGCGTCGCGTCGCGCGACAAGTCGTCTGCAAAAGCCTTAAAGGTCACAGCTTAATTTCAATGCCTACACACTTTTAAAATATTTCGTTCTATGGTTAAATACGAAAAGACCTTTGGAACCAACCCACCCGAGAATATTTAATTCACTTATTACAGGGCAAAACACTCTGTAGAAATAGCTGTTCAATATTTTTAAATTCTATACATATTCGGAAAAGGGCACACATGCCTGAAACCAAAAACTATTTTAAAGGTAAGTTTTAGGCGGAAAATAGGGCAATCTTCTCTAGTATTAAAAAGCCGGCCAATCAAATGAAGCCTCGAAAACTGTCCACTGGCCCGAATATAAAACTTTCCAAAAGGAGAACGGAACTTTTGAATGGACCGGCATTACTGCGAAGAGAAATCCTCTAAGCATGTTTCATTGCGCTATTTTTCTACGCCTTTTTTACTTTGTGGCGCAATATTTTTTAGTCGGGACTGAACACATTCTGGATACTTCATAGCGCTTTGGATGCAAAAGCCGCTTTTCACGCGGCAAAGAAAGGCCTGCAGGCTACGATCGTAATGAATATTACAGATATTTTAAAAGAGCGAGTACCGTAATGGGGCTGCTATTTATTGAACTTCGTGAACGAAGATATGTGTAGTGCAAGTGAATATTTAAGGAATGTACATTAGGAAATGAATCACAATAGGTCAATAACAGTAAACATTAGTTCATGTTGAAATCACCAATGAAATCTAATGAAATCTATGAAAACAACCAAGTAACAAGAGAAAGGCAAAATTAATTTTCCCAAAATACTAATTAAACATCACAATCTACTTAGAGACCTTTTCACGAGTATAATTACATTCAAATTATGGTAAACTTGGAGATAATAAAGTAGAAAGAGGAAATGCGAAGAAAGTTGAGTTTTCAGACCACAATACAATTTAAAATAACACCGTCTTTATAAATAAGCTTTTACACGGAGTCGTTTTAAAATCAAAAGGATTCGCTTTGTCACCTAGCAAACAGTTGAGCTGAGAATGACTTGGAAAATTACAGTTCCTACATAGAGGTTAGGTTCTTTTCTCTGTTTATGTGCTTTAATTCAGTGCTTTAGAAAAACAATCCTGCTTGTATTTTTCATTTGAATGCATTAGCGATTGTCCAATGCTCAAGTCTCAAAAATTAAACAAGAGATTAGGATTAACATTTTTACCGGATTAAAAAAATATGCTATGGCAAAAAAAGCTTGTAAAAACATTACCCTCCTTCTGGGGCAGTCGGGTAAAAAATACAATTACTTACTTACTTACATAATCAAATCTGAATAAAGCAAATTGAATCAGATATAATTTTAGGCGGAATGCCTAAAATGGCGGCTAAGGCTAGGTCTTTTAATCTATGAAGGAACATTTAGGGGTAATATGATAATAACGTTCAAATTCTAATTAACCTCATTCTGAAATATTAAAAAGATTAAGTTCGCCCGAGTAATATTACTCCCCAAATCATATAATTATATCATGAAAGATGAGTAGATACTCTTACTTAACGACGAGATATGGAATGGTAATTAGTAATTACTTACAGAATTAGTTTCAGTTTACACAATCTAACGAACACATACTTTTGATGTAAACACGAAGCAGTATTAAAGAATCAATATAGATGGCTTATATTTGCTCTTCACACGCCTATAATCTCGTGTCAAAGGAAGAGTCGGCGATCCCTGATATAAAGCTAATAACGTTATATTGGCAACTCCGAGCCTGTTTTATGGTAATACCTAATATTTTGTTAACCCGGGCGAGAACGTTGTAGAAAACCTTATATTGATATTGGCATCAGCTGATAGAATATTGGTCAAAACAATATTGAGCGGTGCGAGTATCGAGGTTAATATAATTCGGGACTATGGAAATTGAGATAGAAATTACACTGATGTTAATCAAAATATTTAACATCAAATACACATTTAATATTCAAATGTATTGTTCCGCTAATTATAATGAATGAGGTATTTATTGCGTTGTTTGTATCAAACCTTTATTTTCTGCAAGGTTTATTCAGTGTTTTTGGGATGTAAACAGCTTAGAATTCCGCGTCCAGAGCTCATTGTTGTCTTGTATTGTGTCGTCTAATGGCCTTGGAGCTTGTTCAGCTAATTGATCGTTAATATAATTAAGCTAACACCAGCTCAATGCCTCCAGGGATTGTCCACAGAGACCTTTGATGACAGGTTTTGTTACCAAATCTGGTGTGGTTAATAATGCAATAGTGGCAAATGGAACACGAGATTCCAATCAAATTGTAATATTCGTCAATCGTCTGCGACAGATGATTGACTTTACTGTTATTAGACTTCGTTGTATTAATAAATATTTTGTTCCAAAAGGCGTAGGTTTGATATAATTCTTCTTCTTTTCGTGGGGTATAATTCTTCTTCTTTTAACTTACCTGGTGTCAGAGTTTTAAAGCCGCCCATGGGCCTTTTACTTGGCTTCATAGGCCGTCGAGAAATATCTATCAGGCATGGCCAATTTCCTCAAGATATTTTAGAAGAAAGTAATAATTAAAAAAAAAAAACAGAAGAACACACACGAAACAGAAGATTGAGGTTAATAGAGCTAATGTTTCTCAGTTCATCAGTAATTTTTTGAGAATTTTGAAAAATTGTTAAGAACATTTCAGTAAGGTAAATTCCCGGTTTCAGTTAAACTAGGTATCTTAAAGATCCGAGAATTTATCGCCTAAAGTGCCTAACTAGGTAAGTTTTACGGCGGTCTTAAAACAAAAACCGATACCGAGACAAAGTAACACAATTTTTCTTGAAGGGTTAAAACATAAGGAGGTGGGCGAAACTTGTGAAATGGTTAAGACTCGTAATGCTTTCCAATCGATTTAGGTCCCCGTGTGTAAAGCTTTATACGCTGGATTTTTCAGAGTTCAGCCAAAGCGGTCGGAAGAATGTTATTTTTTCACTTGGATGTTTTTAAATGTAGGTAAAAATAGCATAGGGATCTACAGAAAAGCAAACTTACAAGAATCACTTTTAATGCAGAATATTCGATTATGAAACGTTATTTTCCTAAGTATTTTGTAACATTGTGTGTTGTGACCATAGCTTATATGACACAGAAGCATGATTTTTTTTATTTCAAATATATTATAGTATCTCATATTCACAGCTTTATTTTCATCGTTTCCTTAACGAACAAGCACATTTTAACCTAAGCACATATATTATAATATTTGTGTGAACTTTTACAAACACCTATAGGTACAAAAACTCGTGTGAAGAATTATTTTCACGGTTCAATTAAGAGATTATTCTCTTTGAGACCTTTCTAGGTCTTAGTAATTAAAATTTTATGTATGAAGGGTCAGTTTTCAAAGGCATATGAACAAAGGAATTGAAAAAGTGGACTATATGCATTACCAATCAAGGTAATGTTAAGCCGGTTCTTTTCAAACTATAGCATATTTTAAATCATAAAGTTTGATGTAGTCCCAGTTTATTCAAAGTAAAATAGAGACATTATTATTAGATACCAGATGACACACTATATAAAATACTCAACATTGGAAAAACTATTAGCAGGAGGAAGATTCTCACACGTGAGAGTAATATTTTATTTAATGAAGCAGAAAAGTGAGATAAACACAAAATCCAATTGGAAGAAATTCAATTTAAACATCCCAAACCATTCCCAAGCAACAAACCAAGTCAATAACCGAATTATAAAACAAGCAAATTATAAGCAAGAGTTAAAATCCAACGTAGTGTATAATCAGCAAAAATCTGTACGTAAAAAGTGAATCCGATTAACAAGCGGAACTTTTGCATCCAGGATTATACAAGCTTTCCTGTTTGCGACACGTGACTGTATCGACAAAGAACTTTAAAATTTATAGGAGTTCGTTCAAATGGATAGCAGTTGGAAATAAACATGTATTTTTAGTTCATGAACAAAGTTTTGTTTTGGAGATTGGATTTTTCAAGATGGCGGGTTTGAGATTGTATGTGTGCTAGTGCAATGTAAGATTAGTGTTGATAAAATTTGAAAATATTGTAAAGATTTTTGTCTTTGTTCGATTGATGGCAATAGGCTCGTTCCCAATTACATGGGACTTAAACATAACTGGCGAAATGCGGATGAACTATAAGTACACCTCTGCTTAACCCTTCGGGGAAATACAGTCGTGATGTTATGTTAACTTTATCTAAAACCAACACAGCAAGGCACTTCAAAATCGTAGGTTAATAATAAAAGAAGCCCGAATCAATATTCAGTCAGTATTTTTTTTTTAAGTGAAAACTTCTTTAGCGGCTTTGTGGACTATTTTTGGGATGGGTAAAAAATGTTAAACTCGCGTCAGGACATGTGACCTAATCGAAAATTCGTAAGACGTTCAAGTTTTTGTGACAGCACACTCTGTTTTTATTTCTTTGGTTATAAGCTATTGCATAGCTTCTATCGCGGGCCTTGAGCGTGGAGACCTAATCCAGAAATTTCGTAACGAAAATACTACCTAAGAAAAGAGTGTTTTGTATTGAAAATTATGTTTAACTGCTTGACAACAAAGTTCAAATTTACTTAAACGAATGATACGAGAGTGTTGTATTGAAAATTATGTTTAACTGCTTGACAACAAAGTTCAAATTTACTTAGACGAATGATACGAGAGTGTTGTATTGAAAATTATGTTTAACTGTTTGACAATAAAGTTCAAATTTACTTAGACGAATGATCCTTGACTATTAATAGTTAAATTAAAACCTTTTTATTAGTTTGATGTTCCCGGCCATTACGTTGTGTCAAGTTTTAAAAACTATAAATGTGAATAACAGTTCCTGTCAATGTCATCATTGCTATTTCTTGTATTCGGGTTAATATTTTACAATTGCGTAAGTTGATAAAAAATGCTATGCAATAGCTTCGCCGGGGCAGTCCCCGAGTGCCACACGTCTTTTTTTTTTTTAATGGAACTACAGGTTTCGTTCTTGTACTGACAGCAAGCCACATAAACTGACATTTTCGTTAGAGGGCGTTACTTAGTTTTCGCTTCAATCGGCAGTCCCAGATTGCCTCGTTTTTTTTTTTTACCCCAAGAAGCTGCACCTATACAACCAACCAAAACTCGACTACCTACCTATGTTATTTAGTTATTACCAACTAACCAGCTAAACTAATCCAAACTTTTACTGCAGACTTGTTTTGCAGTCAAGCCATCGAACTCACACGTCCCTACATTAGCCACCAGTGCCATATAGGTGGCAAGTTTAGAAGTTGACCACAAGTCACATTAGCATAGTCTGATAAAATACTTTTTATTCGGCCAACCAAAGCCGTACTTAGTTGCTATCAAGTACATTAGCCATAACTAGCTAAACCAGTACAAAACTTATACTGCAGAGTTGAAAAGTCAAGCCATCTAACTTACCCGTCCCTGCATTAGCCACCACCACCATAAAGGTGACACCTTAAAAAATTGAACGCAGGTCACATGAGACTGCGATAACTTATATTCGACCAACCAAACCTCGACGTCTTAGTTACTATCAACTACATTAACCATAACCAGCTAAACTAGTCTAAAACTTGTACTGCGGACTTGAGCAGTCAAGCCATCGAACTCACCCGTCCCTGCATTAGCCACCACCGCCATATAGGTAACAACTTGAAAAATTGAATTTTCGTCCGACCCAGTTCATATTGTTCGGTTAATCAACGTTAATCTTGTTAGCGGTCGGCGCGTATCTCATGCAGTACATTTATCATGGCAAATCTAGTTAGTGTTTCGTGGAGGAACAATGCTCCCACATATACCAACGCGTCTTCTTCCGGGTTTTCTTGCCTGTAATTAAACTGCTTGCATGATAAGTCATAATTAGTTCTACTTACAGTACTTACCTACAGATTTTTCTAATTTCTGAGTGATTTTTTCAAAACCTGACGAACTCAATTTTGGAGTGACTCATTTCATCTATAACTTTAATACAAGTGCCGGTCCCTATTTATTACGTTTTTATTTTATTTGAAAATAATTCAATTCGGATTTGCATGGTAAATATCTTCCGTTCTAAAAATATTCTTCCGTAAAATTGTGAATTTGGCAAGAGAGATGTGAGATATCACAATCATCCAAGCGCAGAGAATTGTCAAAAGGAGTTTCTGGGAAACATGCAGATTAGTTTCGGTATGCGGAACTCAGATAATAACATGGTATATTTCACGAGTGAGAAAGTAAAAAAAAAATGACAGAATGATTCGTCTTAGATAACCGACCTATATTTTAGTGATAGCATTACATAAAGAGGGTAGCCTAGTTTAGCCAAACCTGAACCAGACGTTCTTAAAAAAACAACAACAATAAATCGAACGATAACCTGATAACCAAAGACAACCCAGAAGACTGATACTACAGAAATGAAACACTTGAAGTTAAACAACAGCCATAATATCACAAGTTTTATTTAGTCAAACGATTTCAACGTTCATTTGGCTAGTACACCTGATGCTATCTTCGTATATATTAGCTTTGTTATAAAAGTTTCTGACAGTTTTACGTTCTTTCCCAAAACCTATTTTCTTGCGTACAAATAAAAGTATATCATAACTACGATTATTGCCCTAAATAATAGTGCTGAACTTTACTCGCCTTCTTCAATCTGTTATGATTTACTATTTATGATCAGCTGTATGAACAGCGCAAGTCTGCTTTAGTCACTTCATTACCGAGACACTGCGTTTAACGAGAATCTCATGCAAATTGTTCTTTGCAGGACGAATTTCCTTTGCAATTAAAACGTATTTCCTACCACCATTTACCAGCAAAGCTGCAGAACGTGGTGTAGCTGTCGCTAAAACTCTTAAATTCTGATGTATGACCATTGAAATTGCCTTTGTATAGAGTCTCGTACTCAACATTTATCATGTCGAATCTAGCGCCCAAGTCCCACCGCCGACATGTCCCGCGAACAAAGCTTCTTATTTAACGACGCTGTATTATTGAAGACTAGCTATAACCCGCACTACTTCGTGCTATTTTCCTTTTATTACAATAAAACCGGTCGAGTAGTTATAGTTGTTGGGGGGAGTTATGACAACGTATTTATTGTTACTTATTTTTTATAGTTCAAGATCATTGTTAATACATAATAATAAAGCTTTTTTGTAGTTTTATAGCTTAGTAACAAAAGTAGCGTAAATATCTTTGCTAGAACATGTTACAATTTTTGAATTTTTTTTCTAGTATGTTTTTGTAGATCACAAGCTAAGATTTACTTTCCGTGACAGTCTGGGATAGGTTGATGCTCCAGGCAGGCTAGGGGCTAGCCTACATATGAGGATACGAGCCCATCGCCTAGGAAGCACCACATTAACCCGTTTCCCGGTAAACAGCGCAACAACGAAAATAGAACTAGTGTATCTAACATAGTCTGACAATTCCAGTTTAGGTTTTGACGTCGAAAGCCAAAACTCATCAACACCACGGAGATAAGTATTTCCGATATAAAGTATCGAAGCTCTGAAAAGAATTTGAGGAGAGCAATCATCTTATGTTCCAATCAATGAAATCCAATGATACCCCGAAAAATCCAATAAGACCTCCCCAATCTTGAACCTTCAAATCAGTAACGGATACCTAACGAAGACAATGCTTAACTGTAGGATCGAATATAAATTCCATCGCGTTTCAATTCATCTACTTCGGAACAATGACTGGGCTGTGATCCAATTAAAATTAGATTTTAGTTTGCTAGGAAACAATTAAATGAGAGATGGCAGTTTCCTATTGCTTCTGTTACACAAGTTGAATTCAAATCAATTATTGAAAGGGTCTACGTAGTTTACGGTCAGAACTTTAGCAAAGGATTCCGTAAGGAGATGTCAGTTGAAATCAAGTTCGGATTACTATGCAGCTGGAGTGAGTTAGACATCAACTGTAGGCATGTTGAATTAGTTTATGCGGTACAGTTGCTGACTCTCAAGCGCCTTATCCACTTGAATTACTCTAGCGTAAAGTGGTGATTCTTCTTGAAAGACAGAGGTCACCAGTAGATTACATTTTCTGAAAAAATACCTACTACAGGTACCAAGTCGACTTCTTTCTGTAAAACGCTTGACTTGTGTTTGATAAGTTCTCCGTCTTTTGTGAAAATCTAAGGAGCAGTGACGATTTCCGACATCACAAAGAAACTATTTCAATTCAAGTTCCACGATTTCAACTGGCAAACTAATCTCGAAGTGCATTTGAGGCGAAGGCAAACGCAGTATCTGAGCTTAGGTCAGCATTCAGCCCATTTGTGTCCCACAATCTAAAGTCATTAGCGGTTGATTAATGAGTCGACGACTGGAGATTATGCGCTAATTCCGCAAAAAAACATTCTATCTCAAACGAAAATAAGCGTCGTTTCGTCCAAGTCGTTTTTTTTTTCAAACTTTAAAATTTTATAACCGGGAAAAGTTGAGAGTTTGTTCTCTATGCTTAATTTAAAGGATGGTGAGTGTTGGCTGAATATTAAACAGCTGAAATTAACTTCTGAGAATGAATTACGTTTGTTTTACGTCAGTAATAAAACTTACGTGGTTGTACTTTTTAATTCTCACGAAGAGTTATTTGCCTTCACGTTGGACTTTTTTATGTCGAGTGCCGTTGTTATAAAAGCGAAAAAAAAATTGTCACTATTTTGTCGAAACTGCCCTCCACTGGACACGAGAATTTCGCGATATTTATTATATTTTTAGTCAGAACCGGGGGAAACAGGCTCAAAATAATTGATTGATAGACAACGTAGGCTGCAGAATGGGCGGAAAAGTTTGAATAATTACTGCAGTTGGTATTCAAAATAAATAGACTAACGTGTAATAGTAGAATCCAAATAGCAGCAATTTTTTTGATCGCAAAGTACTCTCTAACGCTTCGCATTATGAGTCGTGCAATAGAATTGTTGAAGCTATATTTAATATAAGTGATGAAATTAGTCGATACTTTTCTGAACCCGAATGAACTGACGTCAATGAGGGAACAGCAATAAAGGTACGTCAGTCTATTGTAAAATCAATAATTTTATGCAACCAATAACTGGGTACGTATACTCCATTTGAAATAAAGTTAGACATTTAAACAAACCTTTTTTAGAGCCCGTTCAACCGATTCTGAATTCTATACCGTAAGCATAAGGATGGCATTAAAAACAAAAAGTGGTTACAACACCAACTGTTTACTGCAGCTGCCATTTGCCATGCCATTGCCAACGCTATACAAGTCAAAATCGGTTAAACGGCCTGTAAAAATGGTCCCTCTCACAGAGAGGAGACCTGTGTCCCAGCAGTGGGAACATTAATAGGCTGATGATGATGATGATAGAAAACTTCCTTATTCTGTCTCAATTAATATGTTCCTCACGTGTTACACGATCTGTGCCATAACAAAACCAATAAAAAACAAGCGGAAATATAACCCTAAAAATATTTAAAAGTGCATGCGACCCCACGTACCCGCAAAACTGAAATTTTAAACAATAAAAAAGTAGTTTAGAACCGGGACGTAACGTGCACACTTCTCAACTCGTTCCTTTAATGCAACGGAGACATGAGAACCCAGCATATGACGTACTTCAAGATATATTTCTCGTAAACGTGTTACAACCAGACGCTGCTTGGAATTTTTTAACATCATCTCTCTCCTATTCTTTCGTCGCGTGCCCGATATGACAAACTTTAAACTGTTCGTGAGAATGCAAAGTAGGGCTCTATGCTTTCATGTAATACCTACATTTGAAGAGAAGAAAATGTATTGAATTGAAGGAATATAAATCAAATATTGAACAGAGTTCTGAACAAAATTGTGCTATCCTTTCATTTTCAAGAATAACATGATTACTTTCGTTTGAAAATTGGATGATTACCTTATTCAAAGCCAGCGTTCCGAAAGCTTGTTGGCCGCCTTTCAATTCCCACAAAAACCTACAAACACGCCCCATTAATTTTCCGGAAAGAACTAGGTTAAGGAAAAACTGGAACTGTGCTATTCGCACAAGACTGCACCATTTTTTGTTCGTTCTAATTGATCGATCGTTTAGAACCTACTGAAGATTTCGGGGAGGTATTTCTGCAATATTGCTGTCTAGGAACGAATGTACATAACCTAATTGGTGAAACGTGAATATCATATCTTCATATCTTAAATGTTTTATGACCAAATGTTAGAACCTAATTAGCTTCTAAATTCACTTAATAGGTCCGATCGAAACAGATTCTATTAATAACATCAATAGCATGAGTGCATAATCAATTAATCAGTCTATAATATTCCCACTGCTGGGACACAGGTCTCCGCACTCCGAGAGGGAGGGGGTTGTAATCTACCACGCGGGCCCAGTGCGGGTTGTTAGATGATTTCACATGTCTTCGACTTTTTGGTTCTAGGACATGCCGGTTTCCTCATGCCGGTTTCCTCATGCCTGTTTCCTCACTATGTTTTCCTTCAAAGCAGTGGTGATGAAATTATTTACTCAAAGTAAAGCGCCTGTCTGGTTTCGAACATACAACCTACAACTAGTAAGTCAGGGCCATTACTTCTGGGCCACCACTGCTTTATATTAGCATAAATACTTCCTATCAATAAGTTCTATCTTCCAAAATATGGTTTCAAAGAAATTACTACCAAAAGCTGTTAAAACTTCGAATCGCTTGTTCAAATACAGTTCTAACATCACACAAAATGGCTGGAACACGGGGCGAGTAAACATTTAATAACATCAAATGATATAGCTCCCAAACTTGATCCCATTCATTAAATGAAATAGGGTTGACACTTCGGAAAGTTTGTCGAGATAAATTATATTTGAGGGCGACGAGTGCAGTATTCATTAATAATGTGTTAAGTTTCGCGGCATGTGGGGACAGGAAGGGTTGCGTTGGATAGTTTGCAGGAACCGCCAATCTTTTGTTGAATAGGAAAAAAACAATGAGGCTCGTGTTGTAAGATTATTTGGTTATTAATCAGTAGAAGCACATACGCACATTATTATAGATTTAGTTGTGTATATAATATTAAATTACTGTTTTCTTACAGGCTAATGTTATATTTTCTTGTAAGAAAAAATAGTGTATTTTGCAACTAATGAATAAAGGACGGATTTAAAGCGAGGGCCATAGATGAATCACGATCAAGTGAAGGATTCTAACGACTGAATCACGACCGTAGGGAGTGATTCATGATGATTGAATCACGAGCGCAGCGAGTGATTCAAGTGTTAGAATCCTGAGCGACGCGAGTGATTCATGGCCCTCGATATAAATCCGTTTTATTCAAGAGTTGCATACTATACTTTATACCATGACTACGAGAAAAAAAAAGATTTAAGCGAAAATAGACATTTAATAAAAGGTTAACACGTTCAGTGTCGGGAGCCCTCCTGGAGGGTTCACCTACTTGGATATGGGATGTCGGGAGCCCTCCTGGAGGGTTCACCTACATGGATATGGGATGTCGGGAGCCCTCGCGGAGGGCTCATTTTAAATGTAGACATTCAGTGTCGGGAGCCCTCCTGGAGGGTTCACCTACTTGGATATGGGATGTCGAGAGCCCTCGCGGAGGGCTCATTTTAAATGTAGACATTCAGGGTCGGGAGCCCTCCTAGAGGGTTCACCTACTTGGATATGGGATGTCGGGAGCCCTCGCGGAGGGCTCATTTTAAATGTAGACATTCAGTGTCGGGAGCCCTCCTGGAGGGTTCACCTACTTGGATATGGGATGTCGAGAGCCCTCGCGGAGGGCTCATTTTAAATGTAGACGTTCAGTGTCGGGAGC
Source organism: Conistra vaccinii (assembly GCA_948150665.1). Lineage (NCBI taxonomy): Eukaryota > Metazoa > Arthropoda > Insecta > Lepidoptera > Noctuidae > Conistra > Conistra vaccinii. The sequence goes on from OX411328.1 coordinate 6,374,368, forward strand.
CCTCCTGGAGGGTTCACCTACTTGGATATGGAATGCCGGGAACCCTCGCGGAGGGCTCATTTTAAATGTAGACGTTCAGTGTCGGGAGCCCTCCTGGAGGGTTCACCTACTTGGGTATGGGATGCCGGGAGCCCTCGTGGACGTTGGAAGTGAAACCTCCCGGAGGTTTCACTTCCAACTACGAATAATAAAAGTCATAGACTTTTATGGCGGAATGATGAGTTATGAGTTCTATGAAAATGGGTGGAGTCGAAAGTGTTAAGGAGGTTGTATAGCATTGAGATACGAGATCGAATACATTGGTGTGTTCTAAATTCAAACACCAAAATAGTGATTAAAAGAGCTTTTTATTCACTGTTTTCAGTGAATAAAATAAGCTTTTTAGAGGGGGAATGGTATAAACAAAATTACCTACCCGTTGTTGCAGGGACTTTAGCTTTAGTTAAACTGTACTGTCTGTTAGTTTTACGACACAAAATTTTCATTAAAATGATAAGTATTCTAAGGGCCTTATCACACTAGTGATTTGGAGCGATTTATCAGCGAGGCGATTGTTCAACGTTCTCGCTGCGTCAGCGTAGCGAGCACGCCACATGTACGCAACATGATCGCCGTGTTTGCGTAACGAGAGCGATTGACGTGAGTGTACAAGAGAGAACGAGATAAGAGAGTGTTTTGTTAAAACGCGGCATACGGTTAGGTCGCTTTGCAACCGCGGAGAGCACATTCACAAATTGCTACGCTGGAAACACGCAGTCAAATCGTCAGTGTGATAACGCTAGAAAATCTGTAACTTTCATAAACTGTTTACTTTATACTCAAGATAACGACATACATAACATAACCTAACTTTATACTGTCTAGCTAGTTACTTAATAGGTACCTCGTATAAACGCAAAACGAATGAAGAATAGCTACGTACCCGCATAAATCACAATCTCGAATATTATTTCGTTCGCGTATTGTAATTCAATTGAATGAGCCATTTCGTGCGAACATCTGCTTTACAACACGGCACAGATAATGTACTAACATTACATTATATCACGGTAATATATTTGGGTACTTTATCAAAGCAGGATTGAGGGAGCTTTACCTGCACGGAGAATAGATTCCATGTACAACCATTGAATGTATCCCTGTATTTTCTGTGTCCACCACAAAGACCGGAGGGACTATTGGAAACAAGAAGGTGGTATTTGGACGAATGACGTCATTTCTATGTTCTTGCAATCTTGCTCAAAAATAGGTACCTCAGTACTTTTGTTTTTCCTTGTTGATATATCTGTCACCGTAAGATTGCGAGAACTGTTAGTTTATGATCTATCGGTATTATTTCCGTTAGATTATAAACTGCCGAAAATTTGTGAAGTGGGTAAGGTTAGATTAGAAATGTGGCCAAACGCGCGCGAGCCAAGCGAGCGAAGCGAGCGGTGCCGCGGCAGCAGCCAGCGAGCCACGGCAAGCGCTACTTCTAAGTTGCTCGCAGCTAGGCAGAGTATTAGTATTAGCGCAAGTTGCTTTACGTCGCAAGCAAGTTTAATACCAACTTCACAATTTGTCGGATTCCCTTAGATCAGTGGTCAGCAAACTCATTAGTCAATAGAGCCAAATATCAATACTATAACGATTAAGTTTTCTTATGAGAGCCAATCCTTTCTGTGTGTCATCCTCTCAATGCACTTTTCTTGATCCGTAACACTCACATCCCCTTTCACCCCTAAAATTAGCTTCCTAAAATTAACTTGCTAAGAAATAGGATGCCTTCGTCATTATCATCATATCGGCTCATAATAATATGATGAAGGCATCATAATTGTTAACAAGTTAACCTTGGAAAACTTTGAAAGGTAGGTACCGTACAATAAATGGTTAATTTTCGCACTCATCGATATTTGTACAGAGGCACACTCTATAGGCCTAAGATCCACGAATTGCCGACCACTGCCTTAGATAGATCGAACCATCGAAAAATAATGCGTTAGTTGTACATAAATGGTTTGTTGCAGTTCACAATTTTTAACTAAATAACGAACATTCTTTTTTTACTTAACTACCGATGTTCATAATTATATGGTGACATATCTACACTCACAAAAAGACTTACTTAAAAATCTAGATTAATAAGAAATAATTCATATTAAATTAATTAATCAAAGCTAAAGGTCAAGAGTTTTGGGTCACGTCGTTCTTATAATTTAGTGCCAGTAAGTGAAGTACCTAATCAGAAATATTTAATTTGGATTCACTACCATGTTGAAGCAAGTATCGAATTTCATCCTGTTGCGAAAAAACGAGTACTTCCACTTTGGCCCACCAGGCTGCCCCACTAGTGTGGACAGATCATGGTGGACTTTAGTATGGATTATCATAATTAAAGCGTATATAAAATTTCTGTCTGCACTGTAGATCGTTGAGGAGTTCCCTCGCCTGGGCCTGAAGCCAATCCTGGGTGCATCAGGTTGGAAGTTAGAACGGACTATGATAATTAAAGCGTATATAAAATTTCGTGTTTGTATTGTTGAGCCTTGAGGAGTTCCTTCGTCTGGAGCCAATCCTGGGTGGCCAATCAGGTCATGCTTATCAAAAAAATGCATTGTCTTCGAAACTGAACCAATATGTAAAATATCAACTCCGTAGGATATGAGGAAGTGGTTTTACTTCAGCTTGCAATATTTGTCCTAAACAAGCATACATACATTGCAAGTTGAATAAAAGCTTTTAAATACAATAAGCTTTATTTAGAGTGAGTGCTGCAACTCTGGCATACGATTTTAGTTTGGAATAGAGAACGAATCGCTCTAGGTAGTAGGACTGTACTTACTCCACACTTTTACTGGCTTGAGTTTACGAGGTGGCGCCAGCGCTCAGCTGTTCCACGACTTCTGAGCGATTTTTATCACACAGTATAAATAAAAGCACGAAATATCTTTTAAAATTTATTTTTATTTATCGCAACCAGTTTTTAAAGTAAAGTAATCCCTGGCTACAGATCCGGACGAAGCTAAAACAAGGTTCAAGAAACTATTCAACGACTGTAGCTCTGCTGTGCAAAATCCTCTGCTATTTACAGTTATAAATCCAAATCTATCCAAATACCTCTCGCTTTTAGTGTTACGGACTGGCCATAGGGGAAACATATTCTTTTACACAATAAAATCTAGACTGATACGAATGTACTGAATCGAAACAGGCATACGGACGCCATTCGGACGAATCAAAGGGACCGTAAGTGCATAGAGGTGTCAATAGAATGGATTCGCGGGAGAAAAGAAATAAAAACATCCTGAGAGTGCCCGGATCATGCCCCAGTTGCGTACGAGCGCTATATTAAAATGCTAGGACTCGGAAATTGAGACTTAGTTCAAGTTTTTTTTATGAGCCAATTTCCTGATAAACCGAGTGCAGAGAAACAATAGTTTATTATCTCCTTGCCTGTTTCAGCGAAGGAAATTAATTCATCGTCCGCGATTTTACAAAGCTTGTTGTTTATCAGAAAAGTTGCGTAGCTTCTGTTTAGTTATACGAACAAAGGCAAATATGTAAATATAATTTTAACTTAGCAACTAAATTGTCTTCTATTTCCAAGGACTATTCATGGAACGTCTACAATTTTCTTAAAGACAAACACACTCTTTATAATGAAGCAGAAGCGCAGACGAAACTCGTTTCGCTCCGTACTTTCAAAGCACTCAATAGATTTTGCGTAAATTATCCAACATCTTACAGGTATATTCGATACTGGTGTAAAATTTTACGACGTTCTTTTATGACAACAAAGAAAAAGGAACCAATATTTAGATTCAGAGCCACAAGCTAGACTTTTATCTACATTTCAGTAGCAGTCGTGCTACCATGAATTTTGAAGAACGCGGTCCCAGTTTTGCTTTTGTTGTATTTTGTACGAGAACAGGGTTACAAATGCTGGTTTACTTTAAAATACTGAAAGCCAGATCCATTACATAGGATTTATTACTTGGTGGGGCTTAGGATTTAACCACAAGCCATCTAAATGTTGCATTTTCATGTAATACCCTTAGAAGCATGTGTAGCTTTGCAGTGGGATAAACGACGACGCAGAGATGGAACAACACATTAATGACCCCGACACACTCTTCACTCCCGATTTCGATCTCACACGTTCTCACAGGCGTCATTCGTGAGATTGCGTAGGATGTTTCAAGTATGTTTCCAATTTAAGTTTTTCAGCAACATACATAATTTATAATGATAACCTTAGGGTGAATTTATTTACCACAATTTTCTTATTATAAAATCAAAGGTGTCAAGGAAAGAAACATTACTCTAGAAGAGACAAAACACCATCGGTCTCGAATCTCGACCACCCCATAAGATTATCGAAAATACGGCCAGGTTCACCGTAAAGGGAAAAACTATAAATACGAACACCCTCGAAAATAAACGTAAAGTTTCATCCTCCATCCTCCAATCTTGTACAATGCATACAAAATCCTGTTCGTAGTCTCATCGTGAATAAGTAACACAAGACACCTATGGAGCTTGTCCGTCGTTGTGAGTTATCGTGGTGACCCCACTAAAACATGCAGATGACGAGTTACCGTGTATATAGTATGAAACTTTTACAAGGGTAAGTAAATATTGTACTGTACAAGGTATGATTTGATACAATTATGCGTATTTGTTTCGCGCGTGTTTATATATAAATATTTTTTGGGTCTTTAGGAAGCCTTTTTTTGGTTCCAGATATTTTTATAAGATATTTCTATGACCTGTTGTTACGTGGATAGTTTGCCTACAAAAAATTAACGGTTCAATTAACATAGTGCATAATGCACTTTATGAGAAGGTCACCCTAAATTGTATGTTAATTTGCATTAATATTCTGAAACAGTAAGGCATACAATCAAAATGGAATTTCAGTAGGTAGATGATTTATTGGATATTTTTCTTTCCATTACAAGACAGTAACGTAATTGTAATACTTTCGCTCGATAATTTTTTTATTCGAATTTGATGTCTTTTTAGGGTCCCTAGCCAAATGGCAAAAAACGGAACCCTTACTTATAGTTTCACACAGCCACTTATTTCCGAAACTATAAGAACTATACTGTTGAAACTTGGTAAGTAGATGTATTCTGTGAACCGCATTAAGATTTTTACACAAACATAGAAAAAAAAACAATAAATTATGGGGGTTCCCCATACTTCGAACTGAAACTCAAATTTTTTTTTTCATCAAACCCATACGTGTGTGGAATCTATGGATAGGTGTTCAAAAATGATATTGAGGTTTCTAATATCATTTTTCTCTAAACTGAATAGTTTTCGCGAGAGACACTTCCAAAGTGGTAAAATGTGTGTCCCCCCCCTGTAACTTCTAAAATAAGAGAATGATAAAACTAAAAAAAATATATGATGTACATTACCATGTAAACTTCCACCGAAAATTGGTTTGAACGAGATCTAGTAAGTAGTTTTTTTTTTAATACGTCATAAATCGTAAACCGCAATTTACCTTTAACGAACTACAAGAACTTTTATATTATGTTACTTGCTGCTACGGAACCCTTCATGGGCGAGTCCGACTCGCACTTGGTCGGTATATTTAAAGATTATTTAATTAAAATCAAGATTACTCGACTATGCCAAAAATAAGTATTCACAGTAATTAAATATCGTTTATTATCCACCATTAAGATATTTTTTCTCTAGATCAATTATTACTTTAGTTATAAATAAGACACGGCAAGTCTCAATGACTTGCGCCATTTAGTTCCGTGCTTGAACACGGTCAAAGAGCGCACGCGATATTCAACTTTATTACTGATATTTTAGCACATAGTGGAGTGACGGGGTGCATGGGGGCGGGGCTTGCGTGGAAATTGTCTTTAGAGTGCCTGGTCTCAAATAGCGACGCCATGGAAACATTGATGTTATTCCAATGCGCTACGTAAAATTGTTCCTAGATATTCTAAAGTGAAAGATGTACTCAATAAATATGCTTTACGATCCTTACATAACAACAAACAAATTGCTCTCCCAAAAGCAAGACATTCAATTTCAAAACCTCAAAACAAATAAAAGTTTTACAACAAACCAGCGCACAGTGTATCAAGTTTATTTCCAAAATAAAGACAACTCTATCATCTAGTCTATGGATAGTTACCTCCGGGACTCGTTGTTTATGCCCTCAAGTTATAAACAACGAAGGATATGGATATTGAATTTTGTTTGAATAAGACCTTGTTGTGTATTCAGAACACGTGTGTTCTAATAAAACTTTTGTAAGGGCCTTAGCAGACCAGCTGCTTTGGCATAGGCGCGGCTGATCAGCGATTTAATCGCTTTTAAGAAGGTTGATACAAGACCTGAGCTTCAACCCCAGCATACTTTCAGCATCAGCAATCATTGAATAAGTCACTTTTCAGAAGCTCGTTACAGCGACTGACAAATAGAAAACAGGGAGGAAACAATAAAATTTTGATACCGTGCTCGAACGCAGCGAGTCGTCAAAACGCGATATCGAAGTTATCGCTGAAATGCGCCATGTTGCTATCGTTGCTGCTACCGAACACAGATAGTCACCCAAATGTAATGCAGCATTAATGATGGTAAAATCGCCGGTCGTCGTTGCTAAAAGTAGCAGTCTGGTAACGCCCGAATAAAACTTTTGCAAGGGAATGAAATATTTTGTAAATATACGTTAGGTCGATAAAATTGGTTGCCTTTGTACAGCGATTTTGCGGTGGACGTGATGTGGAGGTAAAGTGTGAGTTGTGCGAAGGTATTTATCGTTTATTTGAGGGTAGGATGTAAGCAGGACTTCTCTTTGTGAGGTTATTGGGCTGATGTTGGGTATACTTTTGTCGGGAAACATTCTTTGTATTGGATATCCTTATGAGGGTGCGTTGTCTTGTCATTTATTTGTTCGGTAGCTGTAATTTGGCGGTGCTGTGAGTTTGTCAAACATTGGATTACCTAGTTGTTATGTCGTAATTTTAAATTATAAAAATACAGTCTTTGTGATGTACGAGTACGATACTCTTTTATTATATTTAAAAGGTTTATTTAGTCAGTTTGAAAAAGTTCTAAATAATTATCAAGAAGTGTCAAAGTAAGAAGACATGTCGTGACTCGTGTCCCTTACCGGGTACAGTTTGAAAGCATTTATCTTGTCTTATTTTTCTTCTCTCTCGGTAAACGACAGTGAAATCAAGCTATTGTAAAAATATAAACGCGATCTGCAAGGACCCACGTCATCCTTGCAAATCGGGTATCGCTACTCGTTGCAACACAGATAACATAATCCGACCTTGATATGAAACGAGCAAGCAGTCTCTTGATGTCGTGTATCGCCGATGCAATAGCAGGTGTAGCAGCAGTGTGTCCCGGTTCTGTGTCGCAGTCGTGTGGCTGCTTCCAAGCATTGGTGACATCGCTGGCGACATCACTACCGACATCGTTGGCGACATCTCTGGCGGCCCTGGTTACGACCACCGTGCTAGCAATGCGGTCGTATATCGAATGCGTCAGTCGTTCTGTACTGCCACTTACCTTGATCTGAGGCAGAGCAAGCAGTCTCCGCATCTCGTGTATGGCCTCGGCCGTGGCCGGCGTGGCGGCGGCGGGCCCGGGGCCGCCGTGGCGCGGGCGCGCGGCCGCCTCGAGCGCCTGGCGACAGCGCTGGCGGCCCTCGGCGGCGGGCGCGCGGCCGCTGGTGACGACGACCGTGCTCGCTATGCGGTCGTATACCTAGCGGAAAAATACGTAATTATAATTCAGAATCTGAGTTATGTTTCAAGTTTTGGAAAACAAAACTCATACATTACGAAATTCAAATTCCATTGCAACCAATTTTTTAAATTGCTTTGAATGAAATAAATCGAATCGGGGGAGTCGGCCACAGGTGCGTCGACCACTGGGGGCGTAAGCCACGGACCCCTTTTTATTACCTCGTCCGCGTGAAAGTCACCTATTCCAGAAACATTCTAAGGCATTCGGTAATAGTTCAGCTTTCTATTAAAGAAATAATTTTTGAAATCGTATCACAACTTCCAGAGATACATCTTACAAAATTTTACCTCTTTATAATATTAGTTTGGATAGTCAAAACTCAACGTAGAATGATAAAATAGATAATTGAAAAAAGACAATTTAAATGTCAATTATATCAAACAATCTACTAAACCTTTTCCCAACTATGTTGGGGTTGGCTTCCTGTCTAACCGGATGCAGCTGAATACCAGCATTTTACATGGAGCGACTACCTATCTAACCTACATAACCCTGCTTACTGGATAATACGATACCCCTTAGTAAGTCACTGGTTGTCAGACTTGGGCTTCTGACTTCCCATAACGATTTTCAAAAATCTCTGAATGACAGCCAGAACCAACGGCTTAACGTGCTTTCCGAGGCACGGAGGGGTCTCAATGGTGTAATGTGTAGTGTAATGGATCACCCATCCACGAACCAACCGCGACAAACGTAGCCACAATCGTACCTTCAATCTACCGGAGCGGCTGCATCATATAAATTTCCGAATTCAAATGCAGGAGTTAATAAAAGCGCACATTGGGCCACTAGCTACCGCGTTCGCTCTGGTGACACTATGAGCAGCTAAAGAGAGTAGAAATGTTGTTGACAGCGCACTCTGTTTTATTTTTTTGGAAATATTTGATGGAGCTACAGCTTTCGTTCTTGTACTGACAGCAAGCCACATAAATTCCTGACATATGGCGTTACGTTGTATAAAAAAGTTACTTAGTTTTCACTTCTATCGGCAGTCTCCAAAGACTGCCCGATGTTTTTTTTTTATGTTTAAATTTTTTTGACAAAATTTTCCGAATAAACAATTTCATTTCATTTCATTTAATTACAAGATATATTTTCTTGTTTAGCTTACGTCCAAGAAAGCTCGAAGCTGCAGGTCGTCAAGTACGCCATGGAACAGATCCGGGTCCATGACCGTAGGACCATCTTGCAGCACTGCGACATCGTCCAAGGATTCGACGATCAGACTTATAGCTGTAACAAACATTTATAATTATAGGAATTATCATTACAAGATATCCTACAAAATACAAAGTTTTTTTTTTGAAGTGATGACTACTAGCGGCGTTGTGCACTTTTTTTGGGATGGGTAAAAAATGTTTAACTCGCGTCAGAACGTGCTGTAAGATCCGTTGCCTGGCAACCGACTAAGTAAATATCAAAATAAATGGTCTTTGACATTACGTAAAGATTGCGAGGTAAGAAATTTTACAGATATTGATGGGTAAAAAAAGCAGTCAAAATATACTTCATGAAAAGTGTTCAAATAAATTGTTTATTTTTGTTTTTTAACAATATTTGGGTTGATCGATAGGAAACTCGCAACACAACCCTAATCATTACGTATTTTGAAAATAAATAAATATACTACTACTACTACTAATGAATATTGTATTTAACCACATAAATTATAGTACTTTTATACTGATAAATAAAGCAATTCCCTAACCATTCCAAAATATTCAAAAATGCACAACGTTAATGTTGCTTGAGACTGTTTGTACTCATATTAATGTTAGGCGCTAAGGATACCAACCCTAAATGTAGTCAATTTTTTAATGCTAAACAGAACCATGTCGCGTGGTACCTGAAAATCCTTAAGATCTCTTCAGGATTTTCATTACACAAAATAGAACCAAGCCACATGGTTCTGGTTAATCATAAGTATTTTAAAGTTATTTAAAGTAATCTACCTACGTAAGTAGGTTCGTAAAACCTAAACATATTGTAATAAAGCACCAACCCACAAAACAGTAATTTTGCAATAAAGAACTCTCAGGTTTTTGATCTAAAACAGATACTACATCTAACAAAAATCCAAATAATATAGTTGTCCTATAACGTCAACAATACTAACCTTAACGTTGTAAAGTTTTTTATCTCAAATAACTTACTTATTTATTTCTACACACTTTTGAAACAAAAATCTTTTTATCTCAAAAGTTCCTTTTTGTGGGTTGGTTTTAGTTTGCATAACAAAGTCCAATTGACGAAAATAAAATATACATTAAAAAAAAGGAACATACATACAGACGAACATAAAAGCGAGGAGCTCGGAAATCGGAAATCGGTTAACAAATAAATCAAACGACAATTTAGTTTGAAACCATTAGATACTAATGCCATCTTTAGAAGGATACCGTTATATCTAGTTGTTTCATAAAGTGTTTCTAGATGGCGCTTACTTAAGATAATTTTGAGTGTAAATTAGCGCCATCTTGAGGCACTTTTAGGTAAATACAAATTCTGTGTTTTGGTTCCGCATACGCTCATTTGGCGCTACAGAATTTTCGTAACACTTGATGGCGACACAATAACAAGTTCATCGTCGCGACTTTGAACTTGTTATGATACGGGCAGTGTTGCCAACTACACCGTAATTACGTTAAAAACACCGTATCCAGCATTGATTCACCTTTACATTCTTATTTTTATGCCGTATCATAGTAACATTCTAATTAGCAGTGAACTAGGAGAAATTCTCCAACCATACATAATAGTTTGAACCAATTTAATACGTACAAATTGCGAGTGGCCTAATTGACAGACTTCTTAACCTTTTTTATTACCCACTATCTTTATTCGGGAAATGTACTTAAAAAAGCGGAAAAAGTTGTCGAGTTTCTGCCATCAGAAGACTTGCTTAGGAGACATAAAACTGAAATGTCAAAAAATTATCATGTCAAATTCTGACTTATTAAATAGTATGGGTATTTTTTTTTTTAAAACCTTGTACTTTCAAATCTACCGTATTAAAAAATCTACCGTATTTATAAACTGGTAACACCGTAATCCATTATTTGGAGTTGGCAACACTGGATACGGGGAACTGTCAAAGCCATTAGTTTTGAGAAAGAGATGGAGTTATACAGGATGTATAGCACCATCCCTTTCTCGTACAGCAACAATGATGAATAAGGCTGCCTGTTCATTGACACGGAGCCAGGCAGCGGAGCGGAGCAAAGGATTAAGGCTGCCTGTCCTCTGGAGCGGAGAGGAGAGCAGAGGAGCGGAGATGTGCCATTATTAACCAATCAAATCTAAACTCAGGGGCGGAGTCAAGATTCTATTGGTTAATTTTGGCACATCTCCGCTCCTCTCCTCTCCTCTCCGCTCCAGTGGACAGGCAGCCTAATGCGGAGCGGAGTTGTGGACTGTGCGGAGCTAGGCCGAGTTCACGCGACGAGTAATTTGAACCAGCTGCAATACCTCGCGGCCGGTTTTTTCCGCTTCCCCGCTCCGGTTGCTCGCTCCGCTTCCTGATTTTGTATAAATTTTTGACTAGTTCGCAAATCGGAGATTTTATGCAATTCCATTGGTTAATATTAGCACAACTCCGCTCCGCTCCTCTCCTCTCCGCTCCAGTGACAGTCAGCCTTAGAGCCATAATCAATTAACTTGCCAAGCCTTTGCCCAACTATGTTGGGGTCAGCTTCCAGTCTAACCGGATGCAGCTCAATACCAGTAGGGTCCATAATATGAGGTGTAAAGGCATGCATTGTTCCGTTGCGAGAAAGTGATGGTGCTATAATACCTCCATTTCTTTTACGCACAACGAATATTTTAAAGGCGAAAGCGCCAGGGTAGCCCACGAAATTCTATTACTTGTTGAATTCTTAATATGTATTATAATTCTGTAAATACATATTTGTTACGGTCACGAACCATATTTAAATCAACATACAAGCTGACACTGACCTGCAAATTGCAACAAACGTAATAAAACTTGAATTTCGCGGGCTACCTTAGCGCATCCCGCTTACCTTGTTTTATCTTACCAGCTGAACTAGCCTCCTCCATCATGACAGCTCGTCTGGGCTGTTGCTCCTCGTCCTCTTCATCATCAGCGGTGGCGGCAGCCAGGATTGTGCCGCGGAGCCGGCGACGGCTGTTGAACTTCTTCAGTTCTTCCACTGTGCCCGCTAGGTGATTGCGGAGCTGCTTTTCACGGTCCTGGGGAGTATAATATTATTAATATTGAGTAGTAACAAATATCATAAGATGGTAAAATAGTTATTTATGCTACAAGTTATAAGTCGACACGAGTCGGAAATCATCTTACGCACGTGTATTAACGTTTTACTATGCATTGTACGTGGAAATGAAAAAGTGAGCGAGGCTTGCAGTAGTCGCATATGTGTGTAACCAGATGTTACACATCATATGCGACTACTGTAAGGCTATAATGGCTGACGTATATAAATGATAGAAACAACATTCATGACTTTGAGTTTTTGGCTTTGACTTTGACTAACTTTGAGTTTTTGACTTAGACTTATGACTTTAACTGACTAAATTTTTTTGATTTAGACCGACTGAGTTTTTTTACTTTGACTGACTGACTGACTTTGACTGACTTTGACTGACTTTGACTGACTTTGACTGACTTTGACTAACTTTGACTGACTTTGAAAAAACTAAACAGCACTAGAAAGTAAAAACTTTTTACAAAAAAAATTTAAACCGACTTCCAAAAAAAACCACTACAAAGTGAAAAATAACTTTAATTTCGAGAGTCGGTGTCTTTGTTTTTTAGTTTTCCTTTTTTGCCACCGACTTCCGAAATTAAAGTTATTTTTCACTTTGTAGTGGTTTTTTTTGGAAGTCGGTTTAAATTTTTTTTGTAAAAAGTTTTTATTTTTCACTTTTTAGTTGTGGTACCTACCCCACACAATATCCAATATCACTAACTGCAATAAATAACAGTGACAGGAAGTTATCATCATATCGTCCATATAAACTAAGTGGGAAAAATATGTATTATTGAAGCTAACTCAAAAACGATCTAAGCAAAGTTAATAAAATTTATATGGGACCACCTCAGGAGCTTACCCTTTCAAACAAAAAAATAATTTTCAAAATCGGTCCACAATTGGCGGAGATATCGGTGAACATACATAAAAAAAAAAAAAAAAAAAACATACATAAAGTCGAACATAGAACCTCCTCCTTTTTGGAAGTCGGTTAAAAAGCACTAGTGGAAAAAAGTAACACTTTCCGCACAAATTGGCTGCTTGGAAAACGCTCTATTCAAGCAAATGCATTGTAAATAATTTAATGTTTATACTAGGGATGCATCCGATACCGTTGCCGATATATCGGCGATACTCGAAGTTTGCCGATATATCGGTATCGGCGATATTTTTATGGCCGATTCAACAATACTTTTCAAATTTCGCGCTTTAAAAATGCAATGTAAACGCGCGTGTTGTCTCGTCTATTTCGTTGCAAACGAGGCAAGGACTAACTATGCTCGGGGAAACCTCGCGCTTTATTCAGTGTCTTGTTTCGCCCGCCCACTTTGTCCTCGCACCTTTTTTGAATTTTTTATTAATTTTAACCTTTTTTATTTAGTTAGCAGGACTAACTTCACACTATTTTTGTTCTTCTTATATTAATAAAAAAAATAACCTGACTGTTTTATTTATTTTACTTTCATTTTTGAATTCAATAAGCGTATCGGTATCGGTATCGGTATCGCCGATATTTTTATAACAGTATCGGTATCGTATCGGCAAAAAGGCGTATCGATGCATCCCTAGTTTATACATACTTTCGTATTATTTTTTTATATGTTTACTTACCTATTCTACATTTTTCATACATTTTACTTACTTTAAATTCGAAAGCTAATCTAGTTAAGAAAATAATTATGTCAAATTGTCTCATTAATAAATGAGACAATTTGACATAATTATTTTCAGATAAGAGTTATCTATTGAAAAATCAGCCCTTAGTCTATCGGTTCGCGTATTTAATCCAAAGTTTACCAAACAACGACGCAGAAATAATAAGTATCCACAGGTGCACTAGTGCTGACTGGCTTCTTTGAACTTTTTGCCACTATTCAATCTTCAATCTTCCTAGCCTTTTCCCAACTATCTTGGGGTCGGCTTCCAGTCTAACCGGATGCAGCTGAATACCAGTATTTTACATGGAGCGACTGCCTATCTGACCTCCACAACCCAGTAACTGGGTAATACGATACCCCTTGGTAAGACTGGTGTCAGACTTTCGGGCTTCTGACGACTCGTAACGACTGTCAAAGATCCACAAATGACAGCCACTAATATTAAGGTTAATTATTCATTGGCATCAATAAATCTTCTACTCTGAAATCCTTTCGGTCTGTAAGATGCATAATTATCTGGTATGGCTCGCTAATCCTTCCTGATCCTGAGGGCACGTTCTTCCTTACCATTACCGCGCCCCCCGGTCTACCCCCTGATATGCAATGGCCTCTGTAACTCCATGCAACATGAGGCTCCAGGGGCTAGTGCAAATCTTGGGGTTCATTCGATATATCGAGTCTGGTTAAACCACGCTGGGATCGGTGCATTTCATTCATTCATTCATACTCTGAAATCCTTTCGGTCTGTACGACCTAAGACAAAATCAATAAACGTACCCTTATCCAGCGATGATTGAGGACCTCCTGTATGTTGATCCTCTGAGTATGATCCACAGTTAACATTCGTTGCACCAGATCCTTAGCAGCGTCGCTGACGTCTTCCCAGAGAGGTGCGTCGAACTGCAAAAAAAAAGACAACATTGAATGTGCGTTGACGTTCTCAACAATGAATAATTATTTTCTTTCCATGGCTATTGTTTACAAAACAGACAGTTTAACAATAATGGGCAACAAGCTTCAACTTTCTGATTAACTCACTGACTTTTTGACAATTCAAAAGTGCCTGTCAATGGTTTAATAGAAATAAATACTTTGAGTTTGACTTCAATATTCATTGCTTTATTTAAGTTGTTGAGCAGACGAATATATCTAACATATGAAGCAATGGATTAGCAATTTCCTTCAAAATATTTCGGATTGTAATTGAAAGTGTGTTACGCAATTAGGGTGGTGTTTACTTTAGCAATCCTACCGGCGCCGACAAGCGGCCCCGACTAGGAGCAGTGGTGGCCCAGTGGCAACGGCCCCGACTTACGAGTTGTAAGTCGTGGGTTCGAACCCAAGCAGGCGCTTTACTTTGTGTAAATAATTTCATCACCACTGCACTCAAAACGGTGACAAAAAAATGGTGAGGAAACCGGCATGTCTTAGAACCTAAAATTATAAGACATGTGACATCTACCAACGCGCACTGGGCCCGCGTGGTAGATTACGGCCCACTCCCTCTCACAGAGGGGAGGCCTGTGTCCCAGAAGTGGGAACATTAATAGGCTGATTATGTATGTATGTTTAGTTACTTTAGCAATCCTATAAAGTAATCACCACTAAAGCAAAGCTCGAAAATATGGCCTACATTAGATATAATGAACATAATATTATAACACAGACTGAAATCTCCAAAATTTAGCATCAACTTACCCTCAAACGTCCTCGACATATAGCCTCAAACAGTCGCTCCTTAGTCCCAGTGAAGGGCAGATACCCGACGAGCAGAACGTGCAACAATATGCCTGCAGCCCACACATCGACTGGCTTGCCGTACAGCTGGCTGGAAACCACTTCCGGGGCCATGTAGTGAGGAGTTCCGATGCGACCTGGAAAATCTTTAAGTTAAGGTATGGTGGTTTATTTAAGTCATCATTTATGGTCAATTAAAGGTAGGAAAAACTCTGGTGGTACTAATTTTAGGTACTTTATGCTTTAAAATACTTTTTCATAAGTTTTAAAGAAGAGACAAATTACAAGTGTTGAGTCTCATCAAAGTGGTTGTAATACGAATAATATTGTTCAATCGTCGTTAACTATTCAAACTCAAAGCATTTATATCAAATAAATCAATTACAGATGCTTTTAAATTCTCAAGGAATACAAAAGTATTGTCACTTTTATTTAAAGGATACTTGCGTTAGCGCAACTTTTTTTTTTCAAAATCTATGATGGGAAAACCTTGTCTTTTCTCAATTGCATCGGGGTCGTCTTGGCTTTCAGTTTAACCGAGTTAAGCAGGTAGATTCTGGTAGATTTATCACTGAACCTACTTTTCTAAAACGGGTACCAACAGATTTTTAAAGTATTTTACAAGTACCTACATGGTGTGTGTGTATGTTAACATCAAAAGTTCACAGGGTTAGTAAAACAAAAAACATTTTGTTTATAATGTGAGACAGGGTTATTATTCTTTTATGTAAAAAATTACTTGCGACTGCGAAAATTGATGACAGTAGAATGAATTAGTGAGGTGAATAGTTTTAGAGAATTCTGAAAATGGAAGGACCACCTTCTCATCACACCTAGGACCACTCAGGTGCTCCATCAATCCCTACCTATTTGTTAAAGGGCCGATCCCACTGGTAGAAATCTAAAAATGAGCAATTAACTGCATTTTCATAAAAAATTGCTGAAGGATTTTTATGAGACCAACTTAAATTTACTACCTTTCAAATAAAAAATTAAACCATCGAAAGCGGATCTCATAAGGCGGAGATATCCAGTAGGGCTTTTTGCCCCTTTTGTAGGAAGTAGCCCTTCAATCAAAAATCCCCGACGACAAAAAACTATAAAGTCGTAAAACCTGTATAAGTACCAAGTTTTGTCCAGATTAGTTATAAAATACGACCTGTAGAGGAGTACCCGCCAACAAACTGACAGAGAAAAGTAAATTTTGCCAGACTTGAAGCAGAGACCGCTTCGCTCGCTCGGTCAAAAAAGAAGTAAAATTGGAAGGGCCGATGTCCGAATAGCCACTACTTTCCGAATAAATTCAAAAATGGAATAGAATTTGTATTTGTTTGTTTGTTTTTTTTTTGTTTGTATCTGCCAAGTAAGTTAATAGGAACTTAATCGAAGGTGGTGAAACAGGCCTTACAAACTAATAGTTCAGTTTGAAAATTATAATGATAGCAAACTTCAATAATGAAGATGAAAATCATCGCAGTAGCAAGTTTCCCGCCACCAAACAATAAAAAAGAAACGAGTAGGTACTTACTTACTAAAATAATTTATTTTCAAGTGTGATAAGAGATAAGTGCGTTAATAAGATTTATACAGGGTTAAGTGCAGAAATTAATTGACGGCGTGTTTTACTACGTACAAATTATACTAAATATTACAAGGATTTATTTATTTTATTTATAATCACATTTAATTTTATAAGAATAGGTAATTACATATACAGGGTTATTTGTAAAACACCAGCAACCTCTTAAGGGGTAATTATAGTCATCATTATGAACAACTTTTACTATGGGACCAAACCTGAAATCGCGAAAAAAAAATCTGCTGTTCAATACATTTTGACAAGATATGAGAACATAAAATGTACAGCAGCTGATTTTTTTTTCGCTGTTTCACATTTGGTCCCATAGTGAAAGTTGTTCATAATGATGAGTACAATGACCCCTTAAGAGGTTGCTGGTGATTTACAAATAACCCTGTATATCCTATTACTACTTTAAAGCTTGTGTGTTAAGCGTTGAGGACATTATACGGGTTAGTGACGTCATTTGTCACTTTATGACGCTACCGCTACCACAAACTACGTGAAAGTAGTACTAGTGATACAGCTTCACCGCCATACTCAACGAATGATCAATACGTCATCAGCTTCAAATTGGCTTTACTAACTCCTTACAATTGGTCAAAGCCAGAGATTTGAAGAGCAGTTTTAAGACAGTCTACTTTACTAACTTGTTACAGTTACGGTTTTAAGGCAGTCTAATTTACTAACTCCTTACAATTGGTCAACGCCAGAGATTCGAATAGCAGTTTTAAGACAGTCTACTTTACTAACTCGTTACAGTTACGGTTTTAAAACAGTCTAATTTACTAACTCCTTACAACTGGTCAACGCCAGAGATTTGAAGAGCAGTTTTAAGACTGTCTACTTTACTAACTTGTTACAGTTACGGTTTAAGACAGTCTAATTTACTAACTCCTTACAATTGGTCAACGCCAGAGATTTGAAGAGCAGTTTTAAGACAGTCTACTTTACTAACTTGTTACAGTTACGGTTTAAGACAGTCTAATTTACTAACTCCTTACAATTGGTCAAAGCCAGAGATTTGAAGAGCAGTTTTAAGACAGTCTACTTTACTAACTTGTTACAGTTACGGTTTTAAGGCAGTCTAATTTACTAACTCCTTACAATTGGTCAACGCCAGAGATTCGAAGAGCAGTTTTAAGACAGTCTACTTTACTAACTCGTTACAGTTACGGTTTTAAAACAGTCTAATTTACTAACTCCTTACAACTGGTCAACGCCAGAGATTTGAAGAGCAGTTTTAAGACTGTCTACTTTACTAACTTGTTACAGTTACGGTTTAAGACAGTCTAATTTACTAACTCCTTACAATTGGTCAACGCCAGAGATTTGAAGAGCAGTTTTAAGACAGTCTACTTTACTAACTTGTTACAGTTACGGTTTAAGACAGTCTAATTTACTAACTCCTTACAATTGGTCAAAGCCAGAGATTTGAAGAGCAGTTTTAAGACAGTCTACTTTACTAACTTGTTACAGTTACGGTTTTAAGGCAGTCTAATTTACTAACTCCTTACAATTGGTCAACGCCAGAGATTCGAAGAGCAGTTTTAAGACAGTCTACTTTACTAACTCGTTACAGTTACGGTTTTAAAACAGTCTAATTTACTAACTCCTTACAACTGGTCAACGCCAGAGATTTGAAGAGCAGTTTTAAGACAGTCTACTTTACTAACTTGTTACAGTTACGGTTTAAGACAGTCTAATTTACTAACTCCTTACAATTGGTCAACGCCAGAGATTTGAAGAGCAGTTTTAAGACAGTCTACTTTACTAACTCGTTACAGTTACGGTTTTAAAACAGTCTAATTTACTAACTCCTTACAACTGGTCAACGCCAGAGATTTAAAGGAGCGGAGCTTATGCCCCAAACTGCCATACAGTTTGGAACATAATTTAGATATAATGTCATCATTTTCAGTATTAGATTTTTCAGTATTGACAAAAAAGTGGTGCGATGAACCGCTGTAATTAGTAGATACACTGTGGTAGTAGCTTTAATTAACAAGTGGGCAACATCAACATTGGAACAGGGAACAATGATGAAAAACAAGGTGTTATGGACAAAAGGTGCCAATACGTAAAATCGGTTAATACGGTGATTGAAAGCGACATGTCTGTCGTATGAGACACATGGTGATATCACAAAGTTAGAAGGTATAGGTCAGTTATAACAATGCGCGATAAGTTGCTACGTTCTAACTAATATTGCCGGATAGAACAGTCTTTGCAGTCTTTTTAACAGACAGCTGTGCTGTTGGGGACTTTGTTGCGACACTTCTTCCTAGCTAAAGCACTAGGAAGTGGTGAAGTATGGGCGTTTTTGAGGGACTGTCGTTATGTAATTTTGACGTTCGAAAAGTGCTGATTCTCAGCCTAGTTTGAATAAATGACTTTTGGATTTGAATTTGTTTCTTGATAGCTATAACCTGCTATGTGTTAGCGTGTATAATATGAATCTGAAATGCGAGATAAGGTACCCAATGTAAAAAAAGTCTGATGGCTGAATTTCGGTACCTAATAAACTTGTACATAGGTATTATATTACTTGCAAGTTCAAATACCCAAAACTTTTACGGGTGAAACCCAGGCGTATTACTAGTTTTTAAATGCCAGCAAACTCGCGTGTAGTATTTTTTTCGGCGGAAATCTGCTCAGAAAAGACAGTTTAATATTAAATCTATAACAGACGTCTGTCGTATGAGTCTGACGAGATGTAACGAATACTTTAATAATAACATTCTCAAACGGCACATTCTCAAACTACTTTAGATCTATATAGTTTGCAATAGTTCAACAAATTGTAGGTTGAAGCCCCGTTTAGAGCAGAAACAATTATGAGCAAAAATCACGCAACTGTTTTCCGCAACATTGAATGTTACGAGATGTTCTAACGTTACCCATGAATACCGAACGTTAGCATGTTTCCCGCAACACAAAAAAAATGTTGCTGAAACAACGTTGTGCTACTATGTTTCACTAGTCCGTCAACAAGTAATAAAAAAAATATTAGACCCGTATTTTTCGCTTTATCATATTAATAAAAAATGGTTTAGATAAAAACGCATTTTTGGGGAGTGGGGGCTCATTACGTCTCAACTCAGAATAAAATCTACTGGGCAGTGACGTTATGCTACATTTTAACGCATTGCCTAATCAAAGAATTGCCGTGAAAAAAAAATTACGTGTCCAATTATTTTTTAATAAAGGAACTGACAGACAAAAAAGAATTGTCAACATCAGTATTGGTAAGCTTATTATCACGCATTATTTCTGACCCCATATCCTTCTATTCCGTGATGATATGAAGACACAGTGCTGATGGTAGAGGCACATATTATGTCCATGCAGTTAGGGCATGGTCTCCACGTCTTACCGTACTCGTCAGATTTGAGATACGCTTGGCCCAGTGGACCCATTAGCGGGCGGGAGTCCATCACCAGTTCTGTATAATACAACCTACTGTCATCAACTTGGTAGGTAAAAGAATGTTTATATAATAATGCTATTAGAAGAGACTTGAATAACATGCTTTGTCACTGTGACCAGTGGTACTTTTTTTCGTTTTTATATTTCTGACCTGATGAGTAAATCTGCTGCAATTTCTCGGTATGACCACAGATGAATACAGATGGGACACTCCGCAGTTTAGGTATGAAGCTCCAAGTACGCAGTATGTCTTGCTGGGCCAATTCAGTGACTGTGACGTAGTCAGAAGATCTAAGAGTCACGCGATAGAAAGCGAGGCAACTTTTAGGTAAATATAACTGTAGGCGCTTTTTATTTAAATGGTTTTGGAAAGTGTCCAATCCGTATTAATCTTTGGTATGACACTATAGGCCGACAAAACATTAAAGATACGCGATGTGTGTATGCCTCATACAGGGTCAAAATAAATTAGCTAGCGAAACTCAGCAGACGTGATGGGTATCGATTTATCGACATCTAAGAAGAACAAAAAAAAGGTTTGATGTTTTTCATCATCATATTGCTCATGTTTAGTCATCACGTCTGCGAAGTTTTGCTAGCTAATTTAATTTGACCATGTATAAATAGAAAATTTGGTAATTTTAAGTAAAAAAAACATTGCACTGATTACATTGCATGTTTGCCACGGAACAGATGATGTTTGCCAAGTCTTGATACTTAGATGAATTAATTTAGACCTACAAACGAACGAGAAATCGTTGCAAGTACTGCTATTACGTTACAACACATACTTGCAACTAACATATCCTTAATTTCTTCAGCAGTGAATGGACTTTTAGCAATCAGAATTAAAATTAATTAAGATCTTATTTGAGTCATCACGCCGGATCGCACAAGCTCAAGTGCGTTTTAATAATTAATTGTAAGCAGCCAACAACTGTGGCTGTTTTTTTTTTAAATTAGGAATTTAATGTTTTTGTATGCCAGGCTAACGTCTCATTAATGCTGCAGTCTATTGACAAGGGGCAGGAATACGTGCCTCTCGTTACCTTTAACTGCAACTCCAACTTATTTTAAAACTTGACACAATACTTGCTACAATGCAGCATGATACTCAACTAAGAAATAATACAATAATACAATTCCTTACCAGGCGGGGCTCGATTGGCAATCGGCGCAGGCAACTGGGCCGCAACGCCGAACCCTCCCAGTTTGACCGGCGCGCAGTTGTCGCGACCGGCCAGCAGGACGCAGTGCGGTCTGACGTCACGGTGCACGATGTCATTCTCGTGGCAGTAGCGAAGAGCTTCCAGGATCTGACGCATGTAGTGGCTGGAAAGAGGAAGAAGAATACCTTAACGGTCTACTTTATCGCATCCCCCACGCGGTAAAGTAAACCGCGAAATTCAATTTTGTTTATTAAAATATGATTCGCGAAAATCATATTATTTTTATAAACAAAATATGATTAGCTATACTATTCGCACTGATGGGACACAGGCCTCCTCTCTGTGGGAGGGAGTGGGCTGTAATCCATCACGCCGGCCCAGTGCAGGTTGGAGATGTCTCTCACGTCTTCGAATTTTTGGTTCAAGGACATTTTCCTCGAGTTTCCTCAAGATGTTTTCCTTCACCGTTTTGAGAGCAGTGGTGATGAAATTATTTACACAAAGTAAAGCGCCTGCCTGGGTTCGAACCCACGACCTACAACTTGTAAGTAGGGGCCGTTACCACTGGGCCACCACAGCTCCTTGATCCTTGCTCAATTAATATGACAAAATCATCAATACAGCTCTCCAAGTTAGAATGTCTAATGTCGTTATTTCATAAAATAGTAAGTAACTTTCTATCAGTAAAAGATTTTATTAAATCGGATCATTACTTCCAGAGATTACCTTCTACAAGCAAACAATTTTACTTCTTTCTAATATTTGTTTATATCGGTGACTAGAATGCAACGGAATTATTCATATTCTGGCACTTAATATTTTAATAATATATTGTGCAATTTCTCCGAAAACCACATCCTACGACCTAATTGCTGTCACACGGGTTTGCGTCCGTATCGTGCCTTACCCGCATGCGTGAGCTTAGCACGTGTGATGTACCGCAAACTGCCCGCGTCCCGCGTGCGTGTGGCATGCACGACAGGAAAAGTATGTACGAAACGATAGAATGCGGGCGGCGTGCATAAGGGTTAGACACGCATGCGAACACAGATCAGAATGATAGGAAGTAGGCCGTAGTAAATAGGTAAAACGGGTATTACACTACACTGAATCAGGGCCCTGAATTAAGGGAGCACTAACGGAGCACCACCCAACCTCTCTTATTAAGGGTTTAGGAACCCTGATTCAGTGTAGTGTAATACCCGTTTTAGTTACACCGTAAATATTAAAACAACTCACCATGCAACAGCTTCACTGTAGACAAATCCAGCAGTGGCTCTGCGGACGACCTCAAAGCAGAGATCAGAGCCATCCATACTGAAAATATTAAGGAATCCGTTTAGTCTATTTTTGTAACTGAACACTTAAGAAAACTTACTTGACATGACAACCTAATACAGGAAGAAAAAACCCAAAGGTTGTTAAAAATAATGTTTGCACATAGCCAACAACAAACAACAAAGATAAGATTTGTCATGTTACTTGTTATGTGTGTTTACATGAGTTTTTTTATATTTTTTGGCGTTTAAACTTCCATAGTCGCTATGTAGTATTCCATTACTATTAAGCACCCTGCATTAAATTAAAGGTGCCATTATCGCAAATAGCTGACAAATATTTCGTTGTTTTAATTTATCAATATTATTGAATCAACTATCACTCTGTAGTGCACTAAAATATTGATTATGAATTGTACAGACGCCAGCACATCAAGTTACTACAATCTGTCAAATTTCTTTAATAGATTTTCAACTTTATCGCTAAGGTATAAGGTTCAGTGTCGATTGGGAAAATTTGACAGATTGGAGTAGGTTGATATGCTGGCGTCTGTACCTAATAATAACACTGAATTAGGTTACATAACAGATTTAGGTGTAAAATAAGTTTTTTTTTTTAAGTTTCGAGTTTTTTTTACACCTTAAACTAAATAAGTATTAAGTGTAATAATATTATTGCAACTCGTAGTCAATATGTTGGTGCACTAATAGAAATGTTCATTTAATAGATATTGACAAATTAATCAAAACAGCAAAATATTTCTCTGCTATTTTATTAAGACTGATAACTTTATTAAATCAATAAAAAGTATAAGTAACAAAAAAACAAACTAACTATTCAAAGACCATGTAGAGCATTCCTTCGGAGCTGTATGTCTCCAGCAGCTCCACAATATGAGGATGCTTCAGCATGTGACATATTGTAGCTTCACGTTTTAGATCTGAAAGCATTAAACAATAATTTTATTGAAAAAAATATATATTTTTATTTCTGAATTATTTAAATTTATCTTAATATTATAATTTAATTAGCTCTAGTTTATCTCCACAATTCGCAGCCAAAGGCAAAAATAAATACCAGACTATTTCTCCTTGAATGATTTCCTCACACTTGACTCAACTAAGGAACCTTAATTCCTGCATTCAGTCCATAATAGATTCATATTTTACTATTTACAATTGGTAACAAAAAACCCTTTTAGATAACATAAGTACATAACTATGAAATCCCCACTTTAACATTCTGCATTACATAATAGTCATGTAAAGAAAAAAAAATACACATTTAAATAATCTTACCCGCAGTACTGAGTCCAGGGCTGGCAGTGAAACGAGCCACATCAACAATCTTTACAGCAAACTGCTGGCCAGTCTGCCGGTGCATACAGCGGCGGACCAGGCTGAATGGTCCCCTTGAATTAAACAATTATTGATATGTTAGAAACCACTATTCTTACTTCTTCCTTCACAATTTTTTTT
This sequence comes from Conistra vaccinii, assembly GCA_948150665.1. Lineage (NCBI taxonomy): Eukaryota > Metazoa > Arthropoda > Insecta > Lepidoptera > Noctuidae > Conistra > Conistra vaccinii. The sequence continues at coordinate 6,398,704 of OX411328.1, forward strand.
TTGTAGCCTCTAGAATCAGTTTTTAAAGTTGTATAATAGGAAGTAGAAAGTTACAGTAGAACTTCAGTCAGTAAACAAATTCAAGTAGATGTGCTTTCAGTATGAGAAACTAATGCATATACAGTATGTAGTACTAATGCATATATTCTCATTAATCAGTCTAGTGTTTAAGAAATGTTTCAATTAATAAAATGCCTTATGCACAGAAATAATAAGGAATCTTATTTGATATACCAATGTTTCAGCAGTTCAGCTCTCACTAAGGCATAAGAATAGGTATACATTTAAAAAAAGAACAATTTCCCAAGTTCTTGCAAACAATAGATCATAAAGTGTCAACAAGAAAACTGATAGTTTTTCCTGTAGAGCATTGTAATTTAAAACCATACACACAGTCAGGTCTTTGCCTAATTAATTTAGGAATTCTTAACAACAGTCATCCTGGCTTATTTTTCTTAACACAACTGGTTGAATGTTTAACCATATACTCCATGAAAATTAAATTTAAATGTGATTCACTTACAATAATTTTAGCAATTCATAACTCAATTTCTTAGCTCCCAGGGAAACACAATTCCTTTTTTATTGTGATATTTTTGACAACTATATAGCCTGTAGAAATTCAGGCACTAAAATAATACCTACTAGTTGAAAAATTGAATAAACTAGTTTTATATCACTTTCCAGTATTTATCAACATGCATATTATAAGCATTACTCCGTCATGAATGAAATACAATTTACAATCAAATTAGTGCAACTGAATGTGATTACCGGGTAAAAGCGCATTGTAAATAAAATTTATGTAACATGAACTTATGTACCTTGCAACTGTTCACTGTGTATTTCCATCAAATTATGATTCATTGAAAGTTGATTATCATGGTGTAAACAATGTATTTTAGATAAAACAAAACTAGCTTCATGTGATGGAAAACTAGGTAGGAAAATCTTTAAAGTTGGATCACACTAGTAACGAAACTGAATTTGAAAAAACTATTAACATTAAATTAATTTTTGAGTTATTAGTACCTAAAATTGCTTTTTATGAGGACTTTTTAGATTTTAATAGAAAAAATATTATGCTTTGGAATGATAAAGGGCAAATTGACACTTGGTCTAGATTTGAATAACTCCTCAGTCAACCTCAACAGTGTTGATGGTTTAGATAAAATCTTATGAGACCTTTTTCATGCCCTGCATACAGCGCTTTTGTCATTGTTCATATTTTACTTCTGCAAAAATGCAAAGTATCCACCAGATGATAGATTATTTAATATTTAGACAAACAATTCATCATAAAATTAAGGTAAACATAATATTTAATGGGCAAAAAATAAAATTAGATCAAGGATTAGATTTTTAAAGGATTTAATTCCTAAGAATATTTCTTGATCTAGTGTTTCAGGTTCATATAGGAGTATTTAATCATCTCAAAAGTAAACAATATTGAACATGTGACTTTTTCTAATTTCATTTGTAAATATTACTAACTCTAATTAGAATGTTTAAATGTTTCTGCTTACATATTATGCATTCTGATGGAAACCAGAAGGAAATTTCAACTGTAAAAATATGTAAGTTTGGTGTGGTTCTACAATATTTGTTTTAATTATGCAGGAAAAGTTCTCAGTTTCCCAGGTCAAGTACACCTGAGGCGGAAAATAGACGATTACTGAGCGAGCGCGAATACACTTCGCACGATAGTCCACTTACACACGAAGTTAAATGCAATATTTACTTACTTGCCAATAACCTCGCACAACTCGTACACATCGTCGAAAAGCACTTCGTCCTCAGCCATTTTTCACAAAAACACAGTTAGCTACGTTTCAGAAAATATTAAAAAATATCATTTTAAACACAGCCTTCAACCCGCCTGAGCCGTGGTTACGCCCTGAGACTATCGCACGTTTTATGAAAACACTAAATATTAAATGAACACCCAATGATATTTCAGTAGGAAGTCTTGTACTTGAAACTGTAGTTGGATATTAATATCTGAGCCCAGACGTAAAATGTTCATTTTACACAGTAAAATGATCTCATTCGCGAAATTTTCCAATAAGACTTGTAAACGACACTATTGAAAAACACTAACGGTGTGAAAGATAGTTAATGAAACACAATAGGTGCAGGTCAGTAAATATTAGCAAAAAGTGTAATTATTGTAATAAATCTAATTTATTTCACAAAATATTCTTTTTATTTACTTTTGACATTCTGAGGGTTGCAAATGTCCTGAATGAAGTTAGTCATTAGTGGCGAATTGCGGGAGAAAAATTGTTGCCAGAGCAAAAAAAAAAATATTTTTTAATTAAGACAGTCGAGAGGCGTGATTAGTTCGATATGAATAGTTAATTATGTAGAATAGGCAAATTCCCAGACAGACAGACAGACAGACAGACAAATAACAGAATTGTGGGTAAGAAATTAGAACATATGAGATTGTCTGTCAATTCTATAGAACTCGTGTTTCACTTATCTGGCTCTTCACTGACATTCATGGTCGATTCTGGCATAATAGCTGCGCGTTACCAGAGGGTTATTTATTCATTCTTTGGCCAAAGAGTTAGCATTGCCATTCAACGTGGCAATGCTGCCAGTCTTTTGGGGACGTTTCCAGATGACAGCTATGCAGACGAGTACTTCAACGCATAGTGTCCTTTTGTTTTTACCCGACTGCCCCAGAAGGAGGGTAATGTTTTTGTATAATTATATTTGTATAAGTTAGTTGGATTTTTAATTTAGTACCCAGTATAGATACTTTGTTGTTTTATAATATAAAAAGGAAGAGGTTATGCATTTGGCAGGTTTTTCTTTTATATATTTACACCAATTTCTCGGTGATTACTGGTCTGGGATGGTTTACGTGATTATTTTTTCATTTAATAGAGAAAGCTCACGAACTGGAAACCCTTTTGCGAGCGAGCTAGCTTCAATAAATCGTATTTTTTCCACTTTTAGTACTTGTATACGAATTTGTGTAGGATATGTACAAACGCCAGCACAGGGCCGTATACAGGAATAAATTCCTGGCTACGGCCCTGCGCCAGCACATCCAGTTACTACAATCTGACAGATTGGAGTAGGTTGATGTGCTGGCGTCTGTACTATAAAAAAAAAAACATAAATAAAAGTTTTTTTCAATGCATTACCGGATATTATACAGGATTAATTTAGCTAGCCAATCTCTGCAGACGTGATGGGTATCTAAACAATAAAATAAAAACAAAAGGCCGCCCATTACATATATTGTAGCATTTGACTTATTTTTTTCTATGTATTTTTGTGGTGTACATTATAGTATACTTAATTAAATTAAAATAACAAAAATTTGATGGTTTTTTTTAATAACTACTGCTTGAATAAATTATTGTTACTTGAAATATGAGAGTTGAGAATATCTGTTTTTTGTTTGTTTAATCGTGTTAAGATATCGATTCCTATCACGTCTGTGAAGTTAACAAAAAAACTAATATTTAAACTGATATTAATTCAAGTGACTTCACTAACAGCGGTCAGTGACTACACAATAGGGAATCGATATCTTAACATGATAAAACAATAAATAAATAAATTAGATGATTTTTATTCATCTAATTTATTTCTTTTTTGTTATATCATGTTGAGATATCAATTTCCTATCACGTTTGTGGAGGTTCGCTACCTAATTTATTTTGACCCTGTATGCACTTGACAATTATGTCCGTTTTAGTAGTCAGGACTGACATGTTTCAAACAGTGACCGCGTTTCGTGTGAGTAGTCGTCGAGAATCAATCAAATGTTTGTAGGAATTATTTGTATGAGAAGTTTGAGTGCATTTTACTGCCTATCAGAAGGGAAATAATTAGCGTTGTGCTTTGTCTTTATTTGCTCAGTATGTAGTGTTGATCTTCAGTGGTTTAACTCTTGTCTTTGATCTTGAGTTGACCTTGCGAAATACGGAGATTCAATAGTATGAGATACCGGTTTATCCTGCTTTGATAACATTGACGTGCGGTCGACTGTACCTCCATTGCACAATGCAAATGTAGGTACAAAGAAATAAAACTTTTCGGAGGTAATAATTTTATTACTTAGGTACATAATATCTTTAATAAATAAAATATCATAGTCTTGTATTTAATCATCATACTAACATTTTAATTTTCTTTCCAAAAAAATACTGAATGATTGTGTCTTCTACTATGTATATAGGTATGTACTACTTCCTAATATTTTTTCCTTACAATACTAAACACTTAAAGAACTTTTGAATGTCCATGTATTAATACGAAATAACTAAAACATGTTTCAGAAAACATTCTACAAGATTTCTTAATTTAATGTGACGTTTTTTAATATTAGATTCAACACAAATATTCCTTTTCAGTCAGTAGGTATACCTACTTGCTTTAAATCACAGTTTATTGTAGTAATATTAACTTTTCGTTTAAAATATTCACAGCCAGGAACATTCAAAGTAAGTTCTGAATCCGGTGTTTTTACTCGTGGTAATGAATTGACATTCACCTTATAGCTGCATTGATAATCCAACTCATAAAGTTCAAACGTAGTTTGCTGTAATCAGAAAAAGGAATTATTTTATTTGAAATATTTTTTTCTACTAAAATCATCCAGCCGTTACGTGTGGCAACACTAAAATTTACCGCACTTTTTATTTGCGCCTAACTTCATACAGTTTCTAATTTTAAAATAATATTACTAAAAATGCGCGACGTAAATTAAAAATATAATACAATACGTAGTGTTTTGCTGGAATTAATACATTTTCAGGTTTAATTGCCACAACATTACCTCGGTAGTAGCAGTAAGGCCTTCTCTGCGTAGTTTTTTCGGATTGTTACATTTAGTCGCTTTCCAGTGGACGTAGTATCTGCAACGTAATAAATTAGATGTTTTTGGTTTTTGCTTGGCTACCAACTTGTCTATTATTTTTTAAATACCAATTAATTAGGGTCCTGCAGATGGTTAGGTCTATGTCGGTAATTCTTATTGGGAATAGGAGATAGGATTTTTTAAATTAAAAATATGAACTGGGGAAACGGATGTGGTACATTAATTTTATTAGTTACTGGAAACTTTCTGATTACGATAATAGCACACTTGCTCGTAATCATAGATAAGTAGTAGGAAGGTGAGTAACAGCAATGTGGATACCTATCTCGATATTAGTGGGTACCAAATTATACTTAATTTGGTACCACCTAATAAATACTAATAAGATAAGATGAAATAATAAGATGAATAGATAGGTAACAAGCTGAAAGAAAAAATCATCATCATCATCAGCCTATTAATGTTCCCACTGCTGAGACACAGATTTCTCTCACTCTCTGTGAGAGGGAGTGGGCTTACACAAGGTAAAGCGCCTACTTGGGTTCAAACCCACGACCTACGACTCGTAAGTCGGGGCCGTTACCACTGGGTCACCACTGGTCTCAAAGAAAAATTATTCAGTTCATAATAAGTTTACCTTCCGGGTTGCTCGTAAACGTTAGGAAGAGGCTGCCATGCGATTCTGGCTTTTAATTTATGGTTGTACCATACAATTTTGTGAAGGCTGAGACCTCTGATCTTTTTATTTTCACGCCTTTGGAGCTTCTCTGGTGCGAGCTCTGAAAGGGATTAAAAAGTTTGGTATTTGCATTTTTGTCAATAAGGAGAATAGGTCTACCTTCGCTGAATACGTAGACCGAGCGGTCAATCTACAAGGAACCTTACTTTGAAGTAGTTCTATGAGTCGTAAATCATAATATACAAGGTCAAATAAATTAGCTAGCGAAACTTAATTAGACATGATGGGAAATCGATGTCGATATAAGTACTTAATGATCGACGGTACAAAAGTTTTTCTTTCAATTAAGCACAGCACAGCTGATTACGGGACCAACGACCGCGGGTAATAATAATATCATCATCATTTCAGTTGAAAGTCGTTTACTTCTGGACCGCCACTTCAACCGGTTCTGTGCTTCCTGCATCCAGCCGATTCCTGCGGCTTTAGTTATTTGAAATTATGAGTAAGTAAGTATATTTTTTTTTTCGTTTCATTTTCATCAGATATCCACTTATAACCATTATGATTATTTTCTGTGAAGTTTGTTAATTTAATTAGACTTTGTTTATTTGATGCTTTTCTTCCTTTTTAACACATCGTCAACAAATTGTGTTGATCACTTAAATCCGATCTAGTCTGTCCCTTGCAGTACTCCCCCAGCGAACGCCCTAAGCCGAGGTCCGTACCCCACAGGGGGTGCCCTTAGCGTGTGCACCGATGCCTTGGTGCAGCCACCGGAAACTCGGGTTGAGCAGCCGACAATCTCCTAGGTTGAACTGCGAGAAGCCATTAAAAAAAAAACAACGGGTTGCACTCCGGGAGTGCCGGCAGAAGTGAAAACTTGAACATTAACGTTGTGCATTTCTACTCTCCCTCCGTCTTACGAATTTTCCATCAGGTCACGTGTCCTGACATGAGATTAACATTTTTTACCCATCCTGAAAAAAGTGCACAAAGTCGCTAAAGAAGTTTTCACTTCAAAAAAAAACTTGATCAGTAGCTGTCCACTGCTGGCTGGATAAAGACCTGTCGAATAGTACGCCATTGAATTCAGTTCTCAGCCACTCCCATTGACCTCTCATTCGTCTTTACACAAGAGACTTAGAAAATATTTTTATGATGTAAACCGACCAGATTTTAGCTATACTTACTTACTAGCCTATATTTGATGTATGCTCGTACGATAGCTACGTTCCCCGCCTAAACCTCTTCAATTTGTAATTCAGCGGCGGAATAATAATAATAATAATATGCACCAACCGGGGATTGTCCTTGGGTGCACTTGCATAGTGCATACAGGGATAATCGTCGGTTAGTGCCTCATTCCATTTAAAATTGTCTAAGGGGCCTCTGCGAGTTGGCTTCGGCCCCTCGTACGCCTTCCAAAGGACCGGGACCCCAGGGTCCCGAGATATGTAAACATATAAACAATAATAATAATAATGGGCAGTAGCGACCCCACGGACCCTATCTCCCGGGAGAAATCTTGTTCCTCATCTCTGGCTTGCCTTTATTGGCCGGCTGGGGTGAACACTGACGAGGAACAAAGCTCCCACCTCATTCTTGCCTTAATTGGCTGGTTTGAGTGGAGATTCGCAAGAGCAAACGTGCTCGGAGGAAGGAAGTATTCCAGTAAGTGCTCGTAGGGATCTTGACCATCTTCCGGGCTCTGGGATTGTTCTGAAAGCCGTGGAATACCGCTCCACTCCTCAAGCACCTCAGGACATGTTGCCCCCTTGTCGCTACGTCACTATGTGCTAGCAACAGTTTTCGGGGGCCCATTATTGAGTGTGCAAGTCACCCCCTGCCATTTTATCCGTGTATACCATAACATTGATCAGGCAGGGGACATAGACCTTCCATAGTTCTAGGTAACCAAACCACTAGCCACCCAAACCCATAGCCAAATGCTTTTTGTTTCCATTTTCTGCAATAGTCCTGAACCAACCGGGGATTGTCCTTGGGTGCACTTGCATAGTGCATACAGGGATAATCGTCGGTTGGTGCCTCATTCCATTTAAAATTGTCTAAGGGGTCTCTGCGAGTTGGCTTCGGCCCCTCGTACGCCTTTTAAAGGACCGGGACCCCATGGTCCCGAGAATAGTTAAAATCTAAAAATAATAATAATAATAATACCATTTATTGCAGGCAACACAGGCCCATAGAAAAATACCTTAATCTAAACATATATATTTTAATATAAACAAAAACTTGTGTTAATAAAATAAGGCTTATGACTATGTTAGTAGCACTTCACTTTGCACTAGCGCTTTGTGCTGTCCTGTGGTATAAGTCCGCGGAAGCGACGGAACACCACGTCTTGCGGCCAAAAGTCTTCATCCAAGACGAGAGGCAGATAACAGTTCGGTACACGCACGACGAACGCCTTAAAGTTGACGTTCCGGTGCGATTCCAGTAACTGCACCCTCGGCGTGTACTTCGTCTTTTGGCGCACGTACTCAACGATGTCCTCCGCCTTAGTGGTGTAGTGCAGGCGGGAGATGTATACCGGTGTGTTCGGCTTTGCGGCACGCAGACTCACTTCGGGATCCGTAGGAGCTTTGCCACAGCGGTTCTTGTTCGTTCGCGAACGGCGCTTCCTCCTTTGCACCGTCACGAAACCGTCATCATTGTCCACCCTTTTCGGCGCCTTTTCTGGCATGGGCTTGATACTAGGAGCGACAGGGGCACTCGCGGTGACGCTAGCGAAATTCCCAAAATGCGGAATGACTCCCTAAATTATTTAGATGGCGCGCTGGTACAGCACTTCGTTACCTACTATAGGTCGATTGGAGCCTGGAACTGGGTCGCTGCTGTCACGTTCCACGAATCAGGTTGAATTTCTAAGACTACCCAATTTTCCAGGAGGCACATTTTGAACGACTTTTCTAGAAATTGATTGATTTAAAATCAGTGGAAACTCGATTGGTAGCTTATAGGTTATACTTACGAATGGTCTAACAATCTGAATGACATTGAATAGAATAAAATTACAGACAGAACGACCTCCTTATGTCCGAGGTACCCGAGGCTGAATTCTAAAGCCAGGATAGTAAGCTAGCAAGCTAGTAACTCTGGCTTTTCTAGGTAAAGCTAGCGTTTTACCTCAGCAGTCCCTAGACGCGAGCGACGTGCTTGTCAAGCGCGTGATTTTGTCGTACTTGTCAAGCACATTGCACAACGATCGCTATCTATGTCGAGACTGCCGCTCGATTCAGATAGCGATCGTTAAACTACCAAATTCGGTCGCAAAGTCCTAATGGCGTCCCTAGACGCGTGCAATGTGCTTGATAGACAAGTACGACAAAATCACGTGCTTGTCAAGCGCGTCGCATGCATCTAGGGACGCCATTATGACTTTGCGACCGAATTCGGTTGTATAACGATCGCTATCTATGTCGAGACTGCCGCCCCTGGTAGTCTACAACATAACGAACTCATTGAGGAATTTGCGAAAAGTAATCCAAGTAGGCTTGCTATGCGTTAAGTAAAATAAAAGCGTGTTTTTTTTGTGTTTACTTTGCTAAAACCAACCATCAGTGGCATCAAACCATTCACAAACGACAATCCTGGATTTATTCCCTTGATGTCGAGTCCCGCTACGTCGAGTCGCCGCCACGTCTACTCTGAAAACTCCCCGCTTTTATTCCCGCCACGTCGAATCGTTGAAAGAGTCTATTTTGTTACCGCCACGTCTACTAACCATTTTTATTTGTACAGTCGTAAAAAAAATACTCATAGTGAAACTTCCCATAAAAATTACTAAGCTTGCATGAGTTTACCTATTGCAATCATTAGACGTGTACAATTTCTGAGCCTAACCTAAGAAAAAGAATGAATGAATTCCCGATAGTATTTAATCAGTATAGGATTTGGATGAGGCAGACAGATAGATAGTTTATAATCATAACATAATGATTGAATACTATCGTGAATTCATGCATGCCTAGTACTTTTTGTTAGGTTACTGTTCAGAAATTGTGCACAACGTATATAATGATTGAAATACTATCGTGAATTCATGCAAGCCTAGTACTTTTTCGTCTATGGATAAGGAACAAAACATCATATATGTAGGATCCTATCTATTTATTCCAAGTAACCAACTATGAGTATTTTTTTACGACTGTACAAATCAAAATAGTTAGTAGACGTGGCGGTAATAAAATAGTCTTTTTCAACGATTCGACGTGGCGGGAATAAAAGCGGGGAGTTTTCAGAGTAGACGTGGCGGCGACTCGACGTGGCGGGACTCGACATCAAGGGAATAAATCAATCCTGGATCCGCTACTGCTTACCGAGGTACTAGCTTGCTATCATAGCTATGAAATCAAAAACTAGCGTCGTGTATCTCGGACAGCAGAAGGATGTTTCTATAGAACAGCTGATTATTTCCTCGTATTTTCATTTGCTGGAGTAACTTGTAAGAGGTTCATCTCTTCCAGTATTTTCCGTTTTGTCACACTTTGTAGAGATTTTCCGTAACCACTACCAGACTTAGGTATCTATGAGAGTGAGGGAAGATAGAGTGCACCTGTGTTTGCGCACACACTTGTGCACTATAATATCTCCCGCGCCGAAAGCTGGTCTCCGCTGAGATTGGTCGCCATGGCCGAAATTCGGCCTTGAGGACTATTGTGGCGGCATCTACACCGCCACATGGGAAAAACGCATCGAAGACCTAACGTTACACAAAATCCTGACGTCACTCAAATCCTGCATCTCGCAGTTAGAGTTTACCGCGCGAACAACATAATATATATAAACTCCCGACATCAACTTTGGGGCAGTTGCCCGCCAGACACAAGTCACAACACCCGTCTGGTCGGAGGATCCTCCCTTTTCTAATGTGGATGAGTAAACTTTACACCCTGTTCCCCATATCTCTAAACTATTATCTACCAGGACGATTTTTTTACGTTTTGGCCGCAGGTACGGAAGGGAAATGTAATGATTTAGTTACCAGTTCTTGCTGTATTCGTAGTGTTATAGAAAATGGACGCCTTATCACTGCGAAGCTTGCCCAGACCGAATTGACTAATCGTCTGCACTTGCAGGAAATACATCGAGTTTGGCTGCAAGTCCTTTATTTCGATGAAGTTTTGATCCTAAAAAAATACAATAAAATAAAATTATAATTTAATCATTCAATCGGTTCAATTGCAACGGTTCATAGAAATTCATACAATAAAGTTCGTTACCGTACCTTGGGCACCGTTTGATGGTTGACGAGCACTGAATCCAGTTCTCCTCCTAAGCCTTTGACACGCCTACTCCAGAAGACCTTGTATCTCATCACTGGCAAGTCTGAATGCGGCTCTTTCCATTCTAGTTTTACGGTGACTGTTCCTGAAACAATAAAAGATCTATTAAGCCGCGTTTTCACTACCCTGCCGAGAGAACATTTGTTCAGAGCAAATGTTTGCTGTTCCATCGATATTCGCTCAAAACAGAAAACATCTGTTTTCATGATTTTCACTAAGGAAAACGAGAAACCGAATGCTCGCTCACCGTGGCGTCGTTTTCACTGAAACAATGAGCGAATGAGCATTCGTTCGCCGATTCCAACCGATCATCACTGAAAAAACATGTTCACTCGCTCAAGTGTTTTCATTTAGCGCGCGAACAAACGCTTGCTCGCTGGGGCTCGTTCAGAACGCTATGTGAAAACTCAGCTTAACATTCAGAAGAAATAAATGGAGTCAAGAAGAAGGTTGAATAGTTGTCACTACAACATCCATTGCAAGATGATTTGGTTTTCAAAAGATATTAAAGTTAGTATACTAAGTGTATACGTACGCAAAATACGCGCTTTGACGTGGAGTTGCGGATACCACCCCGTTTTACCTATGTGTTTGATTAGAAAAGCCAATTTATCTCGACCGGTGCTTACGTCAAATCTTGTCCATATTTAGAATCACCGTCGTGTGCATTGTTCCAGTCTATTAAACATCCATTCTTGCGAAAGGAGTCCTTAATTTAAAATGCCATGGAGTTACGCCAGTGTAACCTAATTACAAAAAAATATAGTATGTTCCCCTAACTGCAGTTTTGAATTCCTGAAGTGATTTCGGCTTATTGGTTGATTCGCACGAATTTAGTCGCCCAAAACGAGGGAATCGACACATCGAATTTTTACCCGACTGCCCCAGAAGGAGGGTAATGTTTTTCGAGAGTATGTATGTATGTATTTATGTATGTATGAATGTATGAATGTATATATGTCTATTTCTTTGGCACGCTCTGTAGCCTAAACGGTTTGATGGCTTTTAACAAATAAGGTGTCGTTAGATTCGTCTTAATTGTAGAAGTGTCATCATAGGCTTTATATTATTTATATATTGCATCTGCAAATACAAAAAAAAGGGAGGGGAAGGTTTTTTTAAAAATAAATTATAACAATATTGGTATCAAATAAAAGCTAGTAACGAGTCAATTCCAAATTTAGATATATTAATAAAACTAAAAATCTTGAAATAAAGAAAATGATTAAAAAAACAAAAAACCCGACTGCAAAAACACATAACTGAAAAGAGAAAAACAAGCATTATAATCTATAGAATTTTGGTATCGCAGGCGGGGACAAACAAAACTTACACCATATTTCCGGTTATTAGTTAAAGTTCCGGTAAAGTTTTTATGAACTTTACTGCATAAAAAATAAAAATGTGTCAATATTTCTGGAGTTGTCTATTCGCCCACAAATAAATTAACTTCGTGCAAATCGCCTCAAGTAAAAAATAATACTTATTATATATTACCTATATAAAATAATAATATAAGTAAATAATACAAGCTGTGTTTTTGAGGATTATTGATTTCTTTTTAAATTACGTATAGGTACTATTTATCCCATTACCCATAAATAAATAAGGATAATAATTTAGGTTTACACAGAGCGTCTTTAGTTTCCGTCCATCTCTATCTGCCATCATCTCAGTACTAATTCACTTCCATCCTCACTATTTCCACATTGCACAATCCCTCCATCTCATCATTTCTAGGGCTGCCCCTTGTCTCACAGATGCAATATATAAAAGTATTTTTGAACTATACCTTTACCAACCTTTGACTAATCTGGGGGCCTACCACCAGCTCTTATAGCAGTATTATTTTAATCATACTTCAATTGGGGAAAGAGATGGAGCTACATGACCTGTAGAGCTTAATTTTTTTCTTACTCGAAAGTATTATTAAAATAATACTGCCCTAGGAGCTTGTGGTATAAGGCCCCCAGATATACAGTCTATCTAAAATTGTGATTTATCTTATATTTTTTTGACCTTTTTACTTACCATTATTCTCTTTTACAGGCCGAACTTTAAGTTTCTTCGGCGACGGTGGGGGACGAGGTCCTCGGCGGGGTGTGAAAGCAGGACCAGGCGCTGAAAACCCTCGCGTGCCGGAAGAACTGACGGCAGCCACCCGGAACCGGTACCACCGACCCGGTTTCAGAGCGTTGCGTAGAGATACCTTGGTTCTGGAAATAGAAATAATGTTTTTACGCTTTATTTTAGTGGCTGAGATTTTATGAATTGGAAAATTAGTCGGCGGAGTAGGCGCTCGGTAATCTGGCGCCCTTTTTTTTTCGCCAAGGGTTATCGGAAAATCCGGATTACTGGATTTCTATAGGAAATTTAAGAGTAAGAAATAATTTTAACACAGATTTGTAAAGTAAAAAATCTTTACGCATTACCTACTCGTCCCGACACTTTTGTATTACACCAGTAGCTACTATTGCGGATTACCGAGCGTCTACTGTATCTTTTGATGAAATCCCATGGTTAAAGTCAGTCAGTATTTTATTGTGATGACCTATTAGGTAATAGGTCATCACAATAAAATAATATAGGTACATAATTATAATCAGCCTATAATGTTCCCACTGCTGGGACAAAGGCCTCCTCTCAGTGAGAGGGAGTGGGCCGTAATCCACCACGCTGGCCTAGTGCGGGTTGATAGATGTCACGTGTCTTCGAATTTTTGGTTCTAGGACATGTCGATTTCCTCACGATGTTTTGCTTCACCGTTTTGAGAGCAGTGCAGGTGATGAAATAATTTGCACGAAGAAAAGCTCTGTCTGGGTTAGAACTTACAACCTACAACTAGTTAGTCGCGGCCGTTACCACTGGGCCACCACTGCTCTCAAATATATAAGAATAAAAAAAGAAAAAAAAGAAAAAAAAAGGTAGTTACGGGTGTTACTATTAGGTAGAACTTACATTTTGGTAAGACTCCACTGTCCAATGATTATTGTAAAACTAATCAATAGAATATGGTAATAATTAATGTCATCATAACATGAAAAAGACAAAGCCTTCTTTATAAAATAGAAAGCCGTGGAAAATGTTTTAAATTAATGTATTGTATGAAACAGTTCTTTGTTTGAGCAATTAACAATATTCTCTAGTCGGTACTAAAAGTGCTCACAAAGAGACAGGGAACGTTTATTACTGTCTTCTCGTGAGAACCGAGTAAATGGCCGTAAGCGTAGTGAAATTATAGACGTTTTTGCTTCTGAGTTGTTCGATGGCTATAAATTATAGCCATCGAACAACTCAGAAGTAAAAACGTCTATTGTTGGGGAAGTAGCGTGTCAATTGACTTAGCAATTAATTTCCCTTGCCTCAATATGCCTAGCATTTTCCCAACTATGTTGGGGTCGGCTTCCAGTCTAACCGGATGCAGCTAAATACCAGTATTTTACATGGAGCGACTGCCTATCTGACCTCCACAACCCAGTAACTGGGTAATACGATACCTTTATACTTAATTTCCCTTACCTAAGGATGGAAAATTGCTCTAGTATTTATCGCACTTTAGACCAGTGTTTGAAACCGGTTTTGAAATATCGGTTAATATTGTTCATGAAACCGTTGTAATACCGTTCATCGATTAACCGGTAAATTAAAAAAAAAAATAGACTAAACTTAAACAATTATGGTTACCGGTTATTACAGAGAATAAAATTTTAAAACTCGCGCGAACCTGAATAAAACGGTTTTACTCATACGCGCGCCTGGCGCCGCCGTTTGTCACATAACATTCAATGCGTATTCATTGGCGTAAATCGAGAACTTTGTTATTGTAGGACCTGTAAGAGAGATGGTATAGTAGGTTTAACTCGTTTATACCGTCAAAACTCAAATTAACCGGTTAATTTCGCTCATAAGATTTGGAATTAGAAAAAAAAACGGTTTTAAGCCACATTTCTTATTTCCATACAGTATTATTTCCAAATTAATCAAAACAGGTAAATATTTGACACCTATTTACGACGTTGCCAACTTTTAGAATGCACGCTATTAATTAGTGTTCCGTCGCATGTTGGTTACTTCCACTGCGTGACGAAAGATAATCCCAAAAATAATTCAGATGATGACTTAGGTATTTCTCCACTGCTGCATAATTGTTAGGGTTCCATACCTCAAAAGGAAAAAACGGAACCCTTATAGGAGTACTTCGTTGTCCGTCTGTCTGTCTGTCAGTCTGTTAAGAACTTTTTTCTCAGGAACGCGTGGAGGGATCAAGTTAAAATTAATATCAAATACGTAGGTTTACTATCCCATGGAGCTTAAAAAAAATCAAGCTAAACGCAATAAAAAATACGGTCATGGTGACTTATTTACATACTTGCAAATACTTAAATCAAAATCTAAGTATACTTTACTTCCCGTTGACTTACAGTCACAAATAAAAGACGAAAAAATAAAGGAAAAGGTCCGAAAATCGTTAATTACTAGTTCTATCTAATACACACAAAAAAAAAACTTGTTATTACAAACTTACATTGGCAGTTGGAGAATTGACCGTAAGTCGTGACGTAAATCGATGTATATCTTGGGATAAAATCAATCCCAACTACGGAACACTTCATTGCACGTGGTCAGACACGCACTTGGCCGGCTTTTGTTTTCGAATAGACGGAAATTGCATTCAGTGTCGTAAATATTTACGTACTAATTTACTAAGTCACAGTTGAACGAAGGTAGTAATTGGGCTAATACAAAAAACTTCTGTGCATAACATTTTATTGCAGTATTGGTCTTATTTATTGAACTGTTACACTTTAATAATAATTGTTACGTGACTGAGATTTTCGTTCAAATTGTAATATATTGTGACTTGGTGCGATAAACTAGATTTTGTTCATGCATAATAGAGAACTCTATTATTATCCACTTTCGAATTCGTGCTACCGTTATGTTATAACAATTAAATGGACACCTGAGTTCCACCGTAACGCCAATTCTTCCTTCCAACATAATCTCTAACATTTTGTAGTTGTGAAAAATAATAAAGAATTTTATAGAAATCTTGGAATATGCTGCAATATTAACAATTAGCTTTTGTCTGCGTCTTCGCTTGCGTTTTTGTATTCCTCGGGAATAGTACTTTTTTCTTGTTGAATTCGCATTTTTAACCGACTTCCAAAAGGAGGAGGTTCTCAATTCATCTGTATGTTTTTTTTTTTTTGTGTGTTTTTTACGCGATTTCTCCGTCAATTGTGGACCGATTTTGAAAATTGTTTTTTTGTTTGAAAGAGTATGCTTCCGAGGTGGTCCCATATAAATTTTATTAACTTAACTTGGATAGTTTTTGAGTTAGCTTCAATAATACGTATTTTTCCCACTTAGTTTATATGGATGATATAATGATAACTTCCAATCACTGTTATTTACATAGCAGGTTAGTGGTATTCGAATTTGTATGGGGTAGATACCACCACTAAAAAGTGCAAAATAAAAACTTTTTACAAAAAAAGACAACCGACTTCCAAAAAAGACACTACAAAGTCAAAAATAACTTTAATTTCGGAAGTCGGTGGCAAAAAACGAAAGTTCAAAACCAAACACACCGACTTCCGAAATTAAAGTTATTTTTTGACTTTGTAGTGTCTTTTTTGGAAGTCGGTTGTCTTTTTTGTAATATTAAGTTAGGATTTTGGGCTGATGCCTGCTTTAGCTGCAACCTCAACGATTCTGGAGTTATCAACGTTAAAAGTTAACGTAACATAACATCACACATCGGGCTGCTACTGAGAAATTCTAAATGGACAAACCCAATTACACTTTGCCCGACCCGGGAATCGAACCCGGGACCTCATGCTCAGCAGTAGCGTTTGTGACTACTAGACCAACGAGGCAGTCAGGCCTGACGATGGCCTGTAAATCGTGACGTAACACAAGGACAATTCTCATATTTTTAGGGACATTCGCATTGTTATCTCAGTCTCAATTTGTCAAAAATACCTCAAGTGTCTAAGGCCCGTATACACAGAACCTTACTGAAAACTCAAGCATTACTTAAAACTCGTTTAAAGCCTTTTGGTTGGTTGAAACTAGGTTTAAGTAATGCTTGAGTCATGAGCGAGGATCTGTAATACGGGCCTTAGTTTTTGACATTGATTGTCGCTGAGGTATGATTGTGACTAGATTTTGAATGTTTTTAATTATTACGGAAATTGACCTTTAGAATTCTGATATTCGAATTCTGTATTTATTTGCCAGAAACACGACTTTATCGCCAGTGTAACTGATGAAAAATATATTCTTCTGTACTTACTTATTCGTCCGTAACAGTAAATTCCAGTCCCCTAATCTCATTTCCTCATACTTGGGTCCGAGATGGTGCTGTTCCTCTAACACGTAGAAGACTGGACCAGGCACCGCTCTCGCTGCGTCTCCCACGCCGTCAGACCATCTTATCACTACCGATCGTTTCCTTTCTTTTGGCTCTTGAATCGTTGGCAAGGCTGGGAGACCTGAGAAATGAAAACCATTTAAAGATATTTTTGGAATCTTTCATTTAAAAAATGCTATTGGACCCCGTATTGGAAAACAAATACTAAAAAAAACGTCATTAATAGTCGTTTCTAGTACCTAACCTAACTTGTTTAATTTATATGATACTTGTATACTGAAAACATACCTAGACCCATTGAGGTAATATTGTACTAACGTACCTAACCCTTTGTTTTTCCCAAAGATATAAATGTCTCGATAGACAGTCAAAGCTGTGAAATCGTCGAAAAAAATAGCGTCTAAAACGCTCGCTACATGGTCGCCAACTGCGTCAGAGGTGACCTTGCACAACAGTGTAGATGATGGTATACGACCAAACGTTGAAACAACTTTGCCGATCGCCAACCAAGGTCACCTCTGTCGGGGACGCGGTTGGCAACCATGTCGCAGGCGTTTAACTGTTGGCCGCTAAATGCACGCACCCTAGAAAAACACAATGACGACCAGCACAATGAGGTGACGCGAGTGTTAGACGGAGCTGTCACGCACACCAGCATAAAAAGGTTGACCTCTTTGTTTTAGTTCTTTTTTAGCGCGACACTATCTAGCTAGACATATAAATAATCAAAGGCTTTTCCATGTGTTTTCCATCAATATTTCAAAGAAGATAACAATCCATTATGTAATATCTTATATTGAATCGACATATGAAGTTCCTGTATATAACTTACCTCCGCTCAACCGTTACACTGGCCTTCAGGAGGCCATAACAATTAAAAATCTATTGTGTCTCGTTAAAGACACTTGAAGGTGTATCATAAATTCATAACAAGAAGAAAGTCTACATCGAAAACGACTCTTATAATGTTGCCAATAGAGTATAACAAAAACCTGTCTTCTGTCCTTGTTCATCTTTGTTATGATTTTTTGTGGCGTCTTTACATTTTTTATCCCTAGAGCTGTTCTATGTTTAGAATAATTAATGACTTCAGCCTTTTGACCGAATGCCTGCACATCTAAAGGTACAATTCCGAAAGACCGACCGTAGATCGAAACCGCAGCGGTAAAGCCGCCCAATCGCAATCTACTGATTTCTATGTAAGTTTATGAAAACGGCTCAGCTGCGGTTTGCTTTCGGAATCATTGAGCTGTCGAAGATTACGAGTATTTACATAACAGTTATAAACCTGGAGTACTTAGTGCTAAAGTAATTCAGGCCTTGAGTTTCTTAGATTGAGATTACATGAATTAGTTCAGTTGCTGTTGTAACTATTTTACATTGTTGGAGAATTATTATCGGCAACAAGTAATTATTTAGACAGTTTGATATCTTGTCTTTTAGGCATGGTTGATTATTTTCGTAAATAAGATTTACCTTATATCGCAGTAGGATGCTTATCTTTATCTTGTTTCGCTACTATGAATACTTATGAGATATCTACACTGAATACAAAATTTGTAATTTCTTTTAATTACAGCTTCTTTGTATCCATAGGAAAATGATACAATCAATCAATCTGCCTAGCCTTTTCCCAACTATCTTGGGGTCGGCTTCTAGTCTAACCGGATGCAGCTGAATACCAGTATTTTACATGGAGCGACTGCCTATCTGACCTCCACAACCCAATATCTGGGTAATACGATACCCCTTGGTAAGACTGGTGTCAGACTTTCGGGCTTCTGACGACTCGTAACGACTGTCAAGGATCCACGAATGACAGCCGGGACCAACGGCTTATCGTGCTTTCCGAGGCACGGAGGAGTCTCGGTATGTAAAGATGGTCACCCATCCACTGACCAACCCCGGCAAGCGTAGCTTAACCTGATGGATCGACCAGTGCGGCTTATTATTACTTAGCCACGAGCTCCTCCCATAGGAAAATGATACATAACATACATAATCAGCCTATTAATGTTCCCACTGCTGGGACACAGGCCTCCTCTCTGTGAGAGGGAGTGGGATGTAATCCACCACGCGGGCCCAGTGCGGGTTGGTAGATGTCACATGTCTTCGAATTTTCAGTTCTAAGAAGGTGAAAGAAAACTTAGTGAGGAAACTGGCATACAGTTTCCTCACTAAGTTTTCTTTCACCGTTTTGAGAGCAGTGGTGATGAAATTATTTACACAAAGTAAAGCGCCTGCTTGGGTTCGAACCCAGGAGGCCACGACCTACAACTTGTAAGTCGGGGCCGATACCACTGGGCCACCACTGCTCCAGAAAGGAAAATGATAAATTAGGTATATTTATTTCTGTACCTACATTAGTAAGTTTATACAAACACTTTTGCACGTCAATAATATTTAAAAAACTAGATGAGGTCGATGTATCCAATCCGACTACTCTGAGAAAGAAACATCGAAAGAAACATATCCAGCAGTCAAAAATCTGACTCGCCTAATTCGAATTAGGCTTAGCATCTGAAATGGCTGTTTAACAGTCTTCATGCATAATTCTTTACAAGAAGATTCTTGTTATAAGATTTTTGTTCAATTTAATTTTATAATTTGAATGTTAAACTATTTACACTACATACTAAGACTACCTAACTATACAAATAAATAAAAAATTTAATTGTTCAATTAGATGTACCTGGTACAGTCAAAAGATCGACAGGCTCGCTGCACGTCGACCCACAGGCATGGCGGCAGCAGCGTTGCGTGCCATCACATTGTGAGTCGGAGTTGCATGCCTCCACACACGCCGCCTCCCACTTCGGTGAGTCTGTTAAAGGACATGTCCCCGGTTTCTTCTCGTTTGTACGGCATTGTGATTTGCACTGTGAATAAGACTTTTATTATAGGGATGAAGCAATTGAAATTATATCACGTATAACATCGTCGTAATCGGTTGCATAAATTAGGCATGCGATGCAGAGAAAACATGTCGGAAAGGACGTCTTTAAGAAAATATTTTTTTACGTCTTTTTAAAAGACGACGCGGGTGATACGGTGAGTTGAAGGCTTATAGAGTAGGGTTGCCAACCGTCCTGTTTTCCAGGGCATGTCCTGCTTTTTGGGATGTTCTGGGGAGTCCTGGATAGTTTTTAAGGAACGTCTTGGGTTTTTAAAGCGTCCTGGCAAAGTCCTGTTTTTTTAATTTATCGCCTTCAACCTTACGTTTATCGCGCTTTCTGCTTGTTGTCTCTTTCGCACTACTATTTTAGCGAACTAGAGTTCTACATATAATGGTTAGATAGAGCTCTAGTGCGCGAAAATTGCGTTTCGTTGAACCTGTTTTCATTGCGTGTTGCTACTACTGTTCTTATACTGCGTCCTGTTTTTAATCCGAAATGTCCTGGTATTTTCACCTTTTAATACTTTTTGTTTTGAAAATTTGGGGATAATAATAATATATAATAAATTGAGTGTGCAAGTCACCCCCTGCCATTTTATCCGTGTATATATAAAACATTGATCAGGCAGGGGCCATAGTCCTTCCATAGTTCCAGGTCACCAGTCAACTTTAGCCACCCAAACCCATAGTCCATTAAATTTGTTTCCATTTCCTGCAATAGTCCTACACCAACCGGGGGTTGTCCTTGGGTGCACTTGCATAGTGCATACAGGGATAATCGCCGGTTGGTGCCTCATTTCATTAAGCACGTCTAACGGGCCTCTGCGAGTTGGCTTTGGCCCCTCGTACGCCTTCCAAAGGTCCGGGACCCCAGGGTCCCGAGATATGTAGACACATATAATAATAATATAAACTTTATTGATCCAAGTCCTTACAATTTGCTTAATATCTAGCTAAAGTTTATGGATGGCAACCCTATAGAGGTCTCTATGACAGAAGAGGACAATGTATTATGCTTAAACATACTTTTCTACATTACTGCATCAATAGGAATAAGGGCAGGAGGGTGATAATGAAACACAAAAGTCTCATCAATTGTAAGCGTTACTCATGTACATAGATGTGGCCGATTTTATGTTAGCAACATATTATGACTTTCATAGACTTCTAACACTATATCTAAAAGCATATTTAGATTAAGGTATGTCTCGAGTGTCGAGACCAGACAGTATTGTTAGACACAGACATTTGTTCAGTTTTTTCTGCCGTCTGGGAGAATTAAAATGCTTGTAGTGCAGACACAGGTCGTGCCGTATTGTGAATAGGGGCATTCATTTAGTAAAGTTCTGTTACTTCAGACTCATTAGTAACTTCAGATGATTAGCGAGTACACCATAGTTACAAAATAACAATTCCTTTGAAGTGTAATGATTCATGGTTTGGATGTTAATTTCTAAGTAGGTTTGCATATTTTTCACCCTATTAAGGACGAAATTCGTCTGTCAGTTTTAATCAAAACGGAGAGTTCTGGAGGGCTTTCTAAAATAGAATAATTTATTATTATCTTCAGTCAGAAAGAGGAAGTCATCAGCAAGACCATGCCTGAGTAATGAGCTCGGCTTTCGTTTTATAGCTTTAGTGTTAGGTACCTTTGAAGCTCATTTCAGTTATGTTCTCAGGAATTGTCAGAATTTTAATGAATCTGATGAAATCTCGAGGTTTCTATTTTTAGTTTTATGTTAAGTCGTTAAGATACTTGGTAAAAATGAATTAACAATAGCTTCGGGTTAACTGCTGGTGATATAAGAAAAAATCTAGCATAGGATTCAAGCTCGTTAACTCCCGACATACGAAGCGATCAAAATGTGATTGTCTTTTGTCACTACATCTTGGAGCACGCAATTTTTTGCCCTGACACAAGCCCGTTTATATCCTTTTTGCGTTCACAAATTAGCACAATGTGCCCTATTTAGGCCAGAGCCTGTTGTGCTCCGGTTATATAACTAACTCTGGAGCCGCAGAATTATTTTTGCTAACTACACTCGCTGCTATCTTGATTGTATTTCGTTTTACGTTCGTTTACTTTTTTTTGTATCGTGTTTATGTCTGTTCTGCGAACTTGTTAAATCGTGATCCTTGTGACAGCTATCTTAAACTTTTTTATTTTATTTGGTGGTAGCGTTAACCATTATCAGCTCCACGTGTAGCGTAGTTTTTGTGGCTTTACTTAAGCATGCAATCGTGGGTTTTAAGACTTCTTTCATCAGCTGGGCACATTGAACTTCACTGATATAGTATGATTACGCAGCATGCGGCATATCGCAACATAATGACGCGGCAGCAGTCATTATTAACCCCCATACGTTCCGAGCATGGCAGCAATGTCGCGGCAGCACTGCTACGACGGCACTGCTGTGCCGTGCTGCAGTGTCACCCTGCCGCCACGGCAGATGAGTAGTGCGGCGTTCATCACAGCGATAACACGTGAATGTTGACAAGAAAATTGGCAACAAAATTGGCAATGAGACACCAGGAGTAGTAGGAACTCGGAATCAGGGCGGAAAGCATCACTACCGTGCAGCACTGCTGCGTGCAGTGGGGTTCGAAATCATACCTTTAGTTTACCTACCTATGAAATTTCTAAGTAGCTTCGAAGCAAACTGGGTTTTCCCTGCCTCGTACGTTATTGTACTGATTGTTTACTGCCCATTTCCTTATTGTTGTGTTTATCGATTGATCTAGATACGTGTAAATTGCATGTAGGTACTGCTAATTAGTAGGTACTAATGGATTGAATCAAGATTGAGTACTATTTGTTAACATGAGTACTCTTTGGTGAATTGGTGCAGTATAAATTCACCACACATGCATATTTATTCATTTACACATTCACATACATGCTATCCTGTTCATTGATTACTTTCATTTCAAGCAAGCTGAATATTCTTCGTACTAAAGGGTACACTAGTCGACGGCTCGGACTCTTTGGTGGGCGTGACTAATATGCATGCTAATTAGTCTAATTATTTATTTATTTCGTTTTATTTATTTAGTATTTACCGCGTACATACCTTTCGGCGTATAGATATTATGAAAAAACTACTGGATGTATTTTTTACTCAAAATAAAACTATTTGAACTATTGAATAAATGATCTATCTCTATACGGTTTCTGCCATTTTATTACTACATAACTTATTTTATTACGCCCAAAACGAGCTAAAATTAGTGTTGAAATATGGAAGTTTTTATGCTCGTAACTTTCAAACCCATTTTTTTTTTCATTTCTGCCTTTATACTGGGACAAATAGATATACAAGACAAATTGATATAATTATTAGTTTTGAACATACACTGTCAAATAAACGACGCATCACCATACTACGTTTGTATGGAAGAATGAACGAGTAGCGTACCCTTAATGGCTCTGTCATTTTTCTACGTACCTTTTCATGAAAAAATATTGAAGGAGTCAAGAACAGCTCATAAGTTCTGAACTCTTGTAAACTAAATAGTCCAGTCACTTTGAGACTTCCTGGTATGTTAGCAGATATTCGCGTCATACTTACTTTGCCATAAATAAGGGATCATTCAATCCTCATCAGCCTTATTTCTTTCCTCAAGATTTTCGCAGGTCATATTCAATACAACCGTTTAGCTAATGGAGTTTAGCTTCAGTATTAAAGACTCTGGTACAATTAAATTTTTTTTTACACTTACCATAGGTTTAGCCTCCTTGCTGACATCAATACACTTCAGGTCGCATCTGATCTTGTACAATGTGTTCGACTGCATTTTGGAATACCTCCGGGTCCTCGACAGGACCATGGGCATCAGCGACACTGCCATCAATACCACTAACACTTTTGTATACATCTTTAATGTCTTATTTTTATCACTATTTGTCATATAGTTCATAGATCATGCGTTTAACATCTGAAAATTACGTATAAATGTTAAACTATTATAATTATTATTAAGCCTTGGTTTTCCAATACAGGGAGAAGGCCTCTCTATTCTCCTATCAAGTGAAGTCCTAGCAAGTAATTCCTTGATTTAAGTCAAGTTGTCTGTGCTTTGTTTGATCTATTTGTAATGTTAGTTGTATTTTAAGTTACCAAAAAAATAGATGAATGAAATTAAGATTTTTGTTCACCGGAAACAATTAAGTTCTTTGGAATGGCTGCTGCTCCGCCCAAACTTAGATGAAATTTACTTTTTACTTTACGTGTAGATAAGACGTACATTTGGTTGTTTATTTCTATTCACAATAAAATCGAGATTCTCCTCGGTGAGTCAATTAAAAATTATCAATGAAATCCTTTATAATTCAACTAATTATATTTCGTGAACAAGATTGCTCTTTGTTTTTGTAAAAAACGTTATCAACATTTGATACTCGCATTCATTAGATATGTTGATGGTTTGAAAAAACGAATATTTAACAGTTACCTTATTCTTTAGTAAAAAAATATTCTGATAATGGGTGTTGTTCTTTTATGAATATAATCTAAAGTGGTAACTGTTAACCGTAGACACAACCGTTTTAAAGTTTATAATATGCAAACTAACTGACAGCTATAATAAAACTTGAGCTAATAGTTTTCTTTTCAATCAGCCTGGTTATATATACTAAGGTTTATTCCCATGATAGTTTAACTAAACAAAGCACTAACTGTTTGACAAACAAGTAAATGGATTAAACAATCGGGCTGTTCCCATCCAATTACCTACGCTAAAACAAAACAAAGCACTACAATATCTATATCCACCTCAACTAATCGATCGTCAATACGAGAATCGATTAAAACCGTAACATGTCGAGACCTTCCGAACTTATGTCATCGACCTCGGGGGTTTTTGGAAAATACATTTGCAGTTCGCGAGTGTATCGTTTGAAATGCGCGGTAACACTGGCGGTGCGCGCGCGCATGCCCAGCCGATCCGTGCCTCGGCTTCATTAATACACATCGATGATGCTTTCCTGTGTCTGTACGCCGATGACGGAAGGCTGCTTTTACCAAGCCGGTTTCCTAATTAAAAAAATGTACGGCGTCTTCCTGGAGTACGCAGTTTGCTATTCGATCGTCGTCATTAAGTCTACGTCTGTTTCGTGAATTGTAAACAGTTAGTGCTTTAATTGCACGTGCATCTAATTGAATGTTAAGTTGGGCAAAAACTTGCACGCGATATTCGTCTTTAAATTATTCTAAATAGCGCTCATATTAGGCTAAATTTGGGTGATGAATGGTGATGTTTTGATAGTCTTTAGCTCAGTGATATTTACGACTGTTTTAATTCAGAATAAAAATTAATTACTTACCTACTCATTAAAAATTTTGCACCAGCAATAAAACATAGAATTAACACTTGTTATACCTATATTTACACGTGTTTAAAAAAAGCTAGTTAATTAATGAACATGTTAAGATTAAGAATAATTTTGTGGGAACCATTTAGATAAATAAAACTCCATGTTTAATTCTCATCTTTCCTGAGGCAACCTTACCCTGCATAATCTCCGGTTTCTTAGAACTCCGGTTCAGGCGACTTCACCGAATTGAACCAAACAATCGATTTAATTAGGCGTTTGTCTTTAAAAAGCTAATAAAACAAAATGGCGAAGATAAATCGTTCACAAAGAAGCTGAGGAATCAACGACCGGTTGATTGCTCGGTGCGTTTGCGCCGGATGCCCTTCAAGAGCTTAATTAGAGCTGCAGTATATCTATAAGTAGGTACAGTTGAACAAGATATTTAGTATACAGGCAGCTAACTTACAACTACTTACATCAGTAACTCAATTATTTTATACTAGCTTTTACCCGCGGCTTCGCCCGCGTGGATGTCGCAAAATATCCCACGGGAACGTTCTACCGGGAATACATACCTAATAGCCAAGGAAAAGATCATTGACTAACTTTCAGCGGACGCAGTGGTAGGCTACAGCGCCCGCGTTGTCAACCATAATTATATTGTTACGCGTGATTTTGGAACTGTGATATCTCTTAAACTATTCATTTAAATGATGTGAAGTAAAGGCATAATTTAATCGAAATTGAATGCCCAGTTTAAATAACCTTGTTA
The DNA here is from genome assembly GCA_948150665.1 of Conistra vaccinii. Lineage (NCBI taxonomy): Eukaryota > Metazoa > Arthropoda > Insecta > Lepidoptera > Noctuidae > Conistra > Conistra vaccinii. The sequence continues at coordinate 6,424,893 of OX411328.1, forward strand.
ATTGGATAAGGATTAATGAGATACCGGTCAAAATAGCTTCGGAAATAACAATGAAAATTTAATACAATTTTGAAAGATAAAAATGGTTATTGTGGGTCACCCTTAGAAGATAGACATATGCCATCGCGGACTTTATTGTTGGAATTTTTAAGATATACAATACTCTAGAACATAAATTTGATTTATCTCGCACGGCTTACGCAGCGCACGACAGTAAAGCTCCCAGTCGGCATGATTTTTTCCGACATCTTCAACAATAATCGACATATTTCAGCTAATTTACACAAAACCTTAATGAATTATACACTAAAACCTTCCGCATGAATCACTCAGTCCAATGGTGAAAACCGTTTGAAAATCCGTTCGGCAGTTTTTGAGTTTATCGCGTTCAGACAGACAGACAGACAGACAGACAGACGCGGCGGGCGACTTTGTTTTATATGTAAGGATTATAATGTAAAATAATAGAGTCGACGGCAAGGTTGGCGAAGTGGTTAAGCGATTGACTGCTACGCTGCGTATCGCGGGTTCGAATCCCGCACGGAACAAATATTTGTATGATCTACAAGTAGTTGTTCCGGGTCTGGCTGTTTGTGTATGTGAGTTTAAATGTTTGTAAACGCACCCACAATACAGGAGAAATTCCTAGAGTAGGCAAAGTTTTAAGAAAAAAAAAAAAGAGTTATTGGTATTTAAAAGCTTTTATGTTTATGGCATACTTATGAGAGTATACTCTATAATTTTTGACCTAAATAAAAACGTATGTACTTACCCTTAAATAAATAAAAATATAATCATTTTATTTCGAGTATTACTGACTCATAATAGACACATTACACTCATACAGTCACATTACATACACAACATTACTAATTAAATTTAACTCAATTCAATTCATGACAATTCAATTCAATTCAATCCAATTCATGTCAATTCAATTCAATTACAATAAGGCAGTACAGAAAAACAATAATAAAAATAATCATAATTAGTTTACAATTGAGGTTTGTTAGTCGCATCAGCCTGCCACATGTCGCTTACAACAATGGGAGATGATGGCGCAATCGAAGTTTTGTCTCCAAATTGTGATGACTGTTTAATATTAAAATTAATGTTTTTATGATATTGGCATTTCATATGCTCATTTAAATGTCTCTTTGATGGTAGCGCGTGTGTTGGATCATTCGGTTCTCTGCAAATTGGTTGAGCTGGATGGTGCGGATCCACGCGTCATGTTCGTGAACGAGCGCCGTCAAGTGATACTGGTCATCTCTTAACTGCCAGGGCTTATTTTTAATCCTTTATTTATACTAATTAATATTAATATTAATACTAATTATAAAGCTGAAGAGGTTGTTTGCTTGAACGCGCTAATCTCAGGAACTAGTCCGATTTAAAAAAATCTTTTACTGTTAGATAGCGCATTTATCGAGGAAGGCTATAGGCTATATATCATCACGCTAAGACCAATAGGAGCGGAGAACCAATGAAGAATGTTTCAAAATCGGGGGTATTTTTTCCTTTTGAGAGCTTCCGCTGCGTGCGCTGCGTAAACGGTTAAAGTTTCGCAAAAATCGTGTATGACATAATTGTTTCCCTTTAAAAATTCTAAATAAAGTCCGCGACAGCATATATGTCTATCTTTTAAGGTTGGCTCACTATAATCTTTTTTATGCTAACCATATTTGTTCTAAAATAATGCATAATTTGTGAAGGTGTTTTTATAAACATGATATTAATCCTTATCCAAATAAATACGTTATTCATCAAAAGTATTTCATTTAAAACAAAATTGCCCTTCACATCATTCGATTTCAATGAATATCTTAGAAGATATCGCAGTTTTAAAATAACGTCGCAGCAAAATAATGATCAAGTACTGCGCGGGCATTTAATGTGCAAGATAGGAGCGGAGCACCAATGAAGTATGTTTCAAAATCGGGAGGTTTTTTAGCGTTAGCCCAAAGTAACTATTCCACGCGGACGAAGTCACGGGCAGAAGCTAGTATAACATAAAAGCATAATCAGCCTAAAATGTTTCTACTGCTGGGACCAAGTCCTCCTCTCGATGAGAGAGAGTGGGCTGTAATCCACCACTCGGGCCGACTGCGGGTTGGTATGTGTCGCATGTCTTCGATTTTTTAGCTCTAGAACATCCCGGATTCCTCACGATGTTTTCCTACACCGTTTCGAGAGCAGTGGTGATGATGACATAACTTACACAAAGTAAAACGGCTGGGTTCGAACACAACAAAAAAAGCTACAAAGAAATACTTAAATACATAAATTGTTTTTTTTTTACTTTGTTCTCACATGCAACAAGAATAAATCACCCAGGATTTTGTTATATCTTGATTTAAAAGAGAGTCCTTGAAGTTTCTTGCCCGTCTTCAACTTTCTGACTAACTGACCGACTCTTTGACAATTCAAAAGTGCCTGTAATTGGGTGAAATAAATTACTTGATTTTGAATTTGTTATACCATCCTTGCTTTTCCAGTATCCGATAAAGCTAAACAATCGCGAAAAAAATTGAAAGCGGAATTCAACTTATTAAAATGATTTGCTGGGTAATAAAAAAAGATGAGTATTTTTGCCTGTATACAAAATAACTTGTTCGACTGTACACGATACTTATAGATATAGGTCCTGAGATTAAAAATGTTCTCTTAGATAGATACACGGTAGTTAAGTAAGATGCGAGGAACAGAAATAGTTCATAGGCCGTAAATCAAACTGTGGAGATTTCTATTTCAGGATTAGAAAGGGAACGGCGAAAAAAACTTGGGTTATTTTTGTTAGCTTGTAGATAGTAAAAACCGGCCAATTAGTTCTTGTCGGACTCGCACACTTAGGGCTTATTTCACGATGTCATTCGGACATCGTGAAATAAGCCCGGAAGAAATAAGCCATCGTGAAATAGCCACTACTTTCCGAATAAATTCAAATATGGAACAGAATTTGTATGAAATTATCTGCCAAGTAAGTTAATAGGAACTTAATCGTAGGTGATGAAACAGGCCCTTAGGGTTCATCATAGGGTTAATATTATTTTTATTTTTAATTGTTGATATAGCAGCAATATAAATTAACAATCTTTGAGAATTTCAACTGTTCACCTATTACGGTTCATGAGACACAGCCCGCTGACAGACACACGGACAGCGGAGGTTTAGTAAGAGGGTTTGGAACCCTAAAAATAATGAGCTGAATTATTTAGTATCCCATAGTTATGAACTATATTTCATCAACCTTGGAAAAGTGACTAATTAACACAGGTTAACCTAATTAATCTTGCAGATTTCATACAATTTCTATTTATTTTTTTAGGAGAGTGCAATGGGCTTAGTGGTCTGCCTTTTTTTTCTTGTGGTTGCGAAATCATCAAATAACTTCTCCTGCTCTGGGCGGAGCAGAAGGGCATGTCAGACTCTTACTGACTAAAGCCCACCGTATTCCTTCGGTTGCCTGTATGTTGCCAGGGGCCACGGTTACCCTTTTGGACTTTCCCGCAACCCCGGCAGGCATCGGCCCTAGCGGACCCCGTCAGTTGTGCTGACATCTCTTTGAGGCGCGCGTGGAACACAACGCGTAGTTGAACTGGGCCTGGTCCTTATCGGACGGCAAGCTACCCATTGCTCTCCGTCCGCAAGCCCGCACCTACGGTGGCCGGAAATCGGCTATGGATTCCCGACGCCCAGGGCACGGTAGACCAGGGCGTCTCCTGCGGGCGGCTAGAGGCGTAAGGGCGCGAAATTTGCGCGCTCCGCCTCCTCCTTCGCGAGCATTTCTGCTTCGCAAAAGGAGGTGGTGAGTTGGGGGAGGTACCACAGCAAAAAAATGAAAAATAAAAACATTTTTACAAAAAAAAAATTACCGTCTTCCAAAAAATCATTACATTTTTTGGGAAGTCTTGTTTTTTTTTTGTAATAACATATTATCTGGTAGAGATTGCTTTTCCCGACTTTTAAAATGAATCATGCATCATCATAGTGTTTGTTTTATTTAAAGTTTTGAATCGTGAACGATTACACAATACATGATAGGTATCAACGTGAACACTGTTAATCAAAGGTGACTTGCCACGTCAAGTAGCAAGTCACAGTCAGCATGAGTAATAATGACGGATACTTTCATTCCAGGAGGAATATGGAAATTCAAGATATCCAATATAAGATATTCAAGGTATCCATGACTCAAGTTGTACATGAAACTAGGTATACCTACTTAAATATTTCTATGTTTTAGTCACTAGTACCACAGATGAATACCTACAGATGGGACACTCCGCAGTTTAGGTATGAAGCTATAAATACGCGGCAGGTTCGACTTCAGCCAATTCAGTGAGTGTAACGTAGACAGAAGGTCTAAGACTGAGGCTACAGTAGGCAGTGATTTGCGATGCGACTGGAAGAGCGAAACGAGATAAACATGGTATGGCTACATTATAAGCGAAAATCCGGCGTATATTCGGCGATGACGTGGCTACAGTACACATGTTCCACAACGAATTAACAAGTTATTCATGCGGAGAGTAGAGTTACGCGATAGTAAGATGCAACTTCTAGGTGAAGGTGAATATAAGTGTGTGTAATTAGCGCTGTGCGACCTGAATTGCACTTTATTGTGTCGTAGCAAAACTCGCTTTTTATTTAAATGATTTGGCGGAGTGTCCCATCTGTATTAATCTGTGCTAGTACACTCCGGCCGTCGCCGTCGGCGTCGATTGAATGCGTTCTTGACACCTGTCAGTTTCATACTAACGAATCTGTGTTTTGCGAATTTCATCCTTATTACTACTAGAAACTGACGAACTCGACGGCCGGACTGTAGATGGGAACACACACATTCTGTCATGTTCTTAGAGCAAGCTAAGCTTCCTTAATGATCTAGGGCCTAGATTCTAGGCAAATCACTAGCATGTACAGTCATGAGCACCAATATGTATCCACTTAGCAAAATTCAAAAGCGATTTTCATGCATACCCTACACTTATCAACGCAAGATTCAAAACCGATTTTCTCCTAATATAAATTCAATACTTTAGGAGAAAATTGGTTTAAAACATCTGCCTATTAATATAGGCAGATGTTTTATGATATTACGAACAGTACCTATTATTTATTGAAACTAAATTATTATGAAATAGGTCTTTTCTCAAAGTTGCGATTTTAGTTTTACGAAAAAAACGCTTTTGATTTTTATGTAACTGTAAGGTTTGTGTAGTAAGCGTATTCCCACTGGTTCCGGTTTTGATATTCATTTGTAACGAACATGAATTGCTAAGGCACTAAAAACATTAAAAAATATGATTGGACGGAGTATTGTACTCATATTTCATTCAGAACAAGCTCAAAGTAATTAAAATAATTACTGAAACGACTTGCTTGTAAACTTAACTGACATTATAAGTACCTTTAAGTACATAAAGATCTTTTTATAGCTGAATGTGCAAATAACGCTCAGTGGCTCAATTTTAACTGAAAAAGTAATAAAATGCTGATATTTATTTATTAAAACGGTGCTTCGCCATTTACGCAGTAAAGATAATGTTATGGCCGCCATAAACTTACGAGAGATAATTTGAAAGTCATTAAAATCAATTTTTAAAATATTTCTCATATCCTGCGTTCGCAATATAATTTCCAAAAATGTAAGCAAATATGTGTTTTTGGAAAAAATAACTGTAAAACCCACACATAAAGTTCAGTTTGCGTTAAACTTAAGTTATAACGATAAAATACAAACATTTTTATGACTTTTTCAATAGTTCTGGTCATTCTCAAATCAACTTATTGTATACTGAAATAAAGTTGAAATTTGTTTAAGAGGAAATAAAATCAATTGGAAGCTACGTTTTAAATATGGAATAAATGGCTGGTGATTAAAACTGTGAAATGAGACTATTAGTGTCGCGATGGTGAATTTTGTTTTTCGCTACGGGTGATCAATTATTCAGATTGGTTGTTAATTTTGAGATTTAAAAATACACAACGTATATGATACACAATTATTTTATTTTAATAATGTGATTAGCTGGTTTATTCTGTAAAAAATCACAAAAATAACTTAGGTGAAGAGAGCTGTCAACAGTGTCAATTGTCAGTGTCAATCCCTAACGTGGAATGGCAGCTCATGTCAAACTCACTTCACCTCAGTTTTCTTTGTGAGATTTTACCCAACAGATCGACACGATCAAGTTCTTTATAAATTCCATGATCCTTGATTCTGAAGATCTCTGACACATTATCAGCGATCTTAAATCTCTGATATTTGATGCTTCAAAAGCTATTTCACATTTTCCTTCATAACTATCTTCTGACGACACCAAGGTATCTACAGTCTAGCCGTCGAAAGAATGCGTTCTTGAGGTGTACTACATACCTATTATATTAGTACGAAACTGACAGGTGTGTCAGTTCAGTTTCATACTAACGAATAGATAAGCAATATCTTCTCATCCCACATACAGCAGCGTCTCTAGACGTAAGTTTTTGACCAGTGCGTGTTGCCAGTGATGACTATGATGTATGGCACTGAAACGTGGATGCTCACAATGGGCGTTATCAGAAGGCTAAAAGTCACCCAAAGGGCAATGGAGAGGGCTATGCTTGGAGTTTCCCTACGTGATCGAATCAGAAATGAAGAGATCCGTGGGAGAACCAAGGTAACCGACATAGCTCGAACAATTGACAAACTTAAGTGGAAATGGGCAGGGCACATTGCTCGTAGAACACCGATTGGGCCGAAAGCTTCTGGAGTGGTGACCGCGTACCGTAAGACGAAGCGTTGGAAGGCCTCCCACAAGATGGACCGATGACCTTGTGAAGGCCGCAGGAACCCGCTGGATGCGGGAAACACAGAATCGTTCGCAGTGGCGGTGCTTGGGGGAGGCCTGTGTGCAGCAGTGGACGTCTTTTGGCTGAAATGACGATGATGATGAATAGGTACGTATGTGTTTTGCGAATTTGATCCTTATTACTACTAGAAATTGGCCAACTGGCAGGTGTCAGGAACGCATTCTCTCAACGGCCGGAATGTAGGTACTGTGAGGGGTACGTGTATGTAATGTATGGAGCGTGCGTCGTGGCGCTCTTAGTGTAGGATGTGTTTGTTGTAGCTATACTTATGATGTGGGGATCCTCTTCAATAATGCACCGATATAATGTATTTATAGTATGAATTTATATAATTATTTAAAGTTAAAACATATTGGAACATGTATGTGCGCGCCTATGAAAGTGACGGCTAGCCTTCTGCTATTTTTTATATAAAACAAATACTATGAACCTATTATAAATTAGAATATGACTCATCAGATGGTTCGAAATGATATATTCATAACAGCTAGTACAACATAAGGTTGTTAATAGCATAAATCCTTACAGTACCATGCATTTGAATATTACCGAACGGTTTCTAATTGAAATTCAGTTTCAATCCTGGGTCAACATTTTACGTAGCTTGGATTAGATAAGCGATTCGAGCATAACTCTGAGCTCAATTAACTAAAACCATAGACATTCAATTATTCAACCGGGTAGAAAAACACTCTACTTCTTGTGTAACCTAATGATAAAACCTAGTTGTTAATCTACTAGTACAATCAGGGAAATCAATTGCTAAGCAAATTGATCCCTACTTCAATTTGTTGTGATAAAGCCATTTCGTACATCTGTCAAAGAATGACAGTTGAGATTTGAATATACGGTAAATTTTTGGTAGTCAATTTGCTTATCAATTGATTTCCCTGCCTTTACATAAGATTTGGTTATATCAGTTACGACTATTAAACACGAAACAGCACTGAAGCATTGCGCAGGCGATTATATAACAACGAAAATTGGATTAACTGTTTTAATTTGTATCAGTTATATGCAAAATCGTTTAACGAACCAATTCTTCCTGTTTCAAAACAAGATTATGTATCTACTATTACATTTATATCTAAGTATTTTATTCGATAGTATAAGATACGTAAAAATTACACCTATCAATTGTACAGTCACGAACATAAATATATTACTATGGACAGCTCGACAATAATATCTGATTTCATGATTCATCCATTAATATCTGTCGTCAAAATGAACCAAAAATCTGAATATATGGCGAGAAATCGTGAGGCCAATCATATCAGCCCCTGGACAAGAAACTACATGAAGACCAAAACCGCTCTGTCAAGAGTGCTACAAAGAAAAAGAAGAATATATGTGATTATATGTGGAAGGCATATACACTTGGCAGCACAAATATGTGACATCGAAGGAACGCCAAAACTATCTGACGAGACAACCAACCCTAAAGTATAGGATATCCTTAATCGCCTTCAAAAAGATGTGACACCTCTAAAAGCTAACTCCCACGGTGCGCCATATCGCGGACGCGCACCAGCCCGCACGAGGACGCACCGCCACGCACGCGTACAACGCGCGTCTGCGCTACCACGCACGCTAGGTTTCCCACGGTGCGTCGTGCGCGTGCGTCCGCGATATGGCGCACCGTCGGAGGGCGGCTTTAGAATGCAATAATATCTGACATAATCTGGCGTGCTAGGAGCTCGTGGCTAAGTAATAACAGCTGCACGGGTCAATCCACGGTTTAAGCTACACTTGCCTGGGTTGGTCTGTGGATGGGTACCCGAAAGTCTGACAAGTCACAGTCTTACCAAGAGGTTATATCGTATTACTCAGTTACTGGGTTGTGGAGGTCAGATAGGCAGTCGTTCCATGTAAAATACAGGTGTTCAGCTGCATCCGGTTAGACTGGAAGCTGACCCCAACATAGCTGGGAAAGGGCTAGGCAGATTGATATGTTGCGGTATAACTCAATTAAATTCAGACGAATGTGATACCTCGTTGTGATGAAAAATATCTGGCATCCCTTTTGACAGCATAAAAACCTGACAGTACAATGTTTCGTGTTTTCTTCTATATCGCAATCAGAGGCACCATATTGAAAAAAATGTGACATCCAACTACATACGTCATCTTCACGACAGATATGAATGGATGAATTATGAAATCAGATATTCATGCCAAGCTGTCCATATTTACACGGTCGGCTTGGGTGGAGCACCGCCGTGTCCTCGTGCAGGCGATCGGCGGCAGTGACCTCTCACGTCGGGCCCTGGTCCAGGCCATGGTGCGGAGTGAGAGGGCATGGCAGGCTGTCACCTCCTTCTGCGAAGCAGTAATGCTCGTAAAGGAGGAGGCGGGGCGCGAGAGGCAGAGACTAAGGTCGCTCCCTCGAGCCCCTAGCCGCCGCGGTAGTAGACGCCCCGGGCGTCGGGAATCGATCGCCGATTTCCGGCCACCGTAGGCGCGGGCTTGCGGACGGAGAGTGATGGGTAGCTCTCCGTCCGATCAGGACCAAGCCCGGGTCGACGGCGCGTAGTGTTCCACGCGCGCCTCAAAGAGTTGTCAGCGAAGCTGAAGGGGTCCGTCAGGGCCGATGCCTACCACCGGGGTTGCGGATAAGTCCTAAGGGGAAACCGTGGCCCTGGTCTAGGTAAGGGAAGGAACACGGGTGGGTTTTAGTCAGTAAAAGTCTGACACGCCCTTCCGCTCCGCCCAGAGCGGGAGAAGTCATTGGATGATTTCCCACCCAAAAAAAAAAAAAAAAAAGCTGTCCATATTTATGAATGTGCATTAAAGTTAATTAAGGTACTCGTTAAAAAATTTGGTTACTTTTCTGAACTAAAATTTCAGTAGATACCTGTTACATAATTACCAGGAAAGCGACCATTAATTTGTTCGTAAGTACAAAAGCTTCTCCAAGTACCTATCACTTACTTTGAGAATCCTTTGTTCTTTCGGTAATTTAAGATGTTTACTAACCGTGACCCTGCAATTTGTTAAGAGCTTGTTATAATAGAAAATTAAAAGCGAAACTCATCAATTTTAAATTCCCTGAAATTCAAGTAGGTCTCAAAACTCCAAGCATTCATTCACAAATCTTATATACAATCTGTAGGTATTGAATGGACTATAAAATAGATTTCGAATGAAATAATAAATTCTAAGTCATGTTACAGTTACTGTGAAGTCTGTGTTATTATACTGTTTCAGTTTTCAGTTCAGGTTATAGTAGGTACCACCTACGTATGTTACTAGGCCGGGTGGAAGGCGGCAAGATGGTCAGACGCGATCAAGAAGGTTGTTGGAAGCAGCATTTACCACACTGGCGAAGACCGCATAGCTTGGAGACGCCTTGCGGTCCTCAGCATTAAGGGAACGAGGAAGAAGAAGTCCTACCTATTTACGTAATACATAAAAAATCAGCAAAGGCATAGAGTGGTCTTGATTGGTTCAGAATTCATGAAACCACCAATAAGTTCAGAAAAACTCGTACTAGACCTTTTTGCCATGAATTCACATCATTTGTTGTAAAGTATTGCTTTTTTTGGTGGAAGGTTTGTTACAAAACTAACCTCAAACTGAACAGAATATCAAAGAACAACAGCAACCCCGCAAAATAAATGGATTATTTTTATTGCCTTTGAAAGTACCACATCAACCCTCTTTTACATCCAATTTATGCTATCATACAACATTTTTTGAAGCGCAACGGCGGCGTTCAACTGAAAAATGGTCATTTTCCTTTAATTTGTTTAACCTTACAAATATCATGTCAGTACCCTAAGTTCATCATCTGATAAGCTTTACAAATTAAAAGCAAACCACAAATCAGCTAGGCTTACGGCCCATTTAGAGCTTTTCGCAGCTTCGCATCGCTAGCGCTCATAACTAAGACCTTGTCCAGAAGGGACGAATTCGCCGCGAAACGTTTCGCGCGAATTCATTCGCGCGTTAGCGAGATACTAGGCGCCAGTACATTGCGTCCACAAGCATCGCGCGAGTTCAAAATACGCGCGTAAATCGCGTGCAGTTCGCCAGACTCTCGACTCGCGCTTGATTCGCGCGTATTGCGTGCGAGTCGAGATACTAGAGACTCCTTGTTGCGTCCAGTTGACGCGCGAATTCCAGAGCGAATGCTCGTATCCAGGGAAATGAAGCGCCAAAATTTTGATACGGAATTGTTTATAGTCCCCAAATGCTCGCGCGTAGGTACGCTCTTTCTGGGTGAAACGGTAGCGTGTGATACGCACGAGAGAATCGCGGCGAATTCGCCCTTTGTGGACAAGCTCTTAGGCTTACCAACAAACCGTAGCGCTCACGAAACCACCAAATCTTGGACATATTATACAATAAATTACTATAGATATGAAAAAGACTGCTGAATAAAAGAGATTTATAAACGTGCAGTAACCTCACTATTTAATGGTAGTCAAATGTTGCAGGAGTAACAAAGATAATTATGAAATATGATAGTTAAATAAAAATAATTAGACTAAGAATCTCCTTGTTCATGGAACTGGTTTCTTATCTCGTCACTCTCAAATAAATCGTGGAATGGAACACAGAAACCTCGTTACATTGTGAGATAAGTTACTTTTAAATCCTTATGAAGATATTAGTGATGTTTAGTAAGTTAGATATAATAGGAAGCCAATTTTTATAAAAATAATGAAATAATAACGTTTATTATTATTATTATTTATATTTATATTATATTTATCAATAACAAGGTTTATAAAGACTCTTAGCTTAAAACTATGCCCCACAAAACCGTTTTCACGGTTTGTCTGCGGGAACAGAACACACAATATAAAAAGGTTTAATAGTGCAAACACTTAATTCCCACTTATTACACTACACGTCGTCGTCGTTTATTTAGACACATTTAGTGAAACATAAAATACAATCAACAAAATAAAAACGTGTAAATAATGTTATAACCAAAAATATAAACATGTCTTTCTAGTCTAGTAGACAGTCAAAGCTGAGAACTCGTCGAAAAAAATAACGTCCAGAATACTTCTTCATCCAAGTTTTATTAATTTTCATTAGAAAATTCCCTTTGTTCACCATGTTTTCTTTTGTGTGACTTTTAATTTCTAGTGTGTATTCCACAGAATATAAAATGATACATGCTTCACGTGTACATTTCCCAAATATGTATCTATTAATTTCAAACACTTTCTTCTTAACTGGCGAAATGTGGGTGTTCTATAGCTACACCTCTGCCTAACCCTTCGGGGAATACAGGCGTGATGATATGTGTTATGTTACTTTCTCCTTAATTACGAGGTTTTGATAAAGCGAACTAATTACACTTTGTTTATGTTAATTCGAATGGTCGTTTTCATGTTTATTCTGTGTTTAAAACCAGGAACAGGTTGAAGTGTGAAACTCTGTAATTACAAAGTATGTAGACCACAGATGAATTCAGATGGGACACTCCGCATTTTAGGTATGAACCTACAAGTAGGTACGCGGCGGGCTCGACTTTTCGAATTCAGTGGGCGTAACGTAGTCAGGAGTTATAAGAAACAGAGGCAACTTCTAGGTGAATATGAACTGTCGGTAATTAGCGTTGTGCGACCTGAAATTCCACTTTATTGAGTCGTTGCAAGAGTTTATTTTTATTTAAATGAATTTGCGGATATCTTCTCGTCCCACATACCGCAGTCTCTCAAGACGAAAGTCTTTGACCAGTGCGTGTTGCCAGTGATGACCTATGGCACTGTAACGTGGTTCCTCACAATGGGCCTTATCAGAAGGCAAAAAATCACCCAAAGGGCAATGGAGAGGGCTATGCTTGGTGTTTTCCTACGTGATCGAATCAGAAATAAAGAGATCCGCAGGAGAACCAAGGTAACCGACATAGCCCGAAGAATTGCCAAACTTAAGTGGCAATGGGCAGAGCATTGCTCGCAGAACAGATGGCCGATGGGGCCGAATGGTTCTGGAGTGGCGACCGCGTACCGGAAAACGTAACGTTGGAAGGCCTCGGGAACAAGATGGACCAAAGACCTTGTAAAGGCCGCTGAAATCCGCTGGATGCGGGAGGTACAGAATCGGCCGAAGTGGCCTGTGCTCGGGGGAGGCCTGCTATGTCCAGCAGTGAACGATTTTCGGCTGAAATGACGAGTGTCTCATCTGTTAGTCTGTGAATGACAAAAACGGTGTAAGTTGCATGACAGTAAATGGTTACGCGATGTATGAAGTGATTTTGTTTTAATTTAAAATAAAACACATGGTAAGTGACGATCGAATAACCATCCATATTTTATAAAGATACGTCCAATTCTTTGGACATTAGTATTCTATAAAGGTCAGTGCTTAAATCGGAAATTAAAACGTCAAAATCCGGGGTGCAGAATATTGGAATTTTTAAATTACTTACGTAGGTAATCGCGTTCTATCGGCCAATATAAATCCAGTAAAAATTACTTTCGCGAATGTGCTTGAACAGTTTTTGGCTTAGGTAAATATTCTGCTCATATAAGTATCAAGATGTTAAAAATGTTAATAGTGCGCATTAATAGGGAGCAGTGGTGGCCCAGTGGTTACGGCAGCCCCGACTTACGAGTTGTGAGTTCGAACCCAGGCAGTGTAAATAATTTCATTACCACTGCTCTCAAAACGGTAAAGGAAAACATCGTGAGGAGACCGGCATGTCCTAGAACCAAAAATTCGAAGACATGTGACATCTACCAACCCGCACTGGGCCCGAGACTACAGCCCACTCGCTTTCGAAGAGAGGAGGCCTCTGTCCCAGCAGTGGGAACATTATGGGCTGATTATGCATTAATAGCCTTTACCTAAATATTGCGGCCATATGCTAATGACTACTCGCTAACAAGGACACCGTTACTTAATTAGTAAGACTAGGAGTTAATACCCTACATACACCTAAGCCTTGTACACGTAACCACTCATCATCTGCCTAGCCTTTTCCCCACTATGTTGGGGTCGGCTTCCAGTCTAACTGGATGCAGCTGAATACCAGTATTTTACCTACATGGAGCGACTGCCTATCTGACCTCCACAACCCAGTACCTGGGTAAAACGATACCCCTTGGTAAGACTGGTTGGTAACTTTTGGGCTTCTGACCCGTAACGACTGTCAAAGATCTACGAATGACTGCTGGGGCAATGACGTGCTTTCCAAGGCACGGAGAGGTCTCAATATGTAATATATGGTCACCCATCCACAAACTGTAGTTTAACTTCGATCGAGCTGTGCGGCTGTTATTATTTACCCATGAGTCTTCTACCTAGATTATCCAACTAAAATGACTAGAAATCAATTCAATCAGTATTTTCCCCATTACAGAGTTTTTCTTCGAATCAAGCTGTCGTACTTGAAGAATTCTTTTACGTAGCCAATATTTTCTCATTATTTCAGTAATTTTTCTGTGAATCAATTTAACATCGAAAATCCAAATTCGAACTTAAATGCCAACGGACTTACTATATTTTTATCGAATAACTTTGTCAGTTTTCAATATTTCTTTTTCAATGATTTTTGCATGAAGTCTTATTTTATAAAAACCTTTCAGAAGTGTATCTGCTTTTCTGACATGCATACTAGCAAAAACGTTGTATTCCTGTCCGATGCAACGCAACAATCAGAGCACTGGAGAGGTAACCCGAGAGAGACCCGTCATGGTCTCTTGGAAGGCAAACTAGTTTCGACACCAGTGTTACTAGTTACACTATATTTTGCATGGAACAGGTAATATTATGCATATGCAACTATTATTCCTTGCCCTCAATTCGAAAATTATGCGTTGTTGTTGATCCTGTATATACCTGCTGCTGTTGAACGTTGCATTTATCAAATTTTATTGGTTAGCTACTGAACGAATGGACGACGAGGAAAATTTTACAGGCCCTCCACAAAGATAAGTACCTAATAAATGACATGCAGGTATAACATATTTTTTTAATGATAGTCACTTTACTATACTTCACTTTACTATAGCTTGGGGCTGGGAAAATAGAGGGCAAAAGACCTAGAGGCCGAAGCCCAAAAAGGTGGTCGGATCAAATATCAGAGAATCTGATAATACCCATCAGCGCCGCACTCCACCAGGCCACTGATCGTAACAGATGGAAAAAGACCGTTGACAATTTGATACGGAGTCACGATTCTCAGCAGTGAGAGAGCGATTGAAAAGAAGAGTCACTTTAAATTACATAGTTTACCAATTTTGCATCTCAAAAAGTAGACAAATACTCAATGATAAAAATACTCGACCTGCGAGTAGTTGTTCCGGGTCTGGCTGTTTGTATATGTATATTTAAATGTTTGTAAATACACCCACAATACAGGAGAAATTCGTAGTGCGGGGAAACGTTAAAAAAAAAAAATATTACTTTTGTCATGTGGGATATGCAAGTCCTACATCAACATATAAATCACATTTTGGATTCAACAAATCATTTGGATACTGTTCTATATGTATGCACCAAAACAAAAGAAAACCAATTGCCATCGAACAAAACAAATGCATCGTCAACCTTGAACGATAACCAGCATAAAATATTTAGTATTGTGTACTTATTCATTTGAAACAACCGATACAGCAATTCGCCATGCCATCTGGGCAAGAGGCCCAGATACGGCGCTTGCCATACGTGATCGGCATTCCAGAACCACGATTTTTACTTTTGAATGGCCCATGACATAGATACTGCATTTGTTTTAATGTATAAACAATGTTTGGGTATTGCCATCATTTTGGTTACCCATACTTCTATTGGTTACGTAAAATGTGGTCCCCGGCAAAAAAATGACCCCAAGGCTGGACAAAAAATATGATAGTGTCAATAGCATGGGCAATATCAACGTCTTATTTCCTTACAACAATATAATTAAACTGTCTGCCAATAAAAAGAGTAATTTTGTCAGTTGACATTTGTAGACAAACTAGGGTTAAAAGCGTTTAATCTAAAAGTTGACAACTTCGCAAATAGCTGTCAAATATTTACCTGCTTTCATTAATTTGGTAATATTACTAAATGGAAATAAGAATTGTGGCTAACTAGGGAACTAGAATATTTAAAATGAATTGCAATAATAACACTGAATTTGATGTTGTAACCGTTTTAGGTGTAAAAAAGGCATTTGAAAGTTTCCAAATACTTGTTTTACATCTATAACCAAATATTGGGTGTAAATATATTAATTATTGCTTTTCTTATCAATATTCTAGTTCGCTAGTTAGCGAAATTTCTTATTTACATACAGTAAATATTGCTAAATTAATCAAAACAGGGAAATATTTGACATCTATTTACGACGTTGCCCGATTTCAGAATTAACGCTCTAGTTATAATTAGATCCCAGGATACCAGAACTAACAGCAACATCACTAAATACCAATGAAATAGTTTAGTTCAGAACGTGGGAACGTACTTCATAAACAATCATTCGAAGCACCATAGTCCGTATGCAGCAGAATTAATTACCTAAGCGACAGAGGAAACGGTTAATCTATCTGTGTATCTATTGTTGCATGCAGATATTGGATATTGAATTTGTATGCGGCCTTACCTTTAAGTTGGCTTTAATAATGCCTTATCAAATGTTCTAATTAGAGAAAAAAACTATAAATGCTTTAGCAATGCTATTGACAGTGCTAACTGTTGCAATATGTATGATATATAGCTTCCTGTGCCAATTTGCAAACGCGTATTGAACGTTTTTATGGCAGGTTATTTTTCGTTTGTTATTCTTAGCTTTTTAGGGTTCTGTAACTCAAAACAAAAAAAAAAACGGAACCATTAATAATACATATCAGTCGTGTGTCCTGTATGTATGTCCGTCTGTCAACAGCCAATTTGCTCCGAATCTAATGGACCGATTAAGTTGGTACACATTATGTGACCCAAACACGGACGTTTTGAAAAAGTTTTGCATACTGTACCGTGTCACGTGTGACAAATGAAAGGGCTTGTTGCTAGGATTTCAATATTTTTACAATTTTAAAATAAATACTTCTGAAAAAAGATGAAAACTAACCATATCCCCCGTTGATATATCCCTTATCTCCGAAATTGCTGAGCATTAAACTTAGAAAAAAAAAAAAAAATCAGAGAATAGTTCATTATTCAGAGATCCGAGATTACAGGAAAACCTGTAATAAGGTCTAGGTCTTAAAATAACAGGGTAAATCTCTCAATATTGCGCGTACAAAATTACATTTGTAGTAGGAATGTATGGGAGAACATGTTTTTCAACTACAATGTTAAGGTTGTTCTTGCGATAAATTCATCCCAACTATGGACTCCTTCATTGTGCGTAGTCCGACATGCAGTTGGTCGGTTTTTTTAACACCGCTAAGATATCATCATTACGTAGACCAAGCGAGTTGGTGGGTAGTCTTTTTCATTATTGAAAATCTACTCGCCTGGATTGAGCTGTAATTATTTGAGATTTGAAATCCTTTAGGCTCGAGTAATTAATTAATATTATAAGGGCCTCGTGGTTAAAGGATAACAGCCGCACGGGTCGCTCTCAGGTAAATCTACGGCTGTCGCGGTCTGTTCGTGGATGGAGGACCATTCATAACATATCGAGACTCTTCAGAGGGCTTAGTGCGAGTTTCATTTTACTATCTCGATCAAACGCATCGAGCGCGTTTGGCGTTCCGATTGGCCCTTCACCGGTGAAGGCCGGCCGGCTGCCAATCGGAGCGCCCAACGCGGTCGATGCGTTTGATCGAGATGGTAAAATGAAACTCGCACTAAGCCCTCTGTGCCTCGGAAAGCACGTAGAGCTGTTGGCCCCGGCTGTCATTCGTAGATCTTTGTCAGTCGTTACGGGTAGTCAAAAGCCCAAAAATTTTACAACCACTCCTACCAAGAAGAATCGTGTTACCCAATTGCCCATTCCTGGGTTGTGGAGGTCAGGTTAGGCAGTGGCTGCATTACAATACTGGTATTTAGCTGGATCCGGTAAGACTGGAAGCCGAGGCCAACATATATAGTTGGGAAAAGGCTAGGCAGATTGACATTATATTTAGTGCAGTGGCCGAATCTGCTCGAAATTCCAAACACATGGAGATCTCTCCATACGTTGGAAGCAAGTTTAAATTCTGTAGGCTGAGATGGTCATACGTTTAGTTGCTATTAGAAAAGAGACAGCCAAAGAAAAGAAAAACCCGCTAAGTGAGTGTCGTACCACGCTCAGTGAAGTTTCGTAGTTGGGATGAATTTATCCCCAAAGCATACTTATTATTGCGTTGACATACAAGCTTCTTTTTTTTAGAGCTCCAAGGGACCGTAAACCTTAATTTTTTTTTTTTTTTTCAACTGGATACCTCCACGCGTTTCGGAGGAAAAGGGTCTTGATAGACTGACAAACAGACAGATAGGCGGGACAAGAAGGTGATCCTATAATAAGGGTTCTGTTTTTTTCATTTGCGTGGAAGATGATATGGATAGAAAGTAAATGAACACTGAGATGACGACTGACAGATGTAGAAGGAAAAACAAGATGATGAACATCATCATCATCATTTCAGCCAAAAGACGTCCACTGCTGAACATAGGCCTCCCCCAAGCACCGCCACTTCGACCGGTTCTGTGCTTCCCGCATCCATCGGATTCCTACGGCCTTCACAAGGTCATCGGTCCACCTTGTGGGAGACCTTCCAATGCTAAGTCTTCCTGTACGCGGTCGCCACTCCAGAACCTTTCGGCCCTATCAGCTATCTGTTTTGCGAGCAATGTGCTATGCCCATTGCAACTTAAGTTTGGCAATTCTTTTGTAGGACAGTTTTTGTGAATACATATTAACTACATAATTTGAATGGCAAATTAGCTGCGGTTTTTCAATAGTACCTAATAGATTGAATCACTGAAATTAGATTGTATTCAGCTTGTGCTATTAGTTTGCTAGCAGTGCTGCAAATCTCATAATTTTTGTGCGAAAACTTAATAATTAGGAAACCAACCAAAAAATTATCAGGTTTTTAATAAAACACTATTCTTTACAGAATGTTTATTATCTACTCATTTACATCAATTTAGTAAAACAGTTCAAAATTTCATTTTTATTCTTCGAGTTATCACAATACGAATTTAATTTACGTTGATTTAGTTACGGCGAACCTCCACCAGAGTGGAGGTTCAGTGGTAACGGCCCGGACGAGTTGAAGGTCGTAGGTTCGAACCCAGACAGGCGTTTTATTTTGTGTAAATATTATCATCATCACTGCTCTAAAAACGGTGAAGGAAAACATTGTGAGGAAACCGGCATGTGTTAGAACCAAAAATTCAAAGACATGTGACATCTACGAACCCGCACTGGGCCCGCGTGGTAGACTACCGCTCACTTCCTCTTGAAGAGAGAATAAGGTTTGTGCCCCAGCAGTAGGAATATTATAGGGTAATTATGCATTATGCAAGTACCTACTGGGTATAAGCTCAGACTAAATAATCAAGACGCTGCGAACAATACAATGAAGCATGCAAAAACTACACCTCAACTCTATGCAAACACGCACACATTTACAATCAAACTACTCCTCACTAAGTGCCCACATGTTTACTAAACCGGCCTCACGTTACTGTTCACAGCGGTGTCTTTAGGTTTTTTTGAAGTGAAAACTTCTTTCGCGGCGTTATGCACTTTTATTGGGATGGGTAAAAAATGTTAAACTCGCGTCAGAACGTGACCGTAAGATCCGTTGCTTAGAAACCGACAAAGTAAAAATATCAAAATAAATAGTCTTTGACATTACGTAAAGATTGCGAGGTAAGAAATTTTACCCATATTGATGGGTAAATAAAAAGCAGTCAAACCATACTTCATGAAAAGTGTTTAAATAAATTGTTTATTTTTGTTAGGCTATAATTTTGAAAATAAATAAATATACTACTACTACTACTAATGAATATAGTATTTAAGCACATAAATTATAGTACTTTTATACTGATAATAAAGCAATTCGTGCGAAATTATTCCCTAACCATTCCAAAATATTCAAAAATGCACAACGTTAATGTTCAAGTTTTCACTTCTACCGGCACTCCCGGGTGGCAACCCGTTGTTTTTTTATTTTGTCTGAGGGTATAAAGCCTTAAATCCTATTTACTAAAATAATGAAATAATCATAATATCTCAGAAACTAATTCGCCATCAATCTTTTGGATTTTTATTTTATTTTAAAATACAATTACAACTATTTTTAAGTCGATTGTCGTACACAAAACGTAAAACAAACATAAATAGTAAATATGGTAACATCACTCCTATTCATTCATTTCATCATTTTTGAGATCTCTGTTTAGTTCTGTGAAATCTATGAGAAGGTTTATTTTCCATCAAATACTGATTGCAATGTATCATTTAAACATGCAAGTAAAATGCACATTACAATTTTGCTAAATCAAAGGTAAAGCTTACTAGTTTCATTACTTTATGTAGATGCTTATTTCAACCACCAACATCTGAGTGGTACAGTTATTTCTTCGCTAAAAAACTTATCTCAACAATTTCATATCTCCATTAAACACAGATAAACTCAAAATGATTTTTGTTTTAACACAAATAACGAATTACCCTTCAATCATAGTAATGAGTTAATCTTATGAGCTAAAAAAGGCACAATCACGAATATTAAAAGCGTTAATCCTAAAAGTTGGCAACGTCGGAAATAGCTGTCAAATATTTACCTGTTGTCAATAATTTGGCAACATTATTGTATGGAAATAAAAAATATGAGAATATTGATTACGAAATGCAATAATAATAGATTATATCTTAACACCGAGTATTCAGTTTCAGATGTAAAAAAAAGTATTTGGAACCTTTCCAAATGCCTTTTTTACACCTAAAATGGCTATAACATCAAATTCAGTGTTATATTGCAATTCATTATTAATATTCTAGTTCGCTAGTTAACCTCATTTTTTATTTCCGTACAATAATATTGCCAAATTAATCAAAATAGGAAAATATTTGACATCTATTTGCGACGTTGCCCACTTTCAAAATAAACGCTGTAAAGTCCATCCGCTTAAATAGTGCCGCGCTTTGAAAACGACTGCATAGCGCTTGCCAATGAATATACCATCGACGTACATCCCAGAAATATTGTCATCTGTCGGTGCATCAAAATCAATCTGCCTAGCCTTTTCCCAACTATGTTAGGTTCGGTTTCCAGCTAAATACCAATATTTTACATGAAGCGACTGCCTATCTGACCTCCACAACCCAGTAACTGGGTAATACGATACATCTTCGTAAGACTGTTTGTCAAACTTTCGGGCTTCTGACGACCCGTAACGACTGTCAAAAATCCACGAATAACCGCCGGGACCAACGGCTTAACGTGCTTTCCGAAGCACGGAGAAGTCTCGGTATGTAGGTAAAGATTTTCCCATCCACGGACCAACCCCAGAAAGCGTAGTTTAACCTATTGGATTGACCCGCGCGGCTATTATAACTTAGCCATGAGCTCCTCCTATCAGTGCAACAAAGTGAAATGTTATTCAATCTTCCAATCTTCCGCGTCTTTACTTTTATTACATTAAATTCAGTGTATCGTCACTAATTGAGCGGAAAGGCTTTATGGAAAATTATTTCCTGCGTGCAGCAGGGGCGGCTGGGGCGGCTGGGGCAGCCGGTGCTGCTGCGGCTGGTGTTGCTGCAGTGGCTGCAGTGGCTGCAGTGGCTGCAGTGGCTGCAGTAGCAGCAGGGGCAGCAGGGGCAGCAGTAGTAGGTGGTGAAACAGGCGCTGGTGTGGCGTTGGGTAGACCACCGAAAGGATTCAAGGAGAAGCTCCACCCACCATTCATGTTTGGAACCATGCTGAAGCCGCCTCCGGTTTGGGGAGCTGAAATTGTAATAGTAATAAATATGTGTATCGTATTATTACTAAACTTATAGCTACAATTATTACCTAGAGCTCTATGATGCCCTATGAACACGAAAAAGTTCACTGCATTGCTTATGGCAAATTCCTATACTGTACGGACCGTAATGAATAAAATTAAGACTCTTGATCTTTACCAATAATGAAGCAAAAACCTCATAGTTTTGTATAGTAGACCCTCAAATATGGAAGAGCTATACTGGTAAAATTAGCTTACGAGTTTATTTATATGCCCAGTTTGGCAATAAAAAATTACCATTGGTAAGTAAAACGATTCGTTTTTGTTTAAAGGAACCGAGCATTAGGCTGCCTGTCCACTGGAGCGGAGAGGAGAGGAGAGGAGCGGAGATGTGCCATTATTAACCAATCAAATCTAAACTCAGGGGCGGAGTCAAGATTCTATTGGTTAATATTGACACATTTCGGCTCCTCTTTTCTGCTCTCCGCTCCAGTGGACAGGCAGCCTAAATGTGTCATGAACAATCTTAATAACAAATATAATATTCTACCCTTAATAGTTGGTTTGTTGATTGCAATTATACTGTTAATGAAATCACCCATTCATTTTTAACGACGTCTTGTAATAATAATATGAATTGAGATGGTCCCTGAATAGAATTGTCGTCAGAACATAAATGTAACTCAGATCACACGAAGAATGAATATATTACAGACGAAGAAAATTTAAATGATAATAATGCCATTAGAATAAATTGCATTAAAAATGTTATGCTTGTCAATCATTAAACTTGAGCTGTGTGAATATACCAAGATAAGACCAAGGCTAAAATAATATAACTTGGAAAATAATATGTTGGAAACTCTGTGCTGTTCCTAGGTACCTAATAAGCCATTACTTAATTTAAACCAGGTAAAAAGTGTGTTTCTAATAACAAAAGTATGTTAGGGAAATCATTCTTAGTTAATTTTAGACCTGAAATTAGCTTTAACGATGCCGAAAATAAAAACAATATAGGAAAATCTGGACTAAATGGTCTGCAAATGCAAAGACGTATAAGTGACAAACAACCGTGATGGGTGTCTGTACTCCATTTGAAATAAGATTTTATTGAGACATTTAAACAAACCTTTTTTAGAATCCGTTCAACCGATTCTGACTTCTATGCCGTAGGCATAAGGATGGCATTAAAAGCAAAAAAAGGGCTTACAATACCAACTGTTTACTGCAAGAGCCATTTGTCATGTCACCAACGCAATAGAAGTCAAATTTGGTTGAATGGACAGTCCATTCAACCAAATAAAAAGGTTTAGTTAAATGTGTAGGTAATCTTATTTCAAATGGATTATAAATGACTGCTCTGTTATTGAAAAAATAACCTTTATCATGAAGTGAGAATCACTTCGTTTATACTGCCTGTTCAAATACTATTAGTAGTATTCTAGTATGAAATCGTAGCGTAGGTATTTGCAATGATTATTATTTATAAGTTCCTGAAACTTTTGCTTCAGTAATTTATTAATTCCCTCCGTAATTTTCTTCAAGTTTCTAACATACATTAGTCAAATAAAGAAAAGGAAGTACCTAGGAATATTTTTCATTTAAAATGTGAGCGTGCAAACTGCGATAAATTGCCGACAAGTATGTGTAACGTTTATTACCAGCATTTCATCAATCACTCAAGCTTGATATCTTTTTGTATTATAGTGGCAATGTAGGAATAGGTTGTCATGAGATTGCCTGCGTTCAATTCAAAGGTCCAAAACCATTGATGACTTCACACTACTTCTTTCTAACAAGTAATTTTATCATTTTATTATATACTAGCTTCTGCCCGCGACTTCGTCCGCGTGGAATAGTTACTTTGGGCTAACGCTAAAAAAAACCCCCGATTTTGAAACATTCTTCATTGGTACTCCGCTCCTATTGGTCTTATCGTGATGATATATAGCCTATAGCCTTACTCGATAAATGAGCTATCTAACACTGGAAGAATTCTTCGAATCGGACCAGTAGTTTCGGAGCCTATTCGGTACAAACAAACAAAAAAATCTTTTTTCTTTATTATATTAGTATAGATACTCGTATCCACCTACCTACCTAGCCTTTTCCCAACTATGTTGGGGTCGGCTTCCAATCTAACCGGATGCAGCTGAATACCAGTATTTTACATGGAATGACTGCCTATCTGACCTCCACAACTCAGTAACTGGGTAATAACTATACCCCTATGGTAAGACTGGTTGTCAGACTTTCGGACTTCGTAACGACTGTCAAAGATCCACGAATGACAGCCGGGACCGGGACTAACGGCTTAACGTGCTTTCCGAGGCACGGAGGAGACTCTGTATGTAAAGATGGTCACCCATCCACGAACCAACCCCGCCAAGCGTGATGGACCCGTGCAGCTGTTATTAGCCACGAGCTTCTCATTTCAATATACATAATATAAAAACGGAATTTAATCATGGAAAGGGAATCGTTTATCTTGGCGCGGGCATGTGATCGAGGAGGGATGAAACGCAAGGAAGACCAACGAATAGTTCGAAGAATCGTGTGAGCGATCATATAAAAGCAAAACCGGCCAAGTGCGTGTCCGAAGTCGGTGTCTGGTTTTGAATTTTCGTTTTTTTTGCCACCGACTTCCGAAATTAAAATTATTTTTCAATTTGTAGTGCTTGTTTTGGAAGTCGGTTGTTTTTTTTTGTTAAAAGTTTTTTTTAATTCAGAAAATAGTTCTATACTTATAGATTACCACCTATGGTTTTAAAATAACATGGCAAGTCTCTCAATATTGTGCGTACGAACTTACATTTGCAGTTGGGATGTATGGGAGAACTTGTTTTTAAACTACAATGTTAAGTTTGTTCTTGGGATAAATACATCCCATTTACGGAACCATTCATTGAGCGTGGTCTACACGCACTTGGCCGGTTTTGCTTTTATATGATCGCTCACACGATTCTTCGAACTATTCGTTGGTCTTCCTTGCGTTTCATCCCTCCTCGATCACATGCCCGCGCCAAGATAAACGATTCCCTTTCCATGATTAAATTCCATTTTTATATTATGTATATTGAAATGAGAAGCTCGTGGCTAATAACAGCTGCACGGGTCCATCACGCTTGGCGGGGTTGGTTCGTGGATGGGTGACCATCTTTACATACAGAGTCTCCTCCGTGCCTCGGAAAGCACGTTAAGCCGTTAGTCCCGGTCCCGGCTGTCATTCGTGGATCTTTGACAGTCGTTACGAAGTCCGAAAGTCTGACAACCAGTCTTACCATAGGGGTATAGTATTACCCAGTTACTGAGTTGTGGAGGTCAGATAGGCAGTCATTCCATGTAAAATACTGGTATTCAGCTGCATCCGGTTAGATTGGAAGCCGACCCCAACATAGTTGGGAAAAGGCTAGGTAGGTAGGTGGATACGAGTATCTATACTAATATAATAAAGAAAAAAGATTTTTTTGTTTGTTTGTACCGAATAGGCTCCGAAACTACTGGTCCGATTCGAAGAATTCTTTCAGTGTTAGATAGCTCATTTATCGAGTAAGTCTATAGGCTCATCATCACGCTAAGACCAATAGGAGCGGAGTACCAATGAAGAATGTTTCAAAATCGGGGGTTTTTTTTTTTGCGTTAGCCCAAAGTAACTATTCCACGCGGACGAAGTCGCGGGCAGAAGCTAGTATATAATAAAATGATAAAATTACTTGTTAGAAAGAAGTAGTGTGAAGTCATCATGGTTTTGGACCTTTGAATTGAACGCAGGCAATCTCATGACAACCTATTCCTACATTGCCACTATAATACAAAAAGATATCAAGCTTGAGTGATTGATGAAATGCTGGCAATAAACGTTACACATACTTGTCGGCAATTTATCGCAGTTTGCACGCTCACATTTTAAATGAAAAACATTCCTAGGTACTTCCTTTTCTTTATTTGACTAATGAATGTTAGAAACTTGAAGAAAATTACCGAGGGAATTAATAAATTATTGAAGCAAAAGTTTCAGGAACTTATAAATAATAATCATTGCAAATACCTACGCTGCGATTTCATACTAGAATACTACTAATAGTATTTGAACAGGCAGTATAAACGAAGTGATTCTCACTTCATGATAAAGGTTATTTTTTCAATAACAGAGCAGTCATTTATAATCCATTTGAAATAAGATTACCTACACATTTAACTAAACCTTTTTATTTGGTTGAATGGACTGTCCATTCAACCAAATTTGACTTCTATTGCGTTGGTGACATGACAAATGGCTCTTGCAGTAAACAGTTGGTATTGTAAGCCCTTTTTTTGCTTTTAATGCCATCCTTATGCCTACGGCATAGAAGTCAGAATCGGTTGAACGGACTCTAAAAAAATGTCTCAATAAAATCTTATTTCAAATGGAGTACAGACACCCATCACGGTTGTTTGTCACTACGTCTTTGCATTTGCAGACCATTTAGTCCAGATTTTCCTATATTGTTTTTATTTTCGGCATCGTTAAAGCTAATTTCAGCACCCTAATTACGTAATGCACGATCAATTTTAAATTGAAACCAATTGAAAAAGATTGCCAGTCCATTGCTACAAAAGTTCGTCAAAAAAAATTGAGCAATGTTTTTTGTCGAACTCATGAAGCAATGGACTGGCAATCTTTTTTCTTTTTTCTGGAAATTAAAATTATTTTTCAATTTGTAGTGCTTTTTTTGTAAGTCGGTTGTTTTTTTTTGTTAAAAGTTTTTATTTTTCACTTTTTAGTTTTGGTAACACTACCAGCGCGTGACAGGAAGTCATCATCTTATCATCCTTAAAATGAATTAAGTCCGAACACAAGGTAGCTACTGTAAAACGTTGAGGAGTTCCCTTGACTGTCCTTCGTCTTCATCATCAAACCCCTAATGACAGTCACAACCGATCTAGGTGTAAAGTTCTCATCAATACAAATTAATCAAGCCCAAACACCAGGTAATTGCTGTAAATCGTTGAGGAGTTCCCTCAACTGTCTTTCGGCTCCATCACCAGATCGACTCCAGACCTTCATTAAATAGTAGTGCTTTAAAATACTTAATGAAAAAAAATTACAAACGCACTAGTCGCCACTACGATTTTGGAAGGTTCCCCTCGATTTGTCTGGGATGCCATCAACAGATCCTGGTTTCCTTATAATTTTTTTTGAGGATTTCCCGCAAGTCGTCATGAATTTTATTATCAGAACTGAATTTTGATCAAAATGGACCAATCTGAAAGTATACCTTTCAGATAAGAAAATAATTTTCTAATTCGGTTCATAAATGACGCCACCCGTGAAATACTTATCATTGAGAAGTTCCGGTGGCCATCTGTGGACTTCTTTATCACTTCCACTTCACCAAATGATACTTTCTGAATGCAAATGCTTAACTGGTTGTTGAAAATATCGAAATCGCTATGTGTATGCCTATAATATTTGAGGAGTTCCCTCAATTTGTCATGGATTCCATCATCAGAACTAAATTTTGATAAAAATGGGACCAATCGGGAAATATATCCTTTCAAATAAAAAAAGAATTTTCTAAATCGGTTCATAAATGACGGAGATAGAAGGTAAAACACATAAAAAAAAAAAAAAAAAAATACAACCGAATTGAGAACCTCCTCCTTTTGGGGAAGTCGGTTAAAAAAATTGCCCCTGTAGTTTGAGAGATAAGGGAATGGTCAATTTTCATCTATTTTCTTAAATAACTATAAGACCATTTATTTTTAAATTATAAAATATTTTTTTGAGACCCTTACAGTAAGCCTTTTCATTTGATATGTCACACGGTACAGTTGCAAAACTTTTTATTAAATTTTCTTATTTGCCCCCCAAAAGTGACCCCTATATCTAAAATTCACTTATACACGTTCGTGTTTGAGTCGCAGAAATTCAAATGTCTACTTAATCGGTCCATTAGATTTGGAGCAAATTGGCTGTGACAGACGGAAAGACAGACAAACACACGGATGATTCTATAAGGGTTCCGTTTTCTCATTCGGACGTACGGATCCCTAATAAGGGGTGAATGATAGAAGGGCGGCTGGCAAGGAAGAATGAGTGTTTCTGACCCCAAGTATCAAGGGCCCTTGGCAGAAAGATGATGATGACCTAGATATAAAATTCATCTTGAAATAAGACAGATCATAGATATCCGAAAGCGAAAGTAACGATTTATAAGGACCAATTAATGGATATGTCATGGTACAACGCATCTTCATCGAAGCGTGTTCCATAAAACGGTGCAAGCATTGCTGTCCGCGCGAAATACGGATCACCCTCATTGACCTATCTCCAATCTAGCTGGGTCATATTTTGAATTGAAAAGCAAATGGCTTAAAATTTCCTGCTGTCAATTGAAAGACAAGGTAATGCGATTACTGAAGCTTGTTGACTTGTCTACCTCGTGGTCACTATAACGAACTATGGCGGAACTATTTGATCGCAGTGGAATAACAAAAAGTATGTCCGTCCAACTAATGATTTTTCTTTATCAATAAGTAGAATGACTATAGTTATAAGATTAGCCGAGTAGGTATTTGAGAAAAAGCGTAGAAGTTAATAAATCGTATTACACTTACGGCCCAACATAAAATAATTAACTGGTCCCGGTAGCGTTCCAGGAAATCCAGGAATTCCAGGCATCCCAGGGTTAGGAACGATAGGTGGCAGTGGAGTTGTTACAGGTCTACGGGTGGGGCAGTCATCACACCAAGAGTCGAAGTAGTCCTCCGAGCTGACGGTGGTCGTTGTTGAACCATCGTCGTCGTCACATAATAGGTCGCACCAGAATCCGGTCCCGAAGAAGGGCTGGAGAAAATTTATGGTAAAAATTAACACAAAAATCCGTGGCGATAAAAGATTTTATTGAAGTTCATGATCAATCAATTCGAATTTAGATAATACTATAAAATAAAATATGATACTATAAAAACATTACGCTGTTATATGAATAAGAAAATTTTCAATACTTGGAAATATTTCGTAATCTTATTTAAAATTAATGAAAATAACTTAAAAATGAAATACGTATTCACTATCGTAAGGATCCTTATGTAAAGCAGTGCTAATGATAAATTAGACAGATTTGTGATTAATACTAACCTTAGCAGCAGAGATTTGGAAGCACAGGAAAATCACAGAAAAATAGACACACGCTCGCACCTCACCCATGTTTGTGATGTTATCATGAAAAAAATGGCGCTCAGTTCCTTTCATACTTATAACGAAGGCTTTGCGCAAGACGCCAGAATTACTAATACATTGCCACAGAACATATGTATTATTTTCAGTGGATATGCGTTAAGGACGATACTGAATTGTTGAAGATGTTTGTGTCATTGGTTTCAAAACTTTAAGTCTCTCCTATAAAATATTCAGCGATATACCATGATCTTAGACACCAAAACACCGTTTTTCCTTTTATATTTACCTCTTCAATTCATGATTCAGATCCATATTCAGCAGTAGACAGGTTCAGGGACTGTTGTTATAATAATTGTTATTATTACAGTAGCCTTCGCTATCAATAAAAGTATCATTATGATCCCCTGGAAACCATGTTGTAGTTGCAAGACTTAAAATCAAAATCATATTGTACACAAAGGCTATAGATAGTCGAATTAAAATTACGAGGGACTTTGTAATAAGAAGAACAGTTACAGCCAGAACTAACAATCATACTGAGTCATCGAGATATGTCAAGCTCAACATTCAAGTTCAAAAGTTCCTTTCAGAACGTTCTCATAACTGTGGTTAGTAAGAGAGGGATCAGAGCTTGATTGTATAGTTACCAGAATACCCGCGAAGTCTCGCGGGTTTATACATAACTTTTTAATTAGTCGAGATTTTTAATTTATAATCTTTATGGCACCTCTTTAGGTCATAAGCTATCTCAGTATCAAAAAATATTTGGCCTAGGTCGTCAGGCTCCTCATTCTTACGAACTTGGCCAAATATTTTTTGTGAATATTGGTTCGCTGTTACAATAGTTATAATAAAATATAAACTTTCAGTTGTTCTTATTAAGTATGTAACCGTATCCACTATTTTGCATATCTAAATTATTCGTATATCCATGTATCAGACAAATTATTCTGATCGTTGTTTTTACTTAAATAAAAATAAAACATCCTCAATTTTTCGTAAATTGCACCTACCACTGTTTGTCTCTGCATCACCCTAAGGTTGACTGGTAGAAAATGCCTATGGCATTAAGTCCGCCTCTGTACATATCTGTGCTTGAAGTATTAAATAAATAAATAATATAAATGTAAATATATAAATAATAAACTATAAATGGATATCTAATTAGCTGAAATAATTATAATTAGAAACATCTATAGATTTCTCACTAGGAACTTCATGTGACCTCTGTTACCAGGATCATCATTCTCGAATTCTAGATTTTCAAATTGACGATCTTAACCTTCGTTTGTGAAAATTCTTACTTAACAACTACAATGACGTTCTACTCATAAGATTGTTTTAATTTTGCTTGGCTATTATCAGCTCTATTAGACACGGTCAAGTTTGAATGTCATAACATGACTGTGCCCGTTTATTGTCCTGTGTATAGACGTTTCCTCCGCTGCATACTAATTGCTCTTTAGAACAATGTGCATGCCCTATCAGTTCTCTGAAGGCATTCTCAACATTGAGTTTGCAATAATAATTTAACTGTGAAACTATAAAATCTTTATCCTTTTTGTTGTTGGTATATTAAAAATTATTAATTATCGGCTTAGGTGCTCTACTTTTGCGTTGTAGTATTTGTTTCATGGTCACTTGGTCAGTTTTTTTTAATTTTTATTGGTACTTAACGAAGTATGACTTCAGCTTCAGTAACACTCTGTGCCTTGGAGGAGGGAATATTTACATTCGATCGTTTATCATGGTACGATGACATGGTTGTATGGAAGATAAACTGATCATAATATTACGTGAGACATACAGGGTTATATCGTGGTTATATGTCGGCAATCCAGGGGATGTACGAGAGCTCATTTGCAACCAAATGACCGCCTATGACCCCTATGCCAATGTCAACAATTTTCGAGCAATTCTACATTTTATATTTTAAAATGTATGAAATAAAAATACAAAGTTTCAAATGACTCCAAAATTGTTGACATTTGCATAGGCCAATGATGGTGCCAATTTGGTGTCTTAAGCCACGATCTCATTGTTTTGTTTTTGTTATTTTTAATTACTTATATTGTACTAGAGCTTCTGCCCGCGACTTCGTCCGCGTGGAATAGTTACTTTGGGCTAACCTTATTTATCTGTTCCGTGGGGCTAACGCAAAAAAAAAACCCGATTTTGAAACATTCTTCATTGGTACTCCGCTCCTATTGGTCTTAGCGTGATGATATAAAGCTTATAGCCTTACTCGATAAATGGGCTATCTAACACTGAAAGAATTCTTCAAATCGGACCAGTAGTTTCGGAGCCTATTCGATACAAACAAACAAACAAAAAAATCTTTCCTCTTTATAATATTATAATTATAGTATAGTATATAGTAATAGTATAGACTAAGAAGTTGTCTGAAATAAAAGTTATTTTATTTATTTATTTTATAGGAGTCAAAAGGGGTCATTTGGTTGTAAATGACCTCTTCTACGTCCCCTTAATAGGATGCCAACATATATGCAAAAACCCTGTAAAACTATTAGTGGAAAATGTTCTGTAAGAATAGAATGGTTAAATATTAGAGCAGGTGTTTTAAGTAAAAGAAAAACCCATGTCCAAAAAGAGGCTTTATTGTTTCATCACTCTGAAACCTTGCTTTATTTTAAATACCGTGTAATATATGCAATTTCTCAAGACATTCATTCATCGGTAATGAAGCTTTTATGGCACGTTATGGTATTACAATTTTTATTTTAAATAATAGCTATTATGTTTCTAACGTTAACAGCATATGACAAGCGATAGCAGTTTTCTGACGCGTGTTTCCAAATCTGTCAGACCTGACACTATCAGAAATAATGACATCAATATTACTGTCATTCCTTCCAATACTGACGTAAAACTATTAAGAGCGTTTATCCTAAAAGTTGGCAACGTCGTAAATAGCTGTCAAATATTTACCTGTTTTGATTAATTTGGAAATAATTATTTATGGAAATAAGAAATGTGGCTAGAATATTGATTATGAAATGCATTAATTAATATCATAACACCGAATATTTATTTTGACATGTAAAAAAAGTATTTGGACCAATTACCTTTTTTAAACCTAAATCGGTACAACATCAAATTCAGTGTTATAATTGCATAAAATTGCATTATTAATAGTCTAGATCGCTAGTTAGCCACATTTCATATTTTCATAAAGAAATATGCCAAATTAATCAAAACGTCGAAATATTTGACGTCTATTTGCGACGTTGCCTATTTTCAGAATAAATGCTCTTAAAATATTTAGATCACATCATCATTTCAAACCACCACTCTGTCAGTAGTAATGACATTACTTGAATGTAATGTCATTATTACTGATACTGCCGGGTCTTTGCCGTAATATCTGTTGGACGCGCTTCAATTTTCTTCCCATCATTGTCATCTAATGTTAAACTCTTCGCTCTTCATTCTGTAGTTCTTAATGTCCAAAAGCCACTTTGTAGCTAACACCCGGCCGCTTCGGTACTTTGCTGCCGACTTCCACCAAGATGGGTGTGTAGTCAAATCTGGCCGGTTTGGTGGAACAGTCCTTGTGTGGAATCGGGAACACGTAGTTAACGTCAACGTCGTATCTGGAAAGAAAAATGTCATCGAGAAACATGAGATAGGGATTCTTAGTGCTTGTTTACGGAGACGCGGGGCCTTGGTCGTGGCGTGCGGCGGGGCGGCCCGCACAAAATTCAAACTTATGGCGTTGTATAAGAGCGTTTACGGAGAAGCGATTTTACACGCGTTTGCTTGAAATGCATGCGGTGCACGCGGCGAGACACGCGGCTGGGACCACGGCGTCGTACGCTCCAATACGAACTTCGGCGATATCCGCCACTGCGCCCGAAATGGCGCTCGCGGCGGAACTTTCCGCCAGTCTTGCACAGAGTACCTTTTATCAGTCTTGTTTAGAAATCGCACAATATTTATTATAATGACGGGCGCGCTTGAATATCAGCCGATGCACGCCGCCTTGCGCCGCCGCGTGCAACGCCGTGTGCACCACTGCGGGCACCGCTACTTTTCACGCCACGCCTCACGCCCCGCTCCATGCCCATGCATGTTTACGGAGACGCGTCTCCGTAAACATGCACTTATGGTTCCGGGACAGTATAGGACACTCCGGGGGAATGGTCTACCCAATAAATTCAAAAGCACTACAAGGATATCATCAAGAGAATCGAGAAAAAAAATTAACAGTCATGGTGATGTAGCGGTTAGACCGCCACATACAAAAACTACGAAACAAAAAGACATGACGTCACACAATTCCTACATCTCGCAGTTAGAGTTTACTGAGCGAATAACATAGATAAGACTATCCGAAATCAACATATGGGCAGTTGCCCGCCAGACATAACACCCGTCTGGTTGGAGGATCCTCCCTTTTCTATGGTGGATGAGTGAACTTTACACCCTGTTACTCATACCCCTAAATTGGTGACCCCGACGTGATGAACGTCAACGCAGCCTTCGTGCAACTACTTCAGCGTGACGTCATCATCATCACTCCCGCAAGCTTTCGTGAGGCGAGTCACACAGCCAGCCAGCACCCACGGCTTCAACGGGTATCCTGACCACGAGCATGCAGCGAACGCGCATTCCTGGTCATCACCCTAAGCCTCATCAGCAACCTTGGCACAGCACCTGCACTTCCGGCCGGTCTCACAAGCAGAGCCTATTCTACCCTCTCCTGGTCGACGCAAGCAGTCAGCCAAAAACCCAGCGCTGTACCACATCCGACTCACTGGATGACGACGCAGCGCCACCCCGACTCACTGGGGAATCACCGCAGACAGTTCCGACTCACCGTGAACTATGCGGCACCCGGTTCCGACTCACTGGAACCACAGCTGGCACTGTGAAGCATCGCAAGATCAAAGACTCAGCCCACTATCGACCTCCGGTCTCCGGAGGGGAGTGATGTAGCGGTTAGACCGCCACATACAAAAACTACGAAACAAAAAGACATGACGTCACACAATTCCTACATCTCGCAGTTAGAGTTTACTGAGCGAATAACATAGATAAGACTATCCGAAATCAACATATGGGCAGTTGCCCGCCAGACATAACAACCCGTCTGGTTGGATGATCCTCCCTTTTCTATGGGGGATGAGTGAACTTTACACCCTGTTCCTCATACCCCTAAAGTGTGAAGGCGAGATGATGTTTATTTATTTATTTACTACTTAATAAAGCAGGAGGTTCTCAATACTAGCAAACAAGTATTTTTGTTCCTGGTTCCCTGAATAAAACAAGGTTAAACAGACTAACTGTTACATGTAAGATTAACATATTGTACCGCTTGGTCGTGAGAACACGTTTTAATGAAAGTATGATCTTCAGTTTAGAATTGCTGATTGGTCGTTAATTAGTACTTATTGTCTTTTACAGTTCTTCGCACACAGAACGTTTATGATATAAAGGTCGTAATTTTATAGGTAAATTGATTCTATTTTATTTTATTTTAGAACTCATATGTAATTCTACTAACTATCAAGTACTATTAATTTCTCTGTTAGTGCTGTGCACTTCCGTAAGTGACGAATTCATTTCTAAAACTGTATGTGATTTTTGTTTGTGTATGTCTTAGTGAATAAGTTGTTGATGAAGTGCCATATCAATAAATAAATCAGTTTACTGTCAATATTTTTAATTTCTAAGCATGGAAAACAAACAATATTAAATTATCTAATGAAGTGACGACATTCACACAGCAATTCACAGACCAATTCCCGAAACTTTTGTGTCAAAGTCAAAGTCAAAGTCAAATCATTTATTTCAAATAGGCCCTTGAAGGCACTTTTGAACGTCAAAATTTACAAAATAAAGTATTGATTCTACCGCCCCTTCCAAAAGGTAGTTTTCGTATGGAGAAGAATGGGCAAGAAACTCCACCGTTACTCTTTTTAAAATGTTTTACAATATTTTGTATAGGTACATTATTTCTATAATTATATGTGAAGACGATGCACCTAGAATAAAATTACTGTATAAAGTAAAAAGAATTTAAAGTCGAGCAAACGACAGATAAATTAATTATGTGGTAGATACATGGTGTTCACATATTCACACACATTGTAAAAATAGACGAATCTACTAAAAAATTACAATTAATAAGTCAGTGTGTGAGGAAGTAATCACAGGATGTACTCGTAAAATCAATGTCATATAATAAAAAACAAATACAATTAAGTAAGCAACCAGTTTGATTTTGTCTAGACTCTAAATTGTCCTATGGAGCAGGACCAGCATGTTTCCAAGCATTCTTATCTTGGATATAATCCTCTAATCTGTAATATGCTTGTTTACAAAGTGTACTTTTTACATGAGTTTTAAATTTTCTTTCATTTAATTGTAATATATCACAAGGTATTTTGTTGTAACATTTAACACAGTACCCCATAAAAGATGTATGTACTTTAGATAATCTGAAAAATGGTTGATCTAGTTTATCTTTATTTCTAGTATTAAAATTATGTCTATCACTTATTTTATTAAAAAGATGTAGATTTTTCCTTACATACATAATATTTTCATAAATGAATTGGCAAGGAACGGTCATAATATTAATCCTTTTAAATAGTTCCCTGAGAGATTCGCGACGACGGAGATCATAAATGGCTCTGACAGCTCTCTTTTGCAAAATAAAGATAGATTCAATGTCAGCAGCCCGACCCCACAGTAAAATGCCATACGACATAATGCTGTGGAAGTAGCTAAAATAGACCAAACGCGCGGTTTCTACATCTGTTAACTGTCTGATCTTTCTAACAGCATAAGCGGCCGAGCTTAGCCGCCCCGCAAGAGATGTTATATGAGGTCCCCATTGTAATTTCTCGTCTAGCGTGATTCCCAGGAAAACCGTTTGATTAATAAATTCCAGTTTTTCTCCATTCAATATGATGTCACATTCGCTACTTCTAACATTAGGTAATTTAAATCTAATGCATTTGGTTTTATTTTTATTCAGTACCAAATTATTTACCGTAAACCAATCTTGGACCTGAAGAATAGAGCTATTCACGTCGTCAAGATTTTGCGATCGTCGGTTGATTTTAAAGATCAATGATGTGTCATCTGCAAATAACACCATCTTAGGTTGATTTTGAAGTAATTGGGGTAAATCATTAATATAAACTAAAAAGAGGAATGGACCCAATATCGAACCTTGAGGAACGCCCATTGCCATTTCAGACCCTAATGAGTTTATGCCGTTTACTTGAACTTTAACCTTTCTATCTTTCAGGTAAGATTTTAGTAAATCAAGGGCTGTGTTCCTAATCCCATAATGCTCCAGTTTCAGCAGAAGTGTTTCATGGTCTACGCAATCGAACGCCTTCGAGAGGTCGCAAAAGATTCCAATGGCATCTTGTGCTTCTTCCCAAGCGTTAAAAATGTTCTTTATTAGGGTGACACCGGCGTCAGTGGTGCAACGCCCTTTGGTGAAACCGTATTGGTGTTCGTGAAAGATGGAATTTTTATTAAAGTGACGTAACATTTGATTGAGCATCAACTTTTCAAACACCTTACTGAGAACAGGCAGTATTGACACAGGCCTATAATTGTTGGGTTCTTTACTATCACCGGATTTAAATAATGGGACTACTTTACTGTGTTTCATGAGATCCGGAAAGACTCCTTGGTCTACACTAGTATTAAATATGAAAGCTAAATAGGGCGCAATGGTCTCGATGATAGATCTACAGACTTTTACAGACTTTTACAGACATTGATAAACAACATTTGACATTGTGACAATGATAAACCCTTTTCGTACATTCGCTTCTGAAATCTATAGACATATCTTTCCTTTGAGAATGCTCTGTGGTCTCATAAATCCCTTGCCTTATCCCGTTTAGTTCTCTCAAGATGGAAAGATGGTTATGGTTTGAGATTAGGACCCCTTTAGCTGGATATACTATCTCTTGAAGACAAGCTTGCATTTCGGAAAACATATATAAAATTGCTGGCTTATTTTGTTGCATTTTTTTCGACTTTAACCCTAGAAACGTTTTCTGTCAGCCTTGGCCGGAATTTTAATTATGATAGGTAAAACATGTTTAAGTACATTACAAAATCAGCATAATAACAAAAGAAACATGCAGTTTCGTTAAAATTAAAGCTACAATGAATCTTTATAAATACAAAGGTATCTAACAATAACCTTATTTGTGAGATATGTATTTCCGATCCAATATCCTACATAAACAAAATATAAAATTCATGTTTGATAATAAAATAAACATCCCTAATTTCTTACAAAAAACCATTTTTGGAAATATTTTCCAGAAAACTATATGTTTACGGTCTACCAACTATTCAGGAAAAAGCCTATAAATATATTGGTAAATATAAAGTAAGCTATTCCAGATAGTTAAACTGTATACCCAAATCACAGTCCTTCACTTCTTTGGTAATTTTGTTATTACGTGGCTAATGGTGTGGGTTAAATGTATAAAAAAAAAAAGACGTGTGGCACTCGGGGACTGCCCCGGTGAAGCTATTGCTTAGCATTTTTTATCAACTTACGCAATTGTAAAATATTAACCCGAATACAAGAAATAGCAATGATGACATTGACAGGAACTGTTATTGACATTTATATGACACAACGTAATGGGAATTTAGAGGTATGAGGAACAGGGTGTAAAGTTCACTCATCCACCATAGAAAAGGGAGGATCCTCCAACCAGACGGGTGTTATGTCTGGCGGGCAACTGCCCATATGTTGATTTCGGATAGTCTTATCTATGTTATTCGCTCAGTAAACTCTAACTGCGAGATGTAGGAATTGTGTGACGTCATGTCTTTTTGTTTCGTAGTTTTTTTTTTTTGTATGTGGCGGTCTAACCGCTACATCACTCCCCTCCGGAAACCGGAGGTCGATAGTGGGCTGAGTCTTGGATCTTGCGATGCTTCACAGTGCCAGCTGTGGTTCCAGTGAGTCGGAACCGGGTGCCGCTCAGTTCACAGTGGGTCGGAACTGTCTGCAGTGATTGCGGCGATGGTGATTGTGGTTCCAGTGAGTCGGAACCGGGTGCCGCACAGTTCACGGTGGGTCGGAACTGTTTGCGGTGATTCCCCAGTGAGTCGGGGTGATGTGGCTGAGGGTGATGACCAGGAATGCGCGTTCGCTGCATGCTGGTGGTCAGGATACCCGTTGAAGCCGTGGGTGCTGGCTGGCTGTGGGACTCGCCTCACGAAAGCTTGCGGGAGTGATGATGATGACGTCACGCTGAAGTAGTTGCACGAAGGCTGCGTTGACGTTCATCACGTCGGGGTCACCAATTTAGGGGTATGAGTAACAGGGTGTAAAGTTCACTTATCCACCATAGAAAAGGGAGGATCCTCCAACCAGACGGGTGTTATGTCTGGCGGGCAACTGCCCATATGTTGATTTCGGATAGTCTTATCTATGTTATTCGCTCAGTAAACTCTAACTGCGAGATGTAGGAATTGTGTGACGTCATGTCTTTTTGTTTCGTAGTTTTTTTTTTTTGTATGTGGCGGTCTAACCGCTACAGGAACATCAAACTAATAAAAAGGTTTTAATTTAACTATTAATAGTCAAGGATCATTCGTCTAAGTAAATTTGAACTTTATTGTCAAACAGTTAAACATAATTTTCAATACAACACTCTCGTATCATTCGTCTAAGTAAATTTGAACTTTGTTGTCAAATAGTTAAACATAATTTTCAATACAACACTCTCGTATCATTCGTTTAAGTAAATTTGAACTTTGTTGTCAAGCAGTTAAACATAATTTTCAATACAACACTCTCGTATCATTCGTTTAAGTAAATTTGAACTTTGTTGTCAAGCAGTTAAACATAATTTTCAATACAAAACACTCTTTTCTTAGGTAGTATTTTCGTTACGAAATTTCTGGATTAGGTCTCCACGCTCAAGGCCCGCGATAGAAGCTATACAATAGCTTAAAAAACAAAAATACTTGGAAATTCGAGCATTTTTTTGATAACCTTCTTAGAGATAAATCAAAAATGCTGTACCGGTCAAATACAGCCAGTAACCGTCCGGAAATGTTTGTATGAAAATCCATATCTATCGTGCTAGTTAAAAATGGAACGAACTTTTTACTTCGACACATGGCAACTAAGGAGATTTCTTATCAAACATTTTTATTTAAATTTCGATTTGGCTTGCAAATAGTTTAAAGTAAAGAAGAAACAAATGAGCATATTGGCACGTGATTGATTCTGGAATTTATAATTAACTAGCTGCCCGCCCCGGCTTCGCACGGGTAAGCACTTATCTACGGCGCACTTACCTACCCTAACTACCTACCTACCTACATACATACATACCTACGTACCTACACCTACCTACCTACATACATACCTACCTACCTACACCTACCTACCTACATACATACATACCTACCTACCTACACCTACCTACCTACATACATACATACCTACCTACCCTACCTAGGGTAGGTAGGTAGGTAGGTAGGTATGTATGTATGTAGGTGGTGTTAGATATAACCTACCTACCTACCTACCCTACCCTACCCTACCCTACCTACTTACCTACCTATCCACCTACTTGCCTACATACATACCTACCTACCCTACCTACATACCTACTTTACCAACATACATGCCTACCTACCCTACCTACATACCTACTTTACCAACATACATACCTACCTACTTGCATACCTAGCTATCTATCTACCTACCCTACCTTCACCTACCTATCATAAAACCATCTCCTTACTATAACAAACACAACAAAAAAAGAATTAGCGCAATTGGTCCAGCCGTTCACCCGTGATGCCATGACCAAGGAAATAGGGATTCATTTTTATTTATTTAGATTTTTGATTACATTTTCACCTTCGTCCATCAATGCCCTTTTTGAAGGCCGTGGTAGTCATGTACTATTATTTTGCCTAGCGTGAGATAGAATAGAGGCCTTGCCACATATTTTCCTTACTAAAGCTTCAGTTCTCAAACTAAGTGAGTCTAAGTTATAGCCTTAAGATCGGAACTACATAAGGGCCCAATACTGTTAATTTGAAAGGAGAGCTCTTTGGGAACTAGGCCGTGATGGCCAATAAATAAAGGTTAAAAACTTTGCGAAATAAACGGGATATATTGGCCATTTGCTACAGCCGGTACCGATCGAGGATTGAGTAGATTTCTATTTAAAAGTAGGTACTTCTCTTTCGGTAGACAGCTGTGCAAATCCCTGAAAACGGCCCTTGAATTTTATTACAGTGAAAACGAATAAAATCTTACAAAACCATTGAAACAGCTGGTTACATATTCGTATTATTTCTTGAAATAAGTTGATTATTGGATATATTTTAATTTGATATTGAATTCTACTTCCTACTACTATTATAAATGTGAAAGTTTGTATGTTTGTGTGTTTGGATGTTTGTTACTCAATCATGCAAAAACGGCTGAACGGATTTTGATGAAATTTGGCACACAGATACTTTATAACCTGGATTAACACATATAATACTTTTTATCCCGGTAGTACATTCCCGTGAGATAATTTCCGACTTCCGGCGAAAACTATGTTGGTACATAATTTGAAAAATTGCATCTGCTCAATTTCGAGTACGTATAACTCTGTTGCGTTGTGATGATCAAATATTGCCAAAAAAAATCACTTGACTGTAAACCGCACGTTCTCCAGGCTATTTACATAAACAAATAAACAACCAGATACCCTAATCCTCTTACCTCGGCAGCTTATCCCGTAAGTAAGCCATTACGTTCTTAGGCAGCGCTGTAGTCCGTGAGAGGACGAACGCACTCAAGTACCTCGCGCCCTCCATCTGTTCTGCACAATGGAGGAGGAGGGCCCAGGTTTTGTACTCCGTGTCTAGCACGTATGTGTTGTATATGCCATCGTCTGGAAAAGGAAATGACGTAAGTTATGATGAAATCTAAAATCAGTAAATCAGGATGAAGTCATCCTAATAAGACTCTAGTAATAACTTTACTGACAGCAAGCCACATAAATTCTTGAAATTTTCGTTAGATGGCGTTACTTAGTTTTCACTTCT
The DNA here is from genome assembly GCA_948150665.1 of Conistra vaccinii. Lineage (NCBI taxonomy): Eukaryota > Metazoa > Arthropoda > Insecta > Lepidoptera > Noctuidae > Conistra > Conistra vaccinii. The sequence continues at coordinate 6,465,838 of OX411328.1, forward strand.
ATCGGCAGTAACCAAAGACTGCCCCGCATATTTTGTTTTTTCTGTTGTGATATCATCAAATAACTGAGGGCGTGTCTAAAACCTACCCACCCGTGTTCCTTCAGTTGCCTGTTCGCCATTGTTACCCTTTAGGACTTTTCCGCAAACCCCGATATTGGTCACCCTGGCTCTACTATGCTTCTAGGCAAGATAATCAAAGCTTTCTTTTATCACAGAACACACTTTTACAACTAGTAACACGTTTACTTATATGACTATGGCATCTTTAATTCCTATTTGGTAAGGGTAGAACCACAAACCCCAAACTTCACGCTAGTTAATTCCAACAAAGGATAATGACTAACATGATGTCGCCACAATATACAGATATGTATGTCGTCAAGAAAGGCCACGACCACGGAGGGACTTATCTTAATTAATTGTCACGTGGTACCTAAGAATAATGAGCGTCGTGTCGTAGGAGGCAACCCAGGGATTACATTAAGAGGACGAACAGGAAAACTGTCCGTACGAGGATCCTTGGGGTACTGTATTATCCTTAAGGAATATACAGATGGTATGATTTACGTAGATAATATGTCAACAGATTTCATTCATGAGAGGGCTTATATTTCTAAACACTTGCTTCTTTTTTTTGACGGAGCAACGAATGACTTCTAAATATGGAGTCTCTACATTAATGGCCTGAAACCTGGAAATAATCAATCATTTGGAATAATTGGTGTTTCATTGATTTTCGTAGCTTTTTAAGCAGGTTTGAATGTCAAAATATTGTCTAAAAACAGTTCAGGAAAAAAAGGGCTACTGGGGACTGCTGATAAAAGTGAAAACTAAGTAACTTTTTGATCGTCGTCGTCGACGTCTTTCATTCAATACATATAGCTCATGGAAATCGTTAGGTGATGATGACGCGAGTTCCATGATGTTTGTTCACCCAAAAATTGCTCAACGCGCCTAAAGAAATTTTCACTTCAAGAATGTCTTTTCTCCAAAATGAATATAATTTTTTTGAAGGTATGTTATTTAAATTAATATTCTTACAAGTCCTCTCAGCGTGTGTCCAGTGGGCTGGTTCATTCAAGTCCACTCTCCAGGTGATATTGCCAAGAAGATTCTCCCCAAGAGGATCATCAGCGAAACGGTACGTGAAGTTCATTGTCACTCCCGGAGTAAATTCTACTGAGCCATCTGAAACAGTAATTAAAAGGTATTTAAACGAGCCATTCATCATAATTTAAGCCGAAAGACGTGCACTGCTGTTTCTCGCATTCAGATTCCGACGACCTTTACCAGATCATCCGTGCAACTTGTGAATAAATGTTTGAAGAGAGTAAGTGCCTAGAAGCAGCAGCAGGCAAGCAGTGGAGGTCCAGTGGTAACGGCCCCGACTTACGAGTTGAAGGTCGTGGGTTCGACCCCAAGCAGGCGCTTTACTTTGTGTAAATAATTTCATCACCACTGCTCTCAAAACGGTGAAGGAAAACATCGTGAGGAAACCGGCATGTCTTAGAACTAAACATTCGAAGACATGTGACATCTACCAACGCGCACTGGGCCCGCGTGGTAGATTACGGCCCAATCCCTTTCACAGAGAGGAGGCCTGTGTCCCAGCAGTGGGAACATTAATAGGCTGATTATGTATGTTATGTAAATGCCCAAAATACGATGATGATAATGTGCTGATACCGTCATAACTGCATCACTACACACAAGGGCGGATCCAGGATTTATTTCTGGGAGGGGCAGATGTGCCAGACAGATACGAAAGGTCTCCCATATCTTGTATTGTCGCTGTTTTTGGTATTCATTCTTTTTCAAAGAAGATATGCCTGTAGATAGCCTACTTCTTCAGCGTTCATCATTGAAGCAATGTCTTGATGCATTCAGGTCATTCCATCCAGATGATTCGATTTTATTTTACTTAAACTGTTTGGGGCACGTGCCCCTGTGCGCCCTCCTTGGATCCGTCCTTGACTACACATCCGTTTTATTTTAGAGATATACAGAATCATTCAACCGGCGTAGCTCCTGAATGATAACTAATTAGACAAGTATGAATAACTGTGTTTGTTAAAGCAATGACACGTTGACTTTGGTGAGTATCTGAAAACAGTTTTTTCTGATATTGACACTGTTCTCAGAACAATGCAAGTGAAGTCTCATGTTGACAGTGACAAAAATAAAATGTAAATTAATGAATGAATGAGCCGTTTTAACAAGCGGAACTTCCATAACGAATGCTGGCAATATGTCTCAAAGTCATACAGATTTCAAAGAAAAAATGCTATTTTATATAAACCTGCGGTGGGAACGTGGTCGTCTTCGGTGAAAACTGCTTTCATACAGCTGTACGAAAGAGCCTCTTCAGCACTCGCATAATATTCCACTACGTACCAGTCACCCAGCATCTGTGAACGAAATTGAGCTTTATTTCTAACGTTTTATATTTCAATTTGCAAGAGTGGTGTCCGCGTAATTTTGCGCCTACCCGTAACTTATTACTACCTCGGTGTTGCGTGATTCTGCTATTAGTTTGAAGTTAGGCGTATAAAATTATGGAAAAGGAAAAGTTGCTTTAGCTGGTTTCTTTATCATTTTCAGATAACGATTGAGTGTCTTTATCTCAAAACATAACATATTTTTCAAAGTAACCATACTGTTTTAAGAGTACGTAGTCTTAATTTAATTGCTGAACAGTTCGATTATAATTTAGGTACGCATGTGCCTCCTCCTTACGCTGATGGTTAAATTGCAGTTGGATGAAGCGTTGCTATTCGAATTAAGTAAGGTTTCATGGCTAAGGCTAAGGCTCATGGCAAAAATTGTTCAAAATCTTATGAAGGTTAGGAATTTCCGTCGTAATAAGGCATGCTTTTCCACTTTAGTATAAAAATGTTCGCCAGTGTGTCCTGAATCGTTCCAGAAAAAGTACAAACCTTTTTATATCCTACTACAGAAGGAAGTAATGAAAGTAGTGTGTAAAGATGCCAGAAAGATGTACAGCAGTGTATTAGGACTTTATAAACTGCGCAGAGCACCGAATTAAGAGTGAGGTAATCTAGTGCGCTGAAAACAACGGCCTCCGTCGTCAAATCAAATCAATTATGAATCACCATGGCTATTAACCTCCAGCTGTGACAAGGGTTGCCAACTTTTTAAAATTAAATATAGTATTATCGAAGCCATTGCCTGTAAAAATAGTAGTTGACAAAAAAAAAAAAAAAATATACGAGTAGTAGGTGTTTCGATTTTTTTTTATTAGGTATAAAATTGCATAGTTTTTGCTACTATGAACCTTTATTGACAGGTTTTTTTTTTAATAACTCATACACTCTAAACTAGGGTTACAAAATACCATTAATTCGGCTTTTATGAGATTAATGCCCTACTGCGACACAGTTGCATTGAAATAAAATTATAGTAGTTTCGCCTACTATATTTTTTGTTTAGAAATATAGTATTTAGGCCTTTGATATAGCAGGATACTATATTATACATATAGTAGGGTTAGCAACCCTAGCTGCGACTGACCATCAAACCACCTATTTCAGTAATGCACGAGAAAGTGCACATCTCAGAATTAAGTCCAAACAATGCTATTATATAAAAGACGTTATGAATTCATTAGAAAACATTATCCTTTACAAATAGAAAGTGAAATTGTATAAGTAGCATCATTGAGTCATCAAATATTGACTTTCAAAGTATCATGGAATTGTATTCATATGCTAATGCCTATTGAGATGTCGGTTGGGTTACACTTGCTGAGATGACAGATCTTGTTCAAGTAACAATACGTCTTGTTACCGGTAGACATAATGGAAGTAATCTTCTTATGGCGGAGAAGAAATGTGAGTAGATAGATAGATAGAATGTACTTTATTGTACATACACACATCAAAAAAAGTTTGCGATCAGTTTGAAAAATTTCAATCTTGTTTGTGACGGTAGACTATATTATAACTTCTTTTCCTTTTAGATTCTTTCAGGCAGTGTATTTCTATTTAATAAAAGATATGACGTAAACACTTTTTCTTGATAAAGTTAAATATAAAAAATATATCAGCTTTGCTAGTGTCACAAACTTTTAGTGATGTGTTTAGGTACAATAAAGTATATTCTATCTATCTACTCAAGTTCCAGTGAGGGCCATTAGTGTCTGAAATGGTCTTTTGAGGAAAGAACCAAGCATTTCTCAGTAATCGTGTAGCTCAACTCAGAACTTATGCAGCTCAACGACTCGAAGAATAATACCAAAGTGTACACAAGTGTACTATTTTTGTGTATACTAAAATTGTAACACAGGACTTGTGGATACAATATCTTAGTGTCATTTGTTCTATGGGTACAATTAGACAACCTTTGAATGGATAAAATAACTTATATGAAAGAGTATAAATAAATATTATTGGTAATTATAAAAAAAATTACTTTATACCATTCCCCCTCTAAAAAGCTTATTTTATTCACTGAAAACAGTGAATAAAAAGCTCTTTTAATCACTATTTTGGTGTTTGAATTTAGAACACACCAATGTATTCGACCTCTATCTCATTGCTATACAACCTCCTTACCTCCTTAACACTTTCGACTCCACCCATTTTCATAGAACTCATAACTCATCATTCCGCCATAAAAGTCTATGACTTTTAATATTCGTAGTTGGAAGTGAATCCTCCGGGAGGGTTGCCGGTATAACGTTTGCGCTAAAGTTAACCATCGCGGACGGTCCCGACATCCCATATCCAAGTAGGTGAACCCTCCAGGAGGGCTCCCGACACTGAACGTCTACATTTAAAATGAGTCCTCCGCGAGGGCTCCCGGCATCCCATTGCGATGCGAGGGGATGGAGGGGTCAAAGTAAACTACATGTTAGTTACTACTCCAAGAGTCGATTACTCTTCCACCTTTAATTGGTAACATTATATACATAGTTACGACGTGATGTTATGTCGATAATCTACAATCACGTATTCACATACTATCTACCTTAGCATATTATACTACGTGCTGTACGTGACGTGCTGATGTACGTGACATCACACCACATCACCCCCTTAAATTAAAAAAAAAAAAAAATTTTTACAAGGTTTTTTTTTTCACATTACAAACTATTACTCTAACTCTTACAATACAATTTTGTTCTATTCTTATGTACTATATCTATTTTATTTTTATACTTAATCACAACATTCGGTGACTCGTCTTTTACAACTTCAAAAGGTCCATTATAAATACATTCCAATTTATTGCCAGTTTCATTCTTAATCAAAACTAAATCACCTTCCTTATAGGTTACAGAATTAAGATTCTTATCATAACAATGTTTCCTAGCTAATTTACTCGCTATTAAATTCTCCCTTGCATCATTTTGTGCCCTTTGCAATCTGTACTTAAATTCTAAAGGATAATCATCAAAATTATACAATGGTTCAACACTTTCTCCTTGTAGACTACTTGGTAATCTGCATTTTCTCCCAAACACTAGCTCATAAGGTGTATATTTGGTAACAGTATTAACTGTCGTATTGTAAGAAAAACACCAAAATTGAATCCAAGAACTCCATGATGATGGGTTATTATCCGTCTGTATCCTCAAATATGCACCTAATGTTTTATGTACATTCTCCAAAGAACCTATACTCTCATGATGATATGACGTCGACATGACTTTATTGATGTTCATGATATCACATAGCTCTATCATTACTTTCGAAACGAATTCACTACCCCTATCCGTAGCTATTGTCTTCGGTATTCCATATCTCAAAACAAAATTCTCTGCCAAAGCTTTTGCTACCTCATTTGCGGATTTATTCTTTAACGGATAAGCCTCTACAAACTTCGTAAGTTCACATTGAAGAGTTAATATGTAAACATTGCCTCTTTCGTCTCTATCAAGGGGTCCTACTATGTCTAAATAAATCTTCTCAAACGATGTTGACGCCGTAGTCGTAATCGTCATGGGTTCCCTAGTATTCCTAGAATACTTTTGCTTACAACACTTATCACATTTACCAACGTACTCCACTACGTCTTTCTCTATAGAAGGCCAATAATAATACTTCTTTATATTATTCACCATCCTACGTATTCCTGCATGACCACTCGTGGGTAAAATATGGAAATCATTCAAAATAACCTTCTTCTCATCTTTCCCTTCTATTCTCCGTAAATCCTTCACTACACACAATTTAAAATCCCCACAAATCGAACTTCTATTTTCCTTTAAATATTTTGCCATTCTTGTAATAAAATCAACGTTATAACGATTCTTCATAATAATTACTTCTTTAATGCCTTCTTCAATACAAAAACTGACTATGTCTTTCGATAACTCGTCTCGCGAAATTCCCGATAAAGATTCATAGTTTACATAAATACTCGAGTTTTCTGGCATATACACTAAATTGCGCGACTTTGAAAATATCTTCCTACAACCATTATTATTATTGTTGTTATTATTATTATTATTGTTACGTAACATTTTCTCCCAATCATCTAAACAAATCTCAATGTCATTTCCTTGCTTCTTAAGTACTTCCACGATCCTAGGGTGATCAGTCCCAGATACCACGGAGTCCCTATCACAAACATTTGGCTTTCCCAACTGCTTGTACTGCGCCCTCGTCATTACGGATATCGTCTTTTCCCGTATCAATTTCAAATCCTCACTCGTTATCACTATTCTAGAAAGTGCATCCGCTAGTACATTCTCTTTGCCCTTAATATATTCAACCTCAAAATCATACTCCTCTAAACACAAACGAAACTTAGTCAACCTACTAGATGGATCTGTCATGTTAAACAAATACAGTAATGGCCGGTGATCCGTCTTTACAACGAACCTCCGTCCGTACAAATACGGTCTAAAATATTTAACTGACCAAACTATTGCCAACAACTCCTTCTCTATTATCGGATAATTTAACTCACTCTTCCCTAACGACCTACTAGCATATGCGATGGGTTTTCCGTTCCCATTACACAACACACTCCCTATAGCATATCCAGAACTATCGGTTTGCAATATAAAAGTATTGCTATCAGAAAAATCAGGATAATCCAACACCGGTGGACTCATTAACGCTTCCTTAAGCAACAAAAACGACTTCTCGCACTCATCGGACCAACTAAATACAACACCTCTCTTACACAGCTTATTCATAGGTACCACTATATCAGCAAACTGTGGTATGAATTTCCTATAATAATTCGCAAACGCTACAAATCGCTTTACCTCATCAACCGTCGATGGACGCGGATAACCTCTAATAACTTCTACCTTCTCTGGATCTGGTGAAATACCTTCGGCCGATATTACATGCCCCAAATAAAGCACTTGCTTCTTCAAAAATTCACATTTAGACGGATTCAACTTTAGATTTACTTCCCTCAAGCGTAAAAATACTGATATTAGGTTCCGATTATGTTCATCTAAATTCCGTCCAAAAATAATGAGATCATCCAAATAAATCAGACACCTATCGTAATTCAATCCAGACATGGCCACAGTCATTAACCTACTAAACGAACTCGGACTTATCTTCAAACCCATTGGTAACCTACACATTTGATACTGCCCCTTGTCTGTTGTGAAAGCAGTGTACTTCCTACTACTCTCCTCCAAAGCACACTGATAATAAGATTGTGATAAATCACAGTGACTAAAGTAAACTGCGCCTGACATCGAATCCAAAATCTCAGTTATATTCGGCAATGGAAACTTATCATCCTGTATCTTTTCATTCAACTGCCTATAATCTATAACCACTCGCCACTTCTTCTCCCCACTACGATCCGTCTTTTTGGGTACCACCAAAACAGGACTAGACCACTCACTAACCGCCTCTTCAATGATATCACTCTCCAGCATCTCCTGCACTTGCCTATCAACCTCCTTCTTCTGTGCATAAGGTATCCTATACTGCCTCTTGTACACCGGAGTAGCACTCTCTTTCAAGCGTATAGACTGCTCATATACGTTAGTGACAGCTAATTTATCACCCGGGAGATGAAAAACATCCGAAAACTTTGCACACACTTGCTCAACCGACAACCGCTCCTCGGCGTTCAAATAGTCGAGTTTAAGTAAAGAAAGTACCTCTGCTACACGCTCAACGTCCGTCCCTGGCTTCACGAAATTACAACAATCAAAATCACTCAACGGACAAACTTCCACACCGGACATACTACACACAACTTCCTCGGAGTTCGTATTTAAAATCCTAACGGGTACCATCCCGCTTTTAGGCCTTACTAACACACTAGCCAAAAAAACGCCTTTCCGCAATTCTTGCCTAACCACCACACAATCCTCCGTTCTGTTAACGGGGTAATACCTAACCACCTCACAACGCGGTGGAATAGTCAACAAGTAATCATAGGACTTAAGTGGCATCGAAACCACCCGTCGTCCACGATCCCTAAGAGAAAACCTATTCGCCGAAAAATCTATAATACCACCATACTTCTGCAAGAAATCCTGACCTAATATACCAACCGACTTACATGGCAAATCATCAAATATATAAAACTTATGCGTGAAAGAACACCGTCCATACTCCAACGTTAAATATACATAACCTATAGCCCTCAAACTACCTCCTACACCATTAACCACTAATTCTTCCTTAATTACCTTACAGCACAAAGCATTGTTCATCAAGAAACCACTTTTTACAGCCGATATCGACGCGCCCGTATCTACTAACCATTCCGCATTTATATTATTCACTAGAAAATTAACCCAATTAATACTATCGCAAGCTAAAATACGCTTAGTCTCGAAAAAACTGCAACTGGTGGTCAGTCGCTTCATTACGTTGTGTCATTGACGTTCCGCCTGAGTCAGCATCACTACGCGCATGCTCGAAATACGCTACACGCTTCCGACCTTGCTGAGTCGAATGACCACGATGAGCATTATTGCTACGACCGCGCATTCCACGATTATGCCATGCGGTGGCATTTTTGCGCGTACGCTCAACAGCTGTCTTATGTTGCGCGTATCCATTTCCTACCGTAGACCGCCTATAACCATTTCCGCGACCTCTATTACCAAAACCACCCCTCGCGGGCCAACGCTGATACGCCATGACCTGTGCCGACGATGCACAACCTTCGTCTTCTGCTACCCTGATTGCATCCTTCAAACAAGTCAAATTCCGCGCCGTAATGATCGTACTTAACCGCTGATTGCGAAGCCCGTCAGCAAACTTCCTGATCGCGTACTTTTCGTTCAACGGCCGCAAAATCTCATATGCTTCCGAACTTTCCCCGGCTTGAGAAATAGTCAAATTAACCATTAACTTCTCTATCTCAGCCCCAAAATCCGCGACCGACCTATCATTCTGCCTAGCGCGAGCAAGCTTCACTTGCACAGCTACGTCTGACTCTACTGTTAACAAATGCTTCTTCATATCAGCTAACAGACAATCTACCGTTGCGTAAGTAGAGGACAACCGAATCCTAGCACCCTGGGTAAGCCGTGTTGTCAAAACAAATTTAATTAAAAGAGCATTATCTGCTTCCACTAACATAGAACTATATAATCCTATGGCATCAATCAAGTCTTGCGTTACTTGTTCATCGCCACTCATCTTCGGGAGTAGGCCAACCGCCGTTCTCAAAGAAAACCTTTCCGCCGCCATGTTTTGTTCCGTTTCGGTTCCGCTCTCAAACTTAACAGTGTCTACGTATAACGCTTCTATCTTACATATCAACTGAGCCAGTTCTTCCGAGAACTTACTAGATTCTGAAACTATACACTTAAATTTACGATAGAGCGCTTTCACCTCACTGATCTTACTATCAAAATTTCTGCCTTTTCGCCTACTAGGGCCTAACTTGACAATAGATTCCCTTAATAACTTAAGTTGTACAAATAGCGACGTTAACTCCACTTCCATTTAAATCAATGTCTCTAAATTTAACGATGACCGCAAGCACCGACACACACTTATTCACATTTACATAAGAAACACTCACTTCGTTCCTCCGACGGCTCCTGGTCAAGCCATCTGTACAGCCTTCTGGACTTCCCGCTGTCTCATCTTTTCTTCAATCCAGTTGTGGTGACATCTCCGATACATGCGAACCGCCAAACCTATGATGACAACTGCCATACACACAGCCACAAACAGCAACACGGTCTTGATAACCGCCAGCTGCTCCTGCGTAGCCGTTGCGGTATTTGCACCACTCGTAGACGCCTGGGCAATAATCACCTCTTCCTTGGACGTCGTGCTCCCCATGGCCTGTGACGCGACGCGACTGACGTGATACTCAATGAAGACAATCAAACCGCGAACCACGAACCGTGACTAGCTCCTGGTCGGACAACTATAACGCCGTCCAGCCGACTGGCAGGGTCGCCATGCGATGCGAGGGGATGGAGGGGTCAAAGTAAACTACATGTTAGTTACTACTCCAAGAGTCGATTACTCTTCCACCTTTAATTGGTAACATTATATACATAGTTACGACGTGATGTTATGTCGATAATCTACAATCACGTATTCACATACTATCTACCTTAGCATATTATACTACGTGCTGTACGTGACGTGCTGATGTACGTGACATCACACCACACCATATTAAAGTAGGTGAACCCTCCAGGAGGGCTCCCGACACTGAATGTCTACATTTAAAATGAGCCCTCCGCGAGGGCTCCCGACATCCCATATCCAAGTAGGTGAACCCTCCAGGAGGGCTCCCGACACTGAATGTCTACATTTAAAATGAGCCCTCCGCGAGGGCTCCCGACATCCCATATCCAAGTAGGTGAACCCTCCAGGAGGGCTCCTGACCCTGAATGTCTACATTTAAAATGAGCCCTCCGCGAGGGTTCCCGACATCCCATATCCAAGTAGGTTAACCCTCCAGGAGGACTCATTTTAAATGTAGACATTCAGGGTCGGGAGCCCTCCTGGAGGGTTCTATATTTAAAATGAGCCCTCCGCGAGGGCCCCCGACATCCCATATCCAAGTAGGTGAACCCTCCAGGAGGGCTCCCGACCCTGAATGTCTACATTTAAAATGAGCCCTCCGCGAGGGCTCCCGGCATCCCATATCCAAGTAGGTGAACCCTCCAGGAGGGCTCCCGACACTGAACATGTTAACCTTTTATTAAATGTCTATTTTCGCTTAAATCTTTCTTTTTCTCGTAGTCATGGTATAAAGTATAGTATGCAACTCTTGAATAAAACGGATTTATATCGAGGGCCATGAATCACTCGCGTCGCTCAGGATTCTAACACTTGAATCACTCGCTGCGCTCGTGATTCAATCATCATGAATCACTCCCTACGGTCGTGATTCAGTCGTTAGAATCCTTCACTTGATCGTGATTCATCTATGGCCCTCGCTTTAAATCCGTCGTTTATTCATTAGTTGCATAATATACTATTAATCCACTATTGAGTAAAGGAAACAAATGTTATAATCAGAGCAGTAGATTTTCAATAGCGTTTACCTTTAGTCCCTTTTTACTAATCTTGGAATGAATAAGGGTGCCGAAAAAGGTACAAAAATCAGATTAAGCCCAAAAACTTTCTTTGCTTACTTTGATGAATAGCTCTCCTCGAATCAACGGAGCCTTTTTTCACGTCAACTTCATTCTCAAACAAGGTCCTTCGTTATAAACCATTCTTGATTTTACCTTTCTACGAAAACTATAATCATACTTTTTAAGAACGTATCAAGGTACTACAAATATATCGGAGTCCGAATAACGGATAATATATTAATCTGAAGTATTAATATTTATTCGGATAATGGGTGAAATCCGATGAACAATTTATATTCTGCGGGGATGGGAGTGACACAAAATTATACTCCATGCTTAGTCCTCGATAATGATTAACTATGTAGTCTCACTATATTCCATATCGTGTTGACGCGTATTCAGAGAATAAAAACCTGAAAAAAAAAAAAAAAAATTGTACGCTGGCAACTCTAGGTTACCTATGTACCATTCACTTTTTTCGCGTCGTGTAGCGCACGTCATTTTTAAGAAAATTATAGAATTTTCTTATAAAAACTTATTATTTTTTAATATTATCAACAATAATCAGTCAAACAATTCCACTAAAGAAAATGTGGAAGAAAATTGGAAAGAAATCGCGTAGGCGAACTCGTGGACGAGTTCGGCTAAAGCCGGCGTCCTCTTTGGAATCAGTAATAAAGGCTGATAAGTACATAAAGGACTAAACAATGTTATAAACAAAGAAGAAAACACAGGTACGTATGTGTGATTTTGTTGAAAGTTTTCAGTGGATTACGATTGATTGATTTGGATTGCAAAGTAGCAAGAGGCTTATTATTACCCGCCATAATGCCGGTATTTGGTCCATCTGTTCTTGTAACATGAAGTTCGCGTTACGACAGGACCTCGAGGGGCTCGAGGATTGATGTCGAACCTCAGGTTGAGGAAAAACGCTCAAAATATAGTGTACCTATACCTAGAAGTTCTAGGTTATGCACCGCCTATGCAAGACATATTGCTTTCTCTGTTGAAAAACCAATAAGGCCCTCGAGACTTGATCTCGAAACCTCAAGTTGAGGTAAAAAGCACAAAATATAATGTATATATAGAAGTTCTATGTTATGCACTTATTGTTTTCTATGGTGAGAAATTATTGAGTAAGTATTACAATATTGATAAAGAATTATCAGTGCTTTACACTTGTGTCATCAGACTAAGTTAGTCCAATGATGATAATGTGCTTTGTAAGTACCCAAGAACTAAAGGATAATGGTTTTATGGAATTGCATGAAGAAATCATAATGGCCTTGGGAATCCCGTCCAGCTCCAAACCTAAATGTTTTACTTAAAAAGTATTTAATGTAATTATAAAGTATTAAAAGAAGAATGACCTATGTATAATACAATTTGATACCATGACTGTTGTATTTACTACTACTGGATGCTTCAAAATTGATCATAGAATTAGATTGTCTGATGAGTAACCCAATCAAGGAAAGGGACCAAGAGTGGAGGACCACTATAGCAATTGGGAATTGCTTTACCTGAACGTTAACAGGATTGGTAATTTGATAAAAACAATCAAAACACAAAGAATATAAATATCTAAAGAAATTCTCACAGATATCTCAAGACCAGTTAAGCTAGATAGAAACATTATTAGAACAACAGTTACACTGAAAAGGAAAAGTTTTCTGTTTAGTGAAAAGTTTAATGAACTTGTCAATTAAAAAGGCAGCCCCTTGAGAGAGAGAAATCTCAAATGACTCCTTCACGTTCGAGTCGAACCAAACAGGGAAGGGGGGGGGGGCAGGTAGCAGCCTAGTAGGACCACGGGGTGGAACCTACAGCAGAGGATTTCATCAGGCAAGATGTACCAGCACAAACCTGTGCGTCAAACAAAGAGGTAAAGACATTTGTATGTCGTTTTAAATATTTTTACTCCCGCTTGACTGTCATTAATGAGACACAATTAAATTTTAATTGTTATCCAACTGCAGCCGTCTGTTGGACGGTTGAGCTCTTATTGGCAAAAGCTCACACAAGATAAAGTTATCTGGTCATGGTTGAAGGGATATAAAATTCCATTTATGGAAATTCCTACACAAGATAATACCTATATCACCTTAAAATTGTGCCTTTTCAGAGTCTGAAAATATACTTATACCAAAAGAAATAAATAGGTTCTTGGATTTGAGTGTTATTAATAGGCGTACAGTGTGCGTCAATCAGTGGACAGTTTTTTGTTTAATCAAAAATATACACTGTACACGAACGAGTTGGATATACCAGTGTTATATGTTAAATCTAAAATGTCGGATTAATTGTATCCATACAAAACAGTTTCTAATGAAAGACATACGGACTTCATGTAAACTCATTTTATAAAATGATTACATGTGCACAATTGATTTAAAATATGTATATTTTTTAATATCAGTGAACACTGAATGTAGATGTTCAGCTGATGACAAAAGATATTTGAGGGTTTATTGTAAAAACAATGTTCATGAATTCAGTAGTTTGTGCTTTGGTTTATGTACTGCCCCTACACAGGCTCACAGTAGTAACATCTTATCTTGTAGTGGGGGATAAAAATCTGTGATTTATCTTGAGGATTTTATGTTTGGAATATTATTGTTTTTAGTAAAACTATCAAAATTTTGCAGTCTTGGTTGTTACATAAAAGGATAAAAGTAATCTCAAATCCAATCGAGTTGCTGAGTACTTAGATTTGTGATTGATACAAAGAGTATGACCTTGTCAGTAAAAGATGAAAGAGATGTTCTATTCATCCATTATTTACACCGTAACCTAGTAACTTGTTGTCCATGTATGCGTTATGGTTTACTAATAAGTATGCTAACATTTTGGAAAACAAAGATGTACAGAGTTAGTTTACCACAGTTATTACTTTGATTTAATTATGAACAATATCAAGTTTAAGTAAAGAAGATCTACAGTGGTGGCATAAATGTATGAAAACCCTGTAAAAATTGTCAATTTGAGATTGAAATTTACTCAGATGCATCTCACAGTTGTTGCGGAATATTTGTTTGATGGTCAGATAGCAAATGGGGTTTAGACAGAAGAAGACAAGGCAAATCATATTTAAAGCTGCTTTTCTTGGTGTACAATGTTTTACTGAGGACTTAAAATTATACCAAATTTTATTATGTAGAAACAATACTACTAACATAGATTATATCATTAAAGGGGTGGAAACCAATTTAATCATCTTAATCTCCTGGCTAGGCATATGTGGCACTCCGAAAAATAGGGATTTTTACATTTTTATATGATCTAAATACAGCATAAAAGCTGATCTTGAGTCTAGAAATAAAAACATTGATTGTGACTGGGAACTGGCTCCAGCAGCATTTCAGGACATAGTGAGATCTTTTCGAGATCATTCCATTGATCTATTTGCTACTAGAGCTAATAATATGTGACAGATATCCATCTTGGCGTAGAGATCCATTTGCAGAAAATATAAGACTTACATTAATTTTGGTAAATTACCCAGTATTTTATGCATTTCCACCATCTGCATTGATTAATAAACTATTCAGACAATTTAAGATGATCAGATTTTTTGGTATCTTAGTTTTTTCCTATGTGACCACAACCTTGGTACCCATTTATCATGGTCATTTCACAGATTAAAGTACCTACTTATTGGATTTTAACCATCAAACCAATTATTGTCGTAACCTTCCGGAATAGTGCATCTTCTACACAGCAGCCCTTTTTTCCCTAGGGGCCTGCATATTGTCAGGAAAAGTTTTTCAGAAGCAAATGATGCCAGATGATAAATGATGATGATGAATGGTCAGGATATCTTCTGTATCAGATTACACTTTCAAACAGTATTCAGTAGCACTACATAAGTGGTGGATATGTGGTAATGATCATGTTTTTTTCAATCACTAATTAGAGTGTTCGTACACAACAAGTGGCAAGCCAAAAAGGGCCAATGGCATTTCATATATATCACTGAACAGTGAAGTGTTATTGATCATAAATTCTGTTGTAGGGACAGATCCACAAAGTAAGAGGTTATTTAATGGTATCTAGTCATCCTGAATACTAATGATATGTGGGATCCATCAATGGTACCTACAAAATTTTATAGGAAGATGGTACTCAATATAACAATAAATTATCACTTGACAAAGTAACCAAAAAGTAGTAATTCTTTTAGCCCTTACTAGCGGTCAAAGAAACCTTATCTGTAATTAGACTTAATAACATCCAATTGATTGATTCAGATATTAACTCAAAAATCACTGATTTGTTAAAAACATGATCTAAGACAGGAAAACAGCAAACAAATATTATTTTACTCTATTTTCATATGAAACCAGTCATTTGTCCTGTGATTACATTACAAAATTACATACACACAAATTGTGACAACCATAATGCCGTTGGATTACACATACAATGATGGACAGTGGCGTAGACATCAAGAAATTTACTTCTCATTCAACACGTCATGCTCCAATGGGAGTAGAGGTGTGTCAGTAGATATTAAGTATCTTTAAAACAGTTGGTTGGTACACAGGATCAAAGGGTCTTACAAACCATTATAATAATAGACCTTTGATTAGAGAAGATAATAAATATCTCTTTGGCAAGACTGTTGGTAACGTTGATGATGTGTTATTTGTCATAAATTAATGAAAAGCCAAAGAAGTATACCTACTATACATAGTTGATAATTAGAATTGGACGAGAATTAAGTTTAAATGTTGAAAAGTTTTCAGTTACATCATAAACTTGATTTTATGATATCTGAATGTTTTATTATTTAATAGTGTCAAACATAATTTGTAATTTCCAACTTCATCTCTCTAAACATCTACATAGTTAATCATTATCGAGGACTAAGCATGGAGTATAATTACTAAATTAAACGAACTTACATAGGTGAAGTTCTATTGTAATTATACGTAGTGCTTAGTCCTCGATACTATGTTCCCTCCCAAGCCCTAAACAAGGCCATAGTTTGTTTTTTGACCCTGGCATTGAAGTTGGAGAGTTACTGTCTGTTAATTTTAATTCTCTCATTGCAGATTACTCTAAATAGAATGGTACATAGGTAACCTAGAGTTGCCAGCGTACAATTTTTTTTTTTTTTTTTTCAGGTTTTTATTCTCTGAATACGCGTCAACACGATATGGAATATAGTGAGACTACATAGTTAATCATTATCGAGGACTAAGCACTACGTATAATTACAATAGAACTTCACTTAGGTAAGTTCGTTTAATTTAGTAATAATCTATTAAAATCACCCTGTACGAATATGGAAATCCAGACAGTAAATGTTTGAAAAATTACACATCCAAAAATATCACTGATTCATATTTCCATTACGAATTTATGCCTACCTAAACGATTTGAAAATTTATTGAGGCATAAATTGCGGATGAATGGACACCAAACAAACCCTAATTGTATTGAACCCATACATTGTAGGATAGTATTAATTTTGGAAGTATTACAGTCTGTGTGACAATAAATTCAATAATAATTTGTGATTCAAGTTCGTTGCTCATTGAGTAAATTAACGGCGTTTGTTTATCTGCCCATTTCCGCCTCCTACGTATTTGCGAGCATGCGGTCCTGACCGACCATATCGCTCTATGTCGATTGTATGGAACTATTGTTATTTTACTAGGTATTCGTTACATACATTTACATATCATACGTATACCTTTGAATCGATTTTTGTCGTTAACTAACTGACCATAAATCTATGAAAAGATACATTATGTTACTACTATTATTTGTGACAGAATCCTTATATATTAAAATCACGTAAGGGACACGGGTGGTTCTTTTATCAACTGCCTAATAGTTATCAGGGACTTACCAAAAGTGAGAAAGCAGAAAGCATTTGCACGACCAAAAATACCTTACATTTTTTACGCTAACGCGATTTTTTTATCGAGCTCACTTTTATTTACAGATACTTTCGCACACTTCTCGCATTTCTCTCGCAAAGTCTTTTGTCGATACTCAGTACGCTTTATCCCGGATTAACGATCTTGTTCTTAAACATGGGGGCTTTGTAAATAGGGATCTTTACACAGTTGATTGTAAAAAAAACGTTTGATCACATTGGTCACAAAAGCATATCGATTATACTGTATGTTTACATGGTGAGAATACGTGAGTGTTCTACGCAGATATCAAGCCGAAATCAAGTTCAATCAGTCCATTCAAAATAGTCGAAAATAAGCAAACTTATGTGAAAAATTCTAACATTTTGAGGTGTGCTACAGGGACGCATACTATGGCCGTTTCTAAATAACATGTTGGTAAACAGAGGCGAGTTTTAGCCCTTTTATAAAACAATAAAGTTTTTCAATATTCAAGTTGTAAATCATCATGACAAACATCGACAATGGCGCTCTACAATGAGAACTTTGTCATAAATTTATTTGAATTGAAAAGCTCGTGTTTAAAAACACGAGTAATCTGAAACTAAGCTCATTTATGTCTAATCCATAACATTTATTTGTTTAAGTCAAAAGACAGGAACCTCTCATTTACTCTCTCCACGCAAATACACGAAACAAAGTTTCTATTTGATCCGGTTTTCACTTAAATTTTCACGGAAACAGGACCAGCCATATTATCGCGCTCGTGTTTCTGAATAGGACAATAAAGTAAATGGTGACTTTCAGTTAATTTATACTCAAGTTTATGTTGTTTTATTACAGAACAAAGTGTAAGAGCTTATATGGTTTTGAAGTGGTTGAGGAGTTTCATGAGCATGAGTAAGTTTAACAGCTAAAACTTGATGGGTAAATACATTTTGTAAGAAGGACTTTCATCATATTTAGTCAGTAAATTTTCGTGTTAAAAAAATACGTGTCTTTCGTATAAATAATTGTTGTTGACTGAATTGAAGCTTAGGTACCCAACACTTGTTTAAATTAGCTAAACTGTTACAATCAAGTAGTTACAAAGTTCGCACTGTTACCGACTGTTGTAGCTAGTTTAAGGACTCATTCCGAACTATAACTTAGGTAACGCAAATTTCTGCCCCTTGCAGTATGAAACTAGTTAAGTTGTTCACCCTTATGTGGCCGTATCCATTATGTTTTCTCATTAAACCCCTTACGTTAAAAGGGGCATTCTACCGTGAGTAACCACACACCATGGCGTGTACTACTAATTATTACTTCTAGAAGTCCTACTTTGCGATAACTAGTTTCCACACGAAATTAATCAAACCAATATCAATAAAATGTCGATAATAAGAACATAATGAATATTAATGTTTCCATAATTAAAAACTAGCTTTTGATTTATTAGTGTTCAAAAATGGAAGACTTAGGAATTTGCAGTAAAAGAAGCCTAGTGTTTTTTTTTATTAAAGTAGGATTGTAGGTGGCGGTTTTTTATCGTCTTAAGATGTCCCAAAATAGCTTGCGTATTGGTTAAAAGTAGAATAATTATGTAATAACAATCGTCTATAAATACAGCAGACTACAAAGAACAATCCTAGGGAATTACCCATATCAAACCACTATACTTGGCAGGCGTTTTGTGATCGTAAAATGATGTCATCTATGAATTGTAGTTATGACGTCGTTTTTATGACCCTAAAAGATAGAACATGCATTTCGTTTTTTGAGGTATAATTACAAACCCGTGGCAAATCAAAATGCGGCGTTGCTCTCACTTCAGGACATTTCCTTTTATCGACATACTTTGCCGATATCACATGCAACAGTACTAAGCACATCACTAAATAGAACACTTTCGCCATGATTTTTAAAAACTTTTTATGATAAAATTATTTTCAAACTTTTTATAGATTTATTTATTAAACTCCTTCAATGATCTATTTAAGTTTTAAATCACGGAATTTAGTTAAAACGTATTAGTGTAGCGAGTGTTGGTATCGCACTAACAAAAAGGGAATTGTTATCATTTTGTATGGGACACAAGTAAATAGGAATGCTGGCAGCATACCATTATCGCTATGAGTCACATTGTTTTGTTATAAATATTTAATGGCGACCATCTTGTTTTTTGTTTTACTTTTAAGTAGATTCGTTAATGATATGATTGGATTTCCGGTATTTAAGGAAACGGGATGTGTGTTCGGAATATCGATATCGGTGATTTTTTGTGGTCGTATTTTTAGTTTGTTATTGACCATTATAATTATCACTTTCGAACCAATGTTATAAGATGATAAGATCCGACAGAAGGGTAATAAAATAGATGAGGAGCTTAGAGGGATCTACCTAGACTAAATCCTGCTGTAAAGTTGAGTGATTTCAGTGATATTTCAAGGGAATCCTTTCCTAAAGTGGTTTACGTGCAAGAAGCGTGAGGGATGTTCATACCCGGTTTTTTATGTTATTACTAGCTTTTGCCCGTGGCTTATATCCCACGGGAACGTTCTACCGGGATTAAACGAACCCTCTGTGTTAATCCAGGTAAACAAAGTATTAAATCCGTAACAGGTACATACATTGTTTTCATATAGCTCTAAGTATTGGGTTACGCGGCGCACGCCAGTAAAGGTCCCAGTTGGCCTGCATGATTTTTTCTGACATATTCAACAATCATCGTCATATTTCAGCCAATTTACGCAAAAACTTAATAAATTATACACCTAAACCTTCCTTATGAAAATCCGTTCAGTAGTTTTTGAGTTTATTGCGTTCAGACAGACAGATGCGACGGGGACTTTATTTTATAATAATATCCTATCCCGTGGGAATATCGGGATAAAAGGTATCCTATGTCCTAATCCAGGTCTACCCATGTGCCAAATTTCATCAAAATCCGTTCAGCCGTTTTAGCGTGACGGCGTAAGAAACAAACTCACATTCGCATTTATAATATAAAATACATGAGTAAGGATGTGGTGATGACATTTGCTTTCAGAGCTTCGAGCAAAGATAATGATAGAAAAACTATCAAAGATTCCTTCAAATAAATGCAAAAAAGATGTCAACTGTCTAAAAGAAGAATTATTATTATAGCTGTCATCAATCGAGGATGCCATAGATCGCAAAAATGCAGAGAAAATTAATGATGTTAATTAAAAACACGTCGAAAACACGTTAATCAACCAGCCTGTTATAATAATTACTTAGAACTAGCTGCTGCCCGCGGCGTCGCCCGCCTGAACCCTAATTCTTTAAACAAAATAAAAGTAGCCTAAGTTACTCCTTATAACATCAGCTATCTGCCAGTGAAAGTCCCGTCAAGATCGGTCCAGCCATTTCGGAAACAAATGATTAAAAAAATGTTTTTTTGTTACAAGTACTTCCATAGTATGAATTTTGTAAAAAGCTGGTATTTTGACATTACAAATAGACACTTCAATTTTATTTATTGGTATAGAATAGATATGGAAATGATATTGATATGGACTGGAAAGAAAGCCTAAAATGTAAATTTTATTCTAGTATTGATTTTAAATCTACAACTATAAGTCACCAAATATAATTAAGATTAAACTTGAGGTTTAAAATGGCACAAATTTTACAAATTAGATGAAAGTTTTTTTTGCCATTTTTCCAAAATATATTAGCTAGAAACCGTATGTTGAAGTGCAAAACAACAATGACTTTATAGCATAGCATTGCATAGTAAGTAACAAAACATTGCCCAACCGTTTTAGTAGGTACATAGATATTGCCAATAAAGGCTCCCGCAGACAGGCGCGACGCGATTCTGGTAGAACAATTTCCATGAAGTTATCATATAGAAATTGTTCTACTATACGTAGAGTCGCGTCGTGCTGTCGTGTCGCCCTGTCTTGGTGAGCCTTTATTAGCAATATCTATCCGTTCCCTTTTGCAAATTTTTACCATTCAAAATGTGAGGATATTGAGAAAGGTTAGTTCTGATTATTTAATCATGATTACAATAAATTAACATTTTACAAAATATGCATTATATGGTTACATTATGTGGTGATCTATGAACCCATTAGTCGTAATGATAACATTTACGTTTACATAAACAGTAGTAGTTGGTACAAATACTATTAAGGTAACTACCACGCTGCTATTGAATGACCTCACCTTAAATCTTATAAATAAAAGAATATCAATTATAAAATATCTTTATGAATTTTAAAACATAATTCTATAAACTTTAACATTTTATTTTTGCCCCCGAAACAGTGAATTCAGCCGCGTAGAAGGAACTGAAAAGGTAAGCAATTCCTAGTTCACAGCCTGCACTATTGAAATTCTGTACCAGGAAAAATCCAACACGTACCTACCACATCATTGCATACACTGAATGACACTACTGATAGGATAGATTTATTTAATTGCTCCCTGAATGAATTCACAAAGGTAACATTGTTTGTATTATGTTATGCTAATATAATAACTAGTAGCTTTAATTGTAATTTAGAATGTAACTAAAGACCACGCTACCGCATTAGGATTATTGCCTGTAATGATAGTTGTGTTTGTGATAAATAAATAAATCATTAATTTTGTTAAAATGTTTTTAACTCGTTTTTATTTTTCATTTACGAGTAATATTTTTGTTATTGCACACAGGTATGTGTAAAAAAACGTATTAATACTTTTTTTTATGAGGAAGATTTTTGTATGATTGCTTATGTAAATATTCACATAACAAATTCTCATGTAGGCACACATAAGTCTGTGAGATCAAAGTCCTCCTTTTCGGTTTACCGTAAAACCTAAACTATTAAATCTTAGTCAAAACATTAGCAAAGCATCGATTATTAAAATAGCTTTTCTGTATAACGTTGAAAATCTATTAAGTTGAACTAAACGGTGACAAGTTTAGGCCAAACGTTCTAAAAATAGGCGTGGTAGAGAGAGCACTATGTATCGAACATTCTTATACTTATAGTAGGTTATGTAGATGTATAATTATCGCTCGCCTATGACCTTTGAAAGTAGAGCCGTACTATTATTGTCCATGGGTAATATCGAATTTAGGTCAAATCTGCGTAATAATAGGTATAGGTATCAATTTCAGCCCTGTTGAGCAAACAAGGTCTAACCCTGCGTCCTAAACGAAAGCGAGCGTCGCGTGAGTATACGATTACGCGATCGTTTACCTGAAAAATGACGAGTACCTACGTGACTTGATTGATCGCGCGAATATATCATATTCATAAAAAGGACGCGTCTATCGCGTACTCCCGAGATGATGCGCTATTGGTTAGGACGCGGCCTTAAGCAGCGGACGGCGCACTTTTAAGTCCGTGAAAAAAAAAACCGACTAATTGAGAACATCCTTCATTTTTGAAGTCAGTAAAAAATGAACAGCATACCACATGACGTGCAAATTGTTCTCACCCAAATCCACTAAATTCAAATGAGGTATGTCTACCAAATACTACCCGTGTTTGTATGCTTGAGGGATACCCAATTAAGTAACGAAAACAACTGTTAGTAGAAGTTCATCGTCAGTGTTGCCCTATATGTAAAAAAAAAACCTGTAATGGTAGATGTAGGATAGATAAATAAATAAACAGATGTAAGAATATAATAAAGCTGATGCTGCTTTTTTGTTTGTTTGTTTGAACGCGCTAATCTCTGGAACTGCCAGTGAAGTCAAACCGTTTTGCATTTGATAACCCAATTGAGGAATTTGGCTCTCTATTTTTTATCGTGCTTTTATAAGTTTTTTTTGTTAGTGATCGGCAACAAAGTATTTTTTTTTGTTAGGACCCTTAAGAGCCGGGCAAAAGGAAACAAGTCAGATACAACGCTAAGCGAAAACGAAGCGGGCAGTAAGGCGCGGGCAGGCAACGCGATGCGACGGGATGAGTCGGGGGAACAAAAAAATTCTCGCGGACGAAGTCGCTAGTGTAAGGATAAAACCTAGGACGACGAAAATTAGAAGTATAGAACAAAATGACTAGACCACCAAGAGGCGTTCCTACTCCGACATGGAAATTACTTAGCAGGCAGCTAAACACGATTTTCCATCATAAATGATTGATGGGCAAAATTAACAGCCAATATGAAAAGTGTTCTATTTTTAAACCATGCCAGGCCAACATGCCAGCCGCCATGATTGAAACAATTTTGTATCGTTTCAATAATGATACATGGAACCCAAAAAACATGTTTTAATTATTTATTTGAGCCACATAGTACAGGTGTGACTTAAGACTGGTTATATATAGGCATTAGCGAAATTCGGACCGTTATAACAAGTTATAACGTGTTTCTGTAACCGAGATTTGATACATCGTTGTAGACTTTGCAGTCATGTTTAAAATGTTATTTTAGTAGAATAGCAATTTTCTGTGAAAACAGGAGATGCAATTTTGTGATAAGTACCTTCGTGCTTCGATCAGATTTTTGCGGGAACAGGGAATGCAGTTCATGATAGGATGCATTCATACATAATTTATTTTTGAGTGAAATTCATATAAAAAAGAAGCCATTATATTCATTGTTTTATTAATTTTAATTACTAGCTTCCGACAGCGGCTTCGCCCGCATGATAAATTTATAAATTATAGCTTACTATACTATGCATGTATTATATAAACCTTCCCCTTGAATCACTCTATCTATTAAGAAAACCGCATCAAAATCCGTTGCGTAGTTTTAAAGATATAAGCATACATAGGGACAGACAGCGGGAAGCGACTTTGTTTTATAATATGTAGTGATGATAGTGATAGTGATAGTGACTAGCTTCGGCCTGCGACTTGTCCGCGAGCCAAAGGCTATCTAATGCAAAAATATTTTTTCAAATCCGTCTGGTAGTTTTGGCGATTACCCCCTACATACAAACTTACAAACAAAGAAACAAATTTTACCTTTTTATAATATTAGCATAGATTACCTACGTACATAGCAATTTTTTTATGCCATTTCCTGGACTTAAGAGTCTGTTTTTACTGAAAAACTTGACGTTAATGAGAGCGTTTTCTGTTATCGACGCCACCTTGTTTTGGAGATGTCTACCTATACCAATAATATAATATAATATAATACCTACTACTTTCATACACTAAATTCCTACTTTAACAAAAGGTTAAACATAGCAAGTAAGTACATGAAATTGTAAGTACTTAATACGTTAATTTTCGATAGCACCGGTTGAGCGACCGCTTCCGGACTCGGGTTGGGTTTCCGCACCAACACCGGAAAAGTTTGTATGACCCATATAATATATTCCGAGTCTGAATACATAAATTAAAATACCAATTGTATTTTGTAGCGGTACGCGAGAACAAAGCGCAGATATTTAAATAAAGTGTTATTCAATGAGAAATATCTCATTGAATAACACTTCGGTTCCGGAAAAGTCGTTTATTGAATACAATAAAATATAGGCTCAGCCTGTAATATTCCCACTGCTGGGACACAGGCCTCCTCTCACTGAGAGGGAGTGGGCCGTAATCTACCACGCGGGCCCAGTGCGGATTGGTAGATGTCACATGTTTTTCTTCACCGTTTTGAGAGCAGTGGTGATGAAAAAAACACAAAGTACTCGTAAAGCGCCTGTCTGGGTTCGACCCTACGACCTACAACTCGTAAGTCGCGGCCGGTGCCACTGGGCCACCACTCCACTACGTAGACGTACAGTCAGCTAAGGTACGCGAAAACGGAATCTATAATTTTAGCAACGATTGTATCTACTTATACAGCCTAGTTGTCGTCTAGAGATTAGGTCCAGAGTCAGAAACCTCCTGACACGCAATTGCCATTTCAAGGAGTACTGCTTTCTCTAACCTTTGATCGAACCGCCTTACAAGAGCCAAGACGACATTGCCCGAGGCTTTCGGTCATCATTCATTATTATTTCTATATGTTTATTATTAGATAAATAAATGAACATGCATGGAATACGTGTCTAATCTGGATGAACTTCAGTACTTATAACTTACAGATGGCGCACACACAAGAGTCAAAATCAGTCTTGTCTGTTGTAGACAGAACAGTTTTGTCTTGCTTCAAAACAATATTTCCTGTAGATTTCTTGAAGAATCAATTTTGATTATGAGACAGTTTGGTTACAAGTGTGTTTGCCAACAGTGTTTTCAAATAAGTCTGAATAAAGATCGTTTTTAGGGTTCTGTACCTCAAAAGGGAAAAACTAAACCCTTATAGGATCACACATCTATCTGTCTGGCCTCTGTCCGTCTGTCACAGCACAGCCAATTTGCTCTGAACCTACTGGACAAATTTAGGTGAAAGGTACACATAATAATATGAATTTCTGTGAGCCAAACACGAACGTGTAACGTAAATAAATGAATTTTGAATATGGGGGACACTTTTCGGGGGAAATTGAAAAAAAAAAGTATTTGCTAACTGTACCGTGTGACATATGAAATGATAGGGCTTGTTGTAAGGCTCTCAATAGTTTTTTTTTTTAATTTTATAATAAATTCTTTTAAAGATATTTAAGAAAATAGATGAAAATTGACCATTCCCCTTCACCCCTTTTCCTTTCCCTCTTATCTCCGACACTACGGGGCCTAAAATTTTGAAAAAAATATAGATAGTGGTTCTTTACTGATAGATTACAGGAAAATCTGTAAGAAGTCTATGGTCTTAAAATAACATGGTAATGGTAAATCTCAATGTTGTGCGTACAAACTTGCATTTGCAGTTGGAATGTATGGGAGAACATAGTTTTCAATTATAATGTTAAGTTTGTTCTTGGGATGAATTAATCCCAACTACGGAACCCTTCATTGTGCGTGGTGAAAAACGCACTTGGCCGGTTATTTAAATAAAATCTGTGCATAGGGCAAAGATCGTTCTCCTATAAAAATTCATTTACCGTGATTTGTGACATTGAGAAGTGATTTATGTATTTTTCTAATGTTAATGACCGAGTACATGTAGGTCGTATGCAAATCTCGCCAATAAGTGTGTCAGTGAGTTAATAATTTCGAAGTGTATAGAGTGCCGCGAGTTTCTTGTGGCACTCTAGTGTCACTGCCTCGGCCCGGCTAGGGTGCCGTGAGCGTTGCATTGTCACTGTCACTTGTTATTTAGGTTAGGTTAGGTTAGAACTGTGACCACACAACGCACGAGCCGAGCGAGCGTAGCGAGCGGTGCCGCGGTAGCGGCCGGCGAAGTGCCAGGGTCCGTTTAGGCACAAGAGAATGTCATGTTTTGGGAATGTGGTGTTTTACAGCGATCTAACCTCGACAATCAAACAAAATACCAAGTGACGTGACTTAGTGACAGTGACAATGACAATCCAATGCTTGCGGCACTTTAGCCGGGCCGAGGCGGTGTTACTAGGGTGCCTGTAGTGGCACTTTATCCGATAGGGATAGAGTGCCAATGGTGGCACTCTATACACTGCCTAATAATTTTAGTATATTATTAAGATTATTCACCTTCAAATAGTTTTTATAGAAAGGTAAGAATTTGATGATCTGATTATACAATGTGGAGACTACCATACAACAAAAAATTTAAATACTGGCACTACTAATGCTTAAGAGTATTTTGGAACTGTCAAATAAATCCTAGCTTCGAAATAAAAAAAATAGTTTTCCAAACAAATTAAATGTAATTCATGCCGGATCCACCCTAAGCCTATAAATTCCGTTTATCCAACTAGGCCTTGGGTGAATTCTCGGGCATACATTTCCGAATATCCACCTTAGGGTGGATTTTTGGGATGGATAAACGGAATAGCCCGAGCGGACTATGGATTTTGCCGAGCTATAATGACTAAACTATTGAATATATTCAATTGAATTTTTGTATACAGAATGGGAACGTCATTGTGGACACGCCGTTTAATTTTTTGTTGTATTGTCGTCTCCACCTTGTATGTACCTAGTGTATAATATCTAAGTATGTCGATACGTACAGTATCTCGTATGGATTTATTGCTAAACATGTGAAGAATAAAATGTGAACAAATAATGAAATATTTTATTTATTTAATAGTCTTAACGCAATGCAGTACTTCGAAGAACTACTATAGCATGTGACTGGACTTTTGATATACATGAAGGTGATACAATTAAAAGACTCTTCTGCAAAAAAAAAAAGTTGGGTTATTTTACCCATGTTTCTCTGCAAACTTTTGAAGTTAGTCTTCTTCGCATGTAATGGCAGTAGAGCAGATCCTTATTGGACGTGACCTACGAGCCCTAGCCCGACGTGGTGCGCATACAAATTAGGCACAGGTTCTATCATTGGATTCATAGGCCTGTCTGCCTCCTTTCCTAGATAGACTAAACAACTGAAGCTCGCTGGAATGCATCCGAAAGGCTGAGCAAGAAATCTTATTTATGACAGAACCAGGCACAGATTTATTTGGGAAAGTTAAAATTGGAACTAAGTTACAGCTCTGTTGATATAGTGGTTACTTGCGAGACTACTTTGCGTGATCCTGGGTTTCAGTAAGTACTTGCCGAGTCGGACAAAGCGTCTCCTCTTCTTCTTCCTAGCCTTTTCCCAACTATCTTGGGGTCGGCTTCCAGTCTAACCGGATGCAGCTGAATACCAGTATTTTACATGAAGCGACTGCCTATTTGACCTCAACAACCCAGTAACTGGATAATATGATACCCACAGAACAGATTTATCTGTTCCGTGACGATACCCCTTGTCGAGTTTTGTTTTGTTTTTTGAGTTGTGTTTTGTTTTGTCGAGTCGGACAAAGCGTCATTGCGTTTAATCATCATCATCATCAATACAGCCCAAAGTCGTCCACTGCTGGACATAGGCGCCCTCCAAGCGTCGCCAGATCGACCGGTTCTGTACCTACTTCTCGCATCCAGCGGATTCCTGCGGCCTTCACAAGATCCTCTGTCCAGTGTGATTGGATTTAGCCATTAGGAAATTTGTAGTAGCAGCGCGGCGTCTGCATCCTATTTATGGCAATAGGTTGGCTCCCTATAACTTACATAGGATATAACTGGCGAAATGTGGATGGCTGCTTACCTTATAATCAGAGGCTGTCTCATATATTCTACTACTTTGCGTGAATGTAAAAGAAAAGTTTTTAGTTGGCTTCAGACGCAGAATTACGAGGACACTGAAAATTTACAAAAAATATAGTTCCCAATGTACATCACAACCGCGGACACTCTTCTTTACACGCAACTTCACATTAGCACACACAAACATACACACACACACACCCTTACATACGTGCACACACACACGCAAGCACGGGCGTCTACTTCTAAAGTATAATTATTTAGTTAAAAAAATATGTACTTAATCCTGAACCGTAGCATCTAATGTCACAATATTGAATTTATTTAATTAGAGAATGCTGGTCCCATAACACAAGTTTTCCTTGGGTACCAGAGTTCATACAAATATTTGCATAATGACATTACTCTTGTTTAGGTAAGTTGTATTGTTGTAAAAACATTACCTTTAATTTTTTATTTTGTTATTTGTATTTTGTGTTTAACGAACTGTGTCCAAATAAACTTATTCTTATTCTTGAACGTTATTCTTACTGCAGCCGTGATGATAATTTTGAATTAGAAACTTTAAGCAGACGTGTCATGCTGTCACAGATCTATAAAATAAGCTAGTCGGAACTGTGACTCACATATCCCTCGACCGGACCTATCGCTTCTTTGCATACCACGCATAACGCATACCGTATATCTTTGTTGCAAAATTCTTCGACTATTTTGGTGTAGCTGTCGGCTTAAAAAATGAAACGTTTTATGACAAATATTCATTTCTTTTTTAACGTTGAAAACTTTGAATAGCTACTTACTAATAAAAAAAAAATAAAAAAAAAATCAGGCAAAACCCTTAATACATAAAATAAAATTTCACAATTCTGCAACAAATTATACAGAATAAATCACAATAGAAAAATAGTAAAATGTCAATGCAATTAAAATAGGTAGAAATTATAAAGGTCATAGAATTAAAATAAAAATAAAATGTCAAATGCAATTAAAATAAACGAATGAGTAACTAATACTATGTATGATGCAAGTGTGGATTTCTGGTTTGGATACAAAATGACGAAAAACAACGCATAAAATCAACATCTACGTATACTTAGCTTCTGGCAACAATTTCCTCTTAGCTTTACGATGATAGCAAACAAAATGAAAGATGCCCCCGAATTTTCATGTTAGCTTTCAACTTTATACTCGTTAATCTTTCTCAATGGCATAACATGACTCCGGACATGTTTCAAGTTCCGTCAGAATCCGGAAAGAAATGGCCTACTAAATAATACGTGTAGGTATATACAGAAAGTGATTTTACTTTTCTCGGTCATTGTACAAGTTTTCACCGATTTGTCTCCTTATCACAAAGCGGTCAGGGGAGCGTTGATTTTGTTATTCATGATGATACTTCAACATGCACATTTGTACTTATTCCTGTGTCTTTATGGGAAGGTTTAGAACTGGCAAAGCTCGTAAATTGTTTAGTTTTTGGGTTACAAATGTGATTCTCTGCGGCAAAGTTCACGCGTGAACGATGAATGCACAGTTATGGCTAACAGTTCATTGATTGTTTTTGTAGTTTAATAGAAGAAGTTTTTACATATTTTCTAAGAATTTACATAAATATTTGCTGGTTCTAAGTTTGTCTCAAAGAAGGTATCTTTTGTGTTTAATGTAATGTTTGTAATAAAACGTTACTTAAAAAAAATGGCAAAACACATCACTAAGATGTACTCAACATTTTCCATTGAACCCTAGCCAACTGAACTGACCTGGCCCATAAGTCCCTAATTGTACCCACATAGGTACTTACCTATTTTTCTCTTAAAATAACAAGATTTCATGGTTTCACATTCAGTTTGTATCAAACCATTTGTCTAAACTATCTAAACTAATATAATAAAGATTGCGAAATATTTGATTTTTTGTATGTTTGTTTGTTTGTAAGGAATAAACTCAAAAACTACAGAGCCGATTTAAACAAATTCTTTCACCAGTAGAATGCTATATTATCACTGAGTAACATAGGCTATAATTTGTAAAGATATTGGCGGTAGCTAGTTTAAAATATGGCTAAACTCAGTACCTATATTAAACTGTACTATTGTCAAAGTTCATCAAAACTTCTGTAGCCGATGTCTTATCAGCTAATTCATCACAATAGGACTTATTTTTTATTTTTTTTTCATAAAAACAGTACTTAGATTACATTACAGTGCTATGTTATAACAAAAGTAGGTACACAAAAGTTTTAGCATCTGGAGCCGAACTAGGAGGAACCTGTATTTCGGCTAACAACGCCAATCCCCTCGAGTTACATTAGATTAAGAGTTCTTAAATGCTAGCATTTTACAAAACAAAGGAATATTAATAGTTTATAAGGTTTAATTAACGGTCTTTAATTATTTGAATTGACTAATTTAAGTATATTTAAGTAAAACACATTATTAACACCATAATATGACCAAACTTGCCACCTCTGTACGAACTAAGTTTCGAATCAACACCGCCGCAGAATCCCCGGCGAATCTAAATTAGTTTGCGCGTAAGGAATCACAATCGCGAACTTTTTGTACCTTCCCATAGTAACCAGATCACGTTCTGGGGTTACTTGCACACTTTCCTAGCATTCCTCAGTACGTGAGACTTACCTCTTTAGCTGTTTCCAATAGTAATTGAGATTGGCTTTTGAGTTATTTATTGGGGAAGACTTTGATAAAGAGATTCTGGTTTTTTGGTGGAGTGTGTTCGATTTCTTTTCAAGGTTAGTAATGCTGTCGGGTTTTTTTATGAGCTGATTTCACCTTGGCTTTATCCTTTAAGTCGAAGCTTATATTCGGAGTAAGAAAGTTATCTAAGAAGATAGGCAGTAGGATCTTTATGGATTTAAAATATCCATAAAGATCCTACTGGGTCACAGATCTGTCTGCTAAACGTACTGATTTTGGCAATATCACTTTTATTTTATTGTTCTTTTTGATAGTATTTATTACTATTAGCCTCTGAAATACATTGCAAACTATAGTTTTGTATAATTTAGAAGCATTTTTTGTAAATGGGAGTACCATGAAGGTGTTTATTATGTTATTATGTTGGCTTGAAAGAGCATGCAGTTGGGATGTATGTCATCACTTAAATGTCTCGCTGATGGTGGCGAGTGTGTTGGTACAGGTTAAGAGCTGGATGGTGCTAATACACGCGTCATTTTCGTGAACGGGCGCCGTCATTTGAGACTGGTCATGTCTTTTTTGCCAGGGCTTATTTTTAATCTTAGATTTTGAATTGTTTTTATGTTGTTCTTAGAAGCAACAAGAATAATTTACCCAGGATTTTGTATCATCTAGATATTTAAAAGAGTGTCCTTGGAGTTTCTTGCCCGTGTTCACCACAGATATTATATGTTTTGGAATAGGCAACTAGTTTCAAGTTTCTGACTAACTGACCGTGATCGACTCTTTGACAGTTAAAAAGTGCCTGTAAATGAAACCATTTACATTGAAATAAATGCTTTGAGTTTGAATTTATTCCTTAAAGTCGTTATTGGCTATTAACGGTTTCCTTTTATAGTAATTTAATGGGTTACTATCAGCTATGGAGGTAGGTGTATAGGTATGCCAGGTTCTAATTGCATCGATGTTAGGGAAATTGTCAGCATCCTAATTTCACACCCCACTTGGTAGAGATTCGATTGGAAAATCGGGTCGTCGGCTTTAGGTAAAGGTCGGGGACTCAATATATTGCCATCGGGAATTTTAATCGAAGTATTTGTTTTGCAGCTAACAAAAAGAGTTTTTTAAGTGACCACCAGATTTCTTGTAGGTACGGCAGATAGGCTATGTTAAAGAGTGGTGTTTTTTGATCTAATGTTATCTATACTTCTATACTAATATTATAAAGAGGAGTAATTTGTTTGTTTGTAAGTTTGTATGTAGGGGTAATCTATACTATACTATTATTAATTATTTCATTTAAATACATATTGTTTACTTTTTTTATTTTGTTAAAAACAAAAAATAAAGAAACAAAAACATTTAAAAATAAAAAAAAAATTTAGCCCACCGGTATCGGGAACAGGGTCCAAGCTACAGGTGGTCAGGGCTTCAGAGAGAGGACCCGTGTCCAGAAGTACCGCTTTCTAGTTCAAGCCCTTGATCAATTATTATAAATATTTCTGTGTTTATAAGTTTGTATGTAGTGGGTAATCTCCGGAACTATCAGTCAGATTTGAAAAATTATTTTTGCATTGGATAGCCCAATTCTTGAGAAAGTTTATAGACGAACGAGTCGCGGCAAGAAGCTAGTGGCATATAAAGGTGATGTTGAATCGTTTCGTATAACAGAATTTGTTTTACAATATTGCACGGAATGAAATTATCAGCAATGAACATAAGAAGAATAACCGACAATAACCTAAGCCTATAATAATCTTGGTCATAAGCGAAAGCCTTTTAAAGCCACATTAACCAGTCCAATGATTTAATTCCTTCCTCAGTTTATAAAGTGGATTCTAGGCATATAAACGATCTCATATACATTCAAATGTATAAACTAGTGGGTCAGGCCGAGAGTGAATTCAGAATTTGTAGTACAAGGCCGAATGACACTTTTAGAGCATTTTATCGAGTGTTTCCGGAATTTATGAAGTAAAAAGTTTGATTGAAATATAATTAAGATTATAGGTACATTTTTAAGTGGGTACTGAATGCAATGCGCTACCTAATATGCGCTTTTTCTATTAATTGGAACGAAGTTCCCTTTCGCGCGTTGCGAAAGGGGGCTAGACGGAAAAAATTAAGACCAAAAGATGTAACGACACTTTTTAATTTTTTATTATAACGCCATCTGTGAGCGACCACAGGTACTAATTAGTGGCATGCCTTTATGAGGTTCATTCCATAACTTCGTTCCATCCGGGTATCCCTTGACACCTCTCAGTTTTTTTACTAATATTACCTACTATATTAATCCTAACTAATAATAATATTATAAATGCGAAAGTGAGTTTGCCGTTTGTTACTCTTTCACGCTAAAACGGCTGAACAGATTTGGATGAAATTGGCACATGGGTAGACCATGGCCTGGACTAGGACATGTGATACTTTTTATCCCGATATTCCCACGGGATCGAGACTTACGCGGGTAAAACCGCGGGGCGCAGCTAGTAATCAATATTTTAGTGCACTATGATAGATATTTTATTATTTCACACATAACATAACACCTGTTATCCCCCAAGAGTTGAGCAGAAGTACACCACATTATAGTACACCCACATTACGCCAGTTATGTTTAAGTCCCATGTACCCCCCTATGATGAGCGTATTGCCATCAACCGTGGGCACAAATCCAGACTCCAGGCTGCTACTGAGAAATTCCTCATGGATAAGTCCAATAACATTTTACCCGACCTGGGAATCGAACCCGAGACCTCTGAGTCTGAGACATGTGGTCTAACCACTGGACTACAGACTATGCGTTGTATGTCCCCCCACTAGGTAATTAATATAAAATCCCGGCGAAGGGCCCGGGATTTTATAAATTAATTACCTAGTATTATTGATTAATAAAAAACAGCGAAATATTTGACAGCTATTTGCAAAGTTGCCAACTTTGAAAAAGCACCCTCTTAAGAAATAATGCTCTTTAATTTTACAGTTAAGTTATGGAAAAATAAGTAAACACCTGATTGATGTGATGAAAAATGTTGTAAAATTAATTTTTTTTTTTTGCCAAGTAAGGTTATTTTATTTATTGAATGTGTTGTATTCGGCGTGACTCTATCATAAGCTGTGTATCTTTATTTAAAATTGTAACATATAAACAATTTTCACGCCTCCCCCTTAAGACCTAGGCCAACGTTTTGGATATTTGATTATCTCATGACATAAAGAGGTGCCATAAAGAATATGAATTAAAAATCTCGACTGATTAAAAAGTTATGCAACCGCGAAATTTCGCGGGTATTCTGGTTTATTACAAGCATGAGCCCCATGGGATTTCACATCGGTTATAATGACCAACTTTCATCCGAATTTCATCCCTATTTAAAAGCTTTAAAGGGTGAATTTTCTAAAATCCTTCCTTAGTGACCTTTATTATGATAAAATTGCATGCTTCTAGACCCATCAGCGTTTATATTTTTAGATACAGTTAGTTTGGGTAGTTTGGGTTAGGTTTGGTCAGTGGGGACTGGTCATCTCTTAGCTGACACGGCTTATTTTAATTTTAGAATTGTTTTCGTTTTGTATTTTTATTACGGACGCTTTTGTCGTGCACGTCTTTCTACATTGTTCTCACATGTCTAATTTGAACATGAATGATGTAACCAATATTTTTGTAACAATATTCTGATTTAAAAGAGTGTCCGTGGAGTTTCTTGCCCGTTCTTCTCCATAGGAACCTACTACGCTTTGGAATGGGCAACTAGCTTCATCTTTCTGACTGACTGACCCCTTGACAATTCAAAAGTACCTGTAATTGGTTTATTTGAAATAAATGCTTTGAGTTTGAGTTTGAGTTTGGGCAGTTTTTATTTTATCCACAACTGGGAAGTTCTTGGCCTGCATCTCACCTGATGGTAAGTGATGATCAGGCCGAAGGTGGAAGCGAGCTTCACCCGGAATCCTCAATCACAGAGGAACTAGCTATCTTACATCTAACTGTGGATTTGCGAGACACAATGCTGTTAACATTGTAGTTATGGTGATAAACTTATATAACATGGTGGTAGCTAGCCAGGCAGACTTAGATCAAGCCCTACCACCAACCAAACCGAGCAGAAAATTTTGCCTCCACTGGGAATCGAACCCGGGACCTCTGAGTCTGAGACATGTGGTCTAACCACTAGACTACAGACTATGCGTTGTATGTCAGTGAATTTAAGATGAAAGGAAGAAAGCACATATATTAAAAATGATGACTGCGTTTATATCTAGGTAGGTACGCATCCATATTGTCTACAATTATTCTATATTTTTCCTTGAACATGACAAAGCATTCTTTAATTATTTTCTCACGCAACTTTTAATCACCTATTCAACACATCCCAATATTAAAGACAGAGTATGTTAATAAAAAAACAATCGCAGCCAACGGCGATATATGACGGTCATCCACATAAGTAGAAGCATCCGGGCAGTCAGCTACCAAGTTAATTCAGGTTAAGAAAACAACCAGGATAACTTGACCCTTACTTAGTAACAAGTTGGAGTTACGTAGGGGTCAGTGTAAACTGGAAATCTGATTGATTTTATATGTTAACGATGTTGTCCTGGGCTTAGAAGATATAAAATGCTACTGAACCGCTCAATGTGTTCGAATTAATATTCAATGACAACAATTTTATACTTTACCTTCGTATGTGGTTTAAATACTTCATTAGATGGCAATAGAGTTTTAAAGATAACAATAACAATTGATAGAAAGTTCTTCGTTATTGTGTGGCTATTAGCAAATTAAGTACATTATTATAATTCGTTATGAATATGCATGGAATGGTTTTGAATAAGCATCAATATTTGCTAGTTTATTATCTAAATTTCTTCAACTGGTAATTCCTGCCTTATCGGTGGTTTCTTAGAACTCATTATTGGGCGATTAAGTTATCATCATCGAGTCCCTGATGGTAAAGGTTCATTGTCCGTATATGAAAGTAATTTCTTCTCACACAATAGATTATTAAGAATTCGTTGACCTTAGTCCTAGGACTTCTAGGGGACTGTGGGGGACTATTATTATGCAGGATACATTTTTAAGTTGAGATTTGTGGACTGAAACTACATTTATATGTATGATTCATAGAATTAAATTGTAAAAAGAAAAAATGTTCGATTTTGGAGAAAACAGCATTTGAGGAAAATTAACTGACCACATGACGTTTAGCATGACCACAATAGAAACAAGACGAATAGACAAAATTACAGATAAACAGTCACAATCCTTCATTTTCTCTATTCTTCCGTCGACAAAACCCATAGAAAACCCGTTTCAAAGGTTGTCGCGTGCTGTTGAGAAAAATAACCAACTAGTTGTAGCACCCCGATAACATCAAGGAAATTCATTAAGCATTCTTTCTATTCTACAGCCGACAAGGAACTTGTTAATTTTAATTTGCCTCGTCGACAACAGCACTCGCGAAGCGGGTAGCTTGTTTCACCTAATAACTTATTTGCAGGCGTGACTAAAATGCTAATTACAGCTATCGACCCTTACGACCAGAGTACATTTGTAGGGCAATTCGACGGCTGATCGATTTTGTTGTTCTATTAACATTAACTAAATAATCTAATAACATATATGGTCAGTACCAGTCAGTACAGTTAGTACAGATCATGGCACGTAAGTTGAACTATGACCTTATATGCGCAGAACAACATTTTCGGATCTCAATAGAAGTATAATCATAGTTTTATCTGCGCGGACGACCGCCATTTTGGTTCAACTAAAGTGCCACGATCTGTAAATAGTTTATAAAGATACTTAACTAATAAATAATGCCGTATCTCTACGTTGATGTCGTGGTGGGGTTTGCGTGCTGCGAACTCTGGGTCTGTTCCGGTAGAGTTTGCTTTGCCGGAACAGGTCTAGAAGGAGGAGCCAGACCAAGAGAGATACAAAAACCCACATGGCAGCATGTGGCGAGCTGTTGGGCAGTAGCGACCCCACGGACCCTATCTCCCGGGAGAAGTCTTGTTCCTCACCTCTAGCTTGCCTTTATTGGCCGGCTGGAGTGAACACTGACGAGGAACAGAGCACCCACCTCATTCTTGCCTTTATTGGCCGGCTTGAGAGACTCCTTGACGATTCAAAAGTGCCTGAAAATGGTTTGAGTTTACAATTTCTACCAAAATTATATAAATTGTCATCAACAATTTTCGAAAGTGAAATGAATATTAACAAAAGAAGGTATATTCAAAGTTAAGTAGGTAAAAATGGTTCTTGAATAACCTTTTAGTGAAGTAGGTACAGTGAGTTTATAAAAGCCAGAAATCGGTAAATTAATTATAATTTTAGAGCATATTGATGGTAGAAGGTAGCCAGTACGTCAGGATGGGTCAACTCGTCTAATCAAACGATTGAATACCTACCTCTTTCGCTTTGCAAAGGTTTTAATTAATTCAATATTGGTCATTATAAACCTGGTTAACAAAGGAACCCGAGAAATAATGACACTGTGAAATGTAATTTAATAACACCTTTCTTCAATTAATTGTTTTATGAAGTCTGGTGAAGCGAGTGATTCTTTCTTTTAATTTAATTAATCATGTCAATGGGACGCAGCAAACGAACTTGACCAACTGCCCACATAAAGTATTTTTGTACACAGCTGGCCACAATAAGGGACCGGGTTAAGAATATTTTTATTCGAATGCTTCAATTTTTTGTCAGTATTGTATAGTACACTTTATTTTGTTTGAAATATAAACACTGATCGTTATTATAATAATACTTGTAGGAGCAAACGTAGTACTTTCAAATGTAAATATACGCCTACATACTTCTCATTGAGAAAAACGTCATTATAATTCAACAGCAAAAACGGCAAATAAAAGAAACCCTGCCCACCATTCAACGGCCTCACATTGAACTAGCCAATCGTATAAATTATCACATTATAATCGTAACAAGATAATTCTACCATTGTATCACACAAAAGACTCCAAAGAGATTGCCCATTTTCGTGTCAAATTGTGCAAACGATCTCATTGTGGTTTCATTTGATTGATGATAACGTCAACTTTGACAGAACAAAGACGGCAACATAATACCAAGTTGTGATAGGCGATAATAATTACAGCAGCTTAATCGCAATGGTAATTATAATCGTAGTTTGCCATCTAATGATACGCGACCACCATTGATAAAGCGAATTTGATACTGGATAATTTTATGGTGTACCAGAACTATTAACCAAAATATAATGAATGCCATCTATCACTTGGCTCTTAAGAAAGGTTCCTTAATAATTTACTATGTTTAATGGCCCGAGAAAGGTGATAATCCGACACGTTTGTTATTCTCATGGGATAGATAATACTATACCGACTGACATAATTACCTAAAGGAAATCGTTAATTAAGTATTAAAATAAAAAGAAAGCCAAAAATAAGGTCGTTAAGAGAATTCTGGTTAACTTGGTAATGATAAAAAAATCTTTGGGTTGGTCAATAATCTCGGCCGACACAGTATAAATGAAAAACACGATTGACACTAGGG
The DNA here is from genome assembly GCA_948150665.1 of Conistra vaccinii. Lineage (NCBI taxonomy): Eukaryota > Metazoa > Arthropoda > Insecta > Lepidoptera > Noctuidae > Conistra > Conistra vaccinii. The sequence goes on from OX411328.1 coordinate 6,504,456, forward strand.
CGATGTTGGCATGCGTGCAAGAGGCTTTAATTAGCATTCTTCTCCAGCCGGTTAGTAATTATGCTTTTGACAAGCGTGGGCGAGCCCTACGACTTTTTTTCCGCTTTCCTATCTCATGTTTTTACCAAAATCTTGGCTTATAATAAGGCTTTGTCCGCATTTTTACTGTCAGAGATAATTGGATTGAAATGCTTCTATTTTTTTCAAGACTCCTTAGATAAATACAAACCACTCAGGCTTAAGTGGTTTGTATTTATCTAAGGAGTTTAAATTATTCGTTTTTGGGTCAAGGTTAAATCAAATATCCAGAATATTTGAAGGATATACCCTATTTGAGAAAATTGAAATTTCCCACAAACATGTTGCTCAAATTATTCAAAGTTTGATCTACCAAATTTTACATAACCAAACCTTACTAAACATTGAAACTATACTATCAAAACTGCGGTAATTAGCAAACATAAATTCTCTTGCAAGCTCCCAGCGTTTGTTATGAGCGTCAATATTGTTTCTGGAGAGTTCCGACCTACTTCATAACCATTTATTTGTAGTTAGAAATTAAAACCAACTAGAAAACTGCCGGTTAAACATACGGGCAGTAGAAAGTATTTGTGAAGACCATTTTTAATTGGTATGTACTGCAGCTTTTGGTTTTGACTTAGTACTATCCATTGGCGGTTCATTTGCATGAACTTAATTTTCTGAGTGGGCATCGCCGGTCTCATTGAGTATGACAGTGGTTGGTTTCCCTCATTTTACTCTGAACTTAGTTAGCATGTCAAATGCTTTCGACTTTTACTAAAACTCAATCACGTAAACGTTATGAGAAAGGTATTAAAAACAATCGGGAGGAAGGTGTCGTGGGACATGTTTGAAAAGAAGTTCCTTTCGCTGTATATTATGTATTAATACAGAGCCATCTAGTACGGTCTCAAGCTTCAAGTGTCAAAAGTTTTTGAAGTGAAAACTTGTTTAGGCGCGTTGAGCACTTTTTGGGTGAACAAAAATCATGGAACGCGCGTCATCGTCACCGAACGTCATCGTCACCGCACGCTTCCAGCGCACTCTGTTTTTTTTTTGTTTTTTTTTTAAATGGAGCTACGGCTTTCGTTCTTGTACTGACAGCAAACCACATAATTCCTGACATGATTTTAGATGGCGTTACTTAGTTTTCACTTCTATCGGCAGTCCCTGAAGACTGCTTCTGACAGTTTATTCCGTACCGCAAACCGCGTCAAAGAACTTCTTTGCAATATTTTTTCATTTTTCCGAAATCGTAGAGCTTATTTGAATTGCTTAAAGATTAATTAGCCCTTGGAACGTTCAAGCAAGTTGTTGTATTATATATTCATACTTATTAGTGCGAAAAGTTATGGCTTGTACTCTTTACTCTATTCTTGTCACTTGAATATTTTTACAAAACTTTCTGTCCTATTAAAATACAAAATTCATACTTTTATAAGACTATTCCTTCAACACAAGTTCATTTGCATTCTAACAGCAGCTTTCAGATACTTTAATTAGCTGTAGTCCTTTAATTGTAAACAGCTGTGTAGCTAGTAAAATAGTAAACAAAAACTAATCAATCACTTAAAAAGTAACATTAGCTCAGCAGCTTGTTTTTGTCTTCATAATTGTTTACAAGAGCTAATGGATCTTGTGAATGAAGGCTTTACCTTTATTCACAGGATCCATTAGGCCATTAGATTACGTATTTACGACGTAATTCAGATATATTGGTACCATCTTTACATACCGAGACTCCTCCGTGCCTCGGAAAGCACGTAAGCCTTTGGTCCCGGCTGTCATTCGTGAATCTTGACAGTTGTTACGGGTCGTCAGAAGCCCGAAAGTCTGACAACCAGTCTTACTAAGTAAGAACGCAGTTACTGGCTTGTAGAAGTCCGATAGGCAGTCGCTCCATGTAAAATGCTGGTATTCAGTCTGTCTGTGTGATCGCGTTTTTCTTCTAAACTACGCAACGGATTTTGATGCAGTTTTCAACATCATTAAAATAATTTATTCCAGAAGGGTTAAGTGTATTACACTTATATTAAAACACTTATAATAAAGAAATTTCGATGTTTTGTCAAGTAGTAAAAATTAATTGTGCGAAGCAGGGACGGGTAACTAGTACCAATTAAGACACAGCTACTGCTGATGTTGGGGTTGAACACAAATGTGTAAGATTTGAAGATGACTCTAATGACGTAACGAGTTCACTTTCTTCTGTTGATTTTAAAACAGATAGAGATGCAAACGACGTTGGTATTCGTATCGATCACTACGAGTACCTACAAAACTGTTTCACTTTTTCTCTTCATAATTCAAAAACCAGATTAACTTCACTGCTCCAAAAACGGCCCGCGTTCAAAACGTTACGCTATCGATAAATCAAAATAATGATTACCACCCAATTTTAAAATACGATAGGTACAACTATAGAGAGATTTTCTAAGAGAAAGTGAATGATTTTGTTGTGAATACCTTCAAACTGGTTATGTGTAATGGGATCGCAATTTTTACTGGCGGATACATTTAATCGAACTATTGATTACGCTGCCGCTGTGCCACGTTTATAATGATTAGTAGTTATGAACGTTTATAGCTCGTAAAGACTCGGAATAAAGGCCTTAATCGAAAATTTAATTTATGTAATGTTATGGCTCAGCTGGTGCTAATTTTAGTTAATTAATTTTTACAAGTTTCAAAATTTTCTTTTTCGCCTTTAAAGATAGCTGCAGAATTTTTATTACAAATGTTAGTTCAGATTGTAACTTTCCTTGGATAATACTAATAGTTAATAATCGGTATTAATGTTAAGGTACCAACACAACTAAACTTATGAAAAGTCGTATTTGTGATTTCGGTTTGGATGGGTTTTAATCGGTCACGGAGGCTGATGAACGATTTTAAAACATAAGTAAATTTAATAATAAATACATTATAGTAAAAGCGAAATACTGTTAACCCATAACTCTTACTATAGGCAGCCGAACGAGGTGAGCCAAACCACGCCCCGAGGGTATTGAACAGCATAAATACTACCAAAATTCGACGACCACACAGCTTTAAAACTAGAATCAATATTAATATCAATAAATCTTAAGAAAAAGATCCTCAATATTGATGCCATATCCTAAACACAAGTTCAGAGATATCTAATACATCACGGAACGCCGAACGTGAACGCTTCAAATATTCCGTGCGATATCCCCGAAAATATCCAATATTGTGTGCGGCGAACATGAGCTACCCTCGTAAACTGATCATGATTGTATGGGACCGATATTACGCTGGCCTATTTGGCTAGTGAATTTGTGATATCGACGTAGTAGTTCACACGTTCACGCACTCATTTCATTGGACTCGGGTGGATCACACGACAAACTGTGTACTAGAAGCACAGGAAACAAAGGATATTGATTAGGAGGTGACAGTCAACATATGAAAATGAATGAGGAAAATTAAATCCTATATGATTTCGGGCTTGGTGAAGGACAAAAAGATTAGGGACAAGAGCGAGAATTTAGAGATTTTTCAATGCCACTAAATCCTAATAAAACAGATTATCTTAAACGAATTCAAGCCTTTAACTGAACCGTTTCCTAAGCAACAGGTTCAGTGATTCCTAATTCATCACATAAAGCTAATCGACGTAGACGAGCGTCGAATGCTTAAATACGTGTAAATAAATAAAATTGCGCGCGGCTACAAAAATGTGTGTCAGTGTGTTGAGTGCAAGCGTCGCCGTCGTCCGGCTTCGAAGGTACTAGGGTTGCTTGGACGCCATGTTTTTTGCCAAAGTCTGATTCTTTTTCCTGCGCTATAGTATGGGATTTACCTATTACCTTACTTAACAATAAATATTTTTCTTTTTTACCCGTACAACTGTTAATTGAGCGTAGCACGTGAGATGATAATTAATAAAGTTTATTTAATCCATCTATCCCTGGAGGATGGAAAGGGTAAAAATGACAAACTTTCCTATGGAGTAGAGAAGTTATCTAAAAAATATGACAAATCTAATGGCTACCACACACAGTTTGCCGCCGGCCTGGCCGCTGGGCGCGCCCGGCACTGCCGCACAAACAAACGCAAAGGAAATGAAGGCGCAAAAGCTGGAGGCACGTGCCGCGCGGCAAAAGCCGGTGTCCATGCCGCCGGCATGTGTGTAGTAGCCATAATAGATGCTACGCACTGCCCGCCGGCCTTGCCGCTGGCCATGCCGCACAAAGCCGCAGAAAGAAACGTAAAGAAAATGAAGGCGCAAAAGCCGGAGGCACGTGTCGAGCGGCAAAAGCCGCCGGCACTGTGTGTAGGAGCCATTATGAATTTTTCGACTACGTCTCTTAAAATATAATTTGAGAGCTGAATATAAACATAAAATAGTATGTCATATTTTTTAGATAACTACTCTACTTCAGAGGAAATTTAGTCATTTTTACTCTTTCAATCCTCAAAGGCTATGGATTTAATAAACTTTATTGAAAGGCATCACGCGTGCTACGCTCAATTAACGGTTGTACAGATGGAAAAGGAAAATATTAAACCATAACTAGTTAGCGAAGTAACTAACAAATTGATTACTGATTTATTGCAGATCAGTGAAGCAGATAATGCGATGACAGATCATTTATTACATGATGTTGCACGCAATTTGTTTTTTTTATTAAATTTTTTGTGGTAGCCCTGCAACCAGCCTTACCAAACGAACAGATGTTTAGGAGTCTTTTGATTCTCGCCCGTCGTGTTATTTGAACTTTTACAAAATTATCTGTAAATATTACAAGCGATACGAAACGACCGTACGAAATTTCGACGATCCTTTACAAGTAAAATGTATTCTTTATGTTGCGAAGTCGGGGATTAAAACCGTAATGGTGTTAATCCGTACCCGTTTTGTCCGCACATTACTGTCATTTATATTTAACAATTATGACATAAAATGTGCGAGTAGGCTTAGGATAATAAGTTCCCTTCCATATGGTTGAGCTAAATGGTGCTGATCCATACGTCATGTTCGTGAACGGGCGCCGTCAGTGGGGACTGGTCATCTCTTAGCTGCCACGGCTTATTTTAATTTTAGAATTGTTTTGGTTTTTATATTTTTATTACGGACGCTTTTAACGTGCACGTCTTACAAACATTGTTCTCACATGTATAATTTGAACATGAATGATGTAACCAATATTTTGTAACAATATTCTGATTTAAAAGAGTGTCCGTGGAGTTTCTTGCCCGTTCTTCTTCATAGGAACCTACTACGCTTTAGAATGGACAACTAGCTTCATCTTTCTGACTGACCGACCCCTTGACAATTCAAAAGTGCCTGTAATTGATTTATTTGAAATAAATGCTTTGAGTTTGAGTTTGATAACGAGATGCCATCATCAAAGAATGTCTGTCCTGTATACTTTTATTTTACTATCACAATCCTTTAGGATTCTATATAGTTATTATTGGGTTTAGTCGAATAAGAAAATAAAGATATACCTATTAGTTATTAAGACTGAACAGAAGCAATCTAATTAGATCTCCTGACTTTGTCCATTGCGGCAACGATACAAAGTATAGTGCTGAGCTGGACACTTGACGGTAGAGCAATCTTATTGTATCCAATGCTAATTATTATTCTTAGCTATACCTAACGTTTCTACTTTTTTTTTGGTACCTATTATATAAAAAGTCACCAACGTTTTCGCGAGATCTTACAAATGTAAAATCATCAGAGTATTTGTAGCGCACTTTACCTTCATTAGTTATGCGGCAACCACCAATATTTGTTACCACAACATAAGTTTTCCCTTCGGTCCCATTCCCCGAACGCATACATCTCGAATATCATGACCGGCTCTCAATTTTAAAATGTCAATTAACGTCGTAAACTTTTATCTTTCGTTCTTTGGATGCTGATTCAATTTCAGATAGCCATACATCTTTATATTTTTTTTATTCGTATATTGACGCTTGTTGCATGAGAAAATTGTTTTTAATTATTGCTATTGGCTTTACGAACTGTGAAACGAAAGTGTAGTGTTTTTGTTGTAAATCATTTCTTGTTTTCGCAACGGTTATCGTTGGGTGGTCAATGTAGGGAGCTTGATTAAAGGTTGACCTTACCAGTAATTTGGTCCATAATTTGGATTTGGTTTAAATGATTAACATCCATTAAATTCATTTGGTTACCTTGTAATTTCCCTGTAATTCATATTATTCGTTTGCTTGTATTTAAGAAAGCCAAAGGTACCTCAAATGATCGTATTGAAGCATGATTATACTTTTACACGCTTTAGAAGTCATAAATACAATGCAATAACAGTGCCACACAACAAATGTGCAAGGAACCGTTGTCAGCTCTTGGTATTGCGTGAGAAAAATAACGGCTGGGACATATTATTATACTTGTACTCATTGATGCTCTAGTTTGTAATCTTGATCATCTACATAACTAAAACTAGGTGCATGGTCATCATAGAAATGGGTATAAATCTAGACTAATAAATGATGAAGAACAAGTTTAACACAATTTCGATTTCGTTCGCATTCTTGAAATCTATCCATAATATTGTTCGGAACAAACTTAGGTGTGGTAAGACATGCCCTTGTGAGTCGGTAGAAACAAATTAACACATATATCGAAAGTACCGTGTCATAAGTTATATCAAAAGGAGCCCAGAAAAAGAATGTTCAAATAAGCAAAATAAACAAAACACGCGTTTCGGTCACAGATAGCGAAAGCTCTTATTGACACGTTGGAAAGTAGCCGCACTTGGGAGACCTTACATTTTTTTAAGTTGCTCTGACATTCAACTCTCTTCCGTATTCTTTTAGTGATAAAGTCTTCGGGGATGGTTATCATAAGGTTGTTGAACAGCATCATGCTGTAGGCGGACCTTATCGCCTATTGGACATTTAGGTTGAGTGCTCGTCAATAAAATTCCCCGTACTTCTTCAGGTGCATCAATCTTTTTGTATATCATTGAAGTTCCGACTTTTTTCGTACTTCTTTTCGCCATATTAAAGGCAAGTGTTGAATTTTTTATCGATGCGTATCTTAAAACTGTCTTAGTTATTTTATTCGATTGGTTTACTTTGTTTATGACCGACACATCAATCTGTTATTTAAATAAATACCGTTTTAAACGTTTCGGTTCTTTATTGTCACTTGGGCGATTTAAGAACGCAGCATAATTTTCCATTTCCATAATCTATTCACTCAATTTCTATTTGTCAAAGCACCATTTTCATGCAAAATCAATGCGTACATTAACCTCTGTTTGCTCATTCGCAAGTACAATAAGTCTTCTATTTAGTTGTAGTAACATTGTAGCATCTGTTGTAATACATCCATGTACAGAAAAATATTCTTTCTTCCTTCTGCTTATGAGTTATTCTTGGTTGAGACTTTCAACTGCTTGTGCCTTTGGATCTTCACTTGAAATTTCGTCTTAGACATTGCAATTTGAATCTTATTTTGTTCGAGCTATAGTCGATATTTCATTGATCTTGTTTCTATCAGTTAAGGCATCTGATATCCATCTAACACTTTATATCGGCCACGAAGCTTGTACTAAAACAAAAGTTGGTCGCATCAACGTCGTTAATAAACCGGATCCTAGGTGGAGATTCACTGACGGATCACTTCGGATCAGTTCGTTTTATGGCTGATTTAACATGACACTTAATGAATTGGTATTGGGAAATCAAATCAAGAACATAGTGGAAAGTTTTATAATAATTAATGTTTGGTCAATAATTGATCTAATTAAGTCTTATTATTTTTTCTTAATTGCTATGTTGTCTGAGCCCCAAAATAAGCCTGTTTGCAACAAAGCATTTTTTTTTCCACTTCTTGGAAGCTCTTGGCTCGAACTCACCTGATGGTAAGTGATGATCAGGCCGAAGGTGGAAGAAGCTTCACCCGAAATCCTCAACCACAGATGAACTGGCTACCTTAACTCTAACTGCCGAAACACAACAATGATGTTAACATTGTTGTTATGGCGACAGACTTAGATAAGATGGTGGACTGGTAGTAGCAGTTAAAACAAGCCTTACAACAAACCAAATCGATCAGAAAAAATTTCCCCCTCTTGGAATCGAGCCCGGGTCCTCTGGATCTGAGACCACTGAAACACACTAGACGACAGAGGCAGTTCAAAGATATTGACGCAGAATATTCCATTTACCTGCTAAATGTTACTGCAAATGCTTATTTATACCTTCTAAACCTGGTAGTTATGACTGTATTCAATATCTTGGGCCACAGTGATTGATGTTTATGGTAAGCGAGCGGCTTTGAAAAGGCACGTAACAAAATGAATGGCTAGCGTGAAATTTTGCCCTGTAAAATAATACATTCTATTTCTAGAATAATAAATTTTTGCTTTTATTGGCCGGCTTGAGTGGATATTTGCAAGAGCAAACGTGCTCGGAGGAACGAAGTATTCCAGTAAGATGCTGGTAGGTATCTTGACCGTACTTCCAGGATTTTCCTGATAGCCGTGGAATACAGCTCCACTCCTCATAAGCACCTCAGGACATGCTGCCCCCTTGTCACTACGACACTTTGTGCTAGCGTTTGTCGAGGGCCAATTATTGAGTGTACAAGTCCCCCCCTGCCATTTTACCTGTGTTTTTTATATAAAATATTGCTCAGGCAGGGTATATAGTCTTTCCATAGTTCTAAATAACCAGTTCACCTAGCCACCCAAACCCATAAACCAATATCTTTGTTTTCATTACCTGCAACAGTCCTGCACTAGCCGGGGGTTGCCCTTGGGTGCACTAGCATAGTGCAAACAGGGATAATCGTCGGTTGGTGCCTCGTTTCATTAAACACGTCTAACGGGCCTCTGCGAGTTGGTTTCGGCCCCTCGTACGCCTTCCAAAGGTCCGGGACTCTAGGGTCCCGAGAAATGTCAAAGATGTAAGAAATAAAATAATAATACCATTTATTTGAGGCGATACAGGCACACAGAAAAAAAACCTTAACCTAAACATACACCTAAACTAATATCTATACTAATATTATAAAGAGGAAAGATTTTTTTGTTTCTTTGTTTGTTTGTACCGAATTGGCTCCGAAACTACTGGTCCGATTTAAAGAATTCTTGCAGTATTAGATAGCCCATTTATCAAGTAAGGCTATAGGCTATATATCATCAAGCTAGGACCAATAGGAGCGGAGCACCAATGAAGAATGTTTCAATATCGGGGGTTTTTTTTAGCGTTAGCCCAAAGTAGGTAACTATTCCACGCGGACGAAGTCGCGGGCAGAAGCTCTAGTTATTAATAAAGAGAAAAGATTTGATTTTTTGTACGTTTGTAAGTTTGTATGTGTGTTTGTTACGCTTTCACGCTAAAACGGCTGACGAATGAACGGATTTTGATGAAATTTGGCACGTGGGTAGACCATGATCTGGGTACTTTTTATCCCGATATTCCTACGGGACCCAGACTTATACGGGTGGAACCACGGGGCGCCGCTATATTCTAATATAACAAAAAACTTGTGTAATAAGGCTTAGACTATGTTAGTAGCACTTTTGTGCTGTCCTGTGGAACTTGTCCGTGGAAGCGACGAAACGCCACGTCCTACGGCCAAAAGTCTTCTATTACCAATCTGTCTGTATAACTTGGCTTATGATGAGGTAAAACAATTTACCAATCAGAAAGGTTAAAGAGACTGACCCCCAAAGAACTACCACCAGACTGGTGTTCATACACATCTTCACTTAACACGTTCAGTACTGGGAGCCCTCCTGGACGGTTCACTTTAGCACAAACGTAACGGCGGTCACCCCCCTGGAGGGTCAACTATATTTGGCACATATGTATGGCGGCATGGCATATGAGCTCTTTTTTTCACTACAGCTGTATATGCATGTAGCATACACACATACAACGAAGTTCACAGAATTCATTAAAGTTTCGCAACTTTACCAATTAACAAGTCTTCAGCCAATTTTCACTGTGCTTACCCATTGATTAAGAAACTTTAGGAATTGGGGTAAAGTTTACCAATACTCTCAAGTATTCGCCTGTCATGGACAGCTGTCCTGTCTTTGCAACGGTTTCTTCAACTTACTTAAGGCATTGTGCTAAAATTAACCCCATTTTGGGAAAGACAACGATTAAGGTTGATTTAAATTGATCCAGTATTTCATCATTCATCATCATAATCAGCCTATTAATGTTCCCACTGCTGGGACACAGGCCTTCTCTCTGTGAGAGGGAGTGGGCCGTAATCTACCACGCGGGCCCAGTGCGGATTGGTAGATGTCACATGTCTTCGAATTTTTGGTTTTAATACATGCCGGTTTCCTCACGATGTTTTCCTTCACCGTTTTGAGAGCAGTGGTGAAGAAATTATTTACACAAAGTAAAGCGCCTGCTTGGGTTCGAACCCACGACCTACAACTCGTAAGTCGGGGCGTTACCACTGGGCCACCACTGCCCATCCAGTATTTCATGCCAGCGCAATCCAGTTCACCATTCAGTATCCTTCTGATCGAGTCGACTGGATTTAAACGCTGGATTGAAATATTGGATCCATGTTAATTAGCCTAAATGTAATTAAAGATGTGCCAATGATCTGAAGCCATTAAGAAATTGTGCAAACACAAGGGAAAAGAGTAGTAAGTAAGAAATTCTTGAGGTTTGCAATTAATCATGCTTACTCATGCGCGCACGCAAGGTGTGCCATTCCTCACAACCAAAGAAATTGTGACGGATTACAGGAAGCTTTGTAATATCTGTCAGCAATTATAGATTTATTTAACATAATTTATCTTGTTTTTAACAACACATTATGTGGCACTTTTTCAGCGAACAATTATTGGTTTTGTTCATTCACGATTCATTGCTTCAAGTTGGTATCAATTCCTGTAGTGAGGTAATTGTTGGTCTTGACCTTTTTAGTCATAAGTCTTTTTCAGTAGTAACGCAATTTGTTGTCAAACAGTATAAAGTTTTGAAAGACTGGATGAGTATTTATAGGTACCTATTTTAGGCAACATCCTTGTAAGTACTTTATATTCATCAATATTTTTTCACTAGTTTCTTAAAACATGCTTTGTCACTGTTCTAACTGAATCTTACACACCAGTCGTCAAATCTGATTGCCATTTTTAATACGTTTTATCTTATTGTTTCTTAGTGCTCTCTATATTCTAATAGGTCGATTTGAATAAAGATAGGGGTTTATAGACGACTCGGACCTCAAGTGTATATGTAGCGTCTCTACGCAGACAATGGCCCACCTTCGACCTTGTGACGCATGCCCTGTCACCTGTGCACTTGAGAATAATATAGCGAACGGAATCCGCGTGGCAGAATTTTAAGCTAAACATAATATTTATTTGAATTTTCACAATAATATTCTTATTTTCCATGAATAGGTAATACACACAGTATACAGTACACAGTGATATTTATGATGGCATCAATTACGGCTCCTTTTTTCTAGGTAAAAAATTGAGCCTTGCGTAATTCTAAAAGTATTTGCACTCGAAATTCTTTCGATCTTTGACGTGGGAATTAAAGTAAGATCCGCAAACTTTCCAAATATTATGTATTCAAATGGTATAGGCAGTATAGAGACGAGCCATCTTTATGGTCAGCAATACTGTCGATGATACTTAGGACTCGAGTGTACCATGAGACATAGCTACGAAGGTTCACTCTTCATATAGACTAATATCTTATTTAGGTTAGAAAACCTATTGTATGTACAGAAAAATATATAAAATTTTAAGAAAATGTCCGATATTCATAGTTTAAATACCAGGAATAAACACAACTTTGCTGTACATCACACTCGTCTCCACAGAGTAAGCAACTCGTTCATGGGTCAATGTATACGCTTTTACAACAAACTTCCCATTGACATTCGAAACTTACCCATTAAACGATTTAAAAACTTCATTAAAACCAAACTTTGTAAAAAAGGGTATTATAGAATTTCCGATTATTTAGAAGATAAAAAAGCATGGGATTGAGCTGCTCGCTCTGCTAAACCTTGTAATAAAACCTTGAAAATTGACATTATAATTATTCAGTAAAATCATCTAATTATACCAGTTTTATATAAACATTGACATTGTTGAATATTACATACAAAATGACATGATTACTTTGTAAAGTATTATATTATTTTAATTATTGTGAATGTGAGGACTATGTGGATTTTTTTTTTTTTTTTTCTCTTCTCTATTTTCTTTTCTTTCTCAGTTAGTTTTAATTTAATGATGGTCTGGCAGTTTGAGTAGTTTATGCGGCCTACCCAAATGTCCTTTCTTTGGTACTGTTCGTCGAGTTGAGCTCCTTAAGTTCAGAGTTGAGCTCCGCGATTACTGACAAATGCTTGCACTGACTGGACAGGTCCACTCAAAGCTGTATGGTTCTTTCCTCAAAAGACCATTTTAGACATTAGTCTGCATGGTCCTCATATGGCCTGACCAAGATTATGTCTGGACTTTAAAAGAGACTGTGACCTCTGAGTTTGTTTCGGCCTTTCTTCTCAGAGTAGTCAGATAGGAAACGCCGAACTCATCTAGCTAATTTTTAACATAAATTTTAATATGACGTGTAAAAGTGATTCCAATATCCTATTTACAGAATAAACAATTTCATTTCATTTCATTTCATTATCATTATCTTCATTTATCATCATTGTCATTGCAATAAATACCTGATCTTAATAATCAATCAATCTGCCTAGCCATTTCTCAACTATGTTGGGGTCAGCCTCCAGTCTAACCGGATGCAGCTGAATATCAGTATTTTACATGGAGCGACTGCCTATCTGCCCTCCACAACCCAGTAACTGGGTAATACGATACCCCTTGGTAAGCTGGTGTCAGACTTTCGGGCTCCTGATGACTCATTATGACTGTCAAAGATCACGAATGACAGCTTCACGGCTTAACGTGCTTTCCGAGGCACGGATGTAAATATGGTCACCCATCCACTGACCAACCCCGGCAAGCGTAGCTTAACCTGAAGGATTGACCCGTGCGGCTGTTGTTGTAAATACCTACCTGATCTTAAAAATACCAGCCTGTTATTGTTTCACTTCAGGGCAAAGGCCAGTTATCATACAGAAAAGGCTCGATAGATGACCTTTAAAGAAAACTCTAAACAATTATTATTCTATTACTAAATTGCTGATGTTGAATGTGTTACAACTATCTAATAACCTCGATAAATTTTTCCGGGTTCCGTTTTTCCACTTCAGAGGAGTAAACCTTTTGCACTTTTTTTTTTTTTTGGGTTGGAAATCATCAAATGACTTCTTCCGCTCTGGGCGGAGCGGAAGGGCATGTCAGACTCTTTACTGACTAAAACCCACCCGTGAGCCTTCCCTTGCCTTGCCCCTTTTGCACTTTACGCTTAAGTTTCTCTATTGTGTGGTAGTACTTGTACTATACACACTTGACTTCGCTCACTTATGATAAGTGTATTACGGGGTTTATGCTTACTCTGGCGTAATGTTGGGGCGTAGTTAGGGTTAAGTGAAAATTGTTCGCAGTTCGGTCCACGACCCTTATAATAATATTATGTTATCTTTTTGAGGACAATGTCAGGTCCTTTAACGTTGTTCTATCATGATGACCTCTTTATTTAGTTTTCTTTTATCTGTTGAATCGGACTGGCATTGGCTCTATAGTGAAGATTTATAGCAGGTTAGACAGCATTGAAAGTTTGGTTCATGTAAGATATGTGTGTAAGTGACGAAGGTTATGTAATGTATACGATGTATGATGTCAAGACCAAGACCAAATTGTTTCTATAACTATGTTTAGTTGACTTTATAATTGCTTTACCACGCTAAGTTTTAACGTCATTTGCACGTCATAAAACGACGTTTTTCTTGCGTCTGGCCCTGGTCCAGGCCATGGTCCGGAGCGAGAGGGCATGGGAAGCCGTCACCTCCTTCTGCGAAGCAGTAATGGTCGCGAAGGAGGAGGCGGAGCGCGCGAGGGAGAGGCAAATTTCGCGCCTTCACGCCTCTAGCCGCCGCAGGAGATGCCCTGGGCGTCGGGCAAAGCAAGCCGATTTCCGGCCACCGTAGGCGCAGGCTTGCGGACGGAGAGCAATCGGTAGCTCGCCGTCCGATAAGGACCAGGCCCGGGTCGACGGCGCGTTGTATTCCACGCGCGCCTCAACGCCAGCACAACTGACGGGGTCCGCTAGGGCCGTTGCCTACCGGCCGGGGTTGCGGGAAAGTCCTATAGGGCTACCGTGGACCCTGGCAATGTACAGGCAACTGAAGGAACACGGGTGGGTTGTAGTCAGTAAGAGTCTGACACGCCCTCTCGCCCCGGCGGGAGAGCGGGGGAAGTTATTTGATGATTTCCCACCCAAAAAAAAAAATGGTTGACTATATCTGCCTGTAAAATTAATGTGAAGATGATTATTCACATTCGTATTTTTTAAAGTTCGCGTACTCTGTCCCACTACTGAGTACTGAGCAAAGGCCTCCCCCAGATCCTTCCACGCATCCTTTTCTAGAGCTACCTCGACGCTAGGTCATCTCGCCACCTCTACCTGGACCAGCCGGGCCTCGGCTTCGACTTCAAATAAATATTACAGACATGATTCCATACGATTATTCACTGTTTATTCATGTCTGTCGAGTCGAATAAAATATAGCAAGAATTCAATAATGAGTAGTGAAGCGTGAACGATCAATTTTTGATACTTTCATCACAACGTTCACTCGATATTTACGAATGAATAATAATTGGCAAAACAGCGTCACATTTAAAATACATGTATGGGTTTAAAAGGAAACTGAAAGTCCTGCATACGGGACAATTATTTTATAGTTGGAAGGATTCGAGATAAACCTTGAGGGACAAATCTGAATTTTAGTCGTCATCGAATCTGCCAAGCTGCGGGCTCGGTTCTACGCTTTAAACATCAATAAAATCAATCTGCCTAGCCTTTTCCTAACTATGTTGGGGTCGGCTTCCAGTCTAACCGGCTGCCGCAGAATACCAATATTTTACATGGAGCGACTGCCTATCTGACCTCCACAACCCAGTTACTGTGTCACACAATACCCCTTGGTAAGACTGGTTGTCAGACTTTCGGGTTTCGGACGACCCGTAACGACTCTCAAAGATCCGACAGCCGAGACCAAAGGCTTAACATGCTTTCCAAAACACGGAGGGGTCTCGGTATGTTAAGATGGTCACCCATCCACGGATTGACCGCGGCAAGCGTAACTTAACCTGATCGATCGACTTGTGGGGTTGTTATTAGTTAGCCACGAGCCCCACAACCTACACAATAATTATGTACTATCTAAAACGAAAGTTCAAATGCCAAGTTTTGAATTTTCCTGCTTCAGGGAAAACCACCTCCACATTTTCTCTTGCGCAAGGTAGAGTCGATCACTAAATATATAACTATAAACGTTATTTCTGGTTCCTTACCCCACTTTTTACCTCCTACTCTGGAACGCAAGCAGAACTAAGTTATAGGACTAAATTACACTAGATCCACCGCGGTAATGAAGGTGTGATCAACAGCAAATTGAACATGTTTCAATTTTACTTTGCACCACTCAATCTATTTGAACATTTAGTACGAGACAGTAAACCTACTTAGGATACGATTATGCTTAAAAAGCAAACATGTTCTTGGACCTTGAAGCGGTCGAGTTTTGATCGATTGAGTTCTATCGATCGCGCTGGTCAATAGTTTTTTTTTTCTATCTTTTTATTGGCCAATAATTAGAAAACAAACTAGGTTGACTGATTAATGTATTTAGGATTTTTGGACTGAATATACTTGATTTAATTTTGGACTGGAACGAACGTAACTGAATACATTTGATAGTATAAATTGGGTCAATACATCTTTTGGTCATCATTCAGTTGTGTTATCAAAAATTCAAATTAAGAACTTCGCAAAATGACAGAATCGTTAGAAGTAAAATAAATCTGATGAGATTATCTTTTCGTCCTATTTACGAGTTGGCACTCGAGAACAGATTGAGCTCGAAACTCGAGCAATAAAGTGGCAGTGATTTGTAAATAACGATGAACATAAAGAAATAAGTGTAATAGCACTTGATAGGTAGCAGCAGGATAAATAGCGTGGTCTCCTAGAAAAGCATGTGTCGCATCCGGGGCGGCGGGCACGCGACGCGCGCACGCGCAGTCTAAAGCGTGACACGTGCGGTAGAAGAGATTGCGATGTTTGAAAAATATAAATGTTTTATTTTTAGGTTGCTCTTGAACTTGATGGATTTGTCTTTTACGTACATTTACAAGCATAGTCGGCATAAGATTGCTATTTATTTTTATGGTTTTTTTTTTAATATCGACGCCGTAAAATTATTATGTCTTTCAGTTTGAACTTCAGTGTAAAATAGTGGTCGTGTTAAGTAAGTTAAAATAATTTTTGCGATTCTGTCGTCTATTCCCATAGGTTTCTTAATGACAACAACGGTACTGAACCATTGACAGTACGTCTGGCGATATAATCGAGCAAAACAATGTGTTGTGAAACAGAATAATTCAGTGCAATATATTCATATTTTCATACACATAATTTATTTATTTTATTTTATTCGGGAAAACAAACAGTTACACAAATATTATAGAAAGCTAGATTATCTGTCTATTAAACTGGCTTTGAACCTATCTTTTATTTTATGGACTGTCAGTCACAACCGGTGCAATTCCGGTGACAGCAAGACAAAAAAAAAAATACAAGTAAGTACTTGTGATTCGAGCCTCCTTTTAAGCAAATAAGCCTGTGTTAGGAGAATCCGCTCTTCCAATATCCTAACTACGTATAATTTACTTGTTTTATTTTTGATTCTATACAAGTGAAGATACCCGTCCAACTCAAAGATCGCACCCTCATCGCGCGTACACTCTCATACGTACATACGTGTATCTGGCAGTGACAACAGCCTACTTGCGAGCATCCTACTCGCGACCTTGCCGACCGACATGCGACATGCGCGGAGATTTCACTTCCTCTAGACGAGCTTGAAAAAATTTCATCAAACGCGCTTTGATCTGAGCGGAGGAAGTGTGTGAGATTAGTATGATATTGGAATGTTGAGGTTAGTATGTATGTTAGTGTTAAAATTGTAGTGTATATATTCAGTCTTTAACGTTCCCGCTGCTGAGACTCAGGAACATAGGCCTCCTTTCTGTGAGAGGGAGAGGGCCATCCATAATCCACCACTCGCGCTTTGATATTTCTAACGGAGGAAGTGTGTGAACGGATGAATGTTGAGGTTTGTTTGCAAGGGATTTTGTGTATTAGCACTTAAATAGTGGTGTGCAAAATCAGCCTATCGATGTAATCGGTAATTAATAGACCTTAGGTACACAGAACGATACAATTTGATTTGTTCTCAAGTCGTGTATTTACCTAGTACAGAGAATGAACAAATCTTGATCACTGCCTTTAAAGATGTCTTATGCTATGTATATTATTTATTTATTATCACAATAAAGATTCGTGTAGAATCGATACAAGACGTCAAAGTTCTATTGTTTGACCTTCAGTGTGTGCTTTCGAAGCATAATCATAATCAACCTATTATGTTCCCACTGCTGGAACACTTCTGGGGCTGTAATCCACCAGCGGGCAGCGGGCCCAGTGCGGGTTGATGTCATATGTCTTCGAATTTTTGGTTCTAGGATATGCCGGTTTCCTCACGATGTGTTCCTTCATCGTTTTGAGAGCAGTGGTGATAAAATTAGTTACACAAAATAAAGCGCCTGCTAGGGTTCGAAGCCACGACCTATAACTCGTTACCACTGGACTAGCACTGCGCTTCGCTTTAGAAACAAAAGCAAAATAAATACTTATTTTTATTAAATACTTATTTCTCATAATAATTTAGCTTTATGCATCTCTTGCCATAACCGAGGCCCCTAATCCCACAGTACCTGTCTACATCTTCGTTTGTATTAGACAAGCGAAGGAAAAGAAATTTTTGACAAATACACCATATCCGGTGAAAACATGTCCTCCGAACACGTACTAGACGTGGGAAATTATGATTATAACATAAATAATCGAGGAATGTCTTCTTATCTTTTACTTTCGTTTTGAAACTAACATATGTAAGCACTTGAAGTAATGAAGAGATGACGACTTACATGTTTGCGCCTACGCAAACTTTTAACATCATCTTTATTGATATTAGCTATTCAAAGAAAATGAAGTGTCTTATGAATCTGAGGTTGTGAGGCCCGAAAGTGAGAGCTTCTCGTTGTCAAATTTTGTTTTGATACAGTTCATTTTGAATTTATTATTTAACTACTGATTATTTAAATTCTCAAAATGATGGTGAAATGAACATCAAAATCTGTTGCGTAGTTTAGAAGAACATCGTAAAATAACTGCTTTTGCAATAGCGACTAATTATAATTTATAATATGTATAGAAATAGAGCTTATAGCTATAGGGTTCATAGGACCTTTAAGTTCCAGTGTTCTCTCGGTATTGTCCTACACAGTCACACCTCTATAATTGCAGACCATGCATACATTCATTATAATTTTATTACCGTCATATGATCCTATCTATTCTTCGTTAGTTTAATTGTTATGTCTTATGATGTGTGGTCCACCAGTCTATTATTTCCGTCATGCTCCCCAGCAACCCCATCACCTGTTTTTCATATAGGAGTATAGGTATTAGTTTACAAACTTTCACTTTAATTATATTTGTAGGATTCTTTTTGTGATATCAGATATTTTACATTATATTTAAAAGATTAATCTAAATAAAAAACAGCCCGGAGTGTATTAATTACAAAGTTTTGCTATGTATTTTTGCTCAGGCGCTTATATGAATAGCCCGGTATAAAGGTAAAAACAACAGTACAAAATATTATTTTCAGAAACTGCTTTGTTAATAAAATAAGCATCTAAATAAATTTCTTATGATTGCTAGAGAGATGATCTACAGCGTAATAAAAACGAGGAGTCTGTACTCTTAACCTTTCCAAGTATTTTATTTTTAAAGTAATGAATCAAGGAGTATCAACACTCTTGGGGTCAATTTTATTGATATCTGATATCACGACGTATCAGATATCAATAAAATAGACCAAAATGACTCAAATACGTCGTACGTATTTGAGTCATAGAAAATCATTTTATTATGTGTACCAAATTTCAACTAAATTGGTCCCGTAGATTTGGAGTAAAAGGGCTGTGTTTTTTATTGCTCTAATTTAATTAGACTTTGTATAGGCCATGACAATATCGGAGATAAAGACGAATTAAATTATAATTTTTGAGCTAAAAACCATTGGAAAGTCTTCTAATGAATGTTTAGTTATCATATGGCTTATTCGTCAATCTGCAATCTGCCTAGCCTTTTCCCAACTATTTTGGGGTCGGCTTCCAGTCTAACCGGATGCAGCTGAATACCAGTATTTTACATGTAGCAACTCTTATCTGACATCCAAAACCCAGTAACTGGGTAATACGATACCCCTTCGTAAGACTGGTTGTCAGACTTTTGGGCTTCTGACGACCAGTAACGACTGTCAAAGATCCACGAATGACAGCCGGGACCAACGGCTCACCCATCCACGGACCAACCCCGGCAAGCGTAGCTTAACCTAATGGATTGACCCGTGTGGCTGTTATTACTTAGCCACGAGCTCCTCGTGTCTATTTTGAGGGGTCTGGCGCTGTATGCCGATACACAGGACTCGTCCTAGTTCGGCTATAGATGCTCCCATGTTATATACTCCCAAATACTAGCCTATAAGTATGTGTAATTCATTGTATTATTTTTGGTGAAATAAATAAATTATAAAAAAATATTATATTGAATTTCGCATGTGTAATTCAGAACACACCTAATAAGTACGTATATCGTATATGTCTTGTCGAACGCTTTGATGATGTCTTTATGCTTCGAATGGAATATATATCTGTCTACTTATTATAAATATTTTATTCCAGAGGGAAATTATTTAACTTTGGGACCTTCTTTTTATTAGTAGCTTCTTCAGAGCGAATGATTGTGGTCCTGCCTCGCCTTTGGGAGTAACCATAATTACTTATTTTAGTACCGTATCTTTACAGTTAACAATCGTTTTCATTTCTGTTAAATTAATAACCAAGGCCAGTATTTTCCACGTCTTTTCAAAGAAAAAGTTTTGGAAGTCTTTGCTATTTCTCAGTAATTGTTCACAAAATTCATTAAACTGTTGCCAATAAATTGAATCCTATTTCAGAAAGTTATTAAATCATATCAATTTCTAAGTCACTAATTTAATTCAAACTCAAAATTAATTTTTGAACTTGAACTGCTTAAGGTTAGACGTATTTAATTACATCTCATTATTACCAGGAGTAGGGATTCGACTTGTTATATATAGTTTATCTGCTCTTTTGGTTATCTGGGTAGACAGATTAATCATTTTAAGTTTTCTACATACCTCTAAACTTCCCTGGTTATGTTAACTGACACCTCGATGACGTATCTTGTAAAAGATCATAATTTCAATGTTTTACAAGTTACTGCTAACTGTTGCATCAGTTAATGCGTGCAGCATTAACTGGTGCAACAGTTAGCAGTAACTGTTATGTAATTCTAGATTTGTATATCCTAAAAAAAATAGTACATTACTGTTGCGGCCTGCAACAAGGGAATTGCTGATCGATCGTGAAAATGTAGGCCGAGGCGGAGCCGAGACACACATACGTGAGTCCATCAATGCCTGAAATGGTTGAGACCAAGGCTTGTATAGTACTTTTCTCAAATAATGCGCTGAAATTCAAACTAAGTAAATTAATTATAAATTCCAGAATCAATGACGACCAACGATAATTGTTCACGCGCCAATATTATGTTAATTTGTTTCTTCTTTACTATAAACTATTTGCAAACCAAATCGAAATAAAATCTTTGATAAGTTACCTCCTTGGTTGTCATGTGTTGATTTTAAAACTTAGTTCCATTTTTAAATAACACGACAGATTGTAGTTTTTATAACAACCTCATTCGATCGCTAAACACGACAGATATGGATTTTCATACAAAAATTGCCGGCCGCCCGCTCGCATGTATTCGGCCAGTACAGCATTCTCAAGATTGTCAAAATAAAGCTCGACTGCAGGTTGTTACATGAAAAAATAACACATTTTTCGATCCAGATAAAGGGCGTGCTTTATAATATGAAGTAGGTCCTTTATAAGTTATAAGTCGTTTGTGAGCGCATCACTTGAAAACGGCTGCACCGATTTGACAATTTTTAGCTTTTAAACGTTCGTAAAACGTTCGAGTTAGGTTCTTACGGAAAGAAACAATGGAAAAGTTTCCCAGAAAAAATTTCAAATTCGGGAAAAACAGAACGTTCTTATAGTATAAATTTTTGAAATTTGGGTAGGACAGCGGCAGTCGGCTCAGCTAGTTACCTACAAAAATTAAAATGCTCTTTAAATAATTGCGTAATCTTTGCTAATTAAATGTATTTTCTTTCTTTCAATGTACAACACTTATCTTTGTTACAATCAATTACTTTGGTACAGTAAGATACAGATGACACATGTCTTTACATACTTAGTAGTCTAGACTTCTAGATCAACAGTAGACGGTATGGCTCAGTTCAATTCAATTCAATTCATTTATTTCTTTGCAAACATGCTTCAGTTAGAACGCATAGTATATACGACGGGGGGTCCGCCCCGGCCTCGATATCTGCATCAAGCATTAAGAATCCCCCTGTATACTTTCGAACGTTTTCATTTGTTCGAAGAAAATGCTTTTGCATCAGTTGCATCGGTACTTCTCATTGAAAATGTATTTTACTTTAGTTTTTTTGGCATCGATGGCGGATGACAGAAGATACTTATAAGACAGAATTTTAGCTGTACAAAGATCATTTGCCGCGTGGCTAAACTCATTACTAACGGAGCCATGTTGTTTTTTTATATGCTGCACCGGTTGACGTCATCATGTCAATGCCGGCTGTCTCCAAAAACCAGCGCTGGGGCTCTGGCTCGCATATGGTCGCAGCAGCATTATGCTGAGCGATGGTCGTTTTGCGTGGATGTGACGCATATTTCCCCCCAAATTGTTCTTTTCGTGTATTCCTTCTTTGCGTCATGTCGTAAATAAACGTATTTTCTTTCTTTTTTCATTAAATACAATAGATATATAGAATATTTGGTTACTGATATCGCCCCACTGCCAATGTCCTCCTTGTAGCGTTATACAGAAAACCATCGAAGTAGACGAAAATGGCAATCCTAAGTCCTAATGAAAATGGGAAATATTAAAACCATTAGAGTTGAATAAAAGCGGACTTTGTTATACAAGTTTGTTTTTGTACCAGATAAAGAATTCAATAAAATTAAATCTTCTTCTTGTTGGCATATCGATGACAAACAGTTCAATATGTTACGCCCAAAATTCAGGTACGCGAACTGCATTCACTGACAAAATATAAATAATGACACATCATCTACAACATGCAACATCATCTGTAACACCTTACAAAATCTTTTTTACGTTTCTAGTAAATCCCCATAATTGCGGTAAATGTAGAACACTAACAAAAACACGAATGCTATTATTACATGGATACGACAATGACACGCGACTGCGCTGGCGCAACACAGTGGCGTTATGTACGATTGTACGTTATTCACTGTGAATGCAACGTCTCAACTGTCACGGATCAATGCACGCGTGTGTTAAAATTGGTAGAATAACTTAACAGATCTTAGAATAATTACGATTGCCGCTTGACTGTCACTAATGAAACACAATAAAATTTTAATAGTTATCGAGCTGCATCAGTCTTTTGGACAGTTGAGCATGATAATATCGGGATATTTTTTTAGAAATGCAACTTTTCTATTTCCTCTAAGATCACATTTCTAGCAAGGCAGTTTTGAAGGTCGAAGGTTTCGAGGTCAAGAGCAGGCGCATTCAGCAATAAAAGAATAAATAAAAAAAAAGAATTGCTTAAACTCTAGGTAGATTTAGGCATCGTTTCCTCCTACCGCACGAGGCTAGCACTCTACTGCCCCAGTCACAGGTAGTTGCAGAACTCTTGTAGGTTTAATTATTAAATGTCTGACAGACCCTTTCGCCCGCCCCAGGGCGAAGGCAATGTATGAAGATTTCCAAACGCCATAAATGATATCGATTCCTCACCAGCAATTTTTGTTATGAAATCGAAAACATTAAAAAAAAAAAAGTCTGTTTTTAAATTTGGGAAAAAAAGAATACATAGTGGCTTTTATTTGACCTGTCCCAACAGACGACACGCATCACGCATCGATCCTATAAAGATTTATATCACCAATAACAATTTAAATGTTAGAAAGATTTTAATGTTACGGTCCATTATAATAGCCATAAAAAGATAAATCACTGGTACCTACACAAGTACATACTGAGCAGAATATATCTTTTATGAGCCTCGGGATCTAGAGAAAGTGGTGTACGAGGTTACGACTCACGATCCTTCGACCTCTAATAAATGTAGGATTGATGTATGTCTCTATCCATGTCTGTTCATATTTTAAATGAAAAGTTATATAAAACCAAGATATACCGTCAATAGGTACCAATTAAGAATAATTAAAAATAATAATAATTATTGGTCGTTTATTACAAAATAAATTTTAAAAATAATATTTTTTTTAAGCTTACCGTAGGTAGTTAACTAAACTCTAACTAACTAAACTAAAATTAAAAGAGTGGTCCTCAAACTAGGCAGTACTTTTATCTTGGGGGCCAGAGTTGCGTTATTGCACGACTCTTAATGCGAAGCATTAGTGTGCTCTACGATCGAAAAAAATTTTTTGCCCCATTTCTGTAACTGTTTTTATTGTTACACTCCTGCTAGTACACAGAACCTACTTAATTTATATACCATTGTATAGATGATTAAATGGAGATTAATACTGTACTTTTTAACAATTGATTTAATGCAGCAGAAATGGAAAAAGCATCAAAATAGTTGAAAAAAAAATCCTGTCCGTCAATTTATGAACCCTGAAAACATTGTAGCTTGCGATAAAATCAATTAATTGAGTAAATTTTTTTTTTATACATTCGTTTCAGCCGTAGAAGGAACCCTATTGAAAATGGCTCTTTTATTCAAAGTAGTTTAATTATAATTAATAAAATACTAACTAAAATATAATATCTTTATCTAAATATTTTCAACCTTGGTCTTGATGTTGCCTAGCAACCGCCAAGTAAATATCTTTGTCAGTCTTTGACATTACGACTTCATGAAAAGTGATAAATTGTTCATTTTTGTTAAAAACTATGTTTTGAATTTCTTTTTCGTTTATGATGAGTGTATTGTATGAGGCGTGCACTTTTGGATTTTCCAAACTATTTTAAATATAATTTCAGGATGTTTGAAAATAGACAGAACACAGGGCAGTTAAGATAACATAAAAATAAATTGATAGTTAAAAAGATAATAAAAATTTATAAGACTAAATAATTTAAAAAAACAAATATTTCACTGGTAGGAAACAGTAGGTATTATTAAGTACTAACTGTTTCACTAGAAACTGCATGGTTATTTACTTTGGCGATCATTGAACGGAACATGTTCAGGTGAAAACCTTATTTGTGTATATTAATTAAGCTTTCAAATGATCTTAAAGGCATACTTGTAGCTAAGTTCTGGGCTGGCACAATTTAGATTGCCATCGACACGCTAAGATGAAGAATGCTTACGACCTCTACAGTTAAATCAAAGGGTCGTAAGATCAATTTATTTGCAATTAATTTGTTGTTATTTGCAGACAAAATCATGTCGTAGCCAGATCTTAGAATTGATCATTTCATGAAGTGTTCGACCATTTCATGCAATGGTTGTGTTTCATGAAATGGCCAGCTAAAATTGACTATATCGTTTAAAACATCAACGTTTAATAATATGTTAATCGACGTTTGACCATATCATTAATGTAGGGTATCATACAGTCATGGTTTAAGGCTTAAGGTGTAGTAAAATTTACTAAGTAACTGCGACCAACTTGGAAGTAGTGCTCGCCGCTCACTACTTTGATTGATTGTTATGCCGCCGTCATAATGCACAACAAAAACAAAGCGACATCAATGCCTCTACCGGTGAATAATCTAACTATTTTACGATATGATCACTAATGTTTGGCCACATCATGAAGTAGTCGTGCGTTTAACTGTTCATATCGTCAAACCTTGAGTATTTAATAATCTGGCCAGACCACATCATGATGTGACCAGTGGGCGGTCGATGAAAATGAAATGGTTGTATTTCATGATATAATAAATAAATAAAATTCATTTAATTCAGGCAAAACCCATATTACACAAAATAAAATTTCACAAGACACATAAATCACAATAGATAAATAGTAAAATGTCAATGCAATAGGTACAAATAATTATAATATTATCAGAATCTAAATTAAAATGATATGTCAAATTATAAAATAGTAAAATGTCAATGTAGGTACAAATTATAATGGTCACAGAATTAAAATTAAAATTAACATATATGGTCGAACACTTCATGTTATGATCCATTTTAAAATCTGGCCATGACAACTACTACGCTGAGCTACCCTTTCTGTTGCCGTAATTAACCAGTCGTTTTTACGACACCAACAGCTGGTACTTACTTAAAGGGGTGACCTATTTAAAAGCTTTATTATTAGATACCGAATCGTTTCCAGTTTCAAAGCAAGTAAAAACTCTCTCCCAGTAGGAATATCAGATAGTGAAGGTTTATATAAAACGTCTATCAAACAAAAAAAAAAATCTTATATATATATCTGCTACAATATACGTATGATTTATAAAGAAAGTGAAAACAGCTTATGGATACTGCAAGATAACAATGAAAACAAAATTTTCAAATAAATCAATATCTAATAAGTATTGTCCAATTTCGTGTCGCATTCCTGCATAATGTCATCCAAATATAGCCAAGAAACTTGAAGGTGAACAAAAGAAACCCATTATTTATTCGTAAATTTTAATAAAAATTTACATAATTTTCTAAAAATAATTTATGTAATGTGTGCTTATTTATGTTGGTATTTGTTTTTAAACTGTTATTGGGCACTTTCAAAGTTGCAATACAGATACAACGGTAAATAACTCTCATTATAATTATTATTCAAACCTATTTCGTTTTCTAGATACGTATAGGCTTCTAAATAAGTACATCCGGTCAGGATATCCGCTTTCCCCTCCAGACAGTCTTGGCAGATATTTTTCCGGTTATCAGAATTAATGTCGCAATAAGAGAAAACTCACTGAATCAGCACACCAAAATATGTCAAAATAATTCGTCGGCCAGCCGTTCTACGCGGATTTGACGCATATTTTCCCCATTTGTTTTATTTTTCCTTTTAGTAGGTAATTTATGTTAAGTGTCATCATATTAGGCGCACATTTTATTTTCTTTATGTCTTCCAATAATCATTTGAAAAAATGTATTCGCATTGGTCTTTTTTTTTAATTAAATTGACTCATCCATTCCAGCCTCACAATATTGCTACAGTACCTATTCAATGCTGCTGTGAGTAGTAGATTGAATACCGATTACTGTATCATACAAATGTATCTTGTCATGGTGATCGATCGTCTTTTGTTGAAGCCGAGGACTTATGTCATTGTGTACAAGACTTCGTGGGGATTATTTACTTGCAATCTTTTCGCGATTACTATTTGAGATTACTGTCGATAAAACTGTCTTGTTATGTTCTATGAGGATTTGTTGGGAATTATTATCATTAATATTGTATTAACCGTAACATGTTTAGTGGCTTAGTTATTGGATGCATTAATTTCTGCTATTAATTAGTACAAAAATCTTATTAGCAGGGCATTGTACTTTATCGGTGATTTTATCTTTTATATACATGAATACTCAAAAAGACACGCACAAAGAGGACAAGTTTGATTAGAGAAAGACACTATTAAAATTCTTCCTTCGGCAGAATAATCAGTGGGAAACAAAGATTCAAAATAAAGGCATAGAATTTTCTAACACTGAATAAATTATAATCTTATCAATATGACATCTTAATTTATTCTCATGACATTATGATATGTCATGATTATAACGATCTTATAAGGCACCGATTAATATTTTTTAACTGTCATTTGATTAATTATTTCGCCATTGTCCAAAACAATTCGACAATGTACAAAATGTGGGACATTTTTTTGTCTTCAAAGCTCTTTTGTGTCTGTTAGTATTAGATGATTATCGTATTATATGTCAGTAATCAAAAGCATGTACAAAAAAACCGCAAACGATTTTTATCGTCAATGAAATCGGAAACATATGTAATTTAATGATAGACCAAATAGAAGAAGATAATTCTACTATGAGTAGAAATAGTTGGACTGAACTTTTAAATTATGTCTGTTTAGCGATCCTCTTTTTATTTGTTTATTTATTTATTTATTAAACCAACAGTACATTATTTACATTTTGCACTACACATACATACAGAGCAGTGGTGGCCCAGTGGTAACGGCCCCGACTTACGAGTTGTAGGTCGTGAGTTCGAACCCAAGCAGGCGCTTTATTTGTGTAAATAATTTCATCACCACTGCTCTCAAAACGGTGAAGGAAAACATCGTGAGGAAACCGGCATGTCTTAGAACCAAAAATTCGAAGACATGATTGTGACATCTACCAACCCGCACTGGGCCCGCGTGGTAGATTACGGCCCACTCCCTCTCACAGAGAGGAGGCCTGTGTCCCAGCAGTGGGAACATTAATAGGCTGATTATGTATTATTTATGTACTACACATACAAGTTAGCGGTCAATATATATTAGTAATTACACATATAATCAAAAAATGAGAATTAATTATATAAAACACATATATTCAAAAAAAAAAAAAACTTCATAAAACTAGACAAGACAGGCTGTTTAAGATTTTCTTAACAATTTCTCAACTACAAATTCAGAACAGTCATCGATTCAACCACTTTCAAACCTATAATAATCATGCTTGAAACATTATTCAAGCACTAACTTTTAATAAACATAGATCCACGTGTTTTGTCACTTTATAACAAAACACTAAGTCATCATACTTAAGCCATAGCTTACCACGCAACGCGTAAGGCGTATATCAAAATATTAGCCTCGGTTTAAATAGTTAACGAGGCGGTATTTATCTCAGACTCGCGCGGAGAAAATTGATGGTGGATTATATTTTACCCATGTTTATAACATAATATTAGCACAATATCACGCGTGTATTTTCCAAAGGGTTAGGCAGAGGAGTACTTATAGTACACCCACATTTTGCCAGTTATGTTTAAGTCCTATGTAACAGGGGTGAGTCTTTTGCCATCAACCACGCACAAATCCAGACTCCGGGCTGTAACTGAGCAATTCCAGATGGAAAAACCCAATGAAATTTTGCCCAACCTGGGCATCGAATCCAGCACCTCTTGCTCAGCAGTAGCGCTTGGCACAACTAGACTAACAAGGCAGCCTTGTTTATAATCCTGAGATATAAGAATAATACTTCAAGCACTAAACACCGAAGATTTTAGTATGAAATTCAATTTTTAATACAAGATGATATAACTAGAATGGGAATAAATACTGATATGATAGATGATAAGGACGTATGAAAGAAACGAAATACGTATATTTGCGGTAAAATGATGCAAAGAAAGAACAAATACAAAATAACAAGAAGTCATGACCCCAATCAATTAGGAAAATGGGCAGAAGTGACGATGAATGAATATTAGGTAAAAGTTGTTTTTTTATTCACAATATAAAGATTTGCATATTATTTTCTAGTGACTTTTTAGTTCTTGGTTACAGAGTGAGCTCTGTCAAAAATATTCATACGAATTTTTGGGCCCATTTCTTACGCACTGGAACTTAACATCGAGGTGAGTCCTCTTAGAAACTCTGTTCAGGTGATTTTCAGTAAAACGATACTAACTATTCTCCACTGACGCTTCGTCAGAATCATTACAAGAGTATGAAAAGCCACATAGTTCCGCTCAATCTACACTATTAATATTATAAAGAGAAACGGTTTGTATTTATTTTTGTTTGTAATTAATAAACTCAAAACTTCTGGACCTATTAAAAACCCTTTGACCAGTAGAATGCTATATTATCACTGAGTAACATAGGCTAGAGAGCAGTGGTGGCCTAGTGGAACAGGCCCCGACTTACGAGTTGTAGGTCGTGGGTTCGAACCCAAGCAGGCGCTTTACTTTGTGTAAATAATTTCATCACCACTGCTCTCAAAAACGGTGAACGAAAACATCGTGAGGAAACCGGCATGTCTTAGAACCAAAAATTCGAAGACAAGTGACATCTACCAACCCGCACTGGGCCCGCGTGGTGGATTACGGCCCACTCCCTCTCACCGAGAGGAGGCCTGTGTCCCAGCAGTGGGAACATTAATAGGCTGATGATGATCATGATGATGAACATAGGCTATATTCTAACTAATATAATAAATGCGAAAGTGAATTTGTTTGTTTGTGCTTTTACACTAAAACGGCTGAACGGATTCGGATGAAATATGCACATGCACAATGTGCACATGGGTAGACTATGACCCGGAAAAGGACATCTACTTTTCAGCCTGGATCGAAGACTGAGTTCCAGGCAACAGCTTGTAACTTATAAAGATATCACGCGAGCGAAGACGCGGAAGGAAGCTAGTTATTTAATGAAGGTGGATGTCATTATAGTCATCTTTGATAAAGTTAGTCGAAAGGACAGGTTTAAAGAAAGGGGTGATCACACTAGCAATAAAAGGGAAGTGAGCCTTCAACCTTTCCAAGCCTAATAAAATTATGAATATGTATTTAGATTTAAATAGGCTGTGCTTCGTAGTGTTGTATAAGTGGGTTATTATTTTATGGTAATGAATGAAAATGAATATGAATTTACAATTAGGATTCAAGAAGTTGATAATGAATATGGAATCAAAGATTGTTACTGATTTTATAAATGACTCACTTGCATTTGATGCTTTCATCTAACTACAAACTGCTATGTCAATCAAAGTTGGTGAAGCTAATCACAGTATTCAAATAAGAAATAAAAGTGCTGTGCCATATAATCACAACTTAGCATCAAGGTACAATTTCTCTTTGCGAAATGCGAACTTTGATAGCCACCAAGCCCAATAGCATATAGAAATATATATTGTTGCCGAAGAGATCATCTTCAGCACTTCGGCAGACAAGATGAATGTTGTAACACGCACTGACGCACACCGATTAGAGCCGAAACATCCCGAGATAAAGCGATCCCACACGATGACCTTACACACATTTCATTCATCATCTCCGTACCAAGTTAATTCAGTCAGCTCAATCGGTTCGAAAATTTGGTATGTATGTAGGCAGACTTTCTCCGGGTGAAATGGGTGTGAAGAGAGGGGGACGCGACCTTGTTAGAGGGAGGTTGGCTTGGCACCTGCGCAGTATCCACTTGTCACTCTCCCACCGCCGCGTGCGCACCGCCGCGTCCGAACAACCACGCGACTCCCGCGCACGTGCGCTTTACTTTTACAACTTTTTTTTTTCGAAAAAAAATCTGTGGAACGTTTTTGTGTGCGAACTGTGTTGTGATTGGAACATTGCTTGACTTTTCGTTTGCTGTTTTCCGGTTTTGTGTGTTCGAAGACTACGGTATGTTTGTTGATAATAATTAATTAAGTTATAGTTATACAATTACAATCGTTATTTTTATAACCAAAGGGATAGGCAGTGGTGGATAGGTAGTGGCATCCAGTTCGGCTATATTGGTATTCTTCCCATTATATTTGGGTGTGTGTTTAACAGCAGTATCCGGAGTGCTAATGACTTCCTGAACCAAAAGCCCTATCTTCATTGCCCTGAATTTGAACCTGTACCCGAAAGCTGCCCTTGCAGCAGTTGCAACCCTTGGATCGATGTGGTTTTATTTTATAATTCTTTGACCTACTATTAGCAATAATTCTAAAGATTATGCGAAATTGGCAAATAACTGAATTGTCCCATTGTTGTACCTTGTGGAATACTATGCAAATGGCTTAGAACTGAAAGCACGAAACACAAGTCAAAATATTCATGAGACAGAACTCATATACCTCATTAAGGTACGGCATATGGAGGGCGGTGAACATTTGAACAATATAATAATATAACTGTTATACCTTACGCCATCAACGCTTTTGTCGATGGCATTGTTAGATAATTTGTCGATACTATAAACACAGGAATCTTGCTTGTAACACCTTTTAAATGATGTAATAATCGGCTTTTATAGCCAGCATTATTGTGTTGTTTTCCATAAATATGTAACTGTAATTTTGTGAAAAGACGACTTATGCCTACGAATAAACATAATATGCCAATTTTTTTATGAAATCTTTCAAGATTTCATAAAAAATATCAGCATAAGTAAAAAATCCCTAAACCTGACCTAATTATCTACAAAGCGATATTTAGGTAATAGATCAGACCTGATCAGATCTCTTCTGATATGATAATGAAATCATTTTACTCCTATAGCCTTGTGTCAACAAATTTTTAGAATGTAAGAAATGCCGCTAATATTAAAGAAATTAAAGAAAAGAAAGATAACACAATAACATACATTCGTAAAAATACGTAATTGCAAATGAAATTAAAAATAATTAATCATTACCTACTAAAAGGAAAAAAAACAACGCTTTAAAAAACTTATATTCAAGCGAAATCCGGACGTCTCTTAGAATTTTCCCATGTCATGACTCGTAAATTGGCTCATCTTGAAAAGGAAATTCGTTCGTCCGCTTACTGAAGACGACATCCTTCATAGAGATTTCTTTCGTTGACCTAGTTTTTTACAATTTCTACATATAATAAATAATACTAGGAAGAACTTGCACTTTAGTTAATTATCTGGTCATATGATTTTCATAGCAGTTCCTGTCCAGCTGTGTCCTGGTGATTGGTTGGTGCCTTTGTGATAACGTCTTCTCTAATGTAATTGTTTACATGTTTACGCGTTAACACAAAATTATGTTATCGGAACTATTGATTTATATAAACTCAAGCTGGTCTATAGTTTAAAAAAATACCTATTCCTTATTAGAAATTGATAACAGTAATTTATAGCACATCGTAAACGAATAAGAAATCTCGTGTTATATGAGTACATATAGGTTGATAGTGCGGAGCTATCGACACAACGCGACAACTTGACATTGTTGATGAAAACTTCGCTTGACTACACTTTTCTAAAAGAATAACAGATATTGATAATAGAAACACAAGCAACGGAAAAAAAAACACAGTGATAAGATGATCGTACACAAAGCTTGTTGCTATTAAGAAAGGGTGGATGCACCGTGAGAAAGATGTTACGACTAGAAGGGTGACTACCGAAATGACAGCTAATACAGAGAAGAGGTATGGAAGGAAGAGACATGATGCGCCGACCCCAAATAAATTGGGATATGGGCAGGAGAGTGACGAATCTGTTACGAGACCATGTAGGATAGACTTGAACTAGTTTTCCCCTAGTTTTCCAAAAGAAAAGCAGATATTAATAATAGAAACACGGGCAAAGGAATAAAACACAGTGTTATGATAATCGTACACAAACTTGTACTTGTCTGGTGCGGAACTGCAGTATTCAGAGCGGATCGCCGATGTGGGCCGGTCAGGTGCCCGCCCTCTGACGGAAATCTCATTTTATGTTATGTTGTGGTGAAAGATAACTTTTATGTCTTTGATAAAGATGTAAGGTAACATTATATTTCTATGTTTTAATTTTTATAGGTGGTTTTAGGGTGTTTAATCCAAACTTCACCAAGTGCAAGTTCTTTACCGATTTCTGGCCGTCAACCCTGTATGTGAAGAAGGTATTAGAGAACAAAATATATTGTGAATGAATTTTCATGATTTTGAGGAATTCACGATTGGTGGAATCAGTGTGGTTATGTGAAGATTGATGAATAAGAACTTACACTCTATTTAGATAATAGAAGCTTGGCCACTGGCGATACAAAATCAGAGACCATTAAAAGCTTTTATAACCAATATTGAAAAGTAGGCCAAAACGAAAACAACAGTTTTATACATCTCTACAAAATGCATAAACAATGAAGTCACACACCGTATTAACAGCCATCCAATCGCATTATTTATTGGTGCACCGTCAACGGTACAGCACGGTTCCGTTCCGCGCTTGCGCGTTGCGTAAACAGCGCAGACTGGTAGCACGCGACTTGCCACGACCTTGACTTTGACCACTAAAGCGTTTACTCTAAAGTCTTGAGTCATTAGGTCGTCTTTTGTTTAAGATTCAATGGATTACCAATTTTGGAAAAAATTTAAACTGCAGAGGCGTTATATTCTTTTCGCCTTGTAATATAAAGGATAATTTATGCTAGACCGGGCCATCCGCGAGCTATGGCATGTACAAAGCGCGGGCGAGGGAGGGATCCAAAACTTTACGAACATTTTACATAAAGCACTTTCATGATACACCGTGCAGTATTCGTGTCCCATTCGAGTCTTGGACTTGGTCTTGTCAAAATTCGAGCAGACACGGACGCGGGTCTTGCCTGTGACGGTCTAGCATAAATCATCCCTGGGCTGTGACTACTCTATTAAATTAGTTTCTTCTCGATTGGTTATTCATTTTGATGATGATGATTAGATTGAATGCTACTTGTAATTAGATAGCACGGTTCCGTTTTGCGCTTGCGGGTTGCGTAAACAGCGCAGACTGGTAGCACGCGACTTGGCACGACCTTGACATTGACCACTAAAGTAAACGCTTCCAAAGTCTTGAGTCATTAGGTCGTCTTTTGTTTAGGATTCAATGGATTACCAATTTTGGAAGATTTTGTAACTGAGGGAGCGTTAGCATTGACTGTGACTACAACCTACTCTATTAGGAGACCTACTTCTCGATTGATCATTATTATGATGAAACGAATTATTTTTTTGGTTTATCTCATTGAGAAGAAGAAAGTACCCAGGATTCTGTTATATCTTGATTAAAAAAATAATCTTTGTAGATTCTTGCCCATTTTTTCAATTTTGGAATGGGCAACTAGCCACAACTTTCTGCCTAACTGACCGGTTCCTTGACAATTCAAAAGTGCCTGTAAATGGTTTAATTGAAATAAATGCTTTGAGTTTGAATTTTAAGTAGCATTAAATCTGTAATTATTTACGGCAATTAATAGCAAATTACAAAGCATAGGCTTTGTAATTTTACGAGTAGGCAATCAAACGCCAACACTATTCAACAATGAGTCTCTTCAGGTCAACTGTGGTCATTTCAACTAACCAGACATGATGAAGCAAAATATTAAAGAAAGCTACTTTAGCAGTACAAAACATCAAAATGTATTTTCATCAGTCTTTTCATTCAAATAACGCCTTAATTTATGTTAACATTATTAAAATATATGAGAGATCCTCTATCCTTTTATCCAACGTGGAAAGTGCCGGCTCGTTCATATTTTCCCCTATACAGTCGCCGACAAAAATAATGAGACGGTTTTTACGAAATTGTGTTCGGAATTTTGGAATGGTGTTACTTTTTAACGAAGTTCGGTTCCTTCGGTGCTTGGATATTTACTAAATACTTATTTAAGTGGTTTAATTAAACCATTTTAAGATTGAAAGAGATTTTGTTAACAAGGGGTAAGTATTCAACTGGAGACTGAAAACTTTCTCCTTATGTTAGTAAAATTTCTTCAGCTTTTTCAGGAAGATTATTTTATCTGTGGTTAGCTAAATGATTTTTGGAGTTTTATCATAAAAGTCAACATAAGATTTCACCACAGATTTTATTAGCTTAACCGAAAATTATAAGAAGAATAGTTAGGAATTATAAGCACAGCCATTCATGTAAACTTCTGGGCATATCCTATTTTCTGTCCGTGATAGACAGTTTACGTTCTTATTTCTGGGTATAATACTTTCCCTAAACGAACAATACTAACTGCCTAAACGCATATATTTTAGAATTAGTTACTGCCCGCGGCATTGCACCCTAATTCTTAAAAAAAAAAAGTGAAACCTGTCCAGCCTTTTCGGAGATTAGCCGGAACAAACAGACAAATATATATATATTTTTTTATATGTAACGTATATTAAAAAAAGCATTAATAAAAAATGTTATTTTGACATTACAATCAGACACTTCAATTGTATTTACTTGTATGTATATATAGATAATAAGTTCTATGTTGTAGCATTAAAATTCATTAGGTAACATCATTAATCATTAGCTACCCTGAATAGTTCAGTCACCTACTGAACATAGACAAATAGCGACCTTACAATTTCACCGCGAATGACACGGTCAATTTCACAGGGGCAATCGGTTTGATATTAGTTCATTGAACATTTTACAACACCATTCATTCAATCGATTACGTGAAGTGATTGTGACGAATCTTTTTACTCTACTTCTGCGTGTTAGCGAATTTGTATAGTGGTTCAATTGAATAATAGTGGTACGGTAGTTGGCATAATATGTCTGTTTTTTATTTATTTTCTAAGATTTACGTAAGTAATTTGAATAGTGATAGAGCTTTCTTGTCTATTTTATTATATTAAGTTTAGTTTTATTTTGTTTTTATTTATTTCATACCAGTTTTATTTATTGTTTACACAATACATTTAAAATAATTTCTTATTATATTATAATATAAAACTTATTATAAAAAAAATAAAAAATTAAAAGGTACATTAATTATAAGTGCAATAATTACTTACTGGATAAAAACCAGATTGATAACATTAACATTAATTAATAAAAATCTCATCTTTTAAATCAAATACATAGAATCTTAAAATTGAAATTAACATTCAGTAGCGTCATCATTGTTTGTAAAAATAATGCTCAATATTTTTCTTTTTTTATGCTTAATACTTATCTGATATATGCTTCGTCGCTTTGTACCTATAGCCTTACTTTTATTTGTAATCATGTTTAAAAAAAAAACACTAATAAAGTTGATTATAACCTACAAATAAATTTTAAAACTAAATGATTTATAGTTAGCTCTATATTATGTAGTAGTCTCGCATCTTAAGCTGTGTGCATAATTATGTGAACAATATAATATGCAGAACCCTACGAACTCATTTCTATTTAATTTCTCACAAAGAAGCATAAACTACTACTTATCTAAAGTTACTCTTACTACACAAATTTTATTATGCTCTTAATCACTTAAAAGACGTTCCACAGAACATTCACAGCTTCATACTTCACTCACGTTCAACTATTACAATCGACAACTTCGTCAAACAATGGGATATTAACCATTTCCTTATATTCAGAGAAAGTTGTTTTCAAAATGACGGCTGAAAGTGTTCGTGAAAAATACGTTGAAACGAGTCGAGAAGTGAAGGGAAGAGTCAAGAACTTGAGACCACCGCCCTTTGATCTGATTAAAATAATAACGAACTTTAAAGTTGGGTTGTATTACTTTTCGGTAATTATAATTTAATTAATGAGCAGTGGCCCAGTGGTAACGGCCGCGACTTACGAGTTATAGGTCGTAGGATCGAACCCAGGCAGGCTCTTTACTTTGTGTAAATTATTGCCTCACCACTGCTCTCAAAACGGTGAAGGAAAACATCGTGAGGAAACCGGCATATCCTAGAACCAAAAATTCAAAGACATGTGACATCTTACCAACCCGCACTGGGCCCGTGTGGTGGATTACGGCCCACTCCCTCTCACCGAGAGGAGGCCTGTGTCCCAGCAGTGGGAACATTAAAAGGCTGATTTTGTTATGTTTATGTTAAGTTAATTATAATTTTGGAATTCGATGCAAGACTTTGCTTAGGCTATAGTAACTTTTACCGTGATGTCCCTATGTTTAAGGCCTCGCCTCTCATGCACAAGGGTGTGGGTTCAAAATACCAATGTGACTTTTTCAATTTAAATTAAAAATATGAATTGAGAAAGTACATTATGTAGGTACTT
Source organism: Conistra vaccinii (assembly GCA_948150665.1). NCBI lineage: Eukaryota > Metazoa > Arthropoda > Insecta > Lepidoptera > Noctuidae > Conistra > Conistra vaccinii. The sequence continues at coordinate 6,541,437 of OX411328.1, forward strand.
TCTAAGTTTAACTCGGAGTTTACTTACATTGGTAAGGAAACCAGTACCCTAACTACGTAATACACGATCCAACACAATCTGAATCGTTTTGAAACAGATTGCTAATCCATAGCTTCATAAGTTCGAAAAAAAAATCTGCTCAACAACGTAAATAACGCAATGAATGTTGTTGAACTGTCAGAATGAAACAGATTAGTCTTAATCATTTACGAAAATGTGTTACGCAATTACACAGCTGGACTTTATAGTTCCCATTATAAGTTTGACATCACGCCTTCTCTGTATGAGAAGAGGTCTTAAGGCGACGACAAGCTACTTTTAATGATTTTATAGAAAATAAATAATAAATTTTAAAAATAAATAAATAAAAAATATTTTATTAGAACATTTTCTTAATAATTCAATCTACGAATATTTTTGATTATTACATTACATAATTTCTAAAGTTGTGTCTAACGCGGATAAAAAAACTAAGAATTACGCAAAAGCTGTCAAGCGTATTTTTCTGAAACCTTCACCATTTTAAGGATAATTAATATATTAATCTTTTAATCTACGAGTTTTATTAAAATACCTTCTGTTTTATGTATAATAAATTAAAAATGCGTCAAATTGGTGACAGCGCTCCTTGATGCGCGAGTTCTATTACTGGCTGGATGTACGACGCGTTGCGTGAGCTCAGTACAGAACACGCAAGCTAACCACTCAAAGTCACTGGCATGTACCTGTCTCTTAACCCTGCAGTGGGGCAGTAACAAGCTGGTTTTATTATGATTATCCGCTTGACCGTTACAGTTTACATCAGGTGGGCATAATGCTTAATGACAGCTGAAGGTCTAAATATTATAATAACTTTTGGTCATCATGATTTATGAACATTTTCGAATTCCAAGTAGGTAGTAGTAATAATTTGTAGGTAACTTGCGTAGATCGTAATTTGATTGACAAACTTTGGTAAAGGCAATCTAGCTCGGCAATATATAGTGGTTTACTTATATTGGTGACGAGGGAATTGTTTGACGAGCTTAGGGGATTAGAGACGTCTGCCTGCCTAGTGTAGGATATTTTGTTGTCCTGGTCTCCTAATAATTTTGAGAAAATACCCTGAATTAATAATACACATCTTATAGCCAACTCCCACGGTGCGCCATATCGCGGACGCACGCGCACGACGCACCGTGGGAAACCTAGCGTGCGTGGTAGCGCAGACGCGCATTGAACGCGTGCGTGGCGGTGCGTCCTCGTGCGGGCTGGTGCGCGTGCGCGATATGGCGCACCGTGGGAGTTGGCTATTATATCTTTATGTATTTTTCTACACATAAATAAATAAATACCTAAATTTAAATTATTGCAGCAGTAAAGTTCTTTATTTCTAAAAATCTTACGTTTATCATAGTTTCGATCAATAATGCGTTCTCTGAAGTAATTCTGAAGTCAATTTCTAACGAGGTTTAATGAACTCATTAAGGTAAACAATTTTATAATTTACTTAACTTAAAATAACTTAAATCGTGTATATCCTCACTTCCAACAACACAGCATTTTAAAATTTTTCTAATCTCAAAACAGATCACAAACCCTTAAACGAAACTTAACACTACTTACCAGCATAATTACAATAAGGCACAGGTTCTCTAATTAAGTAAACAGGAAACGTCTCGTGCGTCGGTATTCGTTTAATCACAGTTTAATAGTTACGTTAATGGGTGAAACTCATCTCCGCACTGACTGACCCATCTGTTTTTGTTAAGTTCGTCTGCGTCCGCACTTTCCCCGCTTAGATACAGATTAATAGGATACGATTTAAGTTGGATATGTTTATCTTGATCTTTGAGGTGTACACGATTTTGATTGGACGATGTTAATTACTTTGCATACTATTGTATAGAATCAAGTATTTCTAACTGAACAGACAGTTGTGCTGCTGCTAAGTTTGTTGCCCTACTTCTTCTTCCCAGCTAAAACACCAGATAGTGGTGAAGGGGAAGCATTTTGGGGGACAGTCTGATGTAATTTTGACGTTTGATTTAGAAATAAAGCACTAGCATAAGTTTACAAATAAAGCATTCTGATTCTTATTCGAAAAGTGCTGATCCTCAGCCTAGTTTGAATAAATGACTTTTGATTTTAATATTTTTGTTGGTCAGCCAATGAGTATTAATTAACCAGTATCTATAGTTTTATAGCCAAGGACTTTATTCCGACCGATTGTTTACAGTCACGTGATAATCCAGACTGACTCATTTGTTTTTGTTTAGTCAGTCTGCGTCCGCGCTTTCCCCGTTTAGATACGATTTAAATAGGTTATAAACATATCCAACTTAATCAATCGTATCGTGATCTTAGAAAGGTGAAGAAGTGTAAGTACAGTCGCACGATTCTAATTGGATGATATTTTAGTTTTTCAGCCAATTAACTTTAACAGGTCCATCGTCCAGCGTATTGACAATCCTCTTTTGGTGCTTAAGACTTTAAAAGACTCTTCAAAATAATCTCTCGTCTAGCTTAGTGAAACTATCATCTTCTTTTTTTTTGCCAATAACTTTGAAAGATTGTATAAACAATATTGACCAGTATTAACCGACCCATCTGTTTTTGTTTAGTCCGTCTCGCACTTTCCCCGTTAAGATACAGAATAAAACATACCATTTAAATGGGGTAATTATTATTTATCGTGATCTCTGCGGGGAAAAGAAATGTAAGTGACGTTGCACGTCTTTTGAACGATGCAGTAAAAGTCTAGTTGAGAACTTATAGTTTTACACAAAGAATACCTACAACTACTAAAGAAATAAACTACGAAAAGCTCTGTGGTAGGTAGATTGAAGCTACAAATAATGGTGATTTAAGTTGAACTGTCGATGTGTTGGAAAATATAGTCTCCATGGAGACTATATTTTCAATCCGGCCAAGTGCACAATATTAAATTAACCACTTTCTAGGAAAAATCATTGAGCTGTGAACAATTTTGATATACATTTTGAAGTTAAAGGTTAAAACCCATTATAATTATGTAGGTGTAGGACTATCTCATACTATTACTATCCAACGTAACAACTATAAACCCAACATGACGCCCGTTATTAGCTCCTGTATCCTAAAGGCTAGCTTTTTTGACGAAACTCTTGCATGTAAATGAATTTATTTACATATTTTGATATGGGTTACTCAAAGCTGCTACCTATTCGATTTTTTTAGTCAACCATAATAGGGATAAACTAAATTGTCAGCTAGATTATTAAAATAGTTTGGAAAATCCAAAAGTGCACGCCTCATACATAACACTCATTCATAAACGAAAAAGAATTTCAAAACATAGTTTCTAACAAAAATTAACAATTTATAACTTTTCATGAAGTCGTAATGTCAAAGACTGACAAAGATATTTACTTGGCGGTTGCTAGGCAACATCAAGACCAAGGTTGAAAATATTTAGATAAAGATATTATATTTTAGTTAGTATTTTATTAATTATAATTAAACTACTTTGAATAAAAGAGCCATTTTCAATAGGGTTCCTTCTACGGCTGAAACAAACGTATAAAAAAAAAATTGACTCAATTAATTGATTTTATCGCAAGCTACAATGTTTTCAGGGTTCATAAATTGACGGACAGGATTTTTTTTTCAACTATTTTGATGCTTTTTCCATTTCTGCTGCATTAAATCAATTGTTAAAAAGTACAGTATTAATCTCCATTTAATCATCTATACAATGGTATATAAATTAAGTAGGTTCTGTGTACTAGCAGGAGTGTAACAATAAAAACAGTTACAGAAATGGGGCAAAAAAAATTTTTCGATCGTAGAGCACACTCTAATGGAGTCGTGCAAAAATATGGACGCGTATTTTTTCTTTTTTTACGTAATCAATAGATTACGGCGACACATTGAGTTGAAATGTGGAATGACGTCACGGCTTGGTAGATTTTAGCTGAGTTGTGACGTAGCGAGCCCCCGCTCCTTGTAGAGTGGGGGCTCGCTCGTCACAACTTTAATGCGTTTTATCTAAGTCAATTTTATCATTATGATAAAGCAAAAAAATACGTGTCTAATATTTTTTTATTATCTGAATGACGGACTAATTAGAATTTCTTTTAAGCTATTGCATAGCTTCTATAGCGGGCCTTGAGCGTGGAGACCTAATCCAGAAATTTCGTAACGAAAATACTACCTAAGAAAAGAGTGTTTTGTATTGAAAATTATGTTTAACTGCTTGACAACAAAGTTCAAATTTACTTAAACGAATGATACGAGAGTGTTGTATTGAAAATTATGTTTAACTGTTTGACAATAAAGTTCAAATTTACTTAGACGAATGATCCTTGACTATTAATAGTTAAATTAAAACCTTTTTATTAGTTTGATGTTCCCATTACGTTGTGTCAAGTTTTAAAAACTATAAATGTGAATAACAGTTCCTGTCAATGTCATCATTGCTATTTCTTGTATTCGGGTTAATATTTTACAATTGCGTAAGTTGATAAAAAATGCTATGCAATAGCTTCGCCGGGGCAGTCCCCGAGTGCCACACGTCTTTTTTTTTACCTAGACATCATCCCTATTGCTTTTTGCGATTTAACAGCCTTTTCAATATTTAAATTTTAACCAGGCATCATCCCTATTGCTTAAAGATGCGTTTTTACACTACCATTTTCAATATTTCAATTAATAAACTCATTACTACACGTTGTTATATTATTCATATGGCAATGAACTGAACCCTAAATCACAGAGCTCCGTCGACTTTTTAAACGACCTCCATCACTATATTCAATTGAACCGAACTTTCTCTAGTTAGGGACTGATTAATTGAATTCAATTTATTTGAATTTTATTTCGTCGTTATCTAAAGGGCTAAGGTTTCCTGCACGTTCATGTTATGTCGAGTAATCGAATAATAACATCGATTATCCGTGAACTATGAGATTTTTTAATCGATTAGACGTGGTCTGGTGGGTGGTTTGTTTGATAAATAATAAATTGTGTTTATAGATTGTTTTAAGTGATCTGTAAATACAATAATATTTTAAAATTTAACTAAGCTTTTTTTTTACTTACTTATAAAATGTATAAAAAAAAAAACAAGATGGCTTTCCTCGAGACTGTGAGAACTGACAACAGCTCAAAATGAAATTTAAAAAAAAACTGGTAGATCACCCAGATTTCCGTATTTCCTATAATAGCAAACCAGTTAACCATAGACGCAAAGCAACAACTGCTTTAATTATCTAACAAATCTGAAAAATCCAATAATGTTAGCCGCACAAACTAAGATAAATTTCAATTTTTTTTTTGACTCAACAATTTCTACAAAGTCAAAACGAACAAAAAGCTCCTCATTACACCTGTTATATCATTCCACGAATCCCCAACTAATCCGATTAATGGAGAAACTAGTAAAAGTTTCGTCTTCATAATGGGAACGTTCATACAAACTTTTTGCTGCCGTGGGAAGACAGTTTTAAATTAATTTCTATTTAATGTTGGGAGCCGACTTGTATTATATTTGTTGGTTGTAAAATGGAAAGTAGTGGAGCAACTATTTAAGTTATTGATCTACTAAGCAATTAAGTTATTTTTTACTGCTTCACGCTCGATTTTCTTGCCAGAGTGATAAGTGGTGGTTTTCAAATCTTGGTTTTATACTTAGTACTTAAATGGTAAAGACTTCTTGTTAGGTAGTATCTTGCACGTTACTTCGAGCGAATTCGATTATACTACTAAACCTAGTATAAGTCTTATCCTGTGAACAAAAATTTGAGATTTTGACAGTTTTTCCATACAAAAATTGACAGACGACAATTTTATTCCTGACTTTGATAAAATCAGTCCGTAAAGGGTTAATTGCTATCGCAAATCACGTCCTCATATCTTCTTCGTCTATCGTCTTGAGTTTCGCCGCTCGTCGCTTTGACTTTTTCGATTATGTAGTATCCTTAAATAGCCTTAGGGCAGGCGCGCTATGCAGCCTGCGGGGCTAACACGGGCGTACCCAAGACGTTTGTGACAAGACATGATAAATTTTATCATGTCTTACAATTTGTCTTAAATGCTAGCACGGTTCAACCATGTGATAAAATCTGAGGCGCGACATGCCTTTCTTGTTGCTAACTTCATAGTGTGACACAGTAAATTTAAAAAATTAAAATGTCTATGATCAGTGAATATGCGACCAAATAAAATAATACGTTTTTATAGTGCAGGTTCATACAGCTTTACAACTTTTTAATTTTGTTGTGAACTAATTCACTTTTGACGTACGGACGACTGTCATTATGTGGCATTTGTGACAAAATTGGTGCGCCCTTATTAGCAAATAAGACATAGAATCCCAAATAAACGTCAAGAAGATAAGTCACAAGTCAAGAGATTATCTCACGCCGCCGTGCTAGCATTTGTGACAAAAGTGTTTTATCGCCCAAATTGTGATTAAATATGTGACTAAAGCTATCTCACAGTACGCCATGCTTGCTGCGCTGGCTGTGGCAGTCAGGCTACGGCAGTGAATCCAACATATTCATATGTAGCGTAGGTAGATACAATTTTTTAAACTACATTTTTTGCATAATTTAGCTTTATGTGATACAAATACTGACCTACTCTTTTCGCATAATTTACAACATTCTTCCTAGCTTCGTACTGAGAAACGAAATTAAAGTATGATCGCCCTCTGCAACATGACTAAGCTAATTTCGACCGCCCCAGGCAATCAATAAGTAACCGTATTTAAAAACTATTCATTATCTTCCAACGTGCCGATGAATGATTATTTTTATGATGTTGAAAGTTTGATTCCGAACAACGCCGCACGTGGCATTGCTGTCCCCATACATTTTCTATAGGTTTATAAGAGATTACACACATCAAAAGTGTCTAGGGATCAACATATATTTTTGCAATAACTTTTCTCCTGATTGATATTAATTAAAATTTTCTTTAAGGATTCATCAAATAAAGTGTTTTCGTTTGTCACAGTAACGATAAACCAAGTCACCTTTGCATTAATAAAGAAATTTGCCATTTTCCTAATAAAGGGATTTTTGACATTTGAACCACTAACATTAAAGTTCGAAAAAAAGACTGAAATAACAGTTTTCTTTAAAATTTTATTGGGTAACTTAAACAATTAATAATCCGTGTTTCTACCGCGAACACTAACAACACAAGAACATCGGTTTGGCATACTCAAAATGAGTTCATCCAAATCACGCTGTGGAATGGCCGCCCATGTTCGTTGCAACAACAAAAAAAGGTCTTCTTGCGACTGGATACCCTCCATATTCGGCAGAGCTCTTCTCTGTAGCATATCCCATGCATGCTCAATCGGGTTCAAGTCTGGCGACTGAGCAGGCCAGGGCAGGACATTGATGTTAGCTGCGGCGAGAGTCTGTCTTACAACTCTTGCGGTGTGCGGTCGTGCATTATCATGCATTAACTGAAATAAGGGACCGATTTGCACTTGTAGAGGAACGATGACGTCTGATACAATCGTCTCAGCATAAATTTGAGCGTTGAGGTTGCCTCTAATCCAAATCAACTCAGTTCTTCCGCCGATCCAAATACCCGCCCATACCATGATGGTTCCACCACTATAAGGATGGACTTCCTGGCAGGATTTTAATCGCTGTTGGCGTCCAGGGGTTCTCCAGTGTCGTATACGTCTTGTATCCGGTCTCATACCAAAACGAGACTCATCAGAAAAGCACACGAAACGCCATTGTTCTTCTGCCCAATTTCTGTGTTCAAGAGCCCATTGATATCGAATCCTACGATTGTGCATTGCTATAGGTGGTACCCGTAGCGGTCTTCGGGAATCAAGGTTCACTTCATGCAAGCGGTTTCTGACTGTTTGGTCGCTAATTAAGTTCCCTGAAGAGTGATGAAGCCTCACGGCTAACATCATGGCGGTTATTGTTGGAGCTCTTCGAGCTAAGATTTGAATGTATCGGTCTTGTCTCCGTGTGGTGCAGCGATACCGTCCTCCATGGCGCTCAGCCACGGTACCAGTGCTTCGGTAACGTGTCCAAAGTCGACTGATAACACTCTGACTTGTATTCAGAGCTAAAGCCACAGTACGTTGCCGGGAACCAGCTTCTATCATTCCCACGGCTCTGAGCATTTCTTCCCTGCTTAAATGACGTCGCTGCTCCATAATAACGTTGGTTTTAATCAGTAGTAGGGAAACAGTAGCACTAATAATGTCTTCAATGCGTTGTATGTTTTTATAGGGAAAATATTGACAGCTGATTTTCATCTTTTACTCGAATTTGATTCACAGTTCCTGATTCAAATTATGAAATGCACCAAAAAGGATCCATATAAATTTATAAAATCATAAATTTATTACAAAGCCACATCTCAATCTCAAGAAATCCGCATAAAAATGCTTGATCCCTAGACACTTTTGATGTTGTACATTCCAAGCACGGCAGCAATGCTGCGCGTCATTGCTGTCACGGCACTGCTGCACGGCATTGTCGCCCTGTCGCCGTAGCAGACCAGTAGTGCGGGTGTTCATCACAGCGATAATACGTGAATGTTGACAAGTTTTGAGAAGTAAACCACGAACAGCAGTCCCGCAATTCCACATGCGGCGTTGTTCGGAATCAAACGTACGGTACGTAAGTGCAATTAATGTTGTAATTTTAAGGGTGTGAGCCTGGAGATCTGTCATACAGGTCCCGAACCCAGTATAGACTCCAGCTCTCACAAAGGTTTGATTCTGCCTGTTAACATATATACCATGTACCTGTACCTTTCTGAGAGAAATAAATAAATAAATTGTAATTGTAAACCTTGATCGTAGGTATAAGACTGATTTGAAGGAGATATAAGGACTTTGGGGTTTGAAGCTAAAGAGATGTTTTTGCCCAGCCGTGGGACAATTGGTTTAAAACACTACCCTTCTTTTGGGCTTCGCCGCAGCCGGGGGAAAAACAGGCGTTCTTAAGTTCTAGTAAATTTCTGCCATGGCTATCGATTAGGACCATTCACCATACCTATAACTAACTAATAATAAAGCTGAAATATGCCCAAAAATTCGCCTTCGTTTACTGAGGGTCGTTATCGGCAAAAATTGCGTAGAAAGAAGACAAAACGGCTGCCAATACCTGGGAACATTAAAATAACTGAATTATTCAATGAAAAAAGAACGCGAAATCCAATAATTTTGAACACAAGAGAATATTTCAGTTTATCGTTTTATACGTAGGTCTATTCTGCAACGGTAATAGTTAATTTATATATAGTCCATTATCAACACCCTGTAACTGCAAAAAATGGGCCTCTTTTAAGCCTTAAATATTAATAACCAAAAAAACAACAGCATATATAATAAAATGAAGACGTCTAGCTAGAATGGAACCAGTATGGAGAAAGTTCATGTTGTCTGGGGTCAGCTTACTACGGACTCACATACCATCGGTGTTAATAGATTGTGTTTATAGGCGACCGACGATTTATCACAATCATTTACATATAAAAATTACGATAATTTGTTGTACGATAAATTGGGTATAATTAGAGGGTAGGTGTTAAGTTAAGTGGGTACACACGAAAGCAGTTGTGGGTTGAACGTATGAGTTTCGAGAATTGGTTTAGTTATTTCTAAGGTAGTCAAAATATTTAGAAACTAGTATGAAACTCTGTTATAAGTGCCATTAGGTAGGTAAATACCGCATAGGTATTTGATGCGACATCTTAGGGGCGAACCAATTAAAAAAAAAAACTGGCCAAGTGCGTTTCGGACCACGCACAATGAAGGGTTCCGCAATTGGGATGAATTTATCCCAAGAACAAACTTAACATTGTCGTTGAAAAACATGTTATATCCATACATACCCACTGCAAATGTAAGTTTGTAGGCACAATATTGAGTGATTTACCATGTTATCTGACCATAGGTTTTCCTGAAATCTATAGTATAAAACTATTCTCTGTATTTTTTCCAAAAAAATTCGCCTCGTAGTTTCGGACGTATGGGCCGAATGGTCAGTTTTCATCTATTTTCTTAAGTATGATATTTAAGAAAATTCATGAAAATTTACTATTCAGCCCACATTAAAAGTACTTTATAATAAAATTATTAAAAAAAAATATTGAGTTGAGTTCCTTACAACAAGCCCTTTCATTTGATATGTCGCACGGAACAGTTTACAAAACTTTGTTTATAATTTACCAATTTGCCCCCAAAAAGTGACCCCCATATTCAATATTTATTTATTTACGTTACACGTCCGTGTTTGGGTCACGGAAATTCATATGTGTACTTTTAAACTAAATTGGTCCAGTAGATTCGGAGCAAATTGGCTGTGACTATATTTAAATAATAAATACATTATGGCTGTGACAGACTAACAGACAGTCAGCCAGACACACAAGTGATCCTATAAGAGTTCCATTTTTTCATTCGGACGCACGGAACCCTAATAACAGACTTCGTCATAAAAGACATGCAACCACAAAGTTTACTTTTTTTTGTTGTTTCTCTTATCTCTTTGTATGCACGTGTTACTGTGATAAATAAACCTATTTTTCTTTCTTTCTTTCTTTCTTTCAACAATGTGTCATCATCATCATCATTATTTTTCTGCCCTTCTCCCAATTTATTTGGACTCGGCGCAATATGTCTACAAAACAGCAACGATGTATACTGGTTCAAATTGGAAGAGTTTACGAAATATTGTTAACTAGCTGCGCTAGACGATTTACCCACATAAGTCTCGATTCCGTGGGAATATCGGGATAAAAAGTATTAATTGTCCTTCTCCAGGCCTTGGCCTACCCATGTGCCAAATTTAATCTAAATCTGTTCAGCCGTTTTAGCGTGAAAGCATAAAAAACAAATAAACAAACAAACTCACTTTCACATTTATAACATTAGTGTATGTATTTTTCTCGCCTTTATTAAAGATATCACCACATAAAAATAAGGCCATTTTCACTCGTTATCGGCTCATGTAAGAGCGATTAGTGGCAGACGCGCCGTCTCCGACCTTCATGTAAATTGCACCAGATGATTCCTACTTCCGTTATCGTGAGAATGTGAGATGATGTGTGTGAAATGGCCCTTATATGATAACCTGGATAGAGCTTTAAGTCTATTGTGTGTTTTAGTAACTTTAAATGTGGGATTGTGTACCAAAAAAATAACCTACAGCTTTTGCATTGTACCTATATCGGAACAAATGCGAAGAAGACCAACCCGCACTGCGCCCGCGTCTGGATTACGGCCCACTCCCCCCCACCGAGAGGGGGCATGTGTCCCAGCAGTGGGAACATTACAGGCTGATTATGCTAATGCGAAGTGCGAACAGGCTAAAGAATCAGACTCAAAAGAAATTACGACAAGATAAACAAACACAAATTTTGGCGTAATAACTAACACATAAAAAAAACCATCATCGATTCGCACAAAAACAGCATTACATTGCGTATTTCACATTCACATAAAAAATACAATGAAAATCGAATTGAGATGTCCAACGCCATCAATGTCCACACTAGAAAGGTTTTAAGCGAAACTGTGACAGTAAAAAAGAAGATAATATAAACCTTTTTTCGCGATGTCAACGTCAATTCATTTCGTTTTCGACGTCATTCGCGTTAATTGGAACGGAATAGTGTTGTGTGTGTGTGTGTGTGTGGTATTTATGTCGATAGATAAACTTGATCGATGTATCGAACAAAAAATTTGTAGATTGTTGTAGCGATTGTGCGTTGATGAGTCAGTTGACATTTTGACAGGTGGATATTGAATGTAAGATAGCTACTCTATTTGATCTGATGATTAACTTCGAATGAATGAAATAGGATAACTAAATTCTTGGCTTTAGTTTTGATATTGTTGTGTTTGAGAACAAACCATTTAATCTTTCATTTAGGATCGTAATAAAGCTCATGATTGCTGTTTAGCGTCGAATGTCATCACCGTCTCAAAATACTATTGATAATTTTAATTTCAAAACAGCTCAGTGAAAATCCTTTCAGTGAAGTTCAGTGTTACCCCACGCGTTGGTTCTTATCCGATTTAACGAAAGTTCAATGTTAATATTAACTAACTGGCTACTTTGTTACGTCAGTGATTGAAAGGATAATCGCTTGCGGCCGGAAGTGACGAAACGAGTCGATCGCGGCGCGGGCGCAGGCCACTGACAGCGAAAGTGTTATAATTTGCTCACAGACATTTCGGCAGCCTTTGTCGATGTCAATGTCGTGGTTGGGTTTAAAAATATGGTCAGGTTTGATTAATGATATTTTGTTTTCGTAAATATTTGACGTAGGTACTAATTAAGTACAGTTAATTTGATCGTGCAATCAAGTAAAAACAACAGTGATATATGTGAATATTTATAAAAAAATACCTATTTCAGATCTTTACTTTACTTTACCTTATTATTAACCCAGATAGTAAAATTATTACTCGATATGCCTTTACATCAAAATGACGCTATGATAAATGAAATCCTACTTTCAACAAAAAATTGTGAGAACAAAAAAAGGCTCCACGACAACCGCCTTCAAATTAAATCGAATTTCTCGATACACAAAACTTAAAAAAAGGCGAACATTTTTTATTACAGGTGCCTGGGAACATATCTACAGGGAAAGCACGATCGAAGTGAACCTCTAATTGACATTTACAAACGATCTTTTGTTCACCGCGCAACTATCGATATTTCGAACAATGTGTGCACGTCATTATTCATTGTTTGATTTTACTATCTCTTAATTATTTTATCGTTCCGCACTCGTTTTCGCACGGAAGACGTATTGCTTATTAATTAGTAACAATACGGCAGTTGATGAGTAAACTTTGCGTGATTGAAGCTTTTCTTCTGTCATTCGTCAATCGTTTTTATCAATGTTTAATGAGTCGTTCAATCAATCAACTCAGCCTACCGCGCGGCGAGATAAATGTTCTTTAGGTTGCGTCACTTGTTTAACTATTGTATGAGGTCTTTTGAACAACACATTCATACTAAAGATCATACGTTCAAAATAATATTGTGATAGTTAATAGACCGATCAAGGCAATTATATAATTAAAATTTTCTTTCTAATAGAGTTTTCTGCTTTCCTCAATAGAATTAGTCGTGCATGTGGTCAAGCTTGCGTGGTATTCGATATTGTATGGATAAAATTTTATGGAAGTATTTTATTCTGATTGCGCGTTACACGTAATTTTTATGACTGTCAGTTCCGGCGAAATGTGGGCGAAAAAGAAAAAGAAGCAATTGAACTTGGGATTGCAATGTTTTGTAAACATGATTTTGCTACCTACCTACGAGTAAAGTAATTAATATTATAACATCATAACATAACATAACATTACGCCTGTATTCCCCGAAGGATGAGGCAGAAGTGTACGTAATAGTGCACCCACATTTCGCCAGTTAAGTTTAAGTCTCATGTAATAGTGAGCCATCAATCGGGAACAAATACAGACTCCGGACTGCTACTAAGACATTCCAGATCGAAAAATCCAATAACACTTTACCCGACCCGGGAATTGAACCCAGGTCCTCATGTGCAACAGTAGCGTTTGCGACCACTAGACCGACGGGGACGGGGCAGTTCCAATTACAAATTAGTAAATTTACATTATAATCCCAAATCTATGATACTTACTTACTTTTAGTGATGGAATAATTAATATAATATCGACTTATCACACCGTTTAAAAATAAAATGTCATTAATTCTCCTCATTTTCCTCATGAACTTAAATTTAAGTTATCACCTTTTTTAGAATTACCAATTAAGTTTAAGTAGTCTATTTATTTTCATTCCGAAATGAAATTCCTTTAAATATTGAGTGACTGCTTCATTATAAGTACGTATGTTGTAATGTCATGTATCTTGTCTGCCCGCCCAATCGATTAAAGGCGGGCATGCGTACGCGCCGGTCAGCGGCGAGCTTTTGATAGTGATGTGCCATTTATTCGTGTTGATATATCGATATTTCCAAAAGGTTTTTTATATTCGTCTGATTCTGAAAATAAACTTGAAGTTTGTTTAGAAAATTCGGTAATTGGATGAAGAATTTTATTGATAGAACAGTTAGCAATTATAAAATTGATGTTTGGATTGTTAGCAACCATTGAATTGATTTGAAGGTCGTTAAATATTTTTAAATTGACTCTCTATTTGATGGTTGTTATATATTGGCATATTGATTAATTTTGAACCTTTATGACTGCATAGTTAGTTTATCAATTAACAATTTAGAAGGGGCTTGTATAGGGCTATTGTATTTAAAACTTTTCATTCAAGAGTTAAGAAATTAGTGTCTTCAGAACTTTATAAAGTCATCAATCCAGAAGCTAGATGTTCTGGTATTATCTCCGTACCTTCAATTCATTTCCCACGTCAAATTAGATGGAATGTCATCCGCTGATAGATAAGGTGCGTAACATTGATATCGATATTCACAGCGGTGGTCTTGTAAACATCGATACTTGGTATCACTAATTAGTAGCCGGTGAAAGTCACCGACCGACTGACCACAATCCGAGTCCGATGTTTCGGCTGTGTCGATTCTAGATCGATTCTACTTTCGTTTTTGACTACTCTTACTTACCGCTCACCGCGAGTCGCTTGTATGATTTATTTCGTACTTATGTTACATAGATGTAATTATACGTTTGGCTACAGATTTGTTTCGGTCTGTCACTTGGTGCGTCGGGTTTTGGTTTAATTAATTTTAGCCGATATTCATTAATAACTATCTCCGCTGGGCGTTGTAATTAAACTGAGAGTGCAAAGGTGCGGTATTGGAGATCCTTGGGTTGTCTTATCTATAAAACTGAAATGTCTAATCGATACATCTGTTCAAACACAATCAAGCAATTACACACACTTAATCATTGCTAACCAACTCAAATATTTTGGTTGAAAGATATTTGAATAAACAAATTATGCCACAACTCGATGCAAATAACACCTTTTATGAATTTGATTGATCATATAACTGTTCATATGAATGTGAAAAAGATGTAGTTAATCGGATATGAATAACAGTCAATTAAAGAGTCGACGAAAATAACCAAAACGCCCGTCAAGTTGATTAGTTCGGTGAGAAGCGGCTGGTTGTGGTCAGGCTTTAAAGCCAGCGAATGAGACAGCCCAAAAGATATTAATTTGTTTGTTGTTTCGGTAAAACGGTCTCTGATATGGCTGTCTTTTTTAATATTCGCTGTTAACTGTGCAACTCTTCTCTCTTCTTGCTGTTTCTTCTTCATTACTATCATGAGATCTTAAACCATCGAACAGCTGTTAGCAGATTCCATCTACCTGATGGGTCTTGTACTTAATGTTTTATTTTGCCGTAAGCGTCGAAGTCAGTCTCAGTATAATATCCCTGATAGTTGTTAATCTAATCAAATAGAAGATTAACATCTTAAAATTAGAAAACATAAGCAGTTCTCAGTCCAAATTATGAACAAAACTCCAATTACCAGCACTGTCAAATCCCATTCCCACTTAGCTCTCGTAAAACTGTTAAAACCAACTCAAACGCTGTTCACACTTCCATAAAACCATCCGAGCTCGATATGTTTTTATCGTTCGCTTATTCTGAGGCCTAACCGTCTCGTCGCCGACCTCTGTCGGATGTGGGCCAGCGGGTCTTCAATGTGGGTTTATGATGCAGCCCCACAGGTTCTCAGCCGCTGTGGGTGCCTTCATTGTGTGGGGCAATTAACTCTAACTGTCAACGTTTCCTAGGATTCCATGTGAACTCTCCATCAATAGGGATTGTTGTATTTAATTATTATAATTATTTCTCTTGTTTGTTGTTGTGATAAGAACTGTATCTGGTTTGTCTAGTTTTTCATTTGCATGCCTATGAGTTGTACAATTATGTTCTATTGGGAATTCTATTTTCTACATTTTGTATAAGAGGGTTTGTTAATGTGATGTTTTCATTAGACGATACGGCTGATAAAGATCAAAGTTCGCGTTAATCGAATAAGTTCTAACTTACCTCGAAAGCACTCAAGCTCTTACAAAGTTAGTTTTGTTGTTTGTAGGTAATTCAGGACTCCAATATATGAATTCTATTCTTTCTGTCAACGACAAAACCTCAGTACCTATTGCAAAACTCAAGAATAATACAAAGGAAAACAAGAATAGACTTTTACAAAAGTAAAATCTGTTGAGAAACTTGTGTGCCCAATAGTACTGGATTCTTAGTCACGTAGGTAAATATTGATAACTTTCCAAGCAAATATTTAGTTTGCCGTAGCACACTTACTCAATATAACATCACCAAGCTAATATGCCAATTAAAACACTCAGATAATTCTGGTTTTAGCGAAAGCAAAAGTACAAGATCGAGTGTCGTTGACCGCACAGATTTGACTGACGAAATTGTAACTGAAAACGTAACATATAACTGTCTTTGTCACACGCTTGATTGACGTGTAAGTCTGTCTCTTTTTTAATCGTGACACGTCTCTGACAGGTTGACATGAGATCCTCGAAATCCTAGAAGTGACAGTGTCGGAGAAAGTGTAAATAAAGAGTTTCGGTCGAGAGCGTTTTGTGTGTTTTAAAAATAATTCAATTTGTTTTCCTGATTTGTAGGGAAGTGCTACATTTTTGGGTAATTGGACGGATTCTTCGTTCAACCGTTCCAGTTCATTTATATATACTTACTTACAAAATTTTAGTACCATTTAGGTGAAAGTCTTCTGTCCTTCTAATGATGTAAGTACTGGCTCTAAGCTTTCAAAATTAGCTTCAGTTATCTTCTGTAGATTGTTGTTAAATATCTTCATCTTCTATCAAATAGGATTCTAGTTAATTCTTATAGATCGTAGTAATATAATAATTACCTATGGTCTTACAGATTTAAAATAGTAATATGTACAAGTATACGTATATATAAAAGGAGAGGAAATATACACAGGGCATCAAAAAATTCTTCCGCATCGCTGTCAACAGGAAAAGTGCCCAAACGGCTGGCAGCATAGTCACAGTTGTATGAAAATGCTAGAGGGCTGGCCTATTTTTTGGCCAAAAGCCAGTCCTCTGGTCACGTGAAGAGTCGACCAACCGCTTGGTGATAACTCGAAAAACTAAGTGGGAACTCGGACCCCATGGCCCTAGTGTTTCAATCTCAAACGGCTCGAACATATAAGTCCCAATACGATTGTATTATTTGCGCCGTTTGAGGTTTTCCGCACCTATTGTCTAACAATGTAAATTCATCAGTCATCTCAAGTTTGTAAACTTTCGTAACAGTGACTAAACTAGTCTATATTATCGTCATGTCATCTCAACTTCAACTGAAACTTTCATGAACTAAGTTTTATGAGATAGTGTTGGAACGCGAACATTATGGTAACAACCTAACAGCCGTAACTTCAGCAGAATCGACGTTGATCAGTTTTAGAGTTCTGTGTTTCCATAACCAAATCATAACTTATAAAAATAATGTCATGTTTATCTGTCTGTCTGTAATAAAATCAAACGTATATCTTTCACTAACTGAAAATGTATATTTTAATCAAATGTAGTTGAAGGTATATTTCGATTCAAACTTAATGGCGACTCGGAAGTTAGCTACTCATTGCGCACTACTCCACCCCTCACTCCCGCTGGCACATGAGTTCATTACTGCGCAGCGACTCGCCTCATGTTCCGAGCCGCCATTATGTTTGAATCGGGCTGTAACAGTTGATTACTTTCTTTAGGTATTTTCACTACTTGTAGAAAACGACTACTTGGTTCATCATCATCATCAAAAGTAACACTGCCCGTAGTGTAAACTAACCAAACGCCAATTAGTAGATATTAAGGAGCTGGCATTCTTGTATTTTGAATTATTGCCCCTATAAAGCTGTTATTCCAGCATATTCATGAGTGCTTTTCCTAAAAGTCGCGAAGGGTCTATTTATCACGAGTCTTTTTAGCTTTCCTGTTTTTACTCTTGAACTTGCATTTATTGAATAATCTTCCCAATCCCTTTAACTATTATTTTACCCTTCCGTTAAACTTTATTATTTATTGTTATCTAGAACCAATTTTGTTTTAAAAGCTTTCGTATTGTTACATATTTCAACACAAAGCTTGTAATCCGTACGAAACCTTTATTAATTTTCTCTGAACACGACCTCCCCAAATCTCTTGATTAATCTTGAATAATAAATCACTTCGAAATTGTTCGTACCGCGGTCTGTTGGAAGGTAGGTACCTCAGTTTACATTGTCGCGATTTACTTTCAGTTTCGTTGTGTGCCCCTGCGCAGGTCAACGCTCGGTAAGATCTAGTGCGCGATAGCTTCCTTACTCAATGATATTGTTTACTTTATGTCTAGACTCGTTGTTTTGATTCGTCTAAGGCTTTTGAATACATCATGCCTGTAGGTACGACGTTTTATGTTTATATGGGAGATAGCGCTTTCGAATGTTTTATGATTTTTATGCAAATATTTAGTATAGAGAAATGGGTAAAAGTTGGTAAGTACAGAATAATTTACTTTCTTCGATATGTTTGATTTCCATCTTGAATATATTACTTGAAGCATTTTTCGTGAACTCAACATTATTTTTCTTTTATAAAGACTACGGATCATGTTAAATGGCGTTCGGTTTGCGAGATCTATTTTCAGTACTAGGGTGCTATAAGTGATGACGATAAGAACCTACATGGGGAAGTAGAATACCTTACAAAAAAATCTCACAATTTTAATACTCGTAGTAATGAAATAGGTACAAAAATACGAATCACACATGACATAGATAATTATCACAGAACACAAGAGACTATTCAACTCATTCCCACCGTAATACAACCCGATCCCATAGTAACCGATACCACCAACTATACAGAGATACACAAAATTCTTTCACATAATAAATTCACCAAAGGGCTCAGGCTAATCGTGTCAAGTCCGTAGTGAAAGTAAGAGGTGGGCGCGAGAGATTCACAAGCGCGAGCGCACGAAGGCAATGATACCGGCTGGAGGTAATGATGGCCACGTGGTTCGGTGGTCATGACTTTCAGAATGGTGTTATTTTGATTTTTGAAGAGTACCCTGAGGTAGGTTATGCGGAAGTTTGAGTAAGTATCTAAACAGATGATCCAGAAGCATAAATAAGACAATTGACAGAAGAAATAGGCAGTAAAGTATAGTTTATAGGCAGAAGGAACATTTTGTATGTCATCCGATACTATTTAGATTTCCTGTGACGCAAGTTACAGCATTTTCAGTTGGACCAAGACAATTTTATGGAAACCAAAGATCTCAATTACTCGTGAGATAAGTATGTACCTATCCCTGAAAGCAGAGTTTTTCTTGAATCCTTATGCCTTTTTTCATTAATCATGTGCTTTTATCTTTACAAGGTCAAAGTGAACCATTTCAGAACAATTTAGATTGGTTATCGTGACAATGCATTTTTAAACCTTAGGCGTGGTTTAGAATGAACAGTCTAATCTAATGTAATTTGTTATGCTTGGTTAGTAATTCACGGTCGCTCACAATAGGCATCATTAGAAGGCTGAAAGTCATCCAAAGGGCAATGGCTATGATGGGAGTTTCCCAACATGATCGAATCAGAAATCAAGAGATCCGTAGGAGAACCAAGATAACTGACATAGCCCGAAAAATTGCAAAACTGGCAGTGGCCAGGCACATTGCTCGCAGAACAGATGGTCCATGGGGCCGAAAGGTTCTGGAGTGGCGACCACGTACCGGAAGACGTAGTGTTGGAAGGCCCCCCACAAGGTGGACCGATAACTTGGTGAACGCCGCAGGAATCCACTGAATGCGAGAAGCTCAGGACCGGTCGAAGTGGCGGAGCTTAGGGGAGGCCTATGTCCAGCAATGGCCGTCTTTCGGCTGAAATGATGATGATGATGATGATGACGTCGCTTGGTTCAGTTTCAGAGATTACATAATATTACAAAATCGGCTACTCTTTTTTGCCTATGTATAGGATTAGGCTTTAAGATTAAGAGGATTATAGCTTAGAGCATGTCGCAGTATAGATTTCTGTCATGCAATATAAACAGGTGGCACACCAAGGTGGAGTCAGTTTGTGATAAATAAGAAAGTTTGTTACATCACTATTGACAATCGTAACATCTGGTAAAAAATAATTTTGGTCTGATATCATGATAAAAGTTTATGATGTAAGTAGGTAGGAATCTTAACCATGACCACACCTTCAATTTGAACGATGGTCGTGTGTTTTTCTTTTAGGATTTATGTTCACGCAGAGTACTTAATTGATAGATAATTAAATAAGATCAGTGAAATGAACTGGTTATGAAATTGGTTTGGCCAGACGTATGTAGGTAACGATTTTATTTATGACGATTTGTTGATATATATGTTGTTAAAGGTTCATGCACATACATCAGTCACGTCAACGTCAAGTCGCCGATCAGTCCAAAATATAGTTACGTAGAAGTTGTAGGACGTTGGCTACACACATCACCATCAGTCACGTCACTAATGACACGTCTCAGTCGATGACGCGTCACCGGCAAGTCAAAACTTGTTTTGCTACGAACGAAACATGGATATAGAAAAATTGATTGAGTGACTATGACTGCCTGACTGACTATCTGTCCACACACGTCACTGAAATTGCTGTGACTGATCGGCAACTTGACGTTGTCGTGACTATCGTGCACGGAAAAAACGTAACGGCTAGTAATAAACAAGTTATTGTTATTTACAACCAAGCGACTCGGTTCTGAGAGAGCCTGCAAAGTTTGTTGCTAGAATTGAACAAGTGAACTTGGTTAATATTACTTGCTTGTTTGGTGTTAACAAAGCTGTATTGAACGTTTTAAATAAGTCTTGGTTATTTGTAGCCGTATAATTCGTATAATTTTTTGCCAAGTCAAATTGGTACTTTGCTAGCCATTTATTTTTTCAGTGTGTGTGCATGAACCTTATTGCGTAACGTTTACATGATACACACCTCCTAAAAACGTTGGTACACCACAGTAGCTAAACAACTTTCCACATCATGCAGGTAAGTGAAAACTTTTCACTCATGTTCATTTAGTGACCCAATAAAAGTAAAACTGAACACTTTGTTTTATCCAAAAACATAATACGGTACCATAAAGGAACATTAAAATTAAATTTTATCGCCACACCTTTTAAACTCGCGAAAATAACTCGTAACAACCGTGTAGCCATAAAAATAATGGATCGTTTTATTAATTGTTAATCTGCAAATAAACGGAGGCTGCGGCCGCAGTGAAAAACGTTTCACAGTGATCAGCGAAGGTGCAATAAAGCTCTGCCCAAGCTCACCGCACCCTGTAATTATACAATGGACGCACTGCGACCGCATACTTTTCAAGCGAAAATGCACCGCAAAAAGTCTAAAGTGGCATCTACAAAGAGTTCCGGTAGTGTGCTTTAGTACTTTCTCCCGGTGCTCCCACGGCCCACTTGCCCCGAAAAGCAACTTGTTCAGCGGGAACGCCCAAAATTCGGTGATTAAAGTGGTGCGGTGTGCCTACGTCTTTACTTTCGCGAGGTCCAGCCAATTAAGCGGCGGTGGCCGGCTGTGTTTTGTTTTGATTAAAGCGCTAAATGAGATGTTTGAGATTGAACTACCTAGGCAGTTTGCAAGTTTATCTTTTAACTGTCGGCAGTTATTTATTGTGAATCAATAAATAAACCCTTTATTCAGGCTTTTTAAATTGAGTACCCACAAAATTAACTGCAAACACTAAAAGTATCGAAGTGGTTATAAACCGACGAAACGATATCTATAACACACGTACAAGGGAAGTATTTATTTCTTAACGAAAGTCGGATTTCGGAAGCACAAACAATATTACATACGGAAAACGATAACCCTCTTGGACCTTAATTAAACATACCACGTTTCCGTAATAACATGCCTGACATAGTTGGAGGGGAAACAAAACAAAATGGCATTCCCGTTCAAGGAAAGACTGAACACAAACTTTCCCTTTTTACTGAAGCAAAAGGGGAAATAAGAAGGTAAATTCCTTTCGCGGTTTGATCGAGGGCTTTGCGGCCAACTTGACCCATTCACCCTTGAACCACAATTTCTAATGGAGGGAGAGATGGTTCATTATTTAAAATGTGTAGGTACGTGTTTGAGTTTCGAACGTCGGCAATCGAAAGTGGGTAGATCGAATCTCTGATAAGGATCCACTTTAGTTTGATTTATGAACGCAGTGAAATAAACATCATTACAGATGCTAATACAATTTTGGAGTTTAGAAATTATTGATGGCATTTTGATGTAATGTGCGTGATCGCAATTTTTTATGCTTAGCTGGTGTCTTTGATTTATAATTCACCACTAGTTAGTAGAACTAATATTTTCTTATTTTTAAGCTCTTCCAAATATATGGTATGTAGCTTTCGTTGGTAAAAGCACTAAAATAAAAGAAACAAGAACAACTTGATACATACAATATACAGAATTAAAAAGCTTGCTTTATAGACCTTTGATAATAATGTAATAAGAAATAAATAAATTATCTCTTCCCACTCTTCTATTGTGAGATAATTCACAGTCTGATAAAAAATCATGCACCAGCATGCCTGCTTATGGACTTGTAACTTAATGGTTCTGGGTAATTTATGATGATGACCATTATTCCAGTAGTGACTAGGCTCACAGCTCAATGACTAAGAACTTAGCAATAAATAATTATAAAAATGTTCAAGATATGAATATGTCCATTATGAACATGCCTAAACGGTGAAGAAAAACATCGTGAGGAAACCGGCATGTCCTAGAACCAAAAATTCGGAGAAGTGTGACATCTGACAACCCGGACTGGGCCCGCGTGGTAGATTACAGCCCATTCCCTCTCATAGGGAGGAGGCCTGTGTCCCAGCAGTGGGAACTTTAATAGGCTTATGATTGATTGATTGAACATGGCTAACTAATTATTATAAATGCGAAAGTGAGTATACCCTTTCACGCTAAAACGGCTGAAGAGATTTTGATGAAATTTGGCACATGGATATACCATAGTCTGGATTATCTCGATATTCCTACGGGATCAAGACTAACGCGGGTGAAACCGCGGGGCGCAGCTAGTGATAGTATAATGATCAATCGGAAGCCCGCAAGTGACAACCAGTCTTGCTATGTTCTATCGTGTTACCTAGTTAATGGGTTGTAGAGGTCAGATAGGCAGTCGCTCCATGTCAAATACTGTACCCTAATTACGTAATGCACGATCAATAATAAATTGAAATGAATTGAAACAGATTGCTAGTCCATTGCTTCACAAGTTCGAAATAAAAATTGAGCAGATTTTTTTTTCGAGCTTATGAAGCAATTGAATGTATTATTGATCGTGCATTACGTAATTAGGCAGCTGGTATACAGTTGCTTCCGAAGCCGACCCCAACATACTTTGGAAAAGGCTAGGCAGATTGATTGATTGTCATTGTAAATGGGTTAAGCCATTAGGCTGCTGGAGCTACATCAAAGCAAAATAAATTACAAATGGTCACGATCATGCATTCTAACCTTTGAAACAAAAAACAAACCATGGCATAGGTATAAACAAGTTACCTAGTCTCACTTTCGCATATATAACATTATTATGCAAGCTGTTGCCCGCGACTCCTTCTGCGATCCAGAATGATGAAAAGTAGCCAATATCCTTCTCCAGATCATAGTCTACCCATGTGCTTAATTTCATCGAAATCCGTTCAGCCGTTTTAACGTGAAAGCGTAATAAACAAAAAAACAAACAAACAAACACACTTTCGCATTTTTAATATTAGTTAGTATTAGGATGTGTGAAATCATAACTTAATAAAGTATGCATTCCCGACTCTAATTAAACTCGCCATGACGAAGAGAACATCACTTTCTCATTCCACTACATATATTTTTATATTATGTATAGTTAAGAATAAAGTTTATTATTATAAATAATGAAAGTTATTCATGTTCAGTCATTCGCTAGAGAGAAAACTTGTAAAGATATCAGAAATAAAAGAAATTGTAAAACAAAGTAGACAGACACACGATTATTATAAGAGGAAAGTAGCGTATTGTATACAAAATTGTTGTTTATCTTGCGTTTGAATGTATTTCTGCACGACGGATACGGGTGTGTTAGCCTCTTGTGGGCCAAGCCTCTGTTCTTCTAAGCAATTGCTGAAAAATTACACGAAGAAAAGCCTTTTAGATCCTGGCTTCATTTTAATAAGGAAATCGAAAAAGTTTCAAGAGTAATTTGGAAATTCCGGAAAACATGTTACGGACTTTATAGTACTTTATAAGCAACAGGAAAAACATTTTAGACTCAAAAGACTGAAATAAGTGAATTACTTTTCAATAATGAACTCGGAAAAAGAGCTATTATGGTTTGCATAGTGAGATGGGCAATTTAGGTTAATTACCTACATTAATTATTTGGACAGACCAATGGATAATGTTGGTCATGGAACTTGATGGACATTTAGGGGTATGAGGAACAGGGTGTAAAGTTCACTCATCCACCATAGAAAAGGGAGGATCCTCCAACCAGACGGTTGTTATGTCTGGCCAACTGCCCCTATGTTGATTTCGGATAGTCTTATCTATGTTATTCGCTCGGTAAACTCTAACTGCGAGATGCAGGAATTATGTGACGTCATGTCTTTGCTGCGTAGTTTGTATGTGGCGGTCTAACCGCTACATCACTCCCCTCCGGAGACCGGAGGTCGATAGTGGGCTGAGTCTTGGATCTTGCGATGCTTCACAGTACCAGCTGTGGTTCCAGTGAGTCGGAACCGGGTGCCGCTCAGTTCACAGTGGGTCGGAACTGTCTGCAGTGATTGCGGCGATGGTGATTGTGGTTCCAGTGAGTCGGAACCGGGTGCCACACAGTTCACGGTGGGTCGGAACTGTTTGCGGTGATTGCGGCGATTGTGGTGATTGTGGTGATTGCGGTGATTGAGGTGATTGCGGTGATTGAGGTGATTCCCCAGTGAGTCGGGGTGATGTGGCTGAGGGTGATGACCAGGAATGCGCGTTCGCTGCATGCTGGTGGTCAGGATACCCGTTGAAGCCGTGGGTGCTGGCTGGCTGTGTGACTCGCCTCACGAAAGCTTGCGGGAGTGATGATGATGACGTCACGCTGAAGTAGTTGCACGAAGGCTGCGTTGACGTTCATACTCGGAGTCACCAATTTAGGGGTATGAGGAACAGGGTGTAAAGTTCACTCATACCCTATAGAAAAGGGAGGATCCTCCAACCAGACGGGTTGTTATGTCTGGCGGGCAACTGCCCATATGTTGATTTCGGATAGTCTTATCTATGTTATTCGCTCGGTAAACTCTAACTGCGAGATGCAGGAATTATGTGACGTCATGTCTTTGCTGCGTAGTTTGTATGTGGCGGTCTAACCGCTACAGACATAAAGACATATAACTGACAAAATGTGGCTTGTGATTTATCCATTTACCACTTCAATGTGGATTGGGATTTATCTATTTACCACTTGAATGTGGATTGGGATTTATCCATTTACCACTTGCACCATTGCAGTAATATTAAGTAAGTGGAGGTCTGAATACCTACTGATGACGAAAAATATAGCGGATTTCTCCGGTATTATCGGATGGAAGGGATTAAATACTGGACGATTGACTTATTGGTAATTCGCCCGAATTTAAGCGAATCGACACTTTTAAATAATATTGTTTTTCTTTAGGCGATTCGTTCGAAGTTAATTCATTAATTTGTGGGTGAATTGATTTCTGGAGTTGATTCGTCTACTAATAAGTTAACTTCGGGCGAATCGCCTCAAGAAAAAAATATCTTCCTCTACTATGTATAATATTTAGTTTGTTTAGTTGTTTGTTTGTACGTTTGTATGTAGGGGGTAATCTCCGGAATTACTAGTCGGATTTGAAAAATTCTTTTTGCATTGGATATGCCCAAATCTTGAGGAGGGCTATAGGCTCGGACAAAGTTGTGGGCAGAAGTTAGTATTATTTAAAAGTGTCGATTCACCAGTTTCGGGCGAGTAAATTCGTGCGAATCACTCGTAAATTTCGTCGTAGGCGACTCTACAATTTCATAAACATAACATCATACCTTTTTTAAGGGAATACAGGTGTTATGTTATGTTGATGTGATGTGCTGTGTGATGTGTTATTTATTCATTTCATGGTTTATCTTCCATCTCTGATGTATTTAACTAGAAATGGTCACATTTTCAAGATTCTCACTAATGTACCTACTTAAGGCGCATGCTGGACAATACTGCCAGTTACCCTCGCTATAACCTTGCTTCACTATGGCATGAGCAGAAATTCTAATAGAATTCGTACCGATACGAAGATGGCAGAAGATCGTCCATAGGTGACTGATTTATCTAGATCAATTTTTCAACGATTGGCAAAATGCGAATTGTACAATTGAACACATTAAATGAATGTTAAAATCGTAGCTCGTACTAAATGGTCTGTAGGTATGTATGTACCGTTCACAAAGAAAGACTGTCGTGGAAACAAAATCACAATACGGCACCAGATTCCGTCCTACATCGTTGGAAACTGTACCGAGCTGCTGACAAAGTGGGTCCATTATGGAGTCTAGTGATGACGGGTGTACACACGATGGCATCTCAAGCTGTACCAGTCTAAGTTATCTGTACCTAGCTGTACCTGTCATTGTATAAGCTTCCCTGACAGTAACAGGTCAGCTTATTCTGGAAATGTATACCTTGATGTGTATTAGTAATGAACATTGTATGAGATAATGATACGATTGTTCAGTGTGCAGTTTGCCGTTAATGCTTCTACTCCTATATTGTTATAACTAATGAGTAGTAACACGTAATTTTAATGCTAAAATTATTCTTTGCATAGTAGTTAGATACCTAACAATGGCGGTTTCGTGTGTGGATTTCATTTCATTATGTATGTGTTCTTACATTGTTTGAAGTATTCGTGAAGTAGCTCTGTGTCTCACGTATGTATTTTACGTGATATTAACATAAACCCTCTGTCGCTATGTGTGAAAAATATTCAGCTGCCTCTGGTATATTTTGACTGGAAATTATATGGAAAAATCTCAAGAAAATGTATGTTTTCTTTCTATGTTTAGGCTTTATTCATGAATGAGTGCATGTGTATGACATTATACTTATTTTTTGTTTTGTATTCTGTCAACTTTTAGTTGCTATTTGCTTAATATATTTTTCACTCTTGGACTTAGTAGGTCATTGCCAAAATTATATCCTAGGTACAAAATTTAGGTAGATACGAGCAGCCTTAAATAACAACAATGCACTTTCTCGAGTGAAGTGCTAATTGGGTATAAAACTTAGTACAAATACTTAAGTGTTTTTCTAAAATGTCTCTTGCATTTAGGTATAGTTAAATAGAGAGGATATTGTTCTGTATACAATAAAAATAATAGGAATTATTTGGAGCACATAATTTTGCTTACATTCTTAAGACGTTGACATGAGGCACTTGTCAAAAGTAGGCTTGTCTTAAATAAAAAAGAAACCCAAATAGTTTGTGGTAGCCGAAAAATATATGTTAATCTTGAATATATTTCTCGGAACGTTGTTGTTACAAAAACACGTTTTGAAAAAAAATCTCGATACAAATTAACGGTAAACTAACCTAACCTTGAGTTCCAATCCAAAATATTATGTATTAAATATCAACGTTCGTTGGTATTTTAATTAATAACAAGTCGTCTTATTTGAATGCAGAACTTGGTTGTCTTTTATTTTCGATTACTCAACTCATTTTTGAGTAAATAGACTATTGCTTCATATTTTGCAATGAATTAAAAGCGTTGTGTCATCGCGCTCCTCTTTCTTTTGCAGACAGACAGTGACCCTGGTTTAGCTCTTGTTCTCTTGTCAGCGTCATAATGTGTACTTTTTGGTAATTTCTTGCGCATTTTCCCTAAAATTAAAATATACCTTCTCCCAAACATGTTACTTTTTACCTGTATAGAATCTACTCTAGATTTACAATGGGAAATCATATTGCAAATGTAAACTGTTTAAAGTTTAAAAAATAATCTAATTAAAAGTCATTAACCACTCTAAAAAAGCCCATACAAAAATAAGCACGGCCTTTTTCACCTTTCCTGAAAAACATCTTTTCTTAACATTTAGCATTCAGTAGTGACATTTAAGTTGACCATACAAGCAAATGGGTATCAAACAATGGTTTAACTTAGCTTTGCGATCAATTTCCATATTTCCCACGGTGTAGTATAAGCATTGTTTGAAGTGAAACTATTCACTAATGTTTCGAATGTATTTGTTTACAGATGCGGCTTCGACGGGGCTTGGCTATAGGCGTCCTGCTCATATTACATATGGTGAGGTTGCATTGTTTTCTTATTTTTAACATACATAAAGATTTAGCCTATAACGTTCTCACTGCTGGGACTCGAGAACTGATTCGTTAGTCACCACGTAGGTGAATTTTTGGAAGATGATAATATTTTTTCGCCATTTATCGAGCACCGAAGGATAAAATGCATAAAGTCCGTATCTAACAACTTCATTATTTTCATTTATTTTTGAACTTCGTATGGCCATTGGAGCAGACGAGTCCTGGAGTGGAGACCGGGTATCGGCAAGCGTAGTGTGGGACGCCCCCCAGCTAGATGGACCGAAAGGTGGCTTTGACAGACTGGATGCGGAAGACGGAGGATAGCATGTTATGGCGCAGTCTGGGAGAGGCGTATGTCCAGCAGTAGACTGCGATAGACTGATTTGATTGAATATAATCTTTGTTCAAAAAAACGTTCGGCTCAGATTTATAAATTGCAAAAAAAAGAAAGAAGAAAAAAAATACATTAATTTAACACAGTCTAAAAAGTACACAATTTATACAGCAGATAATAAATAAAAACTAATAATCAACTAAAAAGTGTAAAGTGCGATGTAAGAAATTAGCAGGGGAGTGTGCCTCACGGCTGTACTAAAAACGCCCAGTTCAACAAAAAATGCCCAGACAACTATAAGTGCCTAACGCTGGTTTTCAACTGGACCTGAGAGTGTGATTCAATCAAAATACTGTTTATATAAAATGGGCTAAAACTAATCTGCATTTTCTGTGCTTGGCATAAATGGCGGCCCTAAACCCATATTTGGGCCCAAAATATACGGCAGCTATTGGTCTAAAATTAAAAACAATACTAATAAGACGTACCAATCAAAGCCGAGCTTAAATCAAAAATAATCTGATCACGTAGTCCACACCAAATTAATTCAACCAATAGAAAGGTAGAAAGGCCTATTGTTGAATAAATAGTTATGAATAACATGGGACTGTCTATTTGTAGATGCTAATTCTTATTGTTTGGGCGGGACGATACCTCCCACTATCAAATATAGACACCTTAGGTACCTAATATTTATTTCCTCTGCCAATTACAGACATACAAGATACAATTCCTAATCATTATTCTTTTTTTTTAAGCTATTGCATAGCTTCTATCGCGGGCCTTGAGCGTGGAGACCTAATCCAGAAATTCCGTAACGAAAATACCTAAACCTAAGGAGAGTGTTTTGTATTGAAAATTATGTTTAACGGCTTGACAACAAAGTTCAAATTTACTTAGACGAATGATCTATCGAGAGTGTTGTATTGAAAATTATGTTTAACTGTTTGACAACAAAGTTCAAATTTACTTAGACGAATGATCCTTGACTATTAATAGTTAAATTAAAACCTTTTTATTAGTTTGATGTTCCCATTACGTTGTGTCAAGTTTTAAAAACTATAAATGTGAATAACAGTTCCTGTCAATGTCACCATTGCTATTTCTTGTATTCGGGTTAATATTTTACAATTGCATAAGTTGATAAAAAATGCTATGCAATAGCTTTACCGCGGCAGTCCCCGAGTGCCACACTTTTTTTATTATTTGTATACTTTTATTGTGTATTTTTCCCTCATGAAGTGGTTGACAATTCGGGCTCGAGGCTAAGTGATAACAGCAACACGGGCCAGTCGAACAGGTTAACCTACGCTTGCCGCGGTCAGTCCGTGGATGGGTGACCACCTAACATACCAAGACGCCTCCGTGCCGCAGAAATCACGTTAAGCCGTTGGTCCCGGCTGTCATTCGTGGATCTTTGACAGTCGTTACGTATCGTCAGAAGCCCGAAAGTCTATGACAACCAGTCTTACTAAGGGGTATCGTGCCACCTAGTAAGTGGGTTGTTGAGGTCAGATAGGCAATCGCTCCATGTAAAATATTGGTATTCAGCTGCATCTGGTTAGACTGCTGGAAGCCAACGTAGTTTGAAAAAGGCTAGGCAGATTGAAGAGGTTGACAATTCTCATTTACAAAAATTGTTATAATGGAAATGACATTTATTAAAATGTTTCTAAATGTATTTTTCTGGTATCGAAAAAGTTTCTGAAAATTTTATCATTTGAAAACAAACTTTTCTTATTTTAAACAAGTTTGAATAGGGATGTCGCTACCACAACTCAATTTATCGATAAAAATGTAAGCGTTATCGGATCGAGCGAACTCCATGCCTCGGCAGAGCGGTGCACAAATTGAATATATCTGGAGCATTGCGGTTTTGTAAATTGTATCTGTGTGTGTATATGTATATCATAGTGCTGCCGGATTTCAGTTAAATCAAATCTGTTGTTTATGGTCACCCAATTCGCGTGGCCAAAGGCTATTTAATGATGGGCGATGCTCAAACTAATAGTGTTGCATGTCCATAACTGAATTTGAAAAATTAATATTCTTGCTGATACTTCTGAAGTAGTTGAGAGAGCTATGTGTTTTATGGTAAAACCGTGGCAATCAAGCCAAGTAAATATTTTCATTACAAAAACTTTTATTAAATTCATTTAATATTGGAATCCGAAGAATGGGTATAGTAAGTAAGTTTTCAAAGAGAATCTCGTTATTATTAAATAAAATAAAAATAAAAAAGCCTTTTATTTCTAGCTTATTCGACTTACAGTTTCAATAACAATGTGCATGCAAAATTATTCTCAAACTCAAATATAAAAAAAATATATAAAAACTCGTTATTATTATTAGAACCATATTCTTAGAATTCTTAAACAAGTTTACAAACTTCATTTGAGTTTAAAAATAGCTTTCTGTCTCCTTGCAACTGCAAGAACTCGGAGGACAAGTGCCTTAATATATTCGATACATTGCAAAAATCAGTAACTTTTCGAAGCCTGATTAGAGGAGACAAGAATTGCTCGCATATCTATTGCATTACTACCCGGAATGGGATAAGCAGAACTCATTGCCATTAAGGTCTCGTCACTAGTCCTTAGCCTACTAATGCTAATTAGTCCGTTCGAGTAGGTCAGTAAGCTCAAAGCTAGCTAAGGTACTGTACGTTTTTTACCATCTCGGATCCGTTTACCTGTACGAACATTTTTTTCCATGTCTTCTTTAGAGTCAACGTTAACGCATGTAAATAAAATGTCCTAAATTATGCAAGTAAAGTCCAAGTAAAAAATTAGATATAATTTGTCCTAACTATCTTAGTCCTGGATATATTTTCTCATTCATAGGTTCCTAATTCCTATGTAATTAAAACCTATTCTTGAAGTCCCACCTGAAGATACAAATTACCTAAGTAACTCATTTCGTCATTAGAACTTCAAGTGTACCTATTAACATCTGTAACACAGCAAGTTTTACTCTTCCTAAAAATAAAATAAACATTAAACAGTTTGAAAAAAAAATAGCAGTATTTGGTTACTGCCGATAGAAGTGAAAACGAAAATGTCAGGAATTTATGTGGCTTGCTGTCAGTACAAGCCGTCTTACGAATTTTTGGTCAGGTCACGTGTCCTGACCCGAGTTTAACATTTTTTACCCATCCCAAAAAAAGTGCACAACGAAGAAGATTTCACTTCAAAAACTATATGGAAATCTGCACATTTGTGACTTCAGTCCATAAATGTCCAACATCTTAAAGACGAAGATACATTTTGCGTTTTATAGAGGGTGTTTCCCGATCCCTTGTAATCTTTCTCAATACAGTCCCGGGAATTAATACCCTGCTTACCAACAAAATCTTTTCTATTGTAACCGCTGTTCGTCTTCAACGGTCGATTTCAAATTGTACACAAGTTCATATAGATGATTAAACGTAAATTAACAGACCATGTAAGATTGGTGTGATTAAGATTTCATCGGACCGTACCAACGGATCGGTACGCTTTTGAAAACGAGGAAAATTGTATGTATCCGTTACTTGAGACTTTAATATTTTGTTGGTAATCGACGATTGTTAGAAAAAAAACGGCAGTTATTGTCCAAAATGATTTTTAATTTAGGCAGACTAATATTTTTATTTACCTAATTTAATTTTAGTTTTAATTTTGATTGTAATTCTGATTTTGAATTTAATTTTAATTTTAATTGTATTTTATTTATAAATGTATTATGCCTATTCTAGTATTAGTATATGTCACTCGAAATAAATGATTTTATATTTTAATTTAATTAATAATTTGATTTAGTCAAGTGGTTTTAAAGTGGTTGATAACACAGAGGCAACATGAAGTAGCTCGTGGTTAAGTATTATCAGCTGCACGGGTCGATCCATCAGGTTAAGCTACGCTTGCCGGGGTTGGTGCGTGGATGGGTGACCATCTATACATACCGAGACTCCTCCGTGCCTCGGAAGGTCCCGGCTGTCATTCGTAGATCTTAACCAGTCTAACCAAGCGGTATCGTATTACTCAGTTACTGGGTTGTGGAGGTCAGAAAGGTAGTCGCTCCATGTAAAATACTGGTATTCAGTTGCATCCGGGTAGACTGGAAGCTAGGCAGATGAGAGGCAACGTGGAATTCAAAATAAACATAAATTTGTATAACATTAATATCTATTAAAGAGAGATTATCATAACGTATTATGACTCTGCTAATGAGCGCGCGAATGCACGCGTGATTTGAATAATTGAAAATTATTATTATTATCAAATTAGTCCGGAGTCCTTCGTGCCTCGGAAAACACGTTAAGCCGTTGGTCCCGGCTATCATTTATAATCTTTGACAGTCTTACCAAGGGGTATCGTATTACCCAATAACTGGGTTGTGGAGGTCAGATAGACAGTCGCTCCATGTAAAAGTCAATTCAGCTGGATCTGGTTAGACTGGAAGCCAACCCAAACAAATTTGGGAAAAGGCTAATCAGATTGCAGATTGATTTTTTTATCAAATTAGTCCGGAACAAAAACAATAAAATATACAGAACCCGAGGTTATATTTCAAAGGCATAATTGCGTTTTCCAAACTCTAATCGCAGTATAGGAATAACCAATACTCCACAGATATATAAATACTCGTAAAGTAGGCTATATTCATAAGTAAACATATTAGATAGTAAATAGTAGAGAGTACTATTAATCTATCGTCTTTAGCAACATAAACAAAATGGCGTCTAATATCCAACATGGCCATGATACACGTACACGTACAATAAAGTGTGATTATTTGATATTCAAACCACAGAGTAGAGAAAAGAGACTTTTACTGACCAAGCATTTCTTTCATTCTTCTATACATATAATAAAATTGTAATGTGTAACGTGTGTAACGTGCCAGCAGCTACCGACTATTTCTGTTTTGTGCTCGTGATATTATTTAAATCTATTGTGTTTTATTTTATTGTTCTACTCGAGGTAATTATCTTTTTTTTATGCACGTGTTTCTGTGACCAATAAACTTAGTTGTCTTTCTTTTTTTTCTTTCTTTCTTTTCTTTTTAATGAAGTATGTTTGTCAGTTTGTCTGTTCGTCTGGATATAAGTTCCGGATTGGCGGCTGAACGGATTTGGATTAGCACATAAGGTACTTTTAATCCCGCTAGTACATTCCCGTGGGATATTATCCGACATCAACGCGGGCGAAGCCGCGGGAAAAAGCTAGTTATTTAATAAAAGTCGGTGCTCGCTCAACAAAACAGCTAATTACCACAAATATATTAATTCGAATAGTAAACCGTATCGTGGAAGTAGAGCGCTCACAAGAAAGTATGCATCACGCTTTTGTGAGTTTGTGGTGAGCAGTGCAATAGGTACAATGCTGAAGAAAGGTTATTTTCATAAGTGTACCTTACACTTGTGAAAATAACCCGTCTTCGCAGTCGGGCAAAACAAAAGTAAAATAATTATTGGGCTACCTAAAAAGGACTAATTTCTTTTTAATATTCTAACTAACCTCAGGTCTACAATAAGTTATTAAATTAACTGAAAGAACTCTGGAAATTAAGAGCATGCGTCCTAAATGTGTAAATAGCTGCCAAATATTTACCCGTTTTAATTAATTTGGAAATAATTATGTATGGAAATAAGAAATGTGGCTTACAAACAAGAATATTAATAATGAATTG
The DNA here is from genome assembly GCA_948150665.1 of Conistra vaccinii. Taxonomy (NCBI): domain Eukaryota; kingdom Metazoa; phylum Arthropoda; class Insecta; order Lepidoptera; family Noctuidae; genus Conistra; species Conistra vaccinii. The sequence goes on from OX411328.1 coordinate 6,575,785, forward strand.
CAATTGTAAATGAATGTAATTGCATGGAATTTGATGTTGTACCCGTTTTAGGTGTAAAAAAGGCATTTGGAAATTTTTGAAATACTTTTTTACATCTAAACCGAAATATTCTTATTAATTATTGCATTTCAAATTAATCAAAACAGCTAAATATGTGACAGCTATTTGCGACATTGCCCACTTTCAGAATGCACGCTCTTAATGCGTTTCATCACTATATTGACCGTTTCGTATAGCGATTTCAATTTATATGAGTTCGTAATGGATACTCATCAGATTTTCAAGCATAAAATTTATATGAAACTATGATACACTGGTGGTAAAGACTGTTCTCAGAATCAACGCATCCTCTTGGAAAACTGTTGCAAGAATGAAACAGAATCCCTAATAAGTTTTGATTTTAGAATCTTGATTCTAAAATCAAAACCTAATTAGGGATCTGGTTCAATCCTGATAAATCTTTATCAGGGCTGCCAAATCGGGTTTAATAAAGTATGAAGGTATACATTTGAACGAAAGCCACTTATTCACTAAATTAAATTCAAGTCTCGTCCTATGAATAACCGAAGTGATGCCGGTAATAAACCAACAGTATTTCAGACCAGTAAGTTACGACCAATAACAAACCATTTACGACTTTTACGACTCGCGGTATAAACTCACATTTTTTTTCATAATTTAATTCCCAGATCTGTGGAAAGTTAATTAATTTAATCGATTCCGTTTATGGTACATCACTAGCGACCGCCAAGAAAACCGTATTGACGTCGTTTATATTGCGGATTTTCACAAAAATTGCAATAATTTATGTACATCGTTTAAGTAGTTAGATGTGAACAATTTTCTAGTCATTAGTCGTTTGAGTGATGTTTTTGTATGGTCAAAGCATTTTTATATATTAATAAATCAAAATCTCAAACTCAAACTCAATTTTGCATCGCCTTTGTAATTGCGAAACCATTATACTATGTAGCAAATATGTTTGAACTTGTGGCAGTTTTAAACAGTCAGGAATACTCAGGAACTTCATTCACCTTATTTACAAGTTTTCTAGCATAAAAAGAACTAATCAAATTCAAAATATTTTATTTCACATAAACCAACAAGGGCACTTATGAAACGTCAGAAGCTAGGTGCACGGTTCCAAATGGTCGTTTCCTAGAGAAGAGCCGCCGAGAAACTCCACTCCACTAATCTTATTATCTTCCTAGGATAACCAGCGTATAACGTTCCCACTGCTGGGAAACAGGCCTCGTCTCCTTGAGACGGAATTGGCCGTAATACATCACCCGGCCCAGTGCGGGTTGGCGGATGTCACATGTCTTGAAATTTGTGGTTGTGTTATCTTCCTAGAGCTGATGAAAATTGAAATTTATTTCAAAGATCAGTATCTAATTTTCATACCTAATGAAAACTCTTTTTCATTTCAAAGCTTTTAATTTCAGAAAAAATATGAAAGAAAAAAAGAAAAATAGGTTTATTTGTCATAGAAACACGTGCATACAAAAAGACAAGAGTAAATAAAAGATAGAACAAAAATAATCGGCACCTGCATGTCATAGCTGTGACAAGAGGGCTTCCACTCAGCATAATGCTGAGTGAGTGTTAGGCAGTTAGTGACCACAATATAAAAATAATCCAAACAAGCACATCTTTTAAAGCCTTCAATATTAAAATCGGTACAGCACACGTATCATATCGGAAAACAGTTCGAGATAGAATCTAATACGGTCACGAGGTAGAGCCCCCAAATATGGGCACACCGACCCACTGCGCTGACGGACGTAGCCAGTTCCGTCTATGTCCACTATTTACCTGTTTACCCTAAGAAGGGAAAGTAAGAAGGCTACTGAACCTGATCACAAAACATATATTGTAAGAAATGTTATCATTGAGTGGTAATGTATCTTGAATGGAAGTTAAGTGCCTAAAGTTAGCCATAAAACTTTGTAGATTGCGTGTCCTTTAGTGAATTTTAGTTTCAAATATCTTTTTTTATACCTAGTTTAAAAAATAAATAGTTATGCTTGAACTTTATAATATTTTACATTTATTAAAAAGGTCAAGAAACAAGAAATACTCACCTAAGTAGTAACCAGCATAAATACACATTCAGGATCGGGTACCCATAATTACAAAGTATTAGAAATTATGGACCGGCCCTTAAAACAAGAAGTTCTGGTCGTGATTTTAAAGATACACCACCGTAATGAAATGCACACTAGTCATGACGGTTTATGACAATAGACAGGTGTCGTGGAAAGAGTAAAAGCTGGCTTTCCCAGTCGGTCGTTGTGCGACCTACAGCGACGACACACATCGGACTTGAAATCCTGCTCAGTTTTGTTGCAGACGACAATTGGTTGTTTCACCCTGTTTGAGACACGTTTGTTATGAGTTTGTCGCAGTTGGTAATGGAAAATGTTTTTTGTTTCAAAATGTTTGTCTAAAGTTATAGAGTGACCTAAATCTAATCTACCTGAAAATAACGAAGGGACATTTTCGTTAAAGTATTTATTGTAGAAAAACCTTTTATCAGATTACAGATTTTCGTTACCGATTTAAAGGTTAAGAATTACCGTTAGAGTAAAAATTAAAGACTGGTTAAGGGCCTGTTTCACCACCTACGATTAAGTTGCTATTAACTTACTTGGCAGATAATTTCATACAAATTCTGTTCCTTTTTTGAATTTATTTGGTAAGTAGTGGCTATTCGGACATCGTGAAATAGGCCCTAAGCAAGGAGACAATACAGGGAAATTATTGTTTTTTGATGTCCCATAAATATTCTCTCTCTATGGTATAAAATTAAAAAAAAAAAACGTCATCAATAGATAAGATTTTTAGTAAAAGCAGGCGGAAAATGGAAATCATTCCTTGGCCTATCTTTCAAACCAGAGGGCCTAGAAGAAGTTACATTGTAGCAGGGATCACAATGACGGAAAATTAAAAAAAAAACGTAAAAATATACAGGATGTCAGGGACATCGGCAAAATCAGCTGTTTCATAGAAAAGTTCAATACCTACGCGGTCAAAATGTATGGAACAGCAGATTTTTTTTTTTAATAACCGGCGAAAAATTTCTACGCAGGGGAGTTCCACTGAATCCACGGGTCGATGTTCCTGCCACCCAGCTGTCTAACTAAAAAAATAATATAAAAAAAGCAATATTTTTCTTTCTTGTTTTTATCTTTTTCTTTCTCAATCTTTTTTCAATCTTCTTTCTTTCTTTCTTTTTTTTTATCTTTTTATTTCCTTTTTCTTTCTTCTTTCTTTCTTTAAAGAAATACAAAATTGGATTGGATTGACATAACCTACCAAAAAGTTATATGTCAATACTGTTGTAAGTCGTTGTAGAAATACGAAACGCTTTGATACGGACTGCTACTTATCTCGGCCCTCTGAACCGGAAGTTCATCAAAAGTCCTTTGCTCCATACGCTTCCTTTGTACTTATCTACAAAGCGCGTTACTCAACAAAGCAGCAAATCAAATCAGATCAAGAGCACCGTGACTTAGCCACCGGAGACGGTGTTCAGCAATTTAATGAAAGTAAAATTAGTCCGCTGGGATCAATGACCGGGCTGACACACTGACTCGCCGCACCTAAGTCAGACCTGAATCACAATGCCTTATATGATGCGGGATCTACGCTCTTGGCAGCTTATGGATTTCTTGCAAGTTTTTTTTTTGTTTGTTTACTTATTGATATTTCGAATGACATCTTAGGCCTATGATATACCTACAATGTGCAGACTACAATACAACAATAAATGAAAATACTGGCAATACTAATGCATTTGAGTATTTTGGAACTATCAAATAAATCCTAGCATCGAAATTAGAAAAATGAGTTTTTCAAATAAATTAAATAGTAGTGCCGTTATCTAACTAGGCCTAGGGTGGAATCTCGGACATACGTTTCCGAGTATCCACCTTGGGGTGGATTTTTTGGGATGGATAAACGGAATAACCCGAGCCGACTATGGATTTTGCCGATCTTCTACTAGCTATATTGATTATACTATTGAATATATTCGACTGAATTTTTGTATGCAGAATGGGACCGTCATTAGATACACGCCATTTAATTTATTGTCTTATTGTCGTCTCTACCTTGTATATCTACGAAGTATCACAACAGAGTGAGTTCAGACTATGAATCAAGATAGCCTCAGAAACGCTGTGTAGGTTGTTTCGATTTATTTGTTTATTGATTACGGCTAAAGATTAAAAAAAAAAACATTTTAGACAGCACTTAAAATCAGTGCAACTTTACACAATCATGTCGCTTAGATCAATTAGCCTTTCAACCAACAATATTATGCTTTATCGGAAGTTAGTCAGCACGTATTGCAGTTTATGCAGACACGAGTATAATAATATAATTATATTCATTTCTTCAGCCATTTACAATCATCAAACAGAACCCACAATAAAATTCAAACTTCAAAAGTCATTTATTCAAAACTAGGCAAAGAATGAGCACTTTTCGAACGTCATAATTACATAAGACAGTCCCCCAAAAACGCCCGCCCTTCACCACTTCCTAGTGCTTTAACTGGGAATAAAAAGTGGCGCAACCAACTCCCCTACATACAGACTCCGATGGAAATTCCAAAGATCTCAACACTGCTGCACTGCTCATAATGATTCGAACTAATCAATCAATCTTCCCGTCTAACCGATGCAGCTGAATACCAGTATTTTACATGTAGTGACTGACTATCTGACCTCCACAACCCAATAACTGGGTATTAGGATATTCCTTGATAAGTCTGGTTGTCAGACTTTCGGGCTTCTGATAATCGGTAACGACTGTCAAAAAAGATCCACGAATGACAGCCGAGACCAACGGCTTTACATGCTTTCGGAGTCTTGGTATGTAAAGATCGTCACTCGTCCACGAACCAACCCCAGCAAGCATAGCTTAACCAACCCGTGCGGCTGTTATTACTTACCCACGAGCTCCTAATAATGATACCAACCAATGATACCAACTTTCCTATCATGAGTAATGACGGGATTCAGATAAACCAATAAAATTTCATTCCCTAACATTAACTACACAATATCAAGATTACCACACATGATCCTAATCTATAACCCAATAAAAAAATCTTCGAACAACTTTCTCCTTACATAACGTAATGCGTATCAATCTTTTATAGAAGTATCCGTGTTATCCCATTCAGAACTAATTGCTGGAATCACTTGGAAGTTAAAGGCATAAACCCTCGAATAAATCTTTATCGAAAAACGTATCTAGAGACCAATACTTTCTAATTTCATAGCCAGAGGCAAAACAAATGAGAGTTGTAAAACTGTTGACGATCCAGCCAATAAAATGGTTGCTGTGAACGCGACACCCACTTTATATGATATTAATAACTTAGCTTTCGATATTGAAGACAGCTGTTGTGAAGAGAAATGTAGTTTTGAATTTATGATTTTTGTAAAAAATTATCACCAGGTTTAACGCCATCAGCACACCTCCGCCGCGAAACCGTAGCAGCGAAACCGTAGTAGTTCAATTCAACTGGCTCACGTCATATTCCGCTACGCGAAATTCGAGTAGCAGAACATGACGCGAGCCAGTTGAATTGAACTACTGCGGTTTCGCTGCTACGGTTTCGCGGCGGAGGTGTGCTACTGGGGTAAATAATACACCAAGACTTCTACTACATATACCTACAAACAAAGTTAGAACTGCGATTCTTGCAACATCTATCTATCGATATATATAAAAATGTATTATATTTTTTTGTTTTGTTCTCCTCAATCAAAGTGGTTTAGAAAAAAAGAATATTAGGAAAAACACAAACTCGAAATTTTGTATCGATCTCACGTGGGACAAAGTTCACCGGCTCATCTAGTAGTAATTATTTGAATAATTATAACTAATCAAATATTTATAGTTTACTATAACTTCCAAATAGGCTGAATTAGAAATTCTATTTAGAAAAGAGCGTATTTATAATATACAAGAATTCGGCGCCGCCCAGTCTTTCACCGACTACATGTTTTTCGCATTAAAATGGCTAAAATATACAACCTAGAGACCCAAAAAGCTAAAAACCGCACCTAAATAAAAAATCACAATTAAAACGAGAAATTCCGTGCCGGTTTGTCTAATTTCCGATACCTGTTATGGAAAATATTTGAAAACCGGAGCGACCCGATGATTTAAGAACGGGAACCGAATTATGGTACAACTTTCACATACCTATCACTATTTGTGGACCCAGGATGTTGTATCACTAAAGTTCTGATACTATAAGCCGATACAAGTATAAGAGTAATTGGTGTTCGAACATGTAATTAAGGAAGCTGGTTGTTACTATAACAAACTGGCAGATTTATTAATGTTAGCGAAAGTAATGAAAGGGATTCCGTTGGCCTAATCTCTCCGTTGAATCCTTGTCTGCTTCAAATAAATTGTCATTTACATTTTGATGAGATGTAATAAATCCCGTTGAGTATATTTATGGAGAAACGGAGAGATGGCAGGAATCCATTCAGTAGTTTGTCAGGAGTTTCTTTATTATAATGGCCCCATTCCATACGTAAAATGCACAATCATCTGCATTTCTTTGTTCATGACCTCGAACAACTGTTTAACTTGTCGCATAACCTTTGATGTGTCGTAAAACGGTCAGTGTGTCGTATTAAATAACATTTTAAAATAATGCCTACTTTGTATAGTGAAAGCTGAGCGTGAACGAGAAAAAAACAAGATATTTTCCATGTCCGCATAAGTTATTAAATGAGATTTGAGAAGCCCATTTACTTGTGGTTAACATGTCTACTAGTTTTGTTACGGTTTTCCTTATTTGGGTCGAAATAAAAAGTGATGCACCAAAAAGTCATCACTTAAAATTTCCCACATCTTCTGCATCACGTAATGGTTTAGTAGATAACGTAAGGAAAGTGTAATAAAGATCAAAGAAAACGCCGAAAACTAAATATCATAAACAGAAAACTACTGACAGTAAACGTCACTGGTTCATAATGATGAGCGAACAAGATAATAACACGGATACATAAAGATATAAATCTACGATCAAGATAATTAATGGACGTTTTTAATATTTTTCAGAGCGGCACTCTCAGTGACCAATCATCGAATGAAAGCGGAGGCGGTGGCGGAGGCGCCGGCCCCGATACCAGCAGTGCTGCTGAACCTTCGGGAGATCAGCTAGCGATGGAGTCTTCGGAACGAGACACGCCGAGCCACGCGTACAACGGACCTCCCCCGCCCGCGCCGCCGCCTCACAACCGGAGACAAAACCCACCGCATCATCAGGCACATCACCCTCTAGGTAAAATGTCACCACTACCATTCATACACATTTAACTTTATTGGATAGCAAACCCTCGTATTTTTTAAAGTGCTACCTCTTTATTTCTATTAAATTTCTTTGTCACGTTTCAGGCATGCCGAGAATCCCAAACCACCATCAAATCCATTCGAAGCCATTCGCACTGGGACCTCCAGTGAACCACCACAAGAACGACGTCGGTCCCGGATTCCGGGGACCGCCACCACCACCCGCACCACCTGCTGATGCCCAGACTGCTGCCAGCGACAAAGTCTTCAGTGGAGCTGGAGATGTCTGGCCAGCACCCGCACCTGACATGCCCAAAATTGTGTCTCTAGACGTGAAATGCGAGAAAAATGCAATGAGAGTTTTCCTCAGTTTTGACAAACCATTCTTCGGTATCGTTTTCTCTAAGGGACACTACTCCAACCATCAGTGCGTTCATCTCCCACCGAATCTAGGAAGAACCACCGCGTCTTTCGAAATTGGTGCTCATGCTTGTGGAACCGCTGGCAGCGGAGACCCAAGATATAGAGGAGATGTAGCAGCAGCCGGAACTTACTTTGAAAACGTGATAGTTATACAGTACGACCCACAAGTGCAGGAAGTATGGGATCAAGCGAGAAAGCTAAGGTGTACGTGGCACGATCAATATGAAAAGGCAGTCACATTCCGACCATTCCCCGTAGATATGCTGGATGTTGTAAGAGCTGACTTTGCTGGTGACAATGTTGGTTGCTGGATGCAAATTCAAGTCGGTAAAGGACCTTGGGCTTCCGAAGTATCTGGTCTCGTGAAGATTGGACAGACTATGACAATGGTTCTCGCAATCAAGGATGACGATACAAAATTCGATATGTTAGTCCGAGATTGTGTTGCTCACGACGGTCAACGCGCTCCTATACAATTAGTCGATAGGCGAGGCTGTGTAACCCGACCAAAACTAATGTCTAGATTCACAAAGATCAAGAACTTTGGAGCCAGCGCTAGTGTATTGTCATATGCTCACTTCCAAGCATTCAAGTTCCCTGACTCAATGGAGGTGCACTTCCAGTGTACTATTCAGATTTGCAGATACAGATGTCCAGAACAGTGTTCAGATGGAAATCCAAATGTGATCGCGCCTCACGCTGAATACGGACCTCCGCAGATTGACGCTTACCAACAAGTTGGTATTGAAGCTAGACGTGATGAAAGGAGAGTGAGGAGGCAACGACGAGCAACTTCCCCTGAGAAGGAAGTTGGTGTAAACAGAGTGATTCGTGTGGTGTCTGCCGGAGACTTAAATATGGATACTTCAGAAGAAAGCGCTGCACCTAAAGTGATTCCCACGCCGGGTCTCGTTTGTATGACTACTCCTGGATTTGCTGCAACATTGGGAGCTCTTCTCGCAACGTTATTATGTTCTTGTGCTGTGTCAGCAGTTCTGTTCTTAAAGTTGCGACCAATCACGACTCTGAAGAAAAAGACAGCTGCCGTGACAACGATAGCCCGGCCGCACCCACCGACCGCACATGTAATTTCAAAGAGTCGCTTCTACTCGTAACAGAGCGTGTATAACCTAATTTGTACATATTAGTGTGATGAGACTGAAGTATATAGACCATGCCAATTATTTATTTGCGTGTTATATGAGTGCTCAAATGAATGTAGTTAATCTGGGAACCCTTATTTAGTATTAATTCAATTTACTTGTAGCTTAACAAACCGTTGAACTTCAGTTTTAAATCGTATTGATTCCTATTTTGAAACAGTTGAGTTGACATTTAATTCAACCGTGTTTGTTTCAACTTTGTTGTTAATTAAACTAAAGAGTTGAGTTGTTGAATATTTTCTTTAGTTGTTTTCACGATGTTAGAACAAATTATAAACACAAATTGTAGTATTAAAATATTTTAAGTACAATCTTCTGTTACCTCTTCTCGAATGTTCATTTGAAGTAGGGGCAACGGAAAATATATCATACGGAATATCAACTTAGGTGAACCGCTAGAATGTAATTTAAAATAACTTGTCATTAGTATTAATATATTTATTTTTAATTAAGTTTTAGTCATTATTACGAGTACATATAGCGATTTATTTATTTTTATACCACCTGAGTACCTCTTCTTCTTATTTTATTGTTTTTCTTCGCATTATTATTAAAAGTTTATTGATTGTTACGAAGTAATTTAAATGTTTCATATTAATTTATTTTATAAACGAGTTGAATTATTTAAATCGAGATTGTACCATATCAAATGTTTGATGAATTTTATAAAATTTGTAACAGCTGAAAAATTAAACTTTTATCAAGAAAATGTTGTAGTTTTATTTTGTAATTGAAATGAAATTTAATATTATCAATAAAATGAATTTAGGTAGAATTTGGTTTTATTACTATCTTTCCATGCTTTCTTTTAACAGCGGCTTTACAGTTATTTAAAATACAATAGACAATGTATATTTAGTAACCCACACTCACTGCACTGCGTTCGGCGCTTGGCGTGGCAACACGTCGTGTCCGGGTTCGCAACAAGTCAATCGTCATCCTGAGGGTGCCTCGATGAGAGGTGAAACACGTGTTATATATTTACAGAGTTCTTTATGACTCTTTAAGAACAGTTAAGCGTAATAGGTAAATATACGTCGTCTATTGTATTTTAAAATGGATTTCTGCAAAGACACGCCTGAGTCAATTAACTACCTACAGTTATTTATTATCTATTTTAGTTAAAGAACACCGGCGTTGGAGTGTGTGTGAGTGCCTCATTTTGAAAATTGCGCCAAAAAATTTAAGAAATTCTGAATTTAATTTTGATCAACATACAGTATGTTAACTAACAGAGGGCGTTCCCGTTAACCCGCAATAGTATAGCGTCCATACATGCTAGAAAAAATATTGAAAGTGAAAAAAAAAAAGTTTTTTAATTTTTTTTTTTTTAATAAATCGTTTTGATAAAATTTTCAATTTTTTTTTTAAATTGATACGTAAATGTAACACTCTGTACACGCTCACTTGTCTTTCAACTTGGAAAGACAAGTGCGACAAGTACGCGTGTACAGAGTGTTTGTTTTACGTATGAAATAAATATTTTTCGTGAATATTTAATGATAAAAAAATAATTTTTTTTTTTTTTTTTTCGATTTTAATATTTTGTCCAGCATGTATGGACGCTATACTATTGCGGGTTAACGGGAACGCCCTCTGTTAGTTAACATACTGTATAACGAGTTAAATGTTGATCAAAATTCAATACTTACAACATTGCTAAATTATAGGTAACAGCTGCGCCCCGGTCTCACCCGTCTCAGTCTTGATCCCGTGAGAACATTGGGATAAAAAGTATTCTATGTCCTCACCCAGGCCATGGTCTACCCATGTGCCAAATTTAATCAAAATCCGTTCAGCCGTTTTAGCGTGAAAGCGCAACAAACAAACTCACTTTCGCATTTATAATAGGCAGTGTATAGAGTGCCACCATTGGCACTCTATCCCTATCGGATAAAGTGCCACTACAGGCACCCTAGTAACACCGCCTCGGCCCGGTTCAAGTGCCGCAAGCATTGGATTGTCATTGTCACTGTCACTAAGTCACGTCACTTGGTATTTTGTTTGATTGTCGAGGTTAGATCGCTGTAAAACACCACATTCCCAAAACATTACATTCTCTTATGCCTAAACGGACCCTGGCACTTCGCCGGCCGCTACCGCGGCACCGCTCGCTACGCTCGCTCGGCTCGTGGGTTGTGTGGTCACAGTTCTAACCTAACCTAACCTAAATAACAAGTGATAGTGACAATGCAACACTCACGGTACCCTAGCCGGGCCGAGGCAGTGACACTAGAGTGCCACAAGAAACTCGCGGCACTCTATACACTTCGTTTATAATATTATATTAGTTATGATCATATTAATCATCAATATAGCTCTTGAACTTACATTTACAGCAAATCATCATAATTTTCAAAAAATATATTATGAATCACCCATATACGAAGAGAATGAGGACGTGCCAAACGCACAACACTATTAAATGGCCCAACAAAAGGCTAAGCTAAGCTTACATGGCCGTTGGCCTACATAGCGAACAGGAATTTGACACTCATACTTAGGTACTTATTTGTACGGGTAGGGAAACCTCAATCACTTAGACCTTAAGCGTAGGAAGTTAACAATTACTTTTAGGTTTTCCTAGATGTGGGTAGCACAGGAATGTGGAGATTGCGGAGGCGGATTATCCCTAAGGCAGATTAGTCACGTGTCTAGGGGCGCGTGGTTCATATACGAAAAAAGAACAAAATTAATTGTGTAAGTATGCACCTACTTACACAATATAAAAGATTCTTTACTTCTATAGAGATGTAGTCCTGTCCTGACTCCTGGCCTATCCCTAGGACCTACTAATTATACGTCTATACAGTTTCGCAGTTATATAATACATATTATATGTAGCTTACTTCTTCGTGCAAAACCTACTGAACCGATTGTGATGAAACTTGGTATGTATGTAGATAACTGGAGACCCAGATATACACATTTTATCTCGAATATGGGCGCCGCCAGGAGCGGGGAGCAAGAGGGTAGTTGTACCTTTCGGCTTCAAAATAAAATATAGGTGTAAAAACATTCAGAACTAAAGAAATCTCCAAAAACGCCTAACACAATAATATAAAACTTAACCTATTATAAACGAAATCCTAAAAATGTCGAGTTCGCTTCGCTCTTTCGTGCATTCAAACTCTCAATTCTAAAGCTTCTGTGCATTAGTCGACAAAGAACCGAACTCCTATTTTCGAAAACTTAATCGTTAACATTATCGAACTTGCTTCGCTCGCTCTTACATCCTGCTCTTTCTTAATTCATAAGATTCTTTGTATAAATCGACAGAGTTAATCCTCTTTCTGTATGAATGGACAAAATAAAACGTATCCCATTCGAGGCGAGATGCAAAAATTATCGAGCTCGTTTCGCTCGCTCTTGAATCCTAAATTCTTTTATTTCTTAAGCTTTTCTGCTTAGGTCAAAGTCATTCCTTGTATGAATGGACAAACGATAACCTAACATATCTGAAGTGAACTGAAGACCCGTGGAGCTGAAAACGCACCCCTCTGGAAATAAACCTGCCGGCGCTCATGATACCAAAATTCCCACGAGATGGGGCATCACGCTGGTGAAACCGCATGGCGCAGCATTAGTTCTTATTTATATATAAGTAGGTAATAGTTAAAAATTTATAAAATATATGGTCGCTACAGGCCTGTAGCGACCATATATTTTATAAATTTAATCCGCCTCTGGGAGATTGGCACAAAAAAGTTCAGTGGGTGAAATGGGGCTGTGGGTGACGTTGATGTAGTTTACAATGTCAGGATGCAGAAGCTTCCTGCATAAGGGTACTGGCATAAAGCAGCAGGATTTCCGGTACAGATCATTGCAGGTTGATCTACGGCAGGCGTGTGAGTTGATACGGGCCTATGATATCTGTACCGATCGATGCCAATTTGTCTATATGCAAGCGCCCTAAGATTACTAGCCGTTGTTAAAGCCTTACTGTTAGAAGACTATGGTTAAATACCTACTTGATGACTTTCAAAAATAAACAATCGAAATTATATGTTTCAACATAATTTTTAATCCATTAAACAAATTAACAGGTGCTTACGCGTAAAACACATTTCGTCACTGCATCCATACAGTGAAACTGAAAATATTTTGTTCATAAGTTATAAATACTCCCCAGAATATTATTTATAAAAGAAATAGTGCCACAAGAGACTTTACACCAAAAAGTACCATAACCGCAGAAAATATTTCGAATAAAAATAAAATACAAATACATTTAATTAATTATAAAAAGTAAAATTGCACTTAGGGAGACAGTTTTCAAATGAAAACTATGTTCAACTTATATAATAATAGTTTTTCTATAATAAATGCAAGATTTTTGGGTGGCATGTCATATTTTATTATGGTTGCGAGATCGACACTTCGACAGTTATAAGTACAGGAGGTACTTATTGTGCTTTAGTTTTTTACATATACGTTTTGATCAAAATAGTAGTAAATATTTCATTTTTGCAACACAAATTACCCACTAAGCCTGCACCAACATTTTTTCCGTTTTAAATTAATGCACTTTATATATGCCTAAAGTACCACATAAGTGATGTTTGAGCTGCATCTCATTAAAAGACTGATGCCTTATTTCAGTATAAAATCACTGTTACTTATCTGGTACAGATATACCTACGTTTGGTGTTTCCGTTTCACAAAAGTACCAAACGACCCATAAAATTCAAAATTGCAACAAAATGTGAACAATATTTTGCGTAAAGACAATCTCTCTCTGCCTATACTTCTCCTAGCCTGCCTAGGCTTCCATTTTAACCCGATGCACCTGAATACCAGTATTTTACATGGACCGAGTGCAAATCTGACCTCCACAACTCTGTTACTGGGTAAAAGAGATTAATGATGATAAAAAAAAATCTTTGTCCTGCCGATCTCTTAAACCATATTCAATCTAGCTACAAAACTTAATTAAACCTATCTAGTCATAGCAATTAAAAGATGGATACAATTAATATTGAGCAATATAAAAATAAATGCATACATAAATGCAAACAATTTCATTTGAAATGAAGACTATTACTTAGAACTCATTGGTGTCTGAACAATCGTATGATACAGTAATGTCATTATCCTAAATTTGAAATAATGTAATATACAATAACCATAATAAAATACCTTAATATCAACAGTTTTACCAATTTTAGATAGTAGTCTAATAAACATATTTTGTTTTAAAATTCTATATATTAAAGTTGGTATAACTGTTCTTTTACAAACTAGGCTACTCATAACTGTAAAGCACAGTAGTCGACATAACTATTATTTGATTAAATTATACAAGTTTAACTTGAAATGGAATTCCAATAATAATTTATTGGAAAACTGACGTTATTATTATTGCAAATCTAATAAAAGAAACGCTAACGATACAAATATGCTATAATTAAAATTTATTAAAGACTTTGCTTATGCGAAACCAAATGAAGATGAATGAAATACAACTATTTGTTAAATAAAAAGTAATAAAACAACAAATAAATATAATAATAAACATTGAGCAGGTACCTACTGATGTAGTATGCCTAAAGCCTCAGAGGTTTCAGTACCTAAAGATAATACAACAAATAACATTGATTCCGGAGTTATTGAAATCAATGTTATTTCTTTAATCTAGGAGCTTCATTACACACGATATGAAAATTATACTAAAGTGGATGAAGCTCCTAATCATACGAATTAACTAAACCTTATACTAATGGCATGACTCGACGTTTATTCTTATCCTCTAGACACTAAAGAACACGACAATGATTAATAAGTTAGTCAATAAAAACGTAGAAAAATTCTGTACAACACTTATTGGTACTTATAAAAATGTATAATATTCACAAAAGTGAAAATTCAATATCAGGTTTCTCAGGACTTCGTCCGTAGCACGACCTAGCACCATTATTTAAGGCGATCTAGAAACATTACCTAACAACTAACATAAATTAAAAGCATATTTTAAACAATTTGCGAGTCTAACATCTAATACATGGATGCAACTGACCTTTCAATTCCAATTAAGGGTAAAATTCTAAATTTTATCAGGTAGCTAACTCTAACTGGAAGAAATTGTGATTTCTTCAATATTATACACAAAGAAAAGAACTATAAAACGAATGATATTATAAGTAAAAACAGGTACTTAGATAGGTTGTACGCGCTCGTGGCACGTTAAAACTGGGCTAGGTGGCACATCTGAACTCAGTCCATACCCGCCCCGATACTTGCTCGAGCCAGCGCGCGGGGCTGAGCCTGTAGCTTTAAATTCGTCCCAAAACAATCTTATTCCGATCCAACCTGGCCCGTCCCTTACTGCCCTCCTCCAGAGACACCCTAAGCCGAGGTCCGTATCCCAGAGGGTGCCCTTAGCGTGTAGTCGCTTAATTTTTATGCCCTAGCTGGAGGCCGCAAAATTTATTAAGGCATCCACAGGATAGCCGTAGTAGACAGTTTCATTTCAGAATAAACAATTTCATTTCATTTCATTTCATTAGCCCGGTTATGTAGTCGATAGGCTGACCTGCGATATGCAAATTATACATTTAAAAAATTAAATCAGTATCGCGCCGGCATCATCTGATGCAACATTATGATACTATTTATTTTAAGTTCTAAAATGTTCTCAAGTAAGTGAAATCCTTGCAATTTCTTATTTAGAAATAAATTTCTTTAACCATAACATATGCTTGTCTCTTTTTCGAGTCTGATAATTACGACATGCCGTCCTATTTCCACTTGTAATCTATAGTGTGACATTACAATATTACTCGTAATTTATAAACGTATGTGATAGAATGTCGAATGTTGGGTAGGTGACCTATGTACATCTTTTTACTTATAATATTATTGTTTAGAACAATATAAAATGAGGAGCTATGAAATATAAATTGAATATTTAGCATCTAAGAACAGTCTTCGGTAGGATTTTGATTAGCAACGTCCCAATCAACCGTCACGGGAGAGATGTGGGTGTGGTTGTGACCCGAGGAGTCTGAGGGCCATCCACGCGGCGAGGGAGTGCGACGCCGGCGGTGGAGACACTGGGATGGGTGGTTGCACTGCCATCCGTGAGCGAAGCTTCTGAAGCAAGACTGCTGCAGTTAACGCCGCGCACGCAGCAGCTCCGGCTGCTGAAGCGAATAGAGCACCGAAGCTCATTGCGCCCATGCAGATTCCGTAGACGACCTGATGAAATAAAACAGTTTAGAATAAAAAATTATATATAAACAGAAACTAAAATACATGGTCAAATTAAATTAACTAGCGCAACTCCACAGACGGGTGATGGGTGTCGATATCTAAACATGATAAAACAAAAATAATAATGATTTGATGACTTTTTGGGATCAACGACCTCAGATGATTTAGTTACATGAATAAGTTTATATAATCAGTTTATTTTATCGTTTTAAAAATCGATCGTCCGTAGAGCTAGTTAATTCAATTATTATCCTAATTCCTGTATTAAAATATTCCAAGTACTTCAGCTAGCAATTGACAATGTTAAAAATCTAAAAGAAATTATTATGTAGCTAAACCAAAAATTACCTCTTCACGAATCCGTCCACTAAACACAGTGACAGGTTCCGTCCTTGAAGGGCCAAAAGCCAAATCTGCTTCAGACACCACTTCGTATATTCCCGAAACACCAACATCAGCAGATCTGGCGTCGCGAACTGTTCGTCTTTTGCGCAGAGACCTGGGACCTGCTACAGCAGGACCTGGTGCCTTGGCTGGGACAACTCCATCACCAGAAGGTTCAGGGCTAATGTTCGTGCCAAGATTTCGTGGACCGTGGGGGAAGCGGTCGCGATCGATGTTTGTGGGGCGGTCCTGGAAAAAATTTAAGAGGATATTACATTCTGGACATGGTTTTTAATAAAAATTGTCATCTATAAAGATGAAAATAACGTAAAAAAGATTTAGGGCCGATTTTCAATCGTTAGATAATTTTTTACTGTATGGTATCTACAGAAGCTGTCAAATCGCAATTTTAGCTGGCTCAGCTTTAGCAGCAAAATACTTCTTTTTTTTATACTTCATCTCAAACTACAAGTTATTGGAAGAATGAAAAATCAGCCCTTGGCCAATTACACTGTCTTGTATACAAGGTGGAGACGACAATACAACAAAAAATTCAACGACGTGTCCATACTGACGTTCCCAGTCTGTATACAAAAATTCAATTCAATATATTCAACAGTGTTTTTTTTTTTACGTTCTAGGGGCAACCTCTTGGCTTGCATCTCACCTGATGGTAAGTCATGATCAGGCCGAAGGTGGAAGCGAACTTCACCCGGAATCCTCAACCACAGAGGAACTGGCTATCTTATCTCTAACTGCCGAAACACAACAATGCTGTTAACATTGTTGTTAGTTTAGTCATTATAGCTCGGCAAAATCCATAGTTGGCTCGGGCTATTCCGTTTATCCACCCCAAAAATCCAGGATGGATATTCTGAAATGTATGCCCGAGAATTCACCCAAGGCCTAGTTGGATAAACGGAATTTATAGGCTTAGAGTGGATCCGGCGTACATTACATTTAATTTGTTTGAAAATCTCTTTTTTTTTTTCGAAGCTAGGATTTATTTGACAGTTCCAAAATACTCTTAAGCATTAGTAGTGCCAGTATTTTAATTTTTTGTTGTATGGTAGTCTCCACATTGTATATCTTACTATCGTATCTTTTTGCCTTTGTTTTTTTTTATAGGGTTCGTTCTGTGGGGTTCGTTCTTTAAACAAATTACTTACAGTGAAAGGCCTAGCAAGGGCTTCAACCAGCTCTTCAACAGCAGACATATGATCACTCTCAGGTTCAATAACAGGTGCTGGAGCCCTTTGTGGTAATGGAGCAGGCGCAAGAACAACATCTCCTGATACTTCATCACCGAAGGCTTCTTCGAGAGGAAGACGGGCTTCATCTGATAGGTCAAGGCCTCCATCTTCAGCTGATGAATCACTGTAAAAATGATAGGAAATTATTATTTATTTCATAGTCAGTTTTTATTGTAATGGGGAGAGTCCGGTAAAGCTAATTACAGATGTCGCCTCCCTCGCTAGTAACTGTCAGCTGCCTGTATTTTCTTTGTGTTTAAGGGCATAATCCATTTCAATTATGCGCTCTTGTCATAAATATCTTCTGGTCTATAGTAATCACTACAACATAGACTTGACACAGAACTTGGTTTTAAATTATTTAGGATTTGACCCACAGTTTTCTGCTTTCCTCATCAACAGAAAAACGATGTACGCCTTTATTATAATACATAATTCAGTTATTCAGTGCATATTGAATACCTACTTAATGCATATTAAAATAATACTTAAAAATATATCAAAAGTATGTGATAGATTAAAAAAACTTGCAGGACAGTCTTTGGGAACTGCCGATAGTAGTGAAAACTAATTAATGCCATTTAACGAAAATCTCAGGAATTTATGTGGCTTGCTGTCAGTACAAGAACGAAAGTTGTAGCTACATTTAAAAAAAAAACAGAGTGCGCTGTCAAAACGAAATTATCATGGAAAGCGTTAGGTAACGATGACGCGAGTTCCATGATTTTTGTTCACCTAAAAAGTGCTCAAGGCGCCTAAAGAAGTTTTCACTTCAAAAATACCAGCGACGATGAGACACCTAGCGGTATAAACACTAGCGATAGTAAAACACCTAGCGGTATAAATTGGTAGTGTGAAGGAAAAGTTATAGCTACAGTTAAAGTACCTACTTTAGCTAAATTTCAATGTTCACAATAAGACAGAAATGAATTAAATGTGATTTATACTTCTTTGTCTCAAATATTGATGGAGATGGATTTGCAAGTATACTTAATTGCTACCTTCCCAGTGATTGCTTTAAAGTGAACATAAATTATTCTTAAATGGACATCGCTTTCCATGTGACAGGCAGATATGCTAGCGGAAATGGTTTAATTAAAGGACTTCACTGACTTACGTATTTAGTACCTAGTTTATTTACTGTATTTTGGAGTTGACGACTTGTTTAATAAGAATAAACCATCTACGATGTCTTTAAAATAATATAGTACTACCGCGGCCTGCAAAAGGGGCATTGATCGACAAACGTGAAAATGTGAGCCGACGCTTATTATTAAATTTAACATTCCAGAAACAATGATCGTTTTTCACGCGCCATTATGCTCATTTGTTTCTTTTTTATTTTAAATAGCTCTATTTGCAAGCCAATTTTTGATAAGTCACCTTCGTGTTTATGTTTCGAAGTAAAAAGTTCGTTCCATTTTGAAATAACATGACAGAGTTTTCACAGTAATTTATTTTTCCGCTAAACACGACAGATATGGATTTTCATACAAACATTGCCGGACGCATGAATTCGATCTCTAAGAAGGTTCCAAGCATGTTTGAGAAAATATATTTTGTTCGCTACAAAGGAACTATAGCACTTAAGAAACTTATATTCAATATTCGTTCCTTAAGCCTAAGGTCCAAATTCATTTATACTTACTTTATCTCATTGTGGTCTTGATGTGTCCTGTCATCTTTCCTGTCTAAAGCTCCATGTCTTTGCGGGGTCACTCCAGCCAACTGACAGTGGTCCAGGCAGCCGTGCCTGCATATTTCAACCTTACACCTGATGTGAACACTGAGGGCATCAGGGAACTTAAAGGCATGGAAGAACGCGTAGGTTATGACAGTGGCTCGCTCGTCTACGGCTTTGGCTTTGAGGAATCTGGAAACGAATATATTCAAAGATAAGTTTAGAGTTGTTTATGTCTTCTCTACACCATTCTACTTGCATAATTGATATGAGACCAATTAAATAGTTTAAAAAGATGTTGAGTCGATTCGTACAAATAGGGCTCGACTTTATAATCAATTGTCTAGCGAATAAATAAATGATGAATGCCGATCTCACGGGTTAGTTATTTTCACTGAATTTATGGCAGGAGTCAATTTTGTAGCAGCATCTTTGACAATAAGTAAAAAAATTAAAAAACGGTTTAGATGTATGAGGAACAAGGTGTCAAGTTCACTAATCCTCTATAGAAAAGGGAGGATCCTCCGACCAGACGAGTGTCGTGTCTGGCGGGCAACTGCACAACGATTGATGTAGGGGAAGTTATATATATTATTTTCTTCGCGCGGGAAACTTTAATTGCGCGATTCAGGATTTGTGTGACGTCCGGTCTTTGATGCGCAGTTTGTATGTGGTGATGTAGATACAGTGAACAATCACTGCAGTGTCACTGCATTCGGTGCTAGACGTGGCAACACGTCGTGTCCGGGTTCGCAACACGTCAATCGTCATCCTGAGGATGCCTCGTTGAGAAATGAAAAACGAGTAGATTTATTACATGAGCCAACAAACTTTCCAACGGCACACAGATGCTAAAACCTAGATAAGAGCTTCATACATTAGCGTCGTACCTTGATATCATCTTAGGTCGCAGCACGCATCCATATTCATCTGACAGTTGAATCACATGGCCGGAGCCGTCTGACGCCGCACACGACTTCACTCTCATGTCGAATTCACCTGGAAGATAAGAAGATATGTCCTTAGAAACTATTAAGTTACTTATTGGGTAGGTGCTATTGATGTTATTGTTATTATTATATTACTCCAAAATCCTACAGAGAATTTACTAACTGTGTTAAAGTGAATTTATGTACGCTAAGTATTTATAAAATTTAGAAGCTAAGAGTTAAGCTACTCAACATATAATGATCTATTGTCAACCTGTTGATTATTTATTTATTTTATAAGTATTTTAGCTCTTCCCGTCTGAAACTCATGATCACCGATCATCCGATCAACACAAGAATATACATTTAAGCAAAACTATACAAATTTTTATGCTTTGTAATTTTTTGAATAAAAATATTAATTATTATTGGTTATTGGTTATAAGGTTTTATGGGCGACAAGAATTCTCCCTTTGAAATATATGGTGATAGCCTTTATCATGCGATGCCACAATTCTCCCTGACTATATTTGAACCTAAGAAAGGCGACGGACTAAGTTATTGAGCTCGGTACGATTTTGATAGAAAGATGAAGAGGAATTGTTGGAAAGATTTACTTACAACATACAGCTGGGAAAGGCAAATGACTAAGTGTAATTAATTGAGGGACTGAAAGACAAAAATGTGTTGTATTTCAGTAAGTAACGTCGCGTGGTGGTAACTAGTGAAACAGCTACCAGAGAAATCTCATTATATTAGGACATTTTAGAAACCTTGTTGACCTAGTACTAACTATCACGGCATTAGACTATTAATAGTGGACAGGGCGATAGATTTGACCTCACGCTTCCGACCAAGGTTAACGATATTATTCTCCGTGGAAAATTATGTGTCACTTAAACTAAAGTTATTGTAGTACAGTTATTTTACGGCCTACCTATATAGGTATGATAACTGTACTACAATAATTTTTAATTATTTATTTTTATTCATTTTTATTTGGTTTCGGACCATCCAGTTTTACTTTAATCCTTGTTAAGTATATACTTATCAAGGATTAAAGTAAAACTGGATGGTCCGAAACCGTCCGAGATGTATTTGAAGTTCTGAAGGATCAGGTACGTTTACGCACATTAGAATACAAAGTACCAATGAAGTATGAAAGTACCTTTAAGTATTAAAACGCAAGACCTTACCAGACGAGTAGGTACTTTACCACTCGCCTCGTACTTAGGGTACCTAACAATAGCATAACCCAACACTCGTAGCTGACGACACACATACAAGTTCTCAATATTATTACACTTAAGTGGAAACTAAACAGCGTACATAAACAAAGATCGTTTAACTTAAAGGATGGGCAAACACTTTTCGTAAGTCAACAGATATTCCATTAAACGAAGAAAGCTTTACACTTGCTCAAACAGCACCTTGTAATGTTTGTCATGTTTGAGACTAGTATATTTCCGGTAACGTTCATTTTACTTTTAGTACTCATTCATATTTTTATTCTCAACCATAAATATTAACATACCAAAAGACATGTCAAAAGAATATATTCATTTTGGTGGAGTGGTTGGAATGGAATATATCTTCTAAGAAAGTATTGACAGTCAGTGTCTTTGGTTTTGAATATTCGTTTTTTGCCACCGACTTCCGAAATTATAGTTATTTTTCACTTTGTAGTGTTTTTTTTTTGCAAGTCGGTTTTTATTTTTTTATAAAAAGTTTTTTTTTTCACTTTTTAGTTGTGGTACCTACCCCACACAAATTCGAATACTACTACCTGCTATGCAAATATCAGTGACAGAAAGTAATCATCATAATAATCATCCATATAAACTAAGTGGGAATTTTTTTTTAAATTAACTGAAAACCTATCCAAGCAAAGTTAATAAAATTTATATGGGACCACCTCGGGAACGTAAGTTCCCGAGAAGGTAAGGTGAGGAGGGAAAGGGTAACCTTTCAAACAAAAAAAGAATAATCAAAATCGGTTCATAAACAACGAAGTTATCCGCGCACAAACATAAAAAAAATATATACGGTCGAATTGAGAAACCTCATTTAATATAAATACATTCGTAAGCTAATTTTGCCTGTGATATCTACTTCCATATGGGAGGGTCTACTATATAAAGCTATGAGATCTTTACTTCATTTTTGGTAAAGATACAAGAGTCTTAATTTTACCCAATAACGGTCCGTATACTCGTATTATAGGAATCGGACAGAAGTAAACTTAAACGTCACATGAAAAAAAGTGACGACATCCTGGAGATTACAAAAACCAAGAAGCCCAAAATATAAAACACGTATTAGGAAGGTATTGATGACATTAGTGATAAAGTTGAATAAAATCTTTGTACATTTTACGTTAACGTGTTGAAAACACACGTGTAATCAAAGAGTTTAAGAATTTATTTATCTTACGACATGAATACCACTCACATGCACTGGCACGCACAAAATTACTTGTTCGAACGTTCAAAACTTTACCGAATAAATGAATGAAATTAGACATGACCATGATGAAACTCAATGACAGAAAATATCCGATAGATCGAATGCCCATATAAAGGAAAACTCTGTTGATCAATATGATAGAACTTATATAAACACAATAACAATATTAAAGTGTTTATAAATAAATATTAAAAGATACAATAAAAGATTCGAGTTACAACAGCTATTAAACATCTACGTTTAGAATCTTAGCTGGTCTAACAAAGAATTTACCAAATAAGCCTTGGATACGTAACACGGTAAATACATAGTATTTCATCATACGAAACACAATAATGACCAGCTTTAAGATTTAAGTGCATTTAAGCCAAAAATGGTTTTTAATTGATTATATACCAATTATATACCTAGATACCTAGTACTTAGTTCGAAGGTTTTACAAAGCGTATATGAACACAAACTTAGAAATTGAATTCCAAAACGCAGAAATCAATAAAGGAGATGAAAGACGCACTCGCAGATTCAACTACTTATAAAGTACAAGATCGCTCACATTAAGACTATTAATCATTGTCAATTAGATAAAAGAACTCATAACGCACGAATGGGAACTGCTATTGATTCAATTGAAACGAAATTAATGGAGTTTCATTGTGAAATGAGCATTGTTCATTAGGAGGCTTGCGGAAAATTTAATGAAACGGCTGTTAAAGCAACTGTAAATGTTAGAGATAGCGAAGATATGGAAGTATGTAGTGTGTGTGTGTGTTATGGTATGGAAGTTTTTAATAAGCATGACGTAGTGAAAATTCGCGATTACACAAACAAAATAATATGTGCTGCTGTTTAAAAACGGTTAGAAACGAATTCGATTATCAAAGTAGACATTGAATTTAGCGAAGAAGAATGGCGAGAAGGGAGAAAATAAATGTTTGAATGCTCTACAAATATCAATAAGTACCATAAAGTACACCTAACTGATTCGACTAAATCAATTGGCAAAGCCGATAAAATTGGATTTGCGGATGAAGAAAACAAATATTTCAATGGTCTGCAAATGTCGGCTGGTAAAATATAAAACAATATGTAGGTACACTATACTGAGACCGAGACGAAAGCTATTATAACGGCTATAAACATCCAAAGCCGTGCCTAAGTTACCAAAGCTTACGTAGGTGGGCTATTTTAAATGCCAAGTGGTGTCTGTCCAGTTAACCCTTGACCCTGCAAACTATCTCGCAAAGAGATACGAGATAAAATATACATACGCACATAAAATTAGAATATCAACGTCAATATAGGTGGAAAGGAATTCGATTCATTTAACTTTACGCATTCCTACAGAGGATTAAAGTTTATCGGCGGAAGACCACGGTCACGGTATCGGTTTTCAGATAACCTACGGAGAGATACCCACCGCATTACTTTAATTTACATTGCTTTTGCAGCATACAAGCCATCGAAAAAGAGGCTTACTCCTCTACGCATCTTCCAAATTTTATTACGATCATCATATTTGCAAGCTATATTTGCTAAATGAGATGAAGATGGCGGGACGAGCTCGACTCTTACCGAAAGGACTGGCCGATACTAGCAACAGACAGAATTGTGTGGAAGAGGGAAAGGGAGGCCTTTGCCCTGCAGTGGGACAATACAGGCAGACAGAACGTAATTAGTTAAATTAGTTTTATATTTGCTAAAACGCCACCAACAAATTCTATAGAATCTACAGGGTGAGATTTTTTAACCTCACCAATAATGGAGATAGCAAATTTTAATCAAAAGGAACATTCCTTTATTATTTTTAAAAAGAAACTAATCTGCAAATCTGTTAAGATTTTATGGTTTCCTTTAATTTAATTTATCATGTTCGTTAGAGATATTTGATCCTTATGATTGACTCTATCGATTGATATTTAGAGGTATGAGGAACAGGGTGTAAAGTTCACTCATCCCCCATAGAAAAGGGAGGATCCTCCAACCAGACGGGTATTATGTCTGGCGGGCAACTGCCCATATGTTGATTTCGGATAGTCTTATCTATGTTATTCGCTCAGTAAACTCTAACTGCGAGATGTAGGAATTGTGTGACGTCATGTCTTTTTGTTTCGTAGTTTTTTGTATGTGGCGGTCTAACCGCTACATCACTCCCCTCCGGAGACCGGAGGTCGATAGTGGGCTGAGTCTTGGATCTTGCGATGCTTCACAGTGCCAGCTGTGGTTCCAGTGAGTCGGAACCGGGTGCCGCATAGTTCACGGTGAGTCGGAACTGTCTGCGGTGATTCCCCAGTGAGTCGGGGAGGCGCTGCGTCGTCATCCAGTGAGTCGGATGTGGTACAGCACCGGGTTTTTGGCTGACTGCTTGCGTCGACCAGGAGAGGGTAGAATAGGCTCTGCTTGTGAGACCGGCCGGAAGTGCAGGTGCTGTACCAAGGTTGCTGATGAGGCTGAGGGTGATGACCAGGAATGCGCGTTCGCTGCATGCTGGTGGTCAGGATACCCGTTGAAGCCGTGGGTGCTGGCTGGCTGTGTGACTCGCCTCACGAAAGCTTGCGGGAGTGATGATGATGACGTCACGCTGAAGTAGTTGCACGAAGGCTGCGTTGACGTTCATACTCGGGGTCACCAATTTAGAAGTATGAGGAACAGGGTGTAAAGTTCACTCATCCCCCATAGAAAAGGGAGGATCCTCCAACCAGACGGGTTGTTATGTCTGGCGGGCAACTGCCCATATGTTGATTTCGGATAGTCTTATCTATGTTATTCGCTCAGTAAACTCTAACTGCGAGATGTAGGAATTGTGTGACGTCATGTCTTTTTGTTTCGTAGTTTTTTGTATGTGGCGGTCTAACCGCTACAGATACTATAAAAATACAGAGTCGGCAAGCGAATTTTCGAAAATCTTTGAAAGCAGATTTGTTAATTTTTTTAAATAAAGGAATGTTTCCTTTAAGTTAAATTTGCTATCGCCAGTATTTAGAGTACTTTCCCTCCAGGTGAGGTGCTAAAATTCCACCATTCCACAGTATATATAATACACTCGCACGTCGTTTAAAAGTGATCCATGAGGTGGATCCAGTCTCAAGCCCCATAGTTGCAGGCCCGTTAAGCAAACTCATTCGTACATATTTGTCCAGTTCACTTTTTACAATTACCGGGTACCGTTAAGTCGTGTAAACACTGTCATTACCCTGCTAGTGATTTTACGAGTTTTCGTGTTTTCTCGACTTATGTGTGTTTGTGTGTTGGCGGAAGTTTGCGTTTCTTGTTTAGTTATATTTTGAGGAAGTTTGGGAAATATTTCGGGCAGAAAAGGGAAAAATTTGTAACTAGACTTTTTTACGCTGTTAATTTTTTTTTTCCAAGTTCTGTAACACGACAAGCTCTATTAGCTTGTCGTGTCATTCAAGTTTTCCAAGTTCTGTAAACTTGGAAAACTTGAATGAATGCCAAATTAATTTACACTTTTACGTCACAGTTTAGTATTTTTCCACATCTTCATTGAGATACTCTTGACTAGGTAGTAAAATCATTGACGTCATTCTCAGAAAGAAATGATTAAAACAAATTAAAAAACATAGTTAAGTTCCATTAATAAACCGTTATCGTATTATTTGATGAGACAAACTATGGTTTTATGAAGAGCGTGGGCGCAAGTGTTACTAGTAGATCTTTATTTACAAAAGTTATAGCTTCTCGTGGCGGGGACTTTAGTCATTATTAACATCGGATTTCTATGAATGAAATGTGTCTCGGTCATGTCTAGGTAATATTTTTTTTTGTAGGTAACTCTAGGTTATTTCCTTCGTTAAATATTTTTTGAACGTGACTGCTACAAGTTTCTCTCGTTTACTTATTTTAGTTATTTTTAGAGGCCTACTGATATTTTTTCTAGTTTAAATATTTATTTACTTCATTTTGATTTACGGCACAACTCACAATCACGACATTAACATTTGAGTTAGGTATGAACATAACATGTCTAAACATTATTTTCAATCAGTTGTAGTTTAAACACTGCAGTTATCTTTTATAATTAGCTACTTGCCACACTGTTTTAAAATTCATTTTCAAAGTTACGCACGCTTTTCGCTTGTACGTTTTTGTCTAAATATAGTTTTCATTTAGATCGACCACAAAGTTGTTGTAACCATTTCCTCATTAACAATTCTTACTACTTTTCGTTGGTTTTAAGGTATCCTTCCTTTTACGCGTTCTGGGTACAGTACTACACAACTTAGATTATGCCTAAAAAAATACTAATCTTTATTACTGCTGTAGGTGAAAATTATCTTTACGCATACGCAATAACTTGTAATTCATATAACCAAATACATTCGTAAAATTGAAATGAATGAATGCAAATTTTCAAATGTATACTACATCTAAGTTGTGTCGTACTGTACAAGACTCATGAGTGTTTTAATTTACAAAATGACGGAAGCAAAATAAACAAAAACATTTGTTTTTATCCTCATTTTTTCTGTTACCTATACAATGCAAACCTAGCTCATTTCACACAAGGATTTTCATTGGAAATGAAAAAAAAATACGAGAAAAAAGAAAGAGTTACTTCAATTTTCACTTTGACTGTTCCGTGTCCTACAATCAATTCTAGACATTATTGTTTAAGTATCGTGGTAGTTCGCAATGAAAATTAACCCGTAACTAATGCTACATAAAATGCTTATAACATAACATCACGCCCTAATTCTCCGTAGGGTTAGGCTGAGGTACACCCACATTTCGCCAGTTATGTTAAAGTCCCATGTGATAGGGAGCGAGCCTGCCATCAACCGGGTACAAATCCAGACTCCAGACTGCTACTGAGAAATTCCTGATAGAAAAACCCAAATCTCAAATCTCTTCACCACCCTTGGTTGACTGGTAGAGAATGACAAAGGCATTAAGTCCGCCTTTGTACCTTTTTTGTGTGCGAAAAGTTTAAATAAATAAATAAACCCAATAACGGTTTGCCCGACATAGGAATCTAACCCAGGAACTCATGCTCACCAGTAGCGCTTGAGATCACTAGACCACCAAAGCAGACCTACTCAAAGTACCACATAAAATGTTCGCGTAAATGAAACCCAGTCTTTACGCGCAGCTATTTTCACCGCGCGCTATGCAGCTGTAAAGTCTAACAGTAATTACTTCGTACAATATTTCAAGCTGTACATATATTGGTAATTAACAACGATACTAAGCGGTGCTTGAAGACCGTTCAGCCTGCTGCTATTACTACCCTCATTATTTACTTTGTACGTGCTTCACTTAGGTATATTGTAGTAGATACATAGAATATTAGTATATAAGTAATGGTGTTGTGCACTGGTGGCTGTACCGTCTGCTGTAATGTTCTGATTTTGGGGTATTCTTCGAACCGCACAAAGTTTAAAGCGCACCAAAAGTATTAATTTTAAAGCGTATTCTAGTTCATTTCAGCTCTCCTTGTTGATTTAATAAATAAACAATTAGGACAGTTGAATTTTAAAACGTCTATAGATATTATTTATTACGAATCCTTCATGCTCTTCTCAATGTTTCATCGTTGTTGCATTTCAAGGAATAAAATTATAATATTTTTAATTTGATTTTGTTAGCGCACCTGAATGGTGCGTTTCGATGAATACGTTTGGTGCGCTTAATTTGGTGCGTTTTAAAGTAGGTGAACTTCGAGGAATACCCCCTGATTTTGATATGATTTAGCTCCGGTCAAGCCGGACCGAAGCCCCAGGCGCACGAAAACTCCCAATACCGTCAAGCCTCGTCGTGTCCCCGGGAACACGGTACGTTCATGCAGATTGCAGCTCTATTTATATGTAATATACGGGCTGATATGGTCTGTGGTTGGTTTTGATTTATGGTAGGATAATATACCTGTCGAATAAATCGACCATAACGTCAAAATATGCAGAAACAACTCTAAAAAAAAGTAAAAATTGAACATTTTTGGTACGGCAAAATGGCGTCCGCGCATGCGTGCCGTGCACTGCACTCCGCGTTCTATTTATTCATTTTCTATTGTTTTTTAAGTGTAAATCGACGGGAAATGGTGTTATTTCAATAATTAAGTAGTGTCGTCATCGTATATAGATAAAATTTGCACAAAATAACATCGTAATTACCTATCACGGACCCATCAAAAAATGTAAACAAACTCGGTAGTGAAAAAAGGTGTTGATGTGAAATTTTGAGTTTTGTGTGTGTTTTGTGTATGTAATCGCTGGTAAGTCATTTATTTTATATTCTTGAATAACTAATAAATAATAAAAATGCATAATACAGAAAGAAAAAGAGTTCAATATTTTTTTGTCAACTAAATAATGTTACGTAATGATACGGTTAACGATTTATTGAACTTTTTTATTTATATGTGTTTTTATTTATTATTATTGTCCGTAAATAATGGTTTTGACCGATAGTATATGTATTCATAATGTATCCTGCGAAGTTTCATGTGAATCGAACCAGTAGTTTTATTATAAATAATCAAAACAATGAACAAAGGAATTTCTTATAAGAATCTTATAAGAATGTTTATTTATCAATACTAGCGTTCGCTTACAAAGATTCTAAGTATTATAAAAAATCCTTTGTCTAATCAGGAACCCAAAACCATTAACGATAAGACTATTTACTTAACAAAAAGCTCTCAGTTTTTGTTTATATTAGCGAGCTCTTATCTCTGACGCGCCGCGATCGTGTCGCGCGGCTTGAGGGGTGTCGCAAAATCGCGTCGCGCGGCTTAACCGGTTAAAGTTTTACCTAATCTATATAAACTCCTGACATCCAGACATAGTACGTTAGTAAGTATTAGATGTTGTTTAAATAAGTTTCAATAAATAATAATAACATTTATACTTTATGCAACATTATAGAAGAAAAGCGGTCTTATCATCATTTAATTTCAGCCGAAAGTCTGCTGAACATAGGTCTCCCCAAGAACTGCTAAAACGACCGGACCTCCGCCAGAAGATCTCTTTGACTCGCAATATGACCACGGAGATTTAGAAAAAATTTTTTTTAATAATATATTCAATGTGGAGACTACAATACAACAATAGATGAAAACACTGGCAATACTACTTAATGCATAAGAGAATTTTAGAACTATCAAATAAATCCTGGCATTGAAATTAGAAAAATGAGTTTGTCAAAAACAAATTAAAAAGTAGTGTATCCATTTATCCAACTAGGCCTAGGGTGGATTGTCGGATATACTCGTACGTTTCCGATTATCCACCTTAGGATGGATTTTTTGGGGTTGATTAACAGAATAACCCGAGCCGACTATGGATTTTGCCGATCTTCTACAAGCTATATTGACTAAACTATTGAATTTATTCGATTGAATTGTTGTATACAGAATGGGAACGTCATTAGAGACACGTTTAATTTATTGTTGTCTCGTCTCCACCTTGTATATTAATATAAACTGGGTCTATTTAGATCCAATTTATATTTTAATTTAAAAACACAAAATAAAATCCAAAAGGGTCATCTATTTTAATTTGTGAGAAACTTATGTAGCTTTATAGCTTAGTTTATGCCCTTGTTATCGTTTCATAAAATTGTCATATTTGGACATAAACAAATGTTATGTATTTTTTACGACGGCGTCCATCGCGATTCGATACCAACTTTAGTAAGTTTTATACGAATATTCATCACAGTTACAGTCAATCAGCCGTAAAACCAGCTAACAAATCATGTCTAACACACATCCGGCAATAATTTTGACATCTAAGTACTAAAACACAGTTGTAAACTACGTTTAACATCTTAATTCGTCACCGTAAAACCATATTTGGACAAATGCCTTATAAGGCTATGGATTTACACTCCCACGCACCAAAACTCTAACGAGGCAAAGTTACACGCACCTCGGAAATGACAGCAATAAAAAATTGATGAATAATATTAGGGTTAATAATTTTTGCGTTTAGAAAAGAAACAATAGGTAATTCTAAACACAATTCCTTTATGAACTTGGGAGTAATTATGAACAAGAGAGATGTGGTTATTAGCAAGTAACAGTATACATTTTGATTGTTATGTAGTTTTGACACGGTTTTGCGAAAAGTATGCGTACACGCATTTTTTGAGGGAGTTTTTTTAGATGAAAGCATATTCCTACGTGTCGTTGCGTAGCTTTTGAGAAAAACTTTATAAAAGCCTATACGGGGTGGCAGGGACATCGACGCGAAGCCGGTTACCATGGATTCAGTACATGATTCTGAACCCCCCAGCGTTGAAATTTTTCGTCGGTTATTAAAAAAAAAATCTGCTGTCTCATAGAAAAGTGCAATACCTACTCGGTCAAAATGTATGGAACAGCAGATTTTTTTTTTAATAACCGACGAAAAATTTCAACGCAGGGGCGTTCAGAATCATGTACTGAATCCATGGTAACCGGCTTCGCGTCGATGTCCCTGCCACCCTGTATAGTTTGTGATGTTTTTTTTATTTTTTTTTATCCCTCTATCTCGTCTGGAGGAAAGCGATAGATGAGGGCTATGATGGAACGAGCGTGCCCAGAATTTGCCTGTTCAATCTTGCTTTGAAGGCAAACGGGTTATATTGATGAAAGCATTGTAAACGTTACTTAAGAACCGACAAGTCGCGGGCTCGAACTCACTGGTGGGCGCGGCCAAAAAGCACGCTATCTCATCTGGCATCTGTGCGACAGAGATAGTATCAGTGATGAGCAGTTAGACGCTAGTCTAGCCGCACGTCTAGTTAGCGCGCACACAAACACCGTTCCGAACTGAAACGATGTTATACGAAGCACACAATAGTGCACCGCCCCGCCGCGCGCCGCCACAGAGTACTTTATAAGATACCGCCGCCGCTGTGTCGCTCGCCGCCGCGCCGACGCGAATTATAGATATGTACCTATGTGTACCTAATTGTTATAGTTGACTACGGTCTATAAATTGTTTACAAAATTACTACTATCTTCTTATTTCTAGGTAAGTAGGTACCTACTTACTTAGTTACCTATTCATGGACGTACGCATAAGGTAGGTAGGTACCTACTTACCTACATTTTAGTGTTCACGACTGTTTGTGATATTTTTGCTTGTATACCTAACCTTCATACAAGCAAAATTATCACAAACAGTCGAGGTAATTATTTCATTAGGTACCTACTAAGCAGAATGCAAATGTGACGAAACTGTTTTGTTTTTGATAAGATTTAAAAAAAAAAACCAAAGAGATTAAAAAAAACGACGGATAGATTATAGACTAACCAGGTGCGAACTTAGACCCACTGATTTCGCAAGTGCCACATTACACCGCTCGACCACGGAAGCTATGTGGACAATGATTAAAACAGCAAACCTATTCGCAATTTTTTTGCGCGTATCAGATTTTCGACGCTCTGCTTAGCGCCGAGAGTTGAATATCCAACAGAGCGCATTCAGCGCGTATCCCAGTGCGTCAAGAAAATACACTGTTGGATATTCAACTCTCGACGCTAAGCAGAGTGTCGAAAATCCAATCGCGAACGTCGCGTCGGCTTACGAAGACGCTATCACGCAGCTCGAACGAAAGCGCGAGGCGAAGATCATGCGACGCGACGCGGCGTACCTAGGTATTTTCCTAACTCATAATCAGCTGCTGCCAATTTGTTGATTTAGTAATCTATACTTAGATAGGTACTATACTAGGTTTATCTAAAAATACTAATATTATAAAGCTGTACAGTTTATTAGTTTGATGTTTGAATGCGCTAATCTCACAAACTAGGTAGGTACCTACCAGTTTAATCATTTTTTTGTAGCCTTTGGTTATGTTTTAGGCTATAAAACATCACACTGCTGCTCATGGGAGCCGAGCAGTAGGATAGGTTCCTACGGGAACGCGGGTAAAAGCGTGGGGAACAGTTGGTATAAGTATGTACCTACCTACATATAGTACATACCTAAATACGTTATCAATAGAATAAAGTTTTACCCGACTGCCAGAGGAAGCTTACCTATATATATATTTTTTTTCATATCGTTGTAATATTGATTTACGATAAATGTTATAAGTACCTACATAAACCTTTATAATACATATACAGTAGCTTCTGCCCGCGACTTCGTCCGTGTGAAATTTCGGCCCCCGACCCACCGCATCGCATCCTATCGCCCCGCCCGCGCTTTTACTTCGTTTTCGCTTAGCGTTCTTTCTGACTTTTTTCTTTTTGCTCGGCTCCTAAGGGTTGTAGCGTGATGTTAGCGTGTTGTTGCGTGGTGGCCTACAGTCTTTCTCAAGAATGGAGCTAACCAATGCAAAAATATTTTTTTAAATCCAGATAGAGATAGGTACCTACTAAATACCTACTACTCGAGCACTCCCCCCCATTTCCACGACCACAAAATAAAAGCCATAGCGCGCCCGCGTCGTCGGCGTCGGTAAAGAGTGTGAATGCAAAGAGCGTACGTCTTCTCTTGCCTACATAGGGTACCTACCAACGTACCTACACAACGCGGCAACGCCGCGCCGCGCCGGTCGCTAAAACGCCTGCTACACGGTCGCCTACCGCGACCCGACAGAGGTGACCTTGGTGGCTTACAACCGTGAAGATGATGTTTATACGACCAAACGTTGAAACAACTTTGCGGGTCGCTAACCAAGGTCACCTCTGTCAGGGACGTGGTTGGCAACCGTGTAGCAGGCACTTTAGCCTCAAGCAAGTCGTGGCCGAGCAGTAAGGTAGAAAATGTAGGTACCTAAGTAGGTATTGGCCAAAAGAAGATATAATTATATTATAATTTATAACAGAAAATATGCTCGAGGAGGTAGGTAGGTACCTACGAAAATAGATTACGTATAATAAATTGTACAGACGCCCCAGCACATCAAGTTACTACAATCTGTCAAATTTCTTTAATAGATTTTCAACTTTATGGCTAAAGAATAAGGTTCAATGTTGATTGAGAAAATTTGACAGATTGGAGTAGGTTGGTGTGCTGGCGTCTGTTACACAACACATTTTTGTAAACGATTCCGACTAATCAGTTTCATTTTGACCGTTCAATAATATTCATTGCGTTATTTACGTTGTCGAGCAGATCTTTTTCCGAACATAGGAAGCAATGGATTAGTAATACCTATGTTTCAAAACGATTCAAATTTTGATTGATCGTGTACCTATTACGT
Source organism: Conistra vaccinii (assembly GCA_948150665.1). NCBI lineage: Eukaryota > Metazoa > Arthropoda > Insecta > Lepidoptera > Noctuidae > Conistra > Conistra vaccinii. Next base: position 6,609,782 of record OX411328.1, read on the forward strand.
AATTACGGTACTGTTCTTCAATCTTCTGAGGAGCTCGTGGCTAAGTAATAACAAGCCGCACGGGTCCATCCATCAGGTTAAGCTACGCTTGCCGGGGTTAGTCAGTGGATGGGTGACCATCTTTACATACCGAGACTCCGTGCCTCGGAAAGCACGTAAGCCGTTGGTCCCGGACTCCCGGGCTCCCGGCTGTCATTTGTGGATCTTTGACGACAGTCGTTACGAGTCGTCAGAAGCCCGAAAGTCTGACATCAGTCTTACCAAGGGGTATCGGTACCGAGGTCAAATAGGCAGTCGCTCCATGTAAAATACTGGTCTTCAGCTGCATCCGGTTAGACTGGAAGCCGACCCCAAGATAGTTGGGAAAAGGCTAGGAAGATTGATTGGTAGGTAGGTACTGTTCTTCAATCAACCAACACAAATTCACTGACACAGCAGCGTCCACTCAAACCACAGATATAGATAGACATAGATAACGCAAGTATCACGATCTGTATGAAAACCAAGCGTGCCATTTTTTTACTACCTACTATGACGTCACAAGCATTATTTAGTGATGGGAAAATAAAATCCGCCGCACGCGGCAGCGTCTTTGAATCGATTTTATTATCTTTGAAATCGATACTGCTGGCTGGGTGAGCGCTGGCGCTAGGTGGGGGGGGCCTAGCGCCAGCGCTCACCCAGCCAGCAGTACGCTAACTAAAAGTCTTCGCATTGAGAGGTTGTGTGCTCGTGCGCGTTCCGTCGACGTTCACACGTCGTTTTTGGATACCTTTTCCAAAATTTCAAGTAAGTTTACCATTATAAATACGTGAATATTCGATTGAAATACCTTATATTCAATTTAGCCTTTATAACCCTTTTTCATCTCAATTTTAAATAAAGATCGCCTTTTTATTATACCATTTCTGTATTTATTGAGTAATCGTGTACAGTAAAGAATTATTGAGAATCGTTTAAATAGATTAATTAATCGATTTTGTGACATAGTAATGATATAGACAGAAGAATGAGATAGACAGAGGAATGAGATATACAGAGGAATGAGATAGACAGAGGAATGAGATAAACAGAGGAAAATAAAAATTCCTGATCTGCTTAGTAGGCAGTTAGGGATTTATAATTTCTTCAAATTGTTAGTATTTCCCTACTTATTCCTTGTAATTGTTGTAGATTATCTTTCAGAAACAAAAAAAAAACCAGAGAAGAAATTTTAGAAGGTAAACGAAAACCCAGTAAAATACGATATAATAAAATTAAAATGGATGCAAAATTACTTGAGCTACAACAGCAAAAAAATAAAGAAAGTTGTGATCTTTAGTACATCAATAGTCGGATATGCTGCTTTTGTTAATATTCGTTACTTTTTCCCTTCAACAAAGCATGCTTCCTCAAAATGTATTTAACAAATAGTGCTATGCTTTGTTGGGAACCAATCTTTATTTCCCGTCGCCTCAATCCATTTTTCTTTTAAATTGGGTTCATGTGGGAAACTAAAACAATCACTAAACGTTACGATAATTTATTAAAATTGTCTACATAATTACTTACTACCTATAAAATACAAAATCATTCCTCTGTTTCCGAAATCGATTCTTGAGAATCGATTTGTGTTGCATACGATGAACAGCACTAATCGCTAAAATTGACAGAATAATGATAAAAGCTCCTGTACTACGAAACCGATGCGATATACGATAGTATCACTTGCTTCGATATTCATCACTTGTTAAAACAAAACGTCGCATCAACCGCTTCAAGTAAAAGCCGCAATGTAATACGAATATTCAGTTTACGTTTGATGACCTATGTTTTTCTCAAATTTGGTATTACAGAGAGTATTAGATTAAAAATAATTGATTTTAATATTAAATACGCATAATATTAATCACAAAATGACTTATCGATGGAAGGAATCGTTTCCTTTATTTTTTCTCCTCACATTTATAAAGTTTTTACAATGTATAACTGAGCAATTAACCATTTTAAATTATTTAACTGACCTCCGTCTAGCGTGGCACAACGATGCAGACTGAGGACTGAGCGCGAAAGTGGCAGCTTACGATTATTGTACGTAAGCTGGGCACGCGAAGTAGTTGCTCTTGCGTTATCTATGTCTATCTATATCTGTGACTCAAACCAACAATTTTATTCTAATTTCAAACGATACCTACGATAATTTTCTCAGGGCGAAGTCAAACAGATAAAGTAGGTAAAAGTGGAAACACTACAACACGCACGTGTGTGCCTGAATCAAACGAAAGAGCTTCAGGCGTGTGACATTTCGTGCATGTGTGCGCGAGCGTCACCCTCCGCACCGCGCCACCCGCGCCGGGGGAACATTATTGAGTGAAACGCACAATAGTTTATAGTAAAACGAGCGCGTCAAAAATTACGAAAAGGCCTTTGGTAAAAAGGTTTTTCTGAAAAAACCACTGCATAAATCAATTACAAATAAAATTTATTGAAATCTTCGATAATTTTGCTGTGTCGGTACGGATTTCGTTTTCGAGATTTCACACTTCTTGTATTACTTATTTACGCCCAAAGTTGCGTTAAAATTAGCAAGAAAAACGAATCTTTGTTGGCTCATAACTTTTTAATGGCTTTTTATTTTACTATTCTGCTTCCGTACAGACAATTTTAATAATGAGACCTAACTATATCATGTTAAACTTTGAATGTACGATGTCAAACAGTGGAGTAAAAACCCTCCGAAGTTTGTATGGAAAAAATATCAAAGTGTTTCACCTTAAGCTTAAAGCGTCAAAAAAATTATGATTATTAACGATTTAGCAGACGTAAGTCGTTACTTAACATGTAAGCAACGTTTTTAAGTAAGTGGGTAATTCTCGTTTACTCCACCAGCGATCAAATGTAGGATTAATAAAAAAAATACGGCTTACCTCGATAGTCGTTGATGGCAACCACCAGGGTTAGGGTAGACCCTAAAGGGACGATGCCGGACACTGGCGCCGCCCATGGACCCTTCCCTGCCTGGATCTCCATCCAACAGTCCACGTTATCTCCTACAAATAAAGATAAATACAAAATATTGAGGACTGACCAAAATAGATCACAAAAACAGCTACTGCAGGTGATGACTGTGGAAATGAAGACAGCTTCGATGGTAATTGTAGCCAGCACGTATCACTAGTCTAAATAATTAATTCCACAAATTACTAATTGGAAACAAAAATAGGGACACTGTTTCATTAAGCACATGAAGTACAATGACAAAGCTTCATGTAAAGGAAAACTACCAAACTTGATTGAACTTGGCATAGACAAAAACTTTGAAGAACTACTGAACCTGGAAACGCGAGCACAACTTTTTATACGCAAAATATTGCAAAACATTTTAAAAGAGTAATGATGGATTTTTTTGTCCATTCTTCTCCATACCTTTAAAATTATTAATTCTGTTTTCTCGTAAAGTGTGACATTCTAAATTGCCTTTTATGCTAATTGAAATAAATATTCGGCTTAGACTTTGATTGGTAAAACAAAATCTTCATGATTTTCTTACCTCTGAAATCCAACTGCACGACATCCAAGTCTGCGATGACCATGGGTGGCTTGGAGGCAGTCTTCTCGTAATCGTTGAACCACTCGCAGCGCAGTCTCTTCGCTTCGTCCCACACTTCAAGCAGGTCCTTGTCGTATTGCACCACCACTGTGTTCTCGTAGAACTGCCCGTGGAGGTCTGGAATAAGAGAAATATGGTCTTTAGTGAAAGACCCCCTGGACCTGACGACTGGGACCTGATGTGGAACTTAAATACTATGGTCAATATTTTAAAGACGTATGAATGGAAATAGAAATCGTGTTACGGGATAACGGGACCAAATATGTAGTTTATAAGTGGAGATTATGATGGAACATAATAATGAAAAAGTTGAATGAAGCAGTTCTTTGTGAACTGATTGTGAGTTAAAGAGGCAAGCAAGATTATCGTCAAAAGACTCTTTGCAAGAGTGGTGAACTCAGGCCGTTTTTTATCAGTGTTAACGTGAACAATACGCAAACGAACGATATTTTAAAGAACATTGTTTGAAAAAAACCTAAAACATCTATTATTTTTTAACAATTCTGTGATCAAGTCTGAATCTATACAAAATACATTTAATTTTAAATCCTTATTATTGCCAGGGCTATACCTACGCGGATGTACTCACGCAAAAAGTGGAAGTCGCCCGAAGAACGCGGATCGTGCCAGTGGTCTCAGGTCGACATCACACAAGCAAAACTGACCCCTAAAGTCTTCTAGCTAACTCCCTTTCAGAACAGCGATCCATTAGGACATTAATCTTCCAAGTTTACACGCATCTGACATATTCAGACTCTATGTCATACGGTTTAAAATCGTTTTCACAATGTCACCCGCAATATTTATCACTAGAAGCACTTAAAGTCGAAATTACTACGTCATAGTTGGAAGGAAATACACATGAAAGTAGTAGATTGAGGGATGGCGTCTTTGAGTCGGGTTTGTGAAGGAAAATGAACCTTACGTGCGGTGTTATGTGGTCCGGCCGGGTGGCGATTCCGAGAAACAATGCGCGCGCAATGTTCGCAGAAGGAGCGGGACGCATGCGTCGTCCGTTAGTCCACACTAGCCATAGTGGACGCGACTAGGAATCGGCATGAGAAAAACTCACTGACTTTGTTGAAATGGGACCGATGTGCCGTAAAACTTGAATGCTGGCGATTTATTGCGAAATTGTTACGAATTACCGATAGTTACTGAGAATCTAAATGCGATACATGAGATTGGGTTTGACGATATATGGTGAATTATTACCGAGGAACTTCCTTTCAATGTCTTATCGTTCGTGTTAAATTAACAGGATGACAAAGAGACTGACTAAACTTTGTAAGGTTTAACAACCCGTGAAGAAATAAACTTTGGTCTTACTAAAATAACACACTGTTCAAACCCTTTTATGGTATTTCGATTTCAAATCAATAGGAAGCTAAACAAAGCAAAGAATTTCTGATCAATAAGAATATATGATTGGAATATGTAGGAGGCCGTAAAACGCAGGGTACTATACATTTCATAACAATTCGAAATCGTAGAATCATTATGAGAAATATACCATTTAAGTACCGTTAATTATGAATTATAGAAAGTTCGATGACTGGTTAAATTCAAATTACATACATCTTAAGATCGCCTGATTAATTAAATTGCTGCGGTCTTTTACAAAGAAACAATGACTACAGCCATGAAAAACCCAAAAGTTTGATAAAGGGTCAAAGGTCAAAGAAACCTTAGAAATGTAAATTGCAAGTAATGTGAAGCCTCTTTTTGATCAATACCTTATAATTTGAAAAGATACAATTCAACGATTCACAAAATGTGTAAATATTATCGATGTCAACAGCATCCCTATTGCACCATACATAAGAGGAGACAATTTGAACAATGCAATTATTAAACTGTCTTTCGTCCATCATATCATAATCTAATCAGCCTAAACCATTCCCACTGCTGGGACACAGGTCTCCTCTCTGTCAGAGGGCTTGGGCCGTAATCCACCACGCGGGCCCAGTGCGGGTTAGTAGATGTCACATGTCTTCGAATTTTTGGTACTAGGACATACTGGTTTCCTCACGATGTTTTCCTTCACCGTTTTGAGAGCAGTGGTGATGAAATCGATTACACAAAGTAAAGCGCTTAGCCTGGGTTCGAACCCAAGTCCCCCTAAGTCAGGGCCCTTACCACTGGGCCACCACTGCTCTGTCTTTCGTCCAATAATAATAAAATGAAAATTCAATCATTGGATCTATTGGTCTTTCGTCCTTTTAACTATGCACCATCTTTTAATGTTCCGGATTATTCATATATATCACTTCACCCATTCCATGTTCTTGCACCCACATAACAAGTGAACGTTCCTTTAAATGACCCGTAGGTTAACGTGCATCTATAAACATATTGCAATCTACTAGATGCCCCCCACGTTCTCAAGTGGGTGTAAAACCTCGCACTTTCCGGTGATAACTTCGTCCTTTTCGAGACAGTATCGTTTGACAGTTTGAATAGTTGCCTGTCTCAGTTATTGTCCTTTGATCCGATAATGTCACTGTTATCCAATAGACTTATTCAATGCAATAGAGATTGATATAGAACTGCGGGGTAATTGCGTAGTTCACATACAATTGTAATGTCTTTCATTTTGACAGCAACATTCATTGCGTTATTTAAGTTGTGAAGCAGACGAATTTTTCAAACAAATGAAGTATTAGTATTAGGAATATTCTTCAATATCCTTCAGATTGTGATATAAAGTGTTTTACGCCATTGGGGTACAGTGTTGTTATGGCTAGCGAGTAAGATTATGACAATTAAAAATATTATTGTGGTTACAAAGTAGATAGATACTTGATTGAAATTACCATGAGAGTAAATCTGGATATTCTTGTAAATTGAAGCGTATCAGCAAAAAAGAAATCGTTTTAAAACTTATGGAGAAAAATGGCATTAAAGACTCAAAAGGTGTTAATTCAAAGGTCACCTTGAATCTTGAACTAAACAGCGAAAATGTCCTACGAGCCGTGGCTTTTTGAACTGTATGTCGTTTGGCATTTGAGTCGCCTAGTAAATGCAAGACTTTAATAGCCAACTAAGCAGTTCAACATGACATTTGATGCCGTAAAGAACTCAGGTTTAACGCTGATGGAATTACAGCCATTTTAAGCTAACCCTGCCCTTGGCCCTTTTTCCCATTTTAAAGGTCCATTTCTACGAAGCACTAAAATCAAGAGTGAGGATGATGTAATGATTGTAAGAACATTTTCTTTTGAGGTCAAAACGTTTTACATCGTTAAATGAAATGTTAGTACATACAATGTTCAGGGTTTTTTAAGAATTACGTAAGACGATCTTCTCGTGTTGTTTAATCGTTTTTTTTTCTTAAGTGAAAACTTCTTTAGCAGCGTTGTGCACTTTTTTTGGGATGGGTAAAAAATGTTAAACTCGCGTCAGGCGTCAGGACACGTGACCTGATCGAAAATTCGTAAGACGGAGGAAGAGTGGAATTTGTTGACAGCACACTGTTTTAGTTTTTTGGAATTGTATTAATGGAGCTACAACTTTCGTTCTTGTACTGACAGCAAGCCACATAAATTCCTGTCATTTTCGTTAGATGGCGTTACTTAGTTTTCACTTCCATCGGCAGTCTCCAAAAACTGCCCTGCATGTTTTTTTTTTAAGTCTTCCTTAGAATTTATTCTTGCTCCTGTCAATTAAATCTAAATTTTAGTTCTTCTAAATGGCAATTGGCCATAGCAAAACTTTTGATATGTGTAGAAAATATCCCCACCTTCACGGAAAGCAATATGCATCAACCATACATAAATAGCATATAAAAGAAATTCTGAAAAGCCCCACAAAAAGTGAACAATAATTTTATCGGTGACCTTATTGGTGATGTTCTTCAGAAATATGTGACCAGATGTATGAACATATAAACGAAACAAAAGGAGTATGTAATTATTGTAGCAGGTGGTATTCCGTAGTTTCTGTCTACACCATGGAAAGGAGCCATGAGTTTATGTACATATGTATGTCTTTATAACGGTTGTTTGTGCTCATAAACGTCCACGCATTTCAATTTTAGATGATTTACTAAAGGAATGAGTTACCAATCGTTTCTCTTCATTGGCGTGACGGATCGCGATTTTGCAGTCAAGTGGAAACTAGGGATGCATCCGATACCGATACCGATGCCGATATATCGGCGATACTCGAAGTTTGCCGATGTATCGGCATCGACGATATTTTTATGGCCGATTCGACAATACTTTTGCGATACGATACTTAACGCGCGTGTTGTCTCGTCTATTTCGTTGCAAACGAGGCACAAACTAACTATGCTCGCGAAAACCCCGCGCTTTATTCAGTGTCTTGTTTCGCCCGCCCAATTTGACCTCGCATTCGCTTTATCCCTTAACTACCCCATTTCGCTAGGTTGACTGTTGTCGTGCGTCTAATCGCAACCTGTCTATATTTTATTTAGTTTGTCCTGTTATTCGATCTTTTTATATTAATAATAAAAAAAAGACGTGTGGCACTCGGGGACTGCCCCGGCGAAGCTATTGCATAGCATTTTTTATCAACTTACGCAATTGTAAAATATTAACCCGAATACAAGAAATAGCAATGATGACATTGACAGGAACTGTTATTCACATTTATAGTTTTTAAAACTTGACACAACGTAATGGCCGGGAACATCAAACTAATAAAAAGGTTTTAATTTAACTATTAATAGTCAAGAATCATTCGTTTAAGTAAATTTGAACTTTATTGTCAAACAGTTAAACATAATTTTCAATATATCCCTCGTATCATTCGTCTAAGTAAATTTGAACTTTGTTGTCAAAAAGTTAAACATAATTTTCAATACAACACTCTCGTATCATTCGTTTAAGTAAATTTGTACTTTGTTGTCAAGCAGTTAAACATAATTTTCAATACAACACTCTCGTATCATTCGTTTAAGTAAATTTGAACTTTGTTGTCAAGCAGTTAAACATAATTTTCAATACAAAACACTCTTTTCTTAGGTAGTATTTTCGTTACGAAATTTCTGGATTAGGTCTCCACGCTCAAGGCCCGCGATAGAAGCTATGCAATAGCTTAAAAACCGACTTGTGTTTTATTTATTTTACCTTCATTTTTTAATTCAATAAGCGTATCGGTATCGGTATCGCCGATATTTTTATTAAAAAAACCGTATCGGTATCGTATCGGCAAAAAGGCCTTTTGGCCCTTCTGGTCCTTTACTTCAGTAACATTAAAAGTATCAACGTTTGATATTTATTTTCTAATTGTATTTTGTTTTCATATCTTTTTTTGGTTATTTATGATGGCGGGACGAGCTTGACTCCTACCGAAAGGACTGGCCGATACTAGCAACAGACAGAATTGTGTGGAAGAGGGAGAGGGAGGCCTTTGCCCTGCAGTGGGACAATACAGGCTAATTAATTAATAATATCTATGTTGTTTTGTTGTGAATGCTGTGTATACTTCTAATTGGCATACATGCCAGTACTTTTAATATGTTATTATACTGTTTAAATTTTTTGTATGTACTACTGTTGGATAAATAATAAACGTTGTCTCCAGAAGTTCGAGCATACGTACCTAAGTCAACCTGCCTCATTTCTATCAACAATTCTATTAGTGATTGATGTATCTAATAAGATTCTCGTAACACTGCAAACTTTACCAATGAAAATATAATTATGTGATAAATGGGACGTGGTCTAGTCAATGATTCAATAAATACTAAAGAGCTTTCGAAATAAATCACTCAACAAAAATAAAGATGTGATCAAATACTAAAAAGTTATCCAAAAAGCAATCGCTTTTATGTTTTCAACATTCAAAAGTTTAATTGAAAAAGAAAGTAAACAGAGACCTACTAATGCATTACAAGCTAAAGATCATTGCTAATATGAAAGTTAAATTATTGCATCAAAACAGACATTTTTGTAACATAAAATTTATAGGATCATAAATCTAAAATGCAAATAAATAGTGCATAGAATAGTAGTTTATTAAGACTGTAAAAGCTTTCAGTACGTAAAACTAATGGATTATACTTTGAATGATCTTAAATACCGCTGGACTCGAATTAAAAAGACTATTAGGTAGGTAGCGAACAAGCTAAAATGTGTGTTACATTTGCCTACAATGTTTACTAGCTTTATTTACCCAGCGTGAAAACTAACATGTACCTAAGCTTCAAAATATTCTTCACTTTCGCCTTGTGCTAGCTTGTCTATTATTAGTCTAACGTTATTCACAGAAAGTATTTTTATTATATTTCCTCCTCTATATTCTTTTTTCTGATTTATCCGCTTGACCGTTACAGTGGACATGGTGGGCATAACAATTAAAATTCTATTGTGTCTCGTTAATGACAGCTGAAGGTGACATCTACCAATTTTTCACACAGTTCAGCGTCCTTCTTTTTTGTGGGTGTATTTCCATTACTTTGTATTTTTATCTACTTATTCACCAAACATCATAGGTCAATGGAGTTTTAATCCATCATATTGTATTTTCTTCCTCTTTGAGATTCCTTAGCAAGATTTGCTACTTAAATCGTTACGTATAGAGAACAAAACGTAAAGGACGAGCATGAAGAATCCCAGAACGATGTACGATCAATCGATTTGTTTAAACGATTTATTATATCGACTAATTGTTCGAGTTCGCATCATTAGGCATCGGATATATTTATTGATTTCACGCCACTATTCACGGTCCATTTATAGTAAACCAACCGAGACGAGGTTTAATTACATTTACAGTGTGGATTTTGCCTTAACTTGTTATTTTTCTTTAGTTTGGCATAATCTTTAGTGAAAAAAAGATTGTGAAATAAAGGATACCTATACCTTAATTATAGCAATTATTGCAATTGTTCAACATTAATTTCCCACGGTGAAATGTTTACAGAATTTCTGTAAACTCAAATGAAATATTCGAATTTTCTACTATACATATTCATCATACTATAGAATAGACGATTAATAAGTTTAGCTATGACGTTCATTCAATAAAAATAAATCACAAAAACAACTCATCACAGTCCAACGAATATAATTAATAACTAATTGTATAATTACCTGGTTTAGTGCCACACTTGGCATATGCGATCCGAAATGAGAAGTACGTCTGTCCCGTTGATGGCGGCACGTAGACACATCGCGGGTCACCGTGTTGACCTAAGAACATATTAAATGAATGTCAAAAATGATGTTGTGTGATAAAAAGATGGTTTCAAGAGACTGTATGAAATATTTTTAGAGTTGGAAAACCTTGAAGATGATGATTACCAAGGTATATCTGCAGAAGATAATAGAAACGAGAAAGGGATGTCATACGTTTGTGTTATAGTAAATATTTAATATCTAATAATGCCCCCACATGCAGCTGTCTCAAAGTATTAAGGTTTTACCGAAACTGGAACTGGGAAGGGAAACAATTGTTTTTTTGACATTAATAAGCAAGACCGATAAGATAACAAATGCAGCTGATAATCTTCTTTATTCCAATAACAGTAAAGGTTTAGGTAATCTACCGAAAATTCCACATTAGAAGGGTTCAATAGGAAGTTCCAGTTTCTCCAAAATTTAATTCAATGTGTACTAAAATGAAAAACCTTACGTCTATTTTCACAAACAAATAGAAAGCGAAGTACTGCAATTTAAGGCTCAGTTTATGTTAATTGCTAATAACGTGCTTGCGCACACCTTAGCTACATTAATTGCAATATTGTTAGCAAGATAAACAGTACTAATGGGCTCGAAATAAAGTGCTGCGATACGGTTTATAGTCCATTTACAAGACTAGAATGGACACGCGAACAATCGAATCAAGTATTTAATCGTAGTAGAGGCGAGTGGTAATTCAACTGAATCGATTGATAATGAAACAGAATTGAATAATAGATCAACGTGTAAAACTATCGATAAAGTTTTTGAACAATGATGGAATTATATGACTAAGAATAATGAGATAAATGCAACATTTAAAGATGTTGATAACACTGAAGTTTCATTGCTCCAAAATCAGAAGTACTAAGGAAAGCAAAGTTATAATAAAAGGTGAAAACTTTTCTTTCAATAACTAAAAGTTGTAGATAGCAAACGCCCACGTTTTGACACCATTGCCGAGGAATGCTAATGCTATTGTTGTTAAAATTCGTCATGGAAGTGCGAAACGCAGTCGTTTGTTATAACAGATGGAATGTTTCTTTAGGGTTATAATAATTTAGAACGGTTTATCTACAGGCATCCATGAGATATGAACTGGAACATTTTTAGGGCCAGAGAATAGCTAGAAGGCGATAAAGTTCCGAATGTAGTTATAGTTTCTAAAGAATTCGAACATGCGTCATGCATCGTAAAGAATATGGACAGTGCAATCACAAGAAAAGATGTAAAAACAAATAAATAGACTAAAGCATGTGAGCAGACATCTATGTAGAGATCTAGACATGTTGTCCGTTGTAATTTCACTGTTATTTTTATCGTAGAGTAAGACGAACTTTGCGTAACGGAAGCTTTAGCTGTCTATATCGTGTTTTACAACATTCTTTCTCGTTTCATTCTTGCAATAAAAGAAATTCAGAAGGGACATTTTCTGGTTCAGTTACTCTTACACTGGCTGCTATGTTTACCTTAACATTATCAAAATCATATTCTCGTGTAGTTTATAAATTAGCAGTACTGTCTTCTTTAACCTTCAATTCCAACCAACCAACTTCAACAATTTACTGATTCTCACCATCGCGTAAAACGAACATTAGACTCCCCTGCAAAGATGTTATCAAAAAAACTGCTCGTATCATCACAAATTACTACGTTACAATAAATTGAATTAAACGAAATCCAAGTACAGTATGTAACAGTATAACGTACTAAAAGCTCAGCAACTGGAGCGTGCGTTATTAATAATGCACTAAGTATGTATCCGTCATAATTGTGAGTGAAACCTTAGCAATTACCGCAACAATTAGTGGCGGTCTGAATACACCGGTTTCTAACATTTTCTTCGTGTATGTAGTCTGTGGCTATTTTGTGGTGTTTGATCGTATTGGTGGTTTATAGTGCAGGTATGTCTTCATTATTTTGATAGTCTTTGATGTGATGATACGATATAACAGTTTTGAGGTCCAATAAATTTTGGGTGATTCAGATTTTTGTAACATCTGCATTGTTAGAATTGACTTAGCTTTGGTAAGCTGCTATTGCTACTTCGCTCGATACAATTTTTATTGATTGTTTGTTGTATCTTCTTACAATTTATTTTTCTAAACCGCTGATGCTGCAAAACCTGATTTATCCATTCATCGGTTAAAGTAACTCTTGTTAAATGTTATGACTTATGTTTTATTGGAGAATGTGTACAGATATATATATAAGGAAGAAATGCAGCTTCGTGACCAAAACTGTCAAACAATAACATACCTTTTGAAGAGACAATGCCTTCGAAGGGGTGAGAGAACGTGAGATGGACGTCCATGTGATCCTTCCCGCACATGACCTCTAGTGACTGTATGACTGGCATCCCATCGGGCCGCTCCATCGGCCATAACTCGCCCGCTCGCGCTCGCGTCTGTGGAAGAATGGCATTTTGAGTAAAATGTGGGACGTTTAAACATTACGGAGATGGAACCTTGAAATCATTTGAGAAAAGAGACTTGTTTAACACAAATTTGTCACTCACGATGACTAAGTATCGAAGTTGCTGTTAAATGTTTCATGAAACTTAATTAATTAATGAAGACCCTACTAATATTATAAAATGCGAAAATGTGTTTGGATGTTTGTTACTCAATCACGTGAAAACGGCTGAACGGATTTGGATAAAATTTGACACACAGATAGTTTATAACCTAGATTAACATATAGAATACTTTTTATCCCTGTAGTACGTTCCCATGGGATGATTTCCTACCTCGAAAGCTAGTAAATCATAAAGCAACAAATACATCAATGAGCTTGTTGTGAATGAGTTAAAGTGCAATAAAATTTGTGTTCCGTGTATTTAACAAAACAGTCATTAAAGCTAATAATCGATTGCAAAAACAAGTCACGTAGCAAATTAACTGCACAATTGCACAAGTCATAACTCTATCAATTAAATTCATTCAATATTTCTAATCGTGATAGTATTTCTCAGTAAAGCAACAACAGTAAGACAATCAATGATTATCTCAAAACAAAACAATAACACTGAATTTTCCGTCAACATCAATTAAAAGCTTTATGTAAAAAGAGAATAATTATTCCTTTCATAGATACCAGCTTTCATTAACATCAAACGCCTTCCTCATCCACCTTAAGACGTTGATTCAAGAGTGATTTTTCTTCAACAAATAATTTGGGAGATGTCAATATAACTTTGTATTTCCTGTACAGTTCCCAACGAGCCGCAGACATGTAACGAGAGGTTTCTGCGAAAGAGAGCAGTGTAAACATAATAATAAATGGGCAAAGAATAATTTTAGTACGGTGGGTTTACGCCAAAATTGGATGATTGGCGACTTGGCGCACGATGACGGATGCCAAAGAGTTGGAAGAAGACAGGACATGTGAGAATGAATAAAAGCGATACTTAAAAGAATTCTTGAATAAAATTCAGAAGCAGGTAACCATAACAAAAGAAACGAATACTTAATGTAAATATTTTTTGTTGAACTAAAGAATTTACTTTCATTTATTGCATGTCAAATTCTTCTTTTGCAGTTTTTAATGGTTTTATTTAATTTTAATTTTTCTTCAATACTTATATTATTATTGTGTGTGAAGTCAATACATGGTTTTGCTCGTATTATTTATTCGTTCCGTAATATCATACATCTCAAATAAAATTTATTAATAAATCTCGTCTGTACATACGCTTTTATTAACTAATCTATGTACAAAAACGATTTGATGAATCGCGAGCGCACGTTCCTGGAACGGCGCGGGCGCATTACGTTCCCACGCCAACAAGGAATTGGCGAAACGAGACAGACAAATACAGAAATGCGTAAGAGTGAGAGAGGCAACACCATTTACATTTTGGAGTCCGTTGTAATTTACATTTTTGCGTACTAAAAACTTTTTCAAAGTTCGAACAAGAATATTTTTTATTTGATTTTTGGTGGCGATGGAGATGGTTTTACTTTATTATGCCACATGTGAGAAGGTTTATTAAGTATGTATTTCAATAAATAAATTAGATTATCTTTCTCATGATGTGCCAAGCTAACGTCAAAGCAACAAGAGCATCATTTAAATCAGTCTTTGATTTATATTTCTATGAATTTCTCCAGCAGTAAACGTCAATGATATTATTAATTGAACGCTGTCTCGATGGTTTATAATTTATGCTTTTGCGGATATACGAGTAGGTACTATTTCCATAATAGTGAAAGTCACGATAGATTTCTTAATAAGATTAATTTTAGAATAACTTTTATAATTTTCTATTTTTCTTTGGACGTCAACAAGCCGCATGCCATAGACTAATAGGTAAAGGGTTTTACTTCACAGCCTAGTATAGACAACAATGCGCTTCCGTATCTAATTCTTTGACCTACTGTGGAGCACGAGGGTTCGATTCTCAGGTCGGGAAAAGTGTTATTGGATTTTTCCATCAGGAATTTCTCAGTAGCAGCCGGGAGTCTGGATGGCAATAGGCTCGCCACTTATTTCGTAGAATTTAAACACAACTGGCAAAATGTGCAAGGTATACTACGGGTTCATCTCTGCCTAACCCTTCGACTATTGCAGGCGTGATGTTTTGTTATGTTATAAATATTTTATTATCTGCCATCAGAATCTAATTCATACTCAAAGATAACTTCGGAATTCCAACCATTTCAATTCCTCTCACGTCCGATTTAAAAGAACTACTGCTTCAATCTCAAATCACCAAGAAGGCTTAACACCCCAATAATTACACGCACACTCGATAAACAGCTACCAAAGAGTCAGTAACCAGATAATAATGAAATTACTGGCCAGTCTTTAATTGCGTTAATACGAGCTGCTCGTAAGAAAGTAGAACAACGCGTATCATGGTTCTATGTTAACATCGTAAATATTATCGTGCGGATTTAGTTTTGCTGCATTTATCATAAATGTGTGATCTCACGGTAATAGGGTTTATCTCTCTTATAGCCTATAGTGCAATAAAGAGAAGTCTATTTATCTTTATTTACCGGTCATAAAATAAAGTACATTGTACTTTTTCCTCATCAGCAGCTGAGTAGGGTAGCATGCTCGTAGACTTAGACAAAGCATGCCTCGAGATTGGGCTTAGGATGAACACATCAAATACCAAACTTATGACAAACAGCACCAAAAGAAGACTATTGATGGTGAGGAGATGGCATATGTCCAAGACTATATCTATCTGCGCCAAGTAGTTTCCTTCCAGGCACGACAAGACAAAGAAGTTTCTCGATGCACCGAGAGCGCCTGGAGGAGCTATTGGTCAATCTTCTAAAAGGAGATCCACCAATATGTCTCAAACGGAGAATTATGGACATGTGTATTCTCCCCATTCTCACATATCGTGCTCAAACCAGGTCTTTGACACGTAAACAGAGGTCCAAGCTCGAGGTATGCCAGCGAGCCATGGAGCGCAGTATACTAGGAGTCCGAATTTCGGACCGTATAAGGAACACAACACTGCACGCCAAAACCAAGATCACAGACGTTACCCAGAAAGCCGCTATACTTAAATGGGACTGGGCCGGACACGTCTGCTGCATGTCAGATGACAAATGGGCTAAGAGAACCACCGATTGGGTCCCACTAAACGCACGACGACATTGCGGCAGGCCGAGACGAAGATGGCGGGACGAGCTTGACTCCTACCGAAAGGACTGCCTGATAACAACAACAACGTCAACAGACAGAATTGTGTGGAAGAGGGAGAGGGAGGCCTTTACCCTGCAGTGGGACAATACAAGCTAATTATAAAATAAAGTAACTTGGATACTTTGAGAAGAATGGGCAGCAGACTAAACATTTTCGAGATTTTTAAAATTAACCATTGGTTGATATTATTTTCTCTATTACCTTCCTTACGTTATCGTTTGTCTCGTTCTTACTATTCGAACAATTCTATCACTCTCTTTTTTATTAATGTCATTAAACAACAGCTGTTGCAGCACTCAGCTTGGATTATGTGACTCTTCGTGTCTACCTTCTTCAATTTAGGTTTTCCTTCAATACGTTGCCGCATCTTCTCATTTATCGTGTACACTCTTGTTTTGATCAGCTCCGGTGTCTGTATTAAAGTTAGCCTCACGAAACATTAGGTACTGTGATAACGTACGTAACGGAACGAAAGGTTTTCAAAGAAAGTTTTGACGTCATCCTCTATGTTATGAAACTCAAGTCCAGAATATTTATTTTCCTCTATAAATAGGTAAAATCTGCTAAGCCTTTTCCCAACTATGTTGGGGTCTAGTCTAGTCTAGTCATCTAGTCTGACCGGATGCAGCTGAATACCAGTATTTTACATGGTGCATCTGACCTCCACAACTCAGTAACTGTGTAATACGATACCCCTTGGTAAGACTGGTTGTCAGACTTTCGAGCTTCTGACGATCCGTAACGACTGAACAATATCCATGATTGACAGCCGGGACCGACGGCTTAACGTGCTTTCCGAGGCACGGAGGAGTCTCGTTATATAAAGATGGTCACCCATCAACGGACCCCGTGCGGTTGTTATTACTTAGCCACGAGCTCCTCAGCTTCCTCTGGTAATAAAATGGAGTCAAAACTATTTGCATCGTTATTAGTTATAGTGACGGCACGTGTCTTAATATGCACAAACGCACATGTTCTGGAATATATGAATAACTTTAGGTAGGTACACTAACCTGTTGGATTATTGTATGAAAATGTATTCATAATGTTAGAATTTGGAAAATATCTGATAATAAACAACATAAAAAGCAGCTAATTATGTAACATAAAAAAGCACTTAATTAGAATCAACATTTTGATAGAGCTTTCCCTGATACAGCTAAAAACAAAACCTTATCGAGTATACATTCAAAAATTCAAACTGAAAGCATTTATTTCGATTAAACCATTTACAAGCACTTTTGAATTGTCAAAGAGTCGGTCAATTAGTCGGAAAGTTGAAGTTGCCCATTCCAAAACGTAGATCAAGGCGCAAACATTTATCAAAGATCCTCATTTATAAACTTCAAAACGTTTCAAACGTAACAAGATCTAAATAAGAAGCTCCAATTCATTCTAATAACCAACGCACTCGTTAGTCGAAGTCGTCCATCGTCAGAACACATTAAGCGCGTTAGAGAAAATAATATGATCTCCGTCGATACGCACCGGTAATAATACCTCAGTGTTATAATCGCTGCATCCTTTGAGTGCGTACTAATGCGTGTGTTGTAAAGCTGTGTGTAGACGTGTTTGTGGGTTTCTGGATTAAAATGTGTGGTTGAAATAGGGAGCGAAATGAATAAGGAGTCCCGCTTATTGGACAATCGGCCATAGTTATATGTGCTTTATATGTGCTGCATGGCAATCAGCTGTGGGCCAAAATAACCACTATGTCGAGCCGCGACGCGTTCTAGCTGTCTCAGTGGGCCTACCACCACCTTTAAAGCAGTAGGTATTATTTTAATCTCACTTCAGTGGGGGAAAGAGATGGAGCTATACGTCCTGAAGAGCTTCATCTCTTTCCCACTGTTATGTTATGTTAATACTGCTTTTAGAGGTGGTGGTAGGCCCACTGAGACAGCTAGAACGCGTCGCGGCAGACCCCGTAGAAGATGGCGGGACGAGTTGGACTAAACAAACAACCAGTGGTCTACATTAGCACTGGATCGGAAGCACTGGAAGTCATAGGCAGAACCCTGTGCCCAGCAGTGGGATGATTCAGGCTGTAACAGTAACTTTATATGTATAAGTGCATTACTCAAAATAAACTGTATGACTCCTAATTCGTACAAAAGAAAGTCTTCGCAGTCAGCCCCACTTACATACAACCTTGCTAATAAGCTAATCTGTTCACGAGAAAAACATTTGATTTTCTCATGATATCGGTGTCGGAGCAAGAAGAGTGTATTTTTGATGAAATGATTACTTACATGATCTAATTAGTGGATAGGATAGAGTAGAGCTGGTAAAACCTTATAACGTGCCTATTGCCTCTGGAAGCACACCTGTCTGAACCTAATTGCAAAGTTATTGACTGTATTTTATGTTACCCATCCCATAAAATTGTTGATCAATGTGAATATAAAATAAATTCAATAAGTATCCAATATCATTTTATTGCTATTTCAATTTCATTCTTAATCGAACCGTAACTTGATACGTCATGAACAATATAATAATATTATGTGCACGTAGCTTAAGGATAATGGGATGAGATATCATGGAGGAATCCCTATTGTTTTTTAGAAAGGATACATTATGATTAATCTAAAAAGGTTTTAATGTTGCTCAGATTTATCAAGATTTTTTCAATATCGGAATTTATTTTGTAGATAGATATCGTAATTATAAACTAGTTGCGCCCACGGCACTTTTTTTAAGGTGCGAAACGGAACCCTATTACTAAGCCTCCGCTGTCCGTCTGTCTGTCAGCGGGCTGTATCTCATTAACCGTAATAGGTAGACAGTTGAAATTTTCACAGATTGTGTATTTCTATTGCCGCTATAACAAAAAAAATAAAGAAAAACATTAAAGGGGTCAACGTAACACAAAATTTTTGACTAAAAAAAATACTTCCCGTGATATGTTGGGTGTTATTGTATAAAACTCATCGAGTAGAGTACAAAAATAATTTATATTCTTATTAAAAATAACATAGGTTGCCTTAAAAGTTGTTCGTTTTAGACCATTTTTGTACGAGCTCTATCGCAGCAACTAAACGTTAGGAATCTGAAACTTCTGCATATCATGTACTTACCATAATTATAATTATATTATTAATTCATAGTATCATTACATCTTTACGATTTTTTAAATTTAAGATGAAAAATATTTGTCGTTTAGTATTTTCATTTATTCGAACTAAACAAAATACGATAAATGGTTCTGTCTGAACCCTTCGTGTGCCAGTCCGACACGCACATGGCCGGTTAATTTTTTTATGATCTGTTGTTTTGATTATTATTATTACTCAAATTGCTGACTAGTCGATATACATTTTAGCATGGGCATCGATGAGCTACTGCAACTGTTCTAATATTATATCATCGTGCTGATAATTACGGGAATAGTAGGAATAACCAATCAAACAGCAGCAAAGTGAAACACTCACCGTTTTCAACATCAAACAACGAACACCTTGACGTGACGTATAACATTACCATAATAACAAAGCACGTTGCGGTCGACATAATTTCTATGTGGTACGAGAAAATCTCGTTAATTCAATTTGTTTTTCTATTATTCTCTAATGTTTAGTAGTTGGTAGTTGTTGCACACGCGACGCCGACACGGTGGCACGCACAAATCACTAGTGATGGGCTTGGTGACAATGAGAAAAATATCAACATGTTTTTTTTTCATAACATCGATGTTTTTTGTATAACCCGATTTTTATAACTGTGCGCCTGTAACGTAACGTAACTTAGATCTTAGAAAGGAAATAGTTTTCCCTAGAAAATCTTGCAAGCCATCGATTGCCTTGCCCAGGCCATACAAAATCAAACCTTTATTAAAACAAAATTACATCATTAATCTTACAAGTGAATCTATATCGAAGTCTATTCGTAATTGACAAATTAAATTGTCACTATTAATGTTAAAGCGTGATGAGACGCAACATCGTCGCGTGCAGACCATTACTGTAATGACGTGCTTGTATAGAAGATACCTGTTTGAGTAACCTGATTGTCTCACTCAGTTGCTTGCGGTAGAATATGTAGCAGTGCTTTGTGTGATGTTGTAGATCACTACTACACCACACAAAGCTCTGCTACATATTCTTATTGTCTGTTTATACTCGAGGTTTCTTTTCCGTAACAATTGGGGAAAACACAAAATGTGTTTTTTTTTTCGATTTTACTTATATTCTTTTTTGTTAATTGTCAGAGAAGAACAAAAATTCAAGATTTTACTGACCTGTTATTTTATACGTAAAATATTTTATGTCATCATAAAAATTAAAAGTAGCTTATTAATCAATATTCAAGCTAATTAAACCACATAATCTGCCCGTTGAGTAAATTATATTCGCAATGACCATGTCTAAGCAAAACACAAAACAATCGACTAATTAAATCGTAACAACGCACATCACTAGTACACAAGCGGACGCGTGCACACTATTACAATAATGATGCGTCGTATCGTATAGAAAATATACAGCAATCAGTGCACAGCTGTTGTATCGACTGTCATTATGGCAGAAGAGTAGTATTAGATACGCGTTTCTTTTAGTTTCACTGGCCAGTAGGCGATTTTGTTGTCGGTGAAAAGCTGTCCTTTGTGGTAGTCGATTTTCCGACATAACAATGGTGTTTTCATATTAAAACAAAAGCATGTTTGATAATCGTTTACGACATTTTGATTTGATAACTGAATGGCCACCACATATGCAACAATTCACCGATGCTGGCCAATTCATAATTGAATAGCTTCACTAAAAGACAGATAAATCGATTAAGAGTCGAGAACTTAACAAAAATTTCCTAAAATGAAACAGTCGCAAATATTATTAAATCGCAAAAGAACTGCGTAAAATACGAAAGACGTTTTGATAAAATACGCAAAACATCAAAAAGTATTTCTGAATGTAAACATGATTACGAATATTAATTTCAATGCAATGTATACCCACTCAAAAGTACCGCTAATCAAATCTCTCATCCCTCTAACCATTTCCTGCCTCATCAACAAAGTTATTACAAAAACAATTTTACCGTTTAATTCCCTTTATTTAACTGTAATTCCAACGCAAATTGTAAGTTGGCGAGATAGCAGTTGACAGCTTAGCGATGGTTTACGCAAATGCGGTGTACCTTGCTTGGTTCACTTAATAGTAAGTTCAAAAGGTTATGCCAAGACAAGTATTGATTAGTTGATTTTTTATTTTTATCGTTTTGCATTAGTCAGAATGGCTTGAGGAGTAATATAATCAGCCTATAATGTTCCCACAACTGAGACACAGGCCTCCTCTCTTCAAGAGGGACTGTAATCTACAACGCGGGCAAAGTGCGATTTGCTAGATGTCACATGTCTTCGAATTTTTGGTTCTAGCACATGTCGGATTCCTCCCGATGTGGGGCGCCAGCCGGGTTTCGAAGCCATGACCTACAAATCGTAAGTCGGGGTTTGAGGAGTATTTTAGAATATTGTTTATCAAGACATACAATTAAGGTACTTAACGTGTACTTGAAGGTACGTTTTGAACGATCCTTTTATATACATTAATGGCGCTTTTCGTGACAGGGTATGGCTTAACGGGCATCGTTAACTGGCTACAGAAAGGTCGTGAGTTCAACCTCTCCTGGTGACTATGCTAAGAACTGTATTATGTGATTCTGGTGCTATAGAATAAAATAAAGCCATAATATTACAGAAAAGGCAAAAATTATTGGTAAGAGAGTGGACGTAGATGAAATGTTATTTCAACCTTGAAGAGAATTTTTACAACCATGTTTTTAGATAGATCTAATAAAATCTATAGTAGTCTATACTAATAATTATAGATTCCACTCTCTAGAGCCCTGACCACCAGCAGCTTAGACCCTGTTCCTGATGCCGATGGACTACTATTTTATATTTTTAAATGTTTATGTTTATTATAAAAATATTTTAAAATGTCAACAATATGTATGTAAATGTATTAAAGGAAATAATCCTTACATATTATAAAACAAAGTCGCCCGCCGCGTCTGTCTGTCTGTCTGTCTGAACGCGATAAACTCAAAAACTGCCTAACGGATTTTCAAACGGTTTTCACCATTGGACGGAGTGATTCATGTGGAAGGTTTTAGTGTATAATTCATTAAGGTTTTGTGTAAATTGGCTGAAATATGACGATTATTGTTGAAGATGTCGGAAAAAATCATGCCGACTGGGAGCTTTACTGGCGTGCGCTGCGTAAGTCGTGAGAGATAAATCAAATTTATGTTCTAGAGTATTGTATATCTTAAAAATTGCAACAAAAAAGTCCGCGATGGCATATGTCTATCTTTTAAGGGTGACCCACAATAACCATTTTTATCTTTCAAAATTGTATAAAATTTTCATTGTTATTTCCGAAGCTATTTTGACCGGTATCTTATTAATCCTTATCCAATTAAATAGGTTATTTAAATTGGGCATTCAATTTCGATTAAAATATGCCTGTACATCACATCATTTAAATGAATAGTTTAAGAGATATCACAGTTTCAAAATTACGCGTAACAAAATAATTATGGTTGACCACGCGGGCGCTGTAGTAGCCTACCACTGCGTCCGCTGAAAGTTAGTCAATGATCTTTTCCTTGGCTATTAGGTATGTATTCCTGGTAGAACGTTCCCGTGGGATATTTTGCGACATCCACGCGGGCGAAGCCGCGGGTAAAAGCTAGTTAATTATAAAGAGGTAAAATTTGTTTGTTTGTTTGTATGTGGGCGGTAATCTTCGGAACTACTAATCGGATTTGAAAAACTCTTTTTGGATAGCCCAATTCTTGAGAAAGGTATGATCCTTAGGAACTGAGCAAAATTTATTTAGCGTAGACTAAGAGTAAGACTATTCAAACAATTTTAATAACAAAACGGCTCAACCATACGATACAGGTAACACGTCAAAACTCAATCAACTAACTTTACTAACTCCAAAGGTCCGACACTCTACTCCCAGTTCACACAAGCGATAATTGTCCTCTCTATAAAAACGTTTCTAAAAAAAGTTCCTAATCAACAGAGGGGCCACTTTCACCATCAACATTACTCATGTCTATTAGCATATATGAGAAAGACGTGTCATTCACTTTGACTTGGGTTGGGTTGAATATCCCAAGTATTTGGTCGTTACTACGCATTCTTGGCGGTGTCATTACCGTTTAAGTATTTATGTTAGGTGGTTCAATGAAGAGACAATGGTGCCGATTGTCTTGTACACAGAACTAAACTATCACTAAAATTCCTTATGTTTGGCTATGGGAATCTTAAAGCTATTCTGCAAAAAAAAAATCTCTAAATTAAAAAAAATATTTTGATAAATCTAAAATCGAATCTAAAATTAGCTCTTCCCGTGAATTTTTTTAGAGCCGGCGCGCAGGGGCATCCTCGGCGTGTTTTATATGGAATTTTTCACTTTTTGTATGGAAAATATGAAAAATGATACTACATGTTAAGATATAGGGGTTTATGGATTTTATAAAGGGGGTCGAAATTTTAATTAATTTTGCGATATTTTAAGCAAAATATGCAAATACAGTAGGTACTGTTTTTGCACCTGAAGTCGAAGTGTTGGTGTGATTCATGACAACAAATTTCATTCCACTCCTTTTTAATCGCGTTTCAGATTTTAGTTGGATAATCAAAATTTTAAGGTGAAACACGTCAAATTCAGAATAGCAAAATTGCCATTTTCACTAACCTAATTCCTCAGTGCCATCTTAGTGCTGTCAAACTAAAATATAGTTAAGTTGTGTCACTGTAGTCTATTTTAGAATGGGAAATCGTCGTTTGACAGGAATAAACTAAATTTTGGTGATTTTTAGTCTAGTTTAGAGGCATTTGTGACAAGAGAATCGGCACCATTAGGTAAGTGTGTTATAAATAAAGATGTCGTATTCAGCGTATTCTGTCATGATTCTGTAGCGATTTTTGCTTTAAATTCCAGTTCAATTGACAAAAAAAGTACCGACCAGAAAAAACAAATGAAGACCATTGGAATAACTGTTGTGAATGGGCATTGGTCACTTTGCAAATTAGATATGAATCATGACCAATAGTAGTGCGTAGACTACATAGTAAGAGTCATTTGTTACGCCCACATTTTCAAAGCTTAAAAGGTATGAGTCATTACTGTTATAGTAGTATGTACCTGTCTATGCGGTAGTTAAGAGCCCTATTACATTTCGACTAATTTCGACGGTGATTTTTGCGTTAAATGGGCAACTTTGGCGTTCTTGTTCTGAAAAAGTGAAAGACTTGGACAACTATGACTTATTGAGTTGTGGAGAATAGTTATTAGTATAGTACATAGCGGCCTCGCTTTATCCAATTTTTTCTTAATTGTTTATATAAAGTCAAAATTCCGAAGCAAGTTTTTAAAAAAATGCGCGATGGCACTTTTTTGAGCTCGTGGGTAGAACTATTGTACCTACATAGCAAATGAAATGAAAAATGTAAAATAAGATCTTTTAAAAAGTGTTGTAGTTCATAGCGGCCTCAGAATTTTGAAATATTTATGGGATATCTAAAAAAAATCCAATTCAAAATCATAAAAAACGCTCAGAAATAAATGTAAATTTCTCCGTTTACATTCATATTTTTACGTAAAATTTATACCAGAATAAACGTTGGTTCATAGGAAATTAAAATTGCATACTTAAAAAACAAAAACTTTATTATATAACTCATAATAAGCATAATTACAACTGCCAAATTGCTACTTATGCGATGCATCGGGCGCTCAAACTGTCAAAACGCAATTTTGTGATAGCCCTCTTAATCAACTAAGCAATAAATAAACATTTTTTTTTCCAAAATTATATATACATACATATGGCGGCATCTACAACGAAACAACCTGACGTCACACAAATCCTGCATCGCGTAAGCAGGGTTTACGGCGCGATCAGCATATAAATAACTTTCTGACATCAATCGTCGGGCAGTTGCCCACCAGACAACAACAGCCGTCTCGTCGGATGATGCTCCCTTTTCTATAGAGAATGAGTGAAGTTTACACCCTGTTCCTCATAGCTCTATACATACATAAACTCACGCCTTCGTCCTATGGGGGTATGCAGAAACTACAGAACGCCACCTGAGGCAGGTAGATAGTCGAAAAAAGCAGAATTCCTTATGTCTCGTTTACGTCATCCATCTGGTCATACGCCGCCGGTTGCGGTTTCCAAAATTATATCACAAGACATTTAAGCATGAATATCAACATTGTCAACGATAATTAAAAATAAACAATCAAAATACTCACTAAAACAACATGAAGTTGTGAAAAACACGTTATGAAGCCGGAGATGCGAAAAGAAAGCGATTTATGCACATGAGTCACTATTAAATAAGGTTTTAAATACGACCTGCCTACTGACTGGCCCTCGGAATGCGAGGCTTGCGAATTTCTTCCGGATCAAGAGATTGTTAAGAGAACATCATATCATAATAGCATATAAGCCTTTTTTTCTTGGGTGAGAAATCTTCAAATGACTTCTTCCGCTCTGGGCGGAGCGCAAGGGCGTGTCAGACTCTTACTGACTTAAACGCACCCGTGTTCCTTCCTTTGTCTTGCCCACAACCCCGGCAGGCATCGGCCCTAGCGGACCCCGTCAATTCTGCTGACATCTCTTTGAGGCGCGCGTGGAACACGACGCGCCGTCGACCCGGGCATCGGACGGCGAGCTACCCAGCGGCGGCTAGGGGTGTAAGGGCTCAACATTTGTCACTACCTCACGCGCTCCATATATCATTGCCCTACGAGTCCAACGCATATAGGCGCTGTTGGGGTTGCCACACTTTAGCGCATCAGGGATACTTGGTCACTGTGGTCGATAGGCCGAAGCTTTAATACTCAGGCACTGGACCAGGACACAAGTTTTGTTGTGGTTTTAATATTATTGTTAATGATTTTGTACACGGTGGACCAAAAATACACGTCATAAAAAAAATATAGATTCCTCATGTCCAGGGGTATTCGAAAATACCATATGTATGTTCCGCGAATTTTAGTAGTTTTCGAGTAATTTTTTTTTTGTAATTTTTTTCTAGTTTTCTTGCCGGTGGAGCCTCAAAAATTCATATCTATTTTTTTGTGAGTATTTTCCATTTTTTTTTATGGCGTCGCTATTTGGACCACCTATTTTAAAGCTTTACTGAAGTTTACTGAAAGTTAAAGCTATTACGAGGTAGACTATAGATAACATAACAATGAGGAGCTCGTGGCCAAGTATTATCAAGCCGCACGGGTCGATCCATCAGGTTAAGCTACGATTGCCGGGGTTGGTCAGTGGATGGGTGACCATCTTTACATACCGAGACTCCTCCGTGCCTCGGAAAGCACGTTAAGCCGTTGTTCCCGGGTGTCATTTGTGGATCTTTGACAGTCGTTACGAGTCGTCAGAAGCCCGAAAGTCTGACACCAGTCTTAACAAGGGGTATCGTATTACCAGTTACTGGGTTGTGGAGGTCAGATAGGCAGTTGGGAAAAAGGCTAGGAAGATTGATGTAGAACTTTTATATCCATAGTTAATTATTTCATTTATCAAGAAATGAAAGGACATTGTCTAGACTTGGCCATTTTTAAACACGATGCTATACAAAAAAATAATTAACCAATATTTTAAATTCTATTTTAGTAAATATCTGATGCAATAACTTTGTGTCAATTGGCACTGTAAAAAAACATTTTTTTTTAGTATCTGATTTGATGCTTCACATGAACCGGCTTTGGATTTGGTTTCAGTGTTGCCAAACCAAAACTCCACAAAGCAACCAATTCAAATCGATTTAAAGTACAGTGCAATCTCTCCACTGTATTTAACGCAGTTATCGCTGAATCACATAATTAAAAATGTTAGTAAAATACATAAATGATTTAGGACATAAAAAAATGATAAACTGATGTTTTATACATTATTTCTGGAGAAAAGAGAAGAAGAGATCGATATACAATTGTTATTTTTACATGGCAACACGATGCTTAAAATGTAATGTCAATTTGTCAAAATGACGGTTATCATTCGCTTTGTTTCTTTGCATCGTGAGTATTCGTGTGTTGTTTTTGTGAGAATTTATAGCGACTACTTTGGTTTTTTTAAATGGATTGCGATTCTTCCCTTCTTGACGACCCCGGCACTTCTATGGACCCCGAACCTTGTATTTACGTTGAACCTGGCACACCTGCGGACACCGAACCTCGCCCTAACGATAACCCCGGCTTGAATGTGGACATGGATCCCGTGTTACCTCACGGTGATCTGATGGCGAATGAAGTGAGAACGCTGCGATGTGTGAATTGTGGAAGCGATTTATTTCAAAGCAGGAGACATAGTCTCATTCTAATGGATGTGCGGTTAATTGTACAACAATGGATTGCTCCTCGTTTGGTAAGTTTTATTACAGTTAAACCTTATAATGATTTTGAATAGAAATCAAACGCTTAGAACACTAACAATATTATTTTTTTGGTTTGTTTAGATTGAAGATGATAGTTTAGTTTGTCATCCTTGCTGGACTATGGCTCTTCATCATTCGAGGACGCAAATAATAAATGAACCAACAACTAGCAGTGGTCATCGTCGAAGTATCTGTGTCTACTGTGGATGCTCTTTGTTACGGACAAGATCTCATAGGCTGCATACTGAGACGGAAAGAGAATCTCGTATTAGGAATATGGTGATGGAACAGATTGCTCCTCGTCAAGTAAGCAGCATTTGAATATAGTTTGGCATAATATGTGTTTGCGTGCCTAGGTTTTGTGTATAAATATGAAAACTAGGCACATCCTTTTAATTAGTTTTTTTATTACTTCTAATATTCATTTATTTTGTTATAGTTACATAGTTCCGATCAAATCTGTCATACCTGCTGGCAACGAGTAGATCGAGCTGTTGTCCGTTCCACTGAGGCTGAAAGACATTCAGATGAAACAACCATCAACTTGCCTTTGTATACCAGAGCATCAAGCACTCAACGGTACTGTTTTTATCCAGATTGTCATTCGACCCAAAGGCTATCTGTCCCTAAATGGCTAAGGGTGATGTTATTTGTTGATTATAAATTCTATGTGCCACAGAATTCTAGGATTTGCTCATTACACTTATATAATAATAATTGGGAAGTTCTAGCTGATATCCAGTCATAGTTTTAATGCAGAACACATCCAAGATTTTGCAACATTTGTAAATGAGCGACAGTTAATCCTGGATTTTTCTAACACAGAAACAATGTCGGATGAACTTTTGCATTATTGGGTTGGGTTGAGCAAAGAGCAATTTGGAGAACTCTATTTAGAATTGCCAGGAATACAAAACATTCGCCAAAATAAATTAGCTCTTGCTGCCTATCTAATTAAATTAGGAACGGGTGATAGTGATCAAAGGATCTCAACACTTTTAAATATTCCTCGCACTATACTAATGAGGTTAATGGGTCAAGCACGAGATTTATTAGAGCAAGTATTTGTCCCAAATAACTTAGGGATCAATAATATAAGTAGAACACAAATCTCTGAAAGGAATTTATTAATACCTAATGGTTTATTTGGAGGTGAAAATAGGCAACCAATTATTATAAGTGATGGAACATATTTATATATACAAAAATCATCTAATTATATGTACCAAAAAGATACATATTCTTTGCACAAGTATAGGAACTTGATGAAGCCTTTACTTATGGTTTGTTGTGATGGATACATTATAGATGTATTGGGCCCCTATCCAGCTACAACATCAGATGCGAATATAATAATCAATGAATTTAATGAAGAAACAAAACCACTAAGGAGATATTTCCAAGCAGGCGATGTATTTATTCTGGATAGAGGCTTTAGAGATTCTGTGCCATTGCTGAGAGAATGTGGTTATTCAATTCATACGCCTGCATCTTTACAACAAGGTGAAACTCAATTGTCAACCCTTGCTGCTAATAAGTCGAGAGCTGTCACGGTTTGTAGGTGGGTGGTTGAAGCCACAAATGGAATATTTAAACAATCGTTTAAATTGCTTAGGCACGAGTTTTTTAATCGTGCATCAAGACATGCAATGACAGACTTTCGCATAGCAGCAGCTCTGATAAATAGGTTTCACCAAAGAATCAGAGACAGAGAGGATGCAGAGCAAATACTAGAAATAATAAATCAAAACATGAACATAAATAATTCTCTTGCTGATTTTGTCAATCAAAATAATTTAAATAGACGGCGAACAGATTTCCTCTCAATAAATGTAAACATAGATAATGTATCCTTTCCGAGGCTGGAATATAGTGATTTAATTCTAATTGCATGTGGAACGTATCAATTGAAACAAGCACGTTCTTACTATGGCGAACACATAAGAGGCGATGGTTCCTACACTATTGAGCTTTGCAGAAATACTGCCAACAACCTACTGGATGGTTTCCCGCTCCCTTCGGTGAACTGCAGTTTATTGCGTGGGAAAATACAGAGCAGGCACATCAGTCGAAAAACATATTTCGTTTATATATTATATGAAAATAACACTGAAAGGAGGGCAGCAATAAAACAATATTGCTGCAACTGTATGGTGGGCCGTAGAACAGTAGGTTGCTGTGCACATATTATGACCATTATTTGGTTTTTTAGTTGGGCAAGGTATCAGGAACATATTAATCCACCTGCCCAGTTCTTAGACCATGTTCTTATAACTTATGAATCTGAGTAATAAATATAATTTTATAAAAAAAAAACAAGTTTTATTTCATACATAACCTGTTTCAATTAAATGTTAAAAAATATCGAAATATATATCTTGATACAAAACTAGGTTTATATCCTCATTCCTATTGATATGAGCTATTAAATCAATCACATATTATTAGCTGAACTGTTTGTTTATGAGTGGCCAAAGTCCTATGCAAATTGGACAATCCCCTTTAAATAAACGTCGTTTTATGCTTTCATATGCGGTTTACTGTTGGGATAGTATAAAAGACAAACTCAGTTCATACAATTCGGATCGTAGTAAAAAAAAAAAAAAAGACGTGTGGCACTCGGGGACTGCCCCGGCGAAGATATTGCATAGCATTTTTTATCAACTTACGCAATTGTAAAATATTAACCCGAATACAAGAAATAGTAATGATGACATTGACAGGAACTGTTATTCACATTTATAGTTTTTAAAACTTGGCACAACGTAATGGCCGGGAACATCAAACTAATAAAAAGGTTTTAATTTAACTATTAATAGTCAAGGATCATTCGTCTAAGTAAATTTGAACTTTATTGTCAAACAGTTAAACATAATTTTCAATACAACACTCTCGTATCATTCGTCCAAGTAAATTTGAACTTTGTTGTCAAACAGTTAAACATAATTTTCAATACAACACTCTCGTATCATTCGTTTAAGTAAATTTGTAAGTAAATTTGAACTTTGTTGTCAAGCAGTTAAACATAATTTTCAATACAAAACACTCTTTTCTTAGGTAGTATTTTCGTTACGAAATTTCTGGATTAGGTCTCCACGCTCAAGGCCCGCGATAGAATAGCTTAAATACACTTAACTTCAACATTTTTCAGACAGCTAAGTTACAGTAGTAGGATTATAGCCAGCTTAGCTGGACGCTGCAACAATTGCATAAACATAATGAGCCTATAATGTTCCGACTGCTGGGACACAAGCCTCCTCTCTGTGAGAGGGGGTGGGCAATAATCTTATACGCGGGCCCAGTGTGGGTTGGTAGACAAATGTCTTCTAGGACATTCCGGTTTCCTCACGAGGTTTTCCTTCACCGTTTTAAGAGCAGTGGTGATGAAATAATATACACAAAATAAACGCCGTCAGGGTTTGAACCTATAACTCGTAAGTCACCGCCATTACCACTGGACCTCCACTGCAACAATTGAATAAGCTCGAAACAACTTCAGTTCAATCTCTCAACCAAACAAAATGACCACACCTGCTATCAGACCAGTCTAGATTCTGTCGCATCATTCGATCCTACAATTTCATCAAAACTCAACGGGTCATAGTGCTTACCTACTTTTTATGGTAATATTATAAATTAAAACCAGTTTTGTGAAGCTGAGCCTCTAATGCGGCACATCTAACATCTAATGATTTATAATAAACGGAAATAAACGCCCATTCGGCATAGCAACAACGGAGAGAAGCCTGGGAGTGGAGTGGACAGAAGTTCAATTATTTTGCGACAGCTAGACAAGATAAAGTTATAGTCGATCTCGTTATTGCTTAACTGTCCTTAGGTTTAATGTAACATGCACGTCGTAAAACTTCTAGTTCATTTGGTTTTAAGACCAATGTGGCCAGTTAAATTCCTAGAAGGACAGTGGCCGCCACATACATAATCAGCCTATTAATGTTTCCACTGTAGGGACACACATCTTCTCTCTGTGAGAGCGAGTGAACTGTAATCCACCACGCGGGCCCAGTGCGGGTTGGTAGATGTCACATGTTTTCGAATTTTTGGTTCTAAGACATGCCGGTTTCCTCACGATGTTTTCCTTCACCGTTTTGAGAGCAGTGGTGATGAAATTATTTAGGCAAAGTAAAGCGCCTGCTTGGGTTCGACCTATATAGCTCGTAAGTCGGGGCTGTTACCACTGGGCCACCACTGCTCCGCCACATACCCTCTGCAATTTTCTGGCGAATAACGTCATTGAGCGTTATTTATGAAAGTATCTTTTTTCCCGCTGCCATCATTTTCATGACAGTCGTCACCGCTCTTTTTGGTAACCGTAGCTTTACCGAAGTTTACCGGGATTTACCAAAAGTGGTAAAGCTATTACGAGGTAGACTACAGATAACATTGAAAAAGAAAACCAATGAATGAATTCAAGGCCCGTTCACATGTACCACAAACACACCAAATGGCAGCCACACCAAAATATGGGCATGCAATGGTCACGTGTGAATACTGTTGCTGCAATTTCTTGCAGTTGCGTTGTAGTAAGTTCAAAGTTTCGTTGTGGTTGCGTTGTCGCTATGTGGTTACGTTGTGACTAGTATTTGCAGACAGACAGATCATTGCGTTTGCGATGTTGCCAGCCGCTAGTGCGCGGTCTCGCTGGTGGTTGCGTTGTGGCTCCAACGTGGCCTTGATATGGTCGGTAACGGTTGATTTTGATTTTTCATTTTCATATAAATTAGCGGCCGTCCCGCGTCCACATTTTGTGGTTGTGGTGTGGTTGTGGTGTGGTTGTGGTGTGGTTGTGTTGTGGTTGTGGTGTGGTTGTGGTGTGGTTGTGGTGTGGTTGTGGTGTGGTTGTGGTGTGGTTGTGGTGTGGTTGTGGTGTGGTTATGATGTGGTTGTGGTGTGGTTGTGGTGTGGTGTGGTTGTGGTGTGGTTGTGGCGTGGTTGTAGTGTGGTTGTGGTGTGGTTGTGGTGTGGTTGTGATGTGGTTGTGGTGTGGTTGTGGTGAGGTATGGTTGTGGTGTGGTTGTGGTGTGGTGTGTTCGTGGTTTGGTTGTGGTGCGGTTGTGATGTGGTTATGGTACGTGTGATCACGCCCTAAGTCGTCAAGAATCAAAAGAGACAAAACTGTCAAATGTTGACATTCGCCAACTGCGGTTTTCACTTAAGGACATACCCTCTTTAAGTGGAAATTGCAGTTGGCAAACGTATCGTACAATGACGGTTAACTGAATGTAACGACAAACAGAGAAAACTACTTAAACAGCTGAGGAAAATTGATGCGGAAGGTGTAAATGCTTGCTTAACTTGGGGAGACCTAGCTAACAACGGTGGACGACAAGCCTTGTCGATTGATTTGTTGCAGTGCAGGTACGTAATCAAGGTTCCCGATTTACGCATGAATGGACACGGCTCATAGTAAAGTTATTTCATTCAAGTCTCAAACTTCAATTACAATCGTTTCGACTTTTGTTTTCTTATAAGTACGAATTTCACCACACATCTAAACGCGTTCAAGAGCTGTCAGTGTACAATATTCCATAACAATTTTGACACTGACAGCTCTTGAACGCGTTTTAGAAAGGCTGATGGCGTTCAGTTTCATTGGTGAAATCAGCCCTAAAAGTCTCATTTCCTACAAAATGTATGGGATTTTTTTTTGCTTTTACCGTCATTTCTATTACTCAAACCACGGTTGGTCAAAAAAAAGTTATTGTGGAAATTGCCCATTTACTTGCAGACTGTGAATTTTTTCAAAATCTGTGATAGCTGATCGAAATGTCTCAAAAAGTTAAGGACAGTCTTTTAAGACTATTTTCCTGTAGCTACAATGATTATAGGTACTGCCCGATCCGATCTCAAACATCGCCAAAAGACCCGAAAGCTTACTTGATCGCACATAGCGTAGTGGTACTTCTGTTCTATGTCCTATAGGTTTAAGTTACGTTGTATATGCGCAAGTCGCGCAAAATCAAGTTATCACCTCGGCCACCTGCGAGCAGCTGTTAATTCTAGGTGTAGGATGACGTCATCGAATTCTATACATATTGACACACCTAAAATTATCTTGTAGAAGGATGAATGAAGTATTGTAATCTGCCTCATTGCGTCTTGTGGGATGTTAATTGGGTATCCATTGTGCTATGAGTTATTAGCTAACTATATAAAGGAGCTATACAAATAACAGTTAGCAAAAACGGTCTGCAAATTATTTTAGCTTTGTCAAATTACAAACTTAAAAGTAAAATATACTAAAGGACTTGTAATTTCTGATTTTATTCCAGACTAAAACAAAGACCGTTGCCTCTGTAGTCTAGTGGTTAGACCACCTGTCTCAGACCCAGAGGTCCCGGGTTCGATTCCCTGTGGGGACAAGATTTTCTGCTCGATTTTGTTGGTTTAGGGCTTTTTCTAAGTCCGCCTGGCTAGCTACCACCATCTTATCTAACTCTGTCGCTATAACAACAATGTTAACAGCATTGTCGTGTTTCGGCAGCTGGAGGTAAGATAGCCAGTTCCTCTGTGGTTGAGGATTCCGGGTGAAGTTCGTTTTCACCTTCGGCTGATTATCACTTACCATCAAGTGAGATGCAGGCCAAGAGCTTGCCCGTTGCGGATAAAAAAAATAAGGCAAAATAGGTTTTAACTATTCAAAGAGTACCTACACTCCATTTGAATAAGTTGAGACATTCAAACAAACCTTTTTTATAGTCCGTTCAACCGATTTTGACTTCTATACCGTAGGTATAAGGATGGCATTAAAAGCAAAAAGTTGTAACGATATCAACTGTTTAGGTTTACTGCAGCGGCCTTTTGTCATGATGCCACCAACGCAATAGAAGTCAAAATCGTTGGACGGACTAGGACTGTAAAAAAATGGAGTATAGTTAAGCTTTTCCCATAATGTTATATACTGATAGTGCTTCAAACTGTACTCAAATTCCACCACAGTCCACCACAGTCCACAAACCTCACACAACTCCACTACGCATAATACTCTAAATGAAGAATGTTGGCACAATTAATACCGGGTCGTACGTACGTACTCGCACGTATATCAAGTTTTTTGGCACGGGTGTAGTCGGTACTACGGCCACCGGCAGGTTCAATGGCATCGCACCAGGTGGGTAGTCATGAGGAACTAAAGTTGTGGAAGGTGCAGAGAGACCTTCTCTCTGGGCAATTGAACATTGATTTTGATTTTTATCTCCTCAAAAGGCTGATAACTACGAATAATAAAAGTCTAATAGAAATAATAAAAGTCCCTACGAATAATAATAAAAGTTTTTTAATATTCGTAGGCTGATAATAACTGGCCTGGTTTCAAATACTTCCACTGAATTTTGAGAGAACTGACCGAAATAAACTTCAGAAAGTTTAGGTCTAACATGCTTATGGGGGCTTACTTTAGGAACTTTTATTCAGTATGCAGTTTCAAATATATACCGAAAATAAATCAATACCGTATGTATGATTAGGATTCTAGAACCGTAGTTAATACCAAGGAGATGACGCCTTTGGCATACAATCAATTTGAAGCACCGTGAAATACCGTTTGACAACCAGACAACGCCTGTTAAATTGGCTAATAAGCCTGTCTATATGCCTAAAGCACTATTGACACGAGTAGGTCACAAGCAATGGGTGAAGCTATGTCTAGAATTAAAGTAACCGATAGAAAGAGCATAGTCACCATTTGTTAGAGAAAAAGAATACATATAAGCTCGATGTATGCGTCTATGAATACTGGCACCAACATCCCAAGAAATGTTCACTCTTTGCCACAAAATAATTATTTAATCTTTTACTAAAATATTAATAATATTAAAATATTGTTCATTCATTATTTCATTCAACAAACAAGCACCTATAAAACCAATTACAATAAAGCCCACAATTTCTTCATTCTTGAACATTCACTCGCTTGATCTTCATGCCACATCTAGTCACACTCTATATCCGTCGCCGTATCATAATGATAATGATAGGTTAGTCCATCTACCGATAGACATGTCATTTTCTCACCGCACTAATTGAATACAAGAGATAATTATTTTACTGTTAAACGACAAAAAATCGCGTGTCCGAACTGTTTTGATGCCGTGTGTGAATGGAACCGCTTATTGTTTGACTGACTAATTGATGGGAGTAATGAATCGCAGTGTAGATGTGCAAATACGGAATTTCGCAGGCGGAATTCCGGACGGGAATTCCGTATCTGATTATCAATAGAATGTAGCTCATTGAAGGAGAAAGACACTCTCGAAGTCCGGATCGATACCAATCATGTGTTCCCAACGGAATTCTGATAAAATTCCTGATCAGAAACTTCCGGAGCAAGCTTGTACATAAAGTGGTATTTATTAGCATTGATGAGTCAATAATGATAATAGTTATTTAAAAGAAAACATTTTCAAGACCATTTAAAGAGAACGTTTTCTGTTATTTTGTAGGAAAATTGGATGTTTATGTTAATTTTGATAATATTATGGATATAATGTGTATAGATAAGATTCGACGTTTATGATAACGAAAAATGAAAGTTGGTTAGTACTTTACATTTTTCTATTTGCATTTGTCTATGTATTTAATTTTAGAGAAAAAAATAAAAAGGAAAGAAAAGACAAATCAGGTCATCTCCGTTACATGGATAATGATGAAATCTAAGTAGGTATGTCAATAGTATTTGTCGCGTCTTTGAATCTACTGGTATCTTAGTATTGTTTTAATTAAACACAATCATAATTTTAGCCAATGCTTTCCTCAAAGCTACCACTTAGCCCAAATGCAGCAATGAAACAGCATTTATTGAGAATGCTTGAGCCAGTGAAAGTATTTCAAAGAAGTAAACAATATTGATTTATATTGCATCACCAGCTTCCGCCAGCGGCTTCACCCGCGTCATCCTAACTAATATTATAAATGCGAAAGTGAGATTGTTTGTTTGTTACCCTTTCTTGCTATGAGTTAGGACAGAATACTTTTTATCCCGATATTTTCACGGTATCGAGATTTATGCAGGTGAAACCGCGGGGCACAGTTAGTATATCTTTATAAATCAGCCTATGTTGCTCAGTGAATTATCGCTGAGCAACATAGGCTGTAGCTATATTAATAGCTACTGATAAAAGAATTCTTAGAATTGATCCAGTATTTTTTGAGTTTATTCATTATAAACAAAAAAACAAAAACAACGGGTTGCACTCCGGGAGTGCCGGCAGAAGTGAAAACTTGAACATTAACGTTGTGCATTTTTGAATAAACACTTTTCATGAAGTATGTTTTGACTGCTTTTTTTTACCCATCAATATGGGTAAAATTTCTTACCTCGCAATCTTTACGTAATGCCAAAGACTATTTATTTTGATATTTACCTTCTCGGTTGCAAGGCAACGGATCTTACAGTCACGTCCTGACGCGAGTTTAATATTTTTTACCCATCCCAAAAAAAGTGCACAACGCCGCTAAAGAAGTTTTCACTTCAAAAATAGAAACAAAAATAAACCAATGAAATACAAAAATACAAATCTTTTCTCTTTATAATATAAAGTGTAGAAAAGACCTTTACTCTTCAACTATTGACCTCATTGGAGACAATTGGTAAAGACCATAATTATGTGGTTCGTGGGCAACATGGAATATTCTGTCTATTTTCACTCTTTCTGTTTTCTAAGGGATAGTATAATAACAATAGACCGGAAAGCTACAAAACTTGGATACTCTGGATTGATTCAAAACAGGGTTTGAGTTATAGACTTAAGTAGCTCGCTCTATGACGAGAAAATAGCTACGAGTCGACAATAAGTGTTTTAATCTGTTAACCATAGAATACCTTCATTAATCCAGTTCAAGTTACCAGGACAGCAAAAGATAAAGAACATAACATTCATCAGAAAGAATCACAATCAATTAAGTGCGCTAACGACGTAAAAATATTCCAAGATGGTCCGGAATTCGACAAGAATGCTGTTTGTATAAAATATTTGGAAAGCTGAATCTAGGGACCATTACATTTTAACATCCAGTTTGAGATACCAGGAGAGCATAAAGATAAAGTGCTTTGCATTCATCAGAAAGAGACACAATCAATTAAATGCCTTAACGACGTGAAAATATTTCAAGATTGTCTGGAATTCACCGAATATATTGTTTGTTTAAAATATTTGGATGGTCTTAAGAGCCTGATTTGTTTAAAGTGAATTCTGTATTTATACTAGGTACTTTAAATAAGTACTAAAGTTGCATACACGCGCTAAAAGTTGTGTTAACACTCTTTTTATGGTTTGAAGTGGATTTTAACTGCTTACATGCAGCTCTAGGTATAAGTATTTTTATGTTCAATTATTTAATTATGTAGGTACTTATAATCACTTAGAAGAGAAGAACAATTTCAATCACTTTTCAATAACTTAAATCACTTTTTACTCCACGTAACGAGTAATTTTTGTAGAGTTTACAGTATACTAGATATTTTTGTTGTTTTTGTTAAGTTTCTTTCTTTTTAGAAAAATATTTTATTTAGGATTTTATATCTTAACACAATTTATGCCAAAATGTAAAATTACCTGAGATTCGAAGATGATAATAGAAACTATTAATAAAACCAATACGTTAGGTTCCTTAAAAAAAAAACAGGCAAAGAAAAGCTACCAAACATTTTCAACACCAGCATGCGCTTGACCAATTTCATCCAATATCACAAGCTAAACGCACGTTTCAAACGTATAATTTGATGATTACCATTCTATTTCTTCTATTTATACCTCGCCGCAGTCGCCGCCATACTTTAGCCTATGTTATGAGTTATAAATTACACGTTCGTGTCCGAACATCTGTCTTATGCTCTTATCTATGTATTGGCTCGTAATGACGTACTAATTGTGGTCTAAAGAATGTCTCTTCATTCGAATTTTCTGAGCGATGGTTTTTATTACGGGTTTTATCGGCCCATTGATGGTTACTTCGGTTGAGATTTGCCGCTAACTACGTGATCTTGAGAGAATAAGTTGTTATTGTCTTCGTTGTATTATAAGCGGTGTTGGGTGAACTTGCTTTGTTCTCTTTGACCTAAATTGTGTCTTCAACAGTTGATGTGGTAAATTGCAGGGAAGAAATGGTTGTTGCAGTAAAATCATTTTAAAGAAATTTTCGAATGGTAACCTACTACGTATATTATCCGTAAGAAAATGATTTTGATTTCTCTTTTTGAAATTAAGTTTAGAGGCATGAGGAACAGGGTGTAAAGTTCACTCATGCTCTATAGAAAAGGGAAGATCCTCCGACCAGACAGGTGTCGTGTCTGGCGGGCAACTGCCCAACAATTGATGTCGGGGAAGTGCTGTTCGCGCGGTAAACTCTAATTGCGATGCAACATTTGAGTGACGTCAGGATTTTGATGCGTAGTTCGCATGTAGCGATGAAGAAGCCGCCATAAAGTTTTTATGAATATGAAAAATACATAAAAAATTGTGATTTTCGCTTTTTTTTAGCCAGGAAAGTTTACTTACTGATGTAATGCTTAAAATTAACCGAGGACGTAGACAAAGTGACATTCTATTGGGGATAACTATGATGGAAAAGTCATAAATGAATTGGATGACCTCTGTTTTTTTCAATAGTTAATAATTACCCTGGGCCGACGTTTAGCGGGTGTCTACAAGTCATAACTTATGACCCCTGTTGAAAATATGCAAATTTTTTATGGATTTAGGATAATTTTGGTACTAAAAATATGAATTTTAAATAGCAATTACTTTGTTATGTTCTATAATAATAAGATTTTTTACATAACATACATAGCATCATCAGCCTATTAATGTTCCCACTGCTGGGACACAGGCCTCCTCTTTGTGAGAGGGAGTGGGCCGTAATCCACCAGGCGGGCCCAGTACGGGTTGGTAGATGTCACATGTCTTCGAATGTTTGGTTCTAAGACATGCCGGTTTCCTCACGATGTTTTCCTTCACCGTTTTGAGAGCAGTGGTGATGAAATTATTTACACAAAGTAAAGCGCCTGCTTGGGTTCGAACCCACGACCGTAGTATACTCGCACTGCTCTTCAAAGATAAGATTTTTTATTCGTTTCAATTAATATTTTATTGAAGTACCTATGTGGCTCTTTCGGATCGGACAGGGTTTTTTATACATATTGTGTAGGACGCGAAGAAAGTATCTTTGAGAAAACCTAAATAAAACTTGATCATTAATTTGTCATCATGCTACCATAACTTACACCTACAACCCAAGCCTACTCTAATAAAATTAGAACAAATTACCAGAGAGCTACTTTTGATTGCTTTGCAAACAAAGTTTATCGTAGTTTCAAATGTAGGTGCGAGTGAGAACGTGGGAGGTATCTACTCGGTCAAGTGCCTTTAAGTGTTTTAAGAACAGAAGTTGGTACTTCATTTAAAAGAAAAACAGATCTTATAAAGGAGATGCTTACAGAAGATAAATTAAAATTTACTTTGAGTGTGAAATGGCCTTATAGGATTTAGACCTAAGTGGTGTAGCGGTTACACCGCCACATCCGAACTACGCATCAAAGACATGACGTCACACAAATCCTGTATCGCGCAGTTAGAGTTTACCGCGCGAACGACATATATAAGACTATCCGAAATCAATTTACGGGCAGTTGCCCGCCAGACATAACACCCGTCTGGTCGGAGGATCCTCCCTTTTCTTTGGTGGATGAGTGAACTGTACACCCTGTTCCTCATACCTCTAAAGTGGAATACGGCAATTAACAGACTCCAAAGAACTCAAACATCTTGAGACCAAATCCGGTGAGATTTATCCATCTTGGTCCTTTCGATCATGTTATCTTGTATAACGGCTATTAAGTTTGTAGATGATAAAGCGTAGAGTCAGCTTGTTAAGACCGCAAGCAAGTCATTGAGTTGCGGTGACATACCGTAAGTATCCTGTATCAACTGACATGGTTTGCGTCCGTCAGATTGGCTAACATGCCTGGCTACACAACCGATAAACAAGGAAGGATAGTAAAAGCATATACACACCCTGTATAACCATCGTCCTGCTTCATTGGATCGACGATTTTGTATATGTGGTGGACCAGATTTGAGGTACTGCAGTACCTCAAATCTGGTCTTTCAATCTATTCAATTTACGTGATGTGATGTATTCAGATAACAAAAGAACATAGACTAATTACACAATACACGATCAATCAGAATTTGAATCGTTTTGGAACAGATTGCTTCAAAAGTTCGAAAAAAAATCTGCTCAACAACGTAAATAACGCAATGAATATTGTTGAACTGTCAAAATGAAACAGATTAGTTGGAATCGTTTACGAAAATGTGTTGCGTAATTAGATAGCTAGTCATACATGCACACCGGTTGCAAGTACTACGCACCTATCCTTTCTGAAGACCAATAAGGTCAGTATATGTCCTCCTAGGGCATCCCCTCTCGGCGTAACTATAATTAAAGGAAAAATCATAAAATCCAATCAAGGAAACCTGGACCACAGATAATATAATACTACGTACAGATACCCAATCCCATACAAAGAAATGAGACCTCCCTAGTCGGGCTATTGACTGGCTAAATGTACTACAGTTATGACAAATTGAGTAAAACGCCATCTATTGCAAAGAGCCCTAAACAAGAAGGTTTTATCTTTTTTTGTTGAAAATACGAGATTTATGAGTTACAAAAGATAAATCAGCATTAAACAAGGAAGTTTTGATTTTTACTAATCTTACTTCAGCCAAAATCTTACGTTTATCGCTTTTTAGTGACTGTTAATTTCATAATTGTTACCTATGCTGCCATCTATGATATTTTTTCAAGACTAATTATAATTTGTTCGAATTGGTACCCCATGCCTGGACTAAAAGGTCTGCAATAGACAACTGCGAGCAAGCGTGATAATCAATCTTCAGTATGAGAAGTTGCCTTACAATTGCACAATTATACGCTGTTAATTTTACTGGGAATTTATCCCATCTACGAATCTACAATTTATGAAAGTTATTGCGGTATTTAATAGCACACCTGTATTTCCAGAAGGTTTATGCTAGCCACACACGTAACGATTTATTTGCGCAAATTTTGGCTTGCGCAAGCAAATCGTTACGTGTGTGGGAACAAATTTGCGCAAATTTTTAGATTTGCGCAAGCCTAATTTTGCGCAAACAAATCGTTACGTGTGTGGCATTAGATAGGTGTTTAGTACACCCACATTTTGCCAATTATGTTCGATTCTCATAAAATAAGCTATTAACCGGGTTTAAATCCAAACTCCACACTGCTACTGAGATTCAAAAACCCAGTAATATCACTTCCATTACTGAAGGTTTATTCCATTAACAATTATTTGTGCAATTTGCGATAGTTTTAACGATGCCATACAAATCTATCGACGTCTGCCTGAAATTGCTGGATCTAAATATAAATGTTCAAGAACTCCACTTTTGTCTAATTCTCATAAAGTAGAACTATCTAGTTGAATGAATCAATAAATATGTTACAATTGATCGTTATTCACCATTACAAGTCTACATTGTAAGATGATGGGAGTTTCAGCAAAACTTGAATACTTACTATAAATCTACAACTTGTGTATTTTGCAGAGAATTTACTAATTGAGATCTTGCATAGATTAGGCTTAGCGCAATCATTGCGTTGGCGCTGCGTCGACTGAGCGGTGACGCTTCGGCGTTCTAGATATAAATCTGAACGACATGCCACACGATGCGGCGACGCAATGCACAAGGATAGGGGGGAGACGAGCTGTGGAAGGGAACTGCGTTGAAACGACGGATCGGCAGCGCAGTATTTAATAGCATATCGAAGGTGACAACGCAGCGCCGCGCCGTAGCAGCGCTCGTGCGGCATTGACTGCGTTGAAATCATTGCGTTGCGAAACGCAGCGTAGCCGCAACGCCCGTGTAGCACCGCATTTAGGCATTAATCTTAATAGAGTATTTGAATGGGAAATAAATCTGCTGTTGAAATGTAATTAAAACTTGTATTAGACTTTAGAGGTCGATCTACCGTTCATAAGGTTCGTTAATCGTAAATGTCCCTTTCTAAATAAGGTATTCCCCTTTAATTTGTCTTGCACCTTTATTAATTTGTCTTGCACCTTTATTAAGACATAAGATTGTATTGCAGTGTTAATTAGCAATAACGACATACCTAGTACAGTACTGAAATCTAGCCTTTTCCCAACTACACACATCAAAAGTGTCTAGGGATCAAGCATTTTTATGCGGATTTCTTGAGATTGAGATGTGGCTTTGTAATAAATTTATGATTTTATAAATTTATATGGATCCTTTTTGGTGCATTTCATAATTTGAATCAGGAACTGTGAATCAAATTCGAGTAAAAGATGAAAATCAGCTGTCAATATTTTCCCTATAAAAACATACAACGCATTGAAGACATTATTAGTGCTACTGTTTCCCTACTACTGATTAAAACCAACGTTATTATGGAGCAGCGACGTCATTTAAGCAGGGAAGAAATGCTCAGAGCCGTGGGAATGATAGAAGCTGGTTCCCGGCAACGTACTGTGGCTTTAGCTCTGAATACAAGTCAGAGTGTTATCAGTCGACTTTGGACACGTTACCGAAGCACTGGTACCGTGGCTGAGCGCCATGGAGGACGGTATCGCTGCACCACACGGAGACAAGACCGATACATTCAAATCTTAGCTCGAAGAGCTCCAACAATAACCGCCATGATGTTAGCCGTGAGGCTTCATCACTCTTCAGGGAACTTAATTAGCGACCAAACAGTCAGAAACCGCTTGCATGAAATGAACCTTCATTCCCGAAGACCGCTACGGGTACCACCTATAGCAATGCACAATCGTAGGATTCGATATCAATGGGCTCTTGAACACAGAAATTGGGCAGAAGAACAATGGCGTTTCGTGTGCTTTTCTGATGAGTCTCGTTTTGGTATGAGACCGGATACAAGACGTATACGACACTGGAGAACCCCTGGACGCCAACAGCGATTAAAATCCTGCCAGGAAGTCCATCCTTATAGTGGTGGAACCATCATGGTATGGGCGGGTATTTGGATCGGCGGAAGAACTGAGTTGATTTGGATTAGAGGCAACCTCAACGCTCAAATTTATGCTGAGACGATTGTATCAGACGTCATCGTTCCTCTACAAGTGCAAATCGGTCCCTTATTTCAGTTAATGCATGATAATGCACGACCGCACACCGCAAGAGTTGTAAGACAGACTCTCGCCGCAGCTAACATCAATGTCCTGCCCTGGCCTGCTCAGTCGCCAGACTTGAACCCGATTGAGCATGCATGGGATATGCTACAGAGAAGAGCTCTGCCGAATATGGAGGGTATCCAGTCGCAAGAAGACCTTTTTTTGTTGTTGCAACGAACATGGGCGGCCATTCCACAGCGTGATTTGGATGAACTCATTTTGAGTATGCCAAACCGATGTTCTTGTGTTGTTAGTGTTCGCGGTAGAAACACGGATTATTAATTGTTTAAGTTACCCAATAAAATTTTAAAGAAAACTGTTATTTCAGTCTTTTTTTCGAACTTTAATGTTAGTGGTTCAAATGTCAAAAATCCCTTTATTAGGAAAATGGCAAATTTCTTTATTAATGCAAAGGTGACTTGGTTTATCGTTACTGTGACAAACGAAAACACTGTATTTGATGAATCCTTAAAGAAAATTTTAATTAATATCAATCAGGAGAAAAGTTATTGCAAAAATATATG
This sequence comes from Conistra vaccinii, assembly GCA_948150665.1. Classification (NCBI taxonomy): domain Eukaryota; kingdom Metazoa; phylum Arthropoda; class Insecta; order Lepidoptera; family Noctuidae; genus Conistra; species Conistra vaccinii. The sequence goes on from OX411328.1 coordinate 6,654,345, forward strand.
TTGATCCCTAGACACTTTTGATGTGTGTATGTTGGGGTCTGAATACCAGTATGTTACATGGGGCGACTGCCTACTTGACCTCCACAACCCAGTAACTGGGTTAAAAGATACCCCTTGGCACAGATAATATAAGACTACGTACAGATACCCAATCCCATACAAAGAAATGACACCTCCCTAAGTCGGGCTATTTACTGGCTACAGCATAAATGTGGTACAGTAATGTAAAACGCCATCTATTGCAAAGAGCCCTAAACAAAAAGGTTTTATCTTTTTTTGTTGAAAATACGAGATTTATGAGTTACAATAGATAAATCAGCATTAAACAAGGAAGTTTAGTAATAGTAATAGTTTATTGTCACAAAGATACATACATTAGTATCCACTGTTTAAAAACTAACTAGGTACGCTGCAGAAGTTTGTATACAGATATTGTGAGCCCTGCCTCTCAAACTAGGATAACCTGTATCTTAAGAGACAGTGTTCAGCTGTGAGGTTACATAAACATAGGGATTATAAAACTGCGGACTGTGCTAAACCTATTGTTCGTGTTAACAGTTAAATTAAGATTTACTATTATAGATATTACATTCTAAAAAAGGAAAAATTGTAGAGACCTAAATTATTAGACCCAAAGGTTTAAATATTTATGTAATATGAAAGGGTGAGTGTGTATGAGGGATGTGTTTATGATGTATGTGTGGTGAGTTGGTGTATGAGAGTAGCGAGTTTGAGGAAATAAAAGTGCTAAAATAATGCAATATTAGGCAATGTATTTGAGGAGTGATTCAGTTTGTGAATAGTCCTGTTCAAGTAGCCATTACATCACCTTAGTTTTGATTTTTACTAATCTTACTTCAGCCAAAATCTTCCGTTTATCGCTTTTTAGTGACTGTTAATTTCATAATAGTTACCTATGCGGCCATCTATGATCTTTTTTCAAGACTAATTATAATTTGTTTGAATTGGTACCCCATGCCCATCGATCACTAATAAAAAACTAGATACACAATCCCAAACAAAAGTTCTCTTAAAACTGGCACCAAATTGTGTTTAAGTAATAATAGTTGAAATAAATATAAATTAATGTAAATTCAACCTTAAACGAAATGCTTGACGTTTATTTCACAAAGATATGTTTAAAAAGCAATAAATTTTTACGACCGATACTATGTCGCGTGTTTACCGTCGGAGCGTTCGAATGCTACTAAATCAAAAGAGCGCCCAAATGTTCAAGTGGGCGCTCATTCGGTGAGGACATTTTTTGCCGCTGATTGTGTATCTAGTTTTTTATTAGTGATCGATGCCCATGCCCTTGGTAAGAATGGTTGTCCGGCTTTTGGGGTTCTGACGACCCGTAACGACTGTCAAAGATCTACAAATGACAGCCGGGACCAACGGCTTAACGTGCTTTCCGAGGTACGGAGGAGTCTCGATATGTAAAGATGGTCACCCATCCACGAAACAATAAGCATAAGTAAGGCTTCGATGGACCCGTGCGGTTGTTATCATTTAGACACAAGCCTACCTAGTACAGTACTATAGCATTTTAATTCTGAATTCCTCATTTCGATGAACACGGAAGCACTCCAAAATCCGATACATCATTTACATTTGCAGCGTTTTATTTTCAAGTTTAGTAACTTATTCAGAATCTTTTCAATGATTGTAACAAATATGGGGTATTGAAAATACAACAACATTAAAATTAACACTATTAAAAAATAAAGAATAACTTCCTGTCTTTTCCCACACAACAGCAATATCAATTTGTTAGACGTTCCACGTTAAAAGCTATAATTACAAATTACACTGCAGGTGGTAAATATGAAATATTTACATATCCATCATAAATAGGAAGGAAGGTACTAAATGAATAAAAACTATTAAGACCCGAGTCGACGATCCATCAAAGTGCTCATATGAAGTAAGTATCAATGGCGTAACTGTCATTTGATTATTGAATGGATGGTGTATGGTAGCATATACATTTTTCACCCATTATGCACACCTGTTTTATCGTCTACAGCGGCTCTTATTATTATTATGATAATAGTAACTTAGCAGAAGAAACTTTTACTGTGTACTGTTCAAAATTCATATTTAAAATTGGGTTTGTTATAAATTTTATTTAACTCTTTCTACTAGTTAAATGTAGTTCAAACCTGAATTTCGTCATTAAAATTTTTACACGTTTGACACTATATCAATAAATGAAAGAAATGACATCGTAAACGTAACGTCATCGCGTCGTATGTTTTATATAGTTCCGTAACTACAGCAATAAATTAAAACAGTGACAGATCATAGCGGAACATTTAAAGATGAAAATTATAATGGAAATCCGGATTATCATCCTAATTAAGCCTACGCCATTAGCCGTTAAGATAACAAAACGGATAGCTATAAACGGCGAGTGAAGCCGCATGTACGGATAGTGCGAGAACCGAGATAACATCGTGACAGAAAGGAAAGCTTAGACTCACGAACAATTAGTGTCAATTCACACTTGACGGTACCACTCTCGGTGCGTTGTCGATGGTTTTTTAGAACTCAATTTGAAATGTTTTGATGTTTGTGCGGTGGCTACTGAATTAATTTTTGTTTGTTTTTTTTTTGCGGTAACGAACCAAACAAACCGTATAAGTTCATCATCGCTTTTTTTAATATTTACATTTTGTCCGTAATGGCCGTATTTAAATCTGGATCAAATCAGAAACCAAATTCTTGTAGTGTAGATCACGCTAAATGAATTTGTTTTTTGATTCGATCATTGGTCCAGTTTGCTTGAAGGACCAAAATTTAAAGGTTCTTTGCCAATCTGTTACTCAGTGTTGATTATTCCTGAGCCTTGATCCTCAAATCTATTGGACTACGAAAGTGCACTTTTCTTTAACAAACGCGTGAAGCATGCAGTGTGAAATGAGCCTTATGTTAAAGAAGAGCTTAAGCTACTAGATGACTATCAAATGCTTAGTCATTACTTAAGTGTAAAGCACCATACATTGTATTTTTTATCGGGCTGTACTTACTTAGTTAAACAAACATATCAATCAATATGTTTTATGATGTTTATGAAGCTGTATATAAAATAATTTTAAATCAACTAAACTGTTGTTGGATTACGGGCATAGTAGATTACGACAAATAAAAAATAGACCTGGATGAGATTTGCACAGACCCGCTATCTAATTGCGTAACTCATTTTCGTAAATGATTAAGACTAGTTTGTTTCATTTTGACAGTTCAACCACATTCATTGAGTTATTTACGTTGCTGAGCAGATTTTATTTTCGATCTTGTGAAGAAATGGATTAGCAATTTCTTTCTAAATGATTTAGATTGTGATTGATCTTGTATTACGCAATGAAGGTGCAGGGAAGCATGACACTAAAGGGAGGAGGCCTATTTTCGGGTCCCGGAACAAGGCTGCCAATAATGATGATGAAAAAATAGAAATGCCTTGAACAACAGCTGTGTCATGAATCGTAACGTCTTATGTTCGTATCGTCGTGAAAGAAAGAAAAAATAAAGAAAATATATTTATTTGACCCAGGTTAAAGTGCCTGCTACACGGTTGCCAACCGCGTCCCTGGCAGATGTGACCCTGGTTGGCGACCGGCAAAGTTGTTTTAACGTTTGGTCGTAAACCATCATTTACACGGTTGTAAACCACCAAGATCACCTCTGTCGGGACGCGGTTAGCGACCGTGTATCAGGCGTTTAAGGCACACAATATTCACACAACATAAATGAAAACAGAGAAATGTTTGAGCCAAATAGGCCCAGTTCAGCATAAAAGCCAGACAACTAGTGCCAGACGCTGGTTTTCAACTGAACCTTATATTACGAGTACGTCTTATGAATGTAAATCAGTTTACTAGTGTGTGTAAATAAATAATAAAAAAATATACATGTGTAGCAAATAATAATAAAATCCAATATACGGCGTATATTTTGTAACCTAACGTACAGGGTTCTACATTTCTTACAGGGTTCTTTATGACTCTTTAAGAACATTTAAGCGGATTAGGTTACTAAATATAACTACGTCGTCTATTGTATTTTATAATGAATTTCCGCAAAGTCACGCCTGAGTCAATTAAATAATAATAAAATCGATAATTAAGTTTAAAAATTATAATTAAAGATTTATACAATGGTGTTTTTCGTGTCGTGGATTATGTCAGGAAGATGGCCAGTTTATTATCCATTGCACATAACACCTGCGATTCTTAAACAGCTAAACTTGGTGATCATAACAATAATATCGGTAGTTTATTGCAATGGACTATAATAAGGAAGACTTAGTTTAGCAGAGATAGGTTTACAGCCACTAAAAACATGATAGTTGTTCCTGCAAAATGTGTGTCGTGCTGTACACTAAATAACATTTAGTTGCCCGTCTACCCGGGACATAACAATTTTATTACACTACTTCTGTAAAAGTACTACATACATTAAATGAGCAATATTTGCAATTTTGTATGTATATAAATATATTTGTAATCACGTTCTCGAAAACGGCTATAACGATTTCGATGAATGTTACAATATAGGGGTTTAGGGGCGCCAAATCAATCTAGCTAGGATCTGGGGAAATTCGATTTCTCTATTTACATCCGAGCGGAACTTGTCGCTCAGGTGCTGCTCAATAACAGGGGACGTTCCCTTAATCTATATCATTAACAGATAAAAATACAATCCGAATTCAAAAAAAATATTAAATCGCAATAAATTCGAAACATCCTGTTTAAATGGTACGTCGCGTATTATTGCCGTTGCCTAAAACTGCCTCAGTTCCAATTAATTTGAAAGACAAGTGCATGTGTACAGTGTTTCTTTTACGTATTAAATTAATATTTTTAGTGATCATTAAAAAAAAAAAAAAAAAGTCCTTTAGTATGAACGCTATACCTACTATTGCGAGTTAACGGGAACGCCTCTCTTTAATTAGAATATTGTTTTAAATACTACAGGTAAAATACTACAGGTACCTACTTAACGTGCGTAAAATATCAAGTTCACGTCTTAAATCTCACCTATTGTCTTTTATATTATAATTTATTTTCCTAAACCAGTTTCCCATTAACTGATAAGCTCGCACAAAAGGCGATAAATTACACTTAATTATTAATTATGAAAGGTGACGTGTTTATGAGTCGTAATATTACTCAGATATGCAGACAATAGGCCCAGAGGCGACGGGGTTCGCTGTCGACCGAGAGGTCGAGAGTTCAAGTAATATTCCGTGAGTTATGGGGACCTCACTCCTAATAAAATAAATAATCAAGGAGCGGTTACTGTCGACACAAATACCTGTCAAGCGTTTGTATATGAAACGAAACCTTTTTATCGTTTGTATAGATTTGATTGAAATCTTGAACCTAACCTCTACGCTCTATGCTCAACCCCCAACCACTCTTCAGGAATGTGAAGTCACATCAATGCCACCTCACGTGTCCACGTTAATGCGCTCGCCACGAACCGCGCGTGCGCACATCTTCAAAAACCGGCTCCATATTACTTTCGATAGTAAAACCTATGTGACAAGATTCATTGTCGAAGTATACCAACCGTTAGCATTCCAAGTCGAGCCGTCATACGCCCCGTAAGATCTGCATATTCAACAGAATCCACGGATAGGCAAATTTCGTGACCGTTATGATTCCGTCATTCGGATCACGCGTCTCCCTCTTATTGTTCGCTAGACTGTCTAATCTTTTATTCATGGGAGATGCAGTGCGTGCAATTGCAGGTCCTGCTTCATTACAAGCCTGTAAACTAGTAACCTCGTAGAGAAATCAGTTCTAGGATGCACGCGAAGAAAGCTGAAGGCACAGCCAAGTAAATTTTGAATATTGTTTATTGAAGGGATACCTCGGCCATCCATTCATTAATAAAACGTTCGCCGTTATTCGAAATATTTTTATGACATCATCTAATAAGACATCCTACTTTCTTAAACATAATTATATCGTCGTGGGCGATTAATTTTTTTCTCCATTGAAGCTACTGACTTTACTACAACCGACAAGCCTCAAAGTTCGCCCGCTCTTGTCGAACACAGAAACTCGCAAAAAGTTCAAGCAACCGGTCTAATTAACTCATTTAGCAGAAGTCAATTAATACCTCAATAAAAATCAGCTATTAACTTGCCTACATTCGATGGAAATTGTAGGTAAGTACTATAATTATCTCATTTGATGTAAAAGCGATTAATCGGTCACGTCGGCGATTCGCTGGTTCAAGTTGCTTGAAGGGAACTACTGGTATTGTAACTATGTCGGTGAGTAATTAGTTGTAGACTTGTAGATAATAGGGATGATGACTGGGGGAAAAGAAAATATTTTTTGTCCGTCAGATAGATAATAGAAAAATATTAGACACGTATTTTTTGCTTTATCATATTAATAAAAGATGGTTTAGATAAAACGCATTAAAGTTGGGGAATGGGGGTTCGCTATGGCACAAGTCTGTATAAAATCTACCGGGGAAGGACGCTATGCTTAATGTTTGGTTAAGTAGTCATGGCCTCAGAGGCCAGCTACGAGATGAACTAGTTAAAAAAAAAAAAAAAAAAAAAAGATGTTATGCCACATTTTAACGTATTGCCTACTCAATGTATTGCCATAATCTTTTGATTACGTAAAAAAAGAAAAAAAGACGTGTCCTAATTTTTTTTATAATCTACTTACCTGACGGGCACAAATTTTTTTTTTTGTCAACAATCCCTATTGAGTCGATCGTACGTGGGGCACAATGGGTCACATGTGGGGTTCACACGACTTTCACAAACCATTACGTGTTAGGCAGGACGTGTAGTAACGGACGTTTGACGGCGACGTGACGCGGGCGCAGGGCTGGCTAAGGATGCAGTTTTGGTGGGAATATCTTAGTGTGTGCATCGCGATATTAGATAATGCATGCGAAATTGTTTAAGACCTTTTTGGGGAACATGATGAGCTTGTTAGTAAAATTACATAATTTAAAATGATGTCAAAAAACTTTGATTCAAAGCTTCACACAAAATTCACTAGGTTTTTTCTGACAGGCAAAAGATAAACTGGGCAATTTTTGACGATTGATTTGATGAAGAGGATGATTTTCACTATTTAAAAAATAGTGCAATATTAGTCATAGGTTACTTGACGAAAGTCATGCAATTTCTCTCGATATGAATCATTCCTCCGAGTTAACTTTTTTTTTTTCATAATCTCTTTCAAGTGCAAACATTTTTAAAGCCTTATGTAACCACTAAGCAATTATATTAATTTCTAACCAGCTTATTTCAGAAAGTCTTTAGTCAAATCTTTTATCATCAGTCAACATGTCGACGTTTCCCCTATCTCCGTACTGCGATCTTGAGATTCTCGACTGATCTTGACCTAAAGTCACTTCGACTGCGCTTTGATATTAATTCAACAGCTTATCTTATGAATCATCGAATTTCTTATTAATTACTTTAAACATTTTAGCCGCTGATTTAATTGTGTTTTTGACGTTCAACTTTGTTTTTGTACAGCTATTTTGTCGTTTGGCAATTTCAAAAATTTGTCTTTTTCATGTTTGGCAATTTCCAAAATTTGTCTATCGAGTTTTTTTGTCAGTGGTGCAAATAAAACTAATGATGATTTATACGAAATAGCACAATTTCAGAATCGATAAATTGGAATGAGAAATCGAACAAGTAAAGCGGCACAACCTGTCAATTTAAACATTATGTATAGGTACAATTTGCCGAAACGTCAATAGACACCGAATTTCGGAATAAACTCAATAAGCCCTTCAATTTTACTGTCAAAAAGAATTTCATTCTAACTGTGCTTCATGAGAAAGTCTTCAACAATAAACACCTAGCCTACAGAAAGATCAATAATGATTGTAAGTCATTCAGTCATTTAAATAGCTGCAATAACTCACGCCTTCTTATTTAAATACATTATAATAACTTTTTATAAGCAGGTGTTAAAAGCTCTTTCGTGGAATGTACTTTTTCATCTGATATTTTCTCGGCTGTCATCCCTAGGGGCTAACGAGACGGAAATATTAATTATAATTCGTGTGAAACCACTAATTAATAACGAAAACGTTTAGCATAAATTCCATGGGTTTAAAGGTGGATAAATTGCATTAGCGGTAAAGGCTACAAATAATAATAGAAATGAAATGCTGTTCGTTGGTAAGCGCTACTTGAGAACTATTGATGCGAGCTACTATGAGAGCAATTTTTTTTTTTAATCTTTCGTAATATATCGAATTCGGTTTTTACGGTAAGAAAATTTGGAGCAGTCTTGAAAACTGTTAGGAGTAGCAACAGCATCCAGAAAATTGTGTGTGTGTTCAAACGATTCATCAAACTGCATGTGAGATGTGGGTTCAGGAATCGACATTATTTTCCACATTTATATCGGTACGTACTAAAATACTTATTTTTTTGTGTAACTAACACTACGGACCTGACGGCCACTGGCCAGATTTTTTTATTTTAATTTTATTATTAGCGTTTATTCTGAAAGTGGGCAACGTCGCAAATAGATGTCAAATATTTCACTGTTTGGATTAATTTGGCAATATTACTGTATGGAGATAAGAAATTTGGCTAACTAACGAACTAGAATACCTATTGATTATGAACTGCAATAATTAACAATTTGAAGGGCTGTAAACGAGACAGAATAGAAGTTTTATTATTATGACGCCTATAGGCGTTTACTGTCTTTCAAAGTGTTAATATTGTAACACCGAATATTTAGTTTTAGATATAAAAAAAGTATTTGGAAACTTGTATTTGAAAAAGTATTTCCAAACGCCTTTTTTACATCTAAAACGCGTACAACATCAAATTCAATGTAATAATTGCAATTCATTATTAATATTCTAGTTCAAAATTCAAAAGTCATTTATTCAAACTAGGCTGAGAATCAGCACTTTTTGAACGTCAAAATTACATAAGACAGTCCCCCAAAAACGCCCGCCCTTCACCTTCAGTTCGCTAGTTAGCCACATTTTTTATTTCCAGACAGGTAAGTTTTTGACAGCTATTTGCGACGTTGCCAACTTTTGGAATAAAAGCTCTTCAAAAGGAGTAGCCCTACCAACCAGGCTATATTGAGTTAAGTACCTTCCGTGTTATGGTTGCAATTCTGTGGTTGCAGCTGATACGAGCTCATTACCCACCATTATGTCTTATCGCTGTCGGGTATCCCGGCTCCAACTCTATTGTTTGGTAAAATTTCAGAATAGTGTGGTTTTTGTGAGGTGAAAATGAAAGACGGCTGAAAGGTGCATGTCTTGTTGGTGATATGGTATCTACAGATGCACCTTATGTCCATTAAATTAATAGCCTATTCAGAAAATATACAATGTGGAGACTACCATACAACAAAAAATTAAAATACTGGCACTACTAATGCTTAAGAGTATTTTGGAACTGCCAAATAAATCTTAGCTTCGAAAAAAAAAAAAGTTTTTCAAACAAATTAAATGTAATGTAAGCCGGATCCACCCTAAACCTATAAATTCCGTTTACCCAACTAGGCCTTGGGTGAATTCTCGGGCATACATTTCAGAATATCCACCTTAGGGTGGATAAACGGAATAGCCCGAGCCGACTATGGATTTTGCCGAGCTATAATGACTAAACTATTGAATATATTCAATTGAATTTTCGTATACAGAATGGGAACGTCATTCATTATGGACACGCCACCGTTAAAATTTTTGTTGTATTGTCGTCTCCACCTTGTATAGTTAAAATAAATAATATATATTACGGAGAAGAGGTATGTGTCTCTTTCGTTATTATCAGGCATAATTATTTTAACTACTGAGGGGGTGTACTATGGGTATTCTTGGTTATTGCGTAATAGAAAAACCGTTTGCAGTTCAGATCAAATTATAATTTACGATCACATGACACAACTATTCGAAACGCGTGACAGTTTCTAAACGTGTTCACTGCTTGATCGCAACCGATGAAGTCTGCTTAGCTCCAGCTCCGGCTGGTCCGAGCATTATGTTGTAGACTCTGTCAACGTCTGTGTGGCGCTTGCGTCCCGATTAGTCAAGCCAGTAACGTATTTCCGACATATTATATAATAATTTAAAAAAATATATAGTTGTGCCCCTTTTTTTTCCATGATAGCCAAGTGGGGCGCGGTCCAGTCGTCTTTGGGAACCACCACCTATGAATCAATGCTTGTCAAAGATCTTATCCAATGCCAGTAAACTCTTCATTCACAATATAATCAATAAAAAAGTAATAAATATAAAAGAAAACCCCTATATAAGGCTGAAAATTAGCCATGTTCATGATTCATAAGCATAACTCATAAAACTTTATTTTCAAGACAACAATTTCTATTAAGTATAGGAAAAGACAATATCTATTTAAGTAATAAAAAATATCATTAAAATACTTTGAGTTCTATACCCTGCAGAAGTTCTATAAATGATTAGAATTCTTTAGTCTGAAATAAGTAGCTTATCCATTAAACTTTATTGCTCAGAATCCGGAACGCTTGGTACTGATGGAAAAAATATTTGAATAATATTTCAATTGTGAAAATCAATGAGAGCAATATATTACATTTTTAAAAGCATGAATAAAAACCACGGTTTAACTTTTAATTCAAATAGAAAAATTATGAATATAGCCGCAATAAAATAGGGCAAAGATTTCAATAAATTTTTCCTACTAGTAAATCTGTTTATTATGCCAGCCACACACGTAACGATTTGCTTGCGCAAACTTAGGCTTGCGCAAATCTAATTTGACGTTTTTTCAAAGAAATTTGCGCAAATTTCGTCCCACACACGTAACGATTTGCTTGCGCAAACACAAATTTGCGCAAGCAAATCGTAACGTGTGTGGCTAGCATTACAAACAGATTTGCCAGATTTCAAGAGAAATTTACCGAAAAATAATAAGAACTGATTTAACAAACTCGTCGTATTTTAACAACATAATATTATGATTAGTAGTGTCCGACCGAAACAGGACTTTCTTCCGAAACCGAAACCGAATTTTCGGTATCTGTCTCAGTTTTGGCCGAAACCGAAACTTTTTTAGACATGTTAGATATCTAATGTTTATTAAAATTTGGCTTATTTTTTAAACTTATACAGACAGTTAACACGTGTTAAATGAACGTGTTTTTTTGTTTAATGGGAATTCGTTTTTTTTTAATTAACAAAATATGTTATCTAATGATTAGTATGATGCCTGAATCAATTATCACTAAACGCTTATAAATCTAAACCACAAACTCACCAAAAGGCCAAACATACCAATTGAAAATTAATTGAACCGCGCTTCTACTTCTGCGAACAGTACTAACTCTATCCGTATGTTTTTACAAACTTGGTCCAGTTGGCGTGCGATATGTCCGCTATGTGTGTCGCCGGACGCGCATGCGACGACACCGCGTCAAATGGAGCGGACACTGAACACAGCTACCCGGCTAAATGAGAAAGTCACGATCTTACATTCTGTTGTACGCAGTGTTGAGACAACGGCATTTGGCCGGCTAAGACCGTCGACCTCGCCAAGGACGGCGTTTCGATTCTGCTTACTCAAAGCTCTACTAGGTCGGGTTGTTGTTGTAAACGGAGCTTTGACGAAGCTTCTTAGATTTAGATTTGAATTTGATTAATATAATTATTTTATTGAAATAGAATAAACTGAAACAGACCTATTCCAAAAAAAATACCGGCCAAGTGCGTGTTGGACCACACACATTGAAAGGTTCCGTAGTTAATATAAATTTATTCCAAATTTCATGATTCTAGTCAACGTGAAGTACCTTAAAGGTTTAGATTTATTTACGAGTATCAAAATATGTCGCACTAGCTTCCGCCAGCGGCTTCCCCGCGTCTTACGTCAATAAAATGTTAGGACTTAGGCTGTTTTCTACCCCAGGGTTCAAAGTATTGCCATACCAAATTTCATCAAAATCGGTTAAGCCGTTTAGCCGTGAAAGCGTAACGAAAAAAAACATAAAATCAAACAAAACTTTAAACCAAAAATCAAATCAAATCTTTTTTTTTAATACTATTATTATTAAGTTTAGATGAATGGCAATATTTTTTTATTGCGTTGACTTAGAAGCTTATTTTTTTACCGTAGACCTACCTATTTTATATTTTTTTTTTTTTTTGATAACTCCCCGCGTTCCTGAGACAAACAGACAGACGGACAGCAAAAATGATCCTATAAGCCTATTAATGTTCCGTCTGCTGGGACCCAGGCCTCCTCTCTGTGAGAGGGAGTGGGCCATAATCTACCACGCGGGCCCAGTGCGGGTTGGTAGATGTCACATGATTTCGAATTTTTGGTTCTAAGACATGCTCGTTTCCTCACGATGTTTTCCTTCACCGTTTTGAGAGCAGTGGTGATGAAATTATTTACGCAAAGTATTGGGTTCAAACACACGACCTACAACTCGTAACTCGTAAGTCGGGGCCGTTACCACTGGGCCACCACTGCTCTCAATGAAAATCTAAATAGAACCAATTTTGTAAACGAATAAAACGGGACGTTACCAACTTGTTACAAAAAAGATGATCACGTCAAACTGGGGCAAGAATTTTACATTTACACAAACAATTTTGAGGTTCTAAACGGCAAATATGTAGCTCAAATTGGTACCGAGAAAAATTGAACAGTATTTTGTAAGATTAACTGTTCTCAATACATCATACTTTGTACGAATACAAATACTTAATGCGTCAATTAAACAGTCGTAAACCAATTTAGATACATACAGCAATGAGTATTATATTCAATTTAACATCAATCAATAACAATCTTCAATCAGAATCAAACACTATAAAAATATTATTTAGTTTTAATATCGTCCACAATTTGTTCCAATCTTACTCTTTAATATATCTTTCTCACGCTTCTAAAAGAAAATGAAAGCGTGATATCAACCATATACAAAGCAGTGATAACCTAGTGGTGTGATCGTTGGACTGCCAAGTCACAGGTCTCAAGTTCGAACCCAAGGCACGCACCTCTTACTTTTCGGATTCATGTGCGTATTGTATAATTATCACTTGCTTAAAAAATGGTGAGGAAAACCATCGTGGCCTAAGGGCGGCATAAAATTTTGACACCAGGTTAGTCATTAACCACACGAAAAAGAAACTATATACTTATCGATATTTTTATCTCGAATTGTACGAGTCATTTCGATACTTTTGCTGTTTGCTGTGGTACTGAACAAAAGGAGATTTCTAAGTTATAGTCTAGACAGGCGTGTCATTGTGAAACCGAGAGATTTGTCTCTCTAATGTTAATGTTATTAGAGAGCTGTTAATGGGTGTTATTTTAAACACTATTAGAAAGATTTTCAAAGTGTCCAGCATCATGTGCTTCATAATTTTTGATAGAATAAACATTCACACAATCCTACTGTATTTGCTACAAAACCTAAATATTAATTTACTTTATCATCAAGACTTTTAAATTCACTGTTTGTGGAACTACAACATACAACAAAACATCACGACTGTAATCACCGAAATAAGTAAGGCAGAGTTGTACATATAGTACACCTTCATCTCGCCAGCTAAGTTCAGAACTTTGCATAAATATCTTGCCTTCAGCCTAACTTGGCCCAAAATGCAAAGAACTACCTAACGTTACAATTCTTACAAAGTTGTTTATTCAATTCACCGTAACTTCCATTAACTATGTTGCATTTGGTTCCAACGTGACTCCAGAGAATAGCCCTTGCCATGTGTCGTAAAATACAATTGCAAGTGACTTCGGTGCCTCAGAGGCTGCGTCTGTCCATTACAATTTATGTGAGAGGGTTACAAAGAGCTGCTCTCACACTAGTTCCTGGGGTCAAACGAAGTCAGGGAAACTCTTAAAACCCTTGTCTTTTTGTGGGAAATGTTATCCGTTCTATGAGATTAAAACGTTTAGACCCAATTTCACCAAACACAAAAATTAGCTAACAGGTCATTAAACTCAGGTTACTGCTTTGATTGGCTCACTGACATGACAACAGCCAATCACAGCAGTTGACATGTATGTTAACAGTCTGTTATATCTAACAGAGTATGGTGAAATTGAGTCTTAGAGTAATCTTTTTTGTCAGGCGGTTAGGTTGAAATGAATTACACTCGTTTCGAAAATTACACATATCCACGCTTTAGCACAGATGCACAAAGGAATCGCATCAGATAGATTATTCTTAAACACTCAAAATTACTCACATTCGTTAAGGCTAAAATTAGCCATAAAACTGTTGACTTTCTTATATGTGACGCAACATCTGATGCCATTTTGGACCTGAAAAGAAAGAGAGAACTGTTAATAAACGTACACAGTTAAACATTCACACTTGAGATCCAAATAAAACAGGATCTGAATCTGTCAATGAACTTCAAACACTAAACTGTCGCAATGATAACGAGACGATATTGGAACTAACCGTAAACGCTAACTTCAAAAGAAGATTTAATGGAAAAGCTAAATCTGATATTCTAAGGAAATAACGATGAGCAGACGATCATAAGTTACAAGAGTAACGGTGAACTGAAAGAAATGGCAAACATAATCGTGGTATAAACGATCAACTAAACCAGTCGCAGTAAGCACACGAAAGTCATATTTAAATCGAATTTATTTCGCCATTTAATCTCACTAACATTGCACCAATAATTGTACGAGCAATCGGGAGTAGAACTCACGATCTTGGCGGAATCCTTTCTCTGAACTTTTGGTCTTTGCCATTACTTTCCTTGCTAACAACATATACATGGACAGGATAGGTTCAAAGATTAAGCTCACTGTTTACTAATAGCTGATAGAAGTGACATCATTTGTAGACAACTAGAGTCGTTATCTTTGAGGCATGTCCGAAATAAATTGCACAGTTGTTTGGTATGCAAATCAAAAGGTTCAATAGTTCATTGATATTTAAGATTCCTAATATACTAAGCGCCATTGAAACCATTACTAAATATATATATGATAAGTTTTAAATAATATCCTTGTTTGTTCCAAAACCATCGATTAGATTAGGGCAATATAGTTTTTAACACCACATTATGGAAGATTTTGGATTGCCATTATATTCTTTCGCGACACTGTTTGGTCTTTTAGATGAATAATATAGCCATAAAGAACAGATTAAAATTAAACGCGCGTGAGATATATTCCCAAAACTAAAACCAGAAAACCGTTACTTTCCTATTTTGACATTTAAAAAACTCATAAACATTTGAGTGCTAATGCGTTTCCAACCGGACGAATAGTTCACAGGAGCAGCAAGAGAATTTATATAATTTACATAAGTGAAAATATATGAATAAGCTAAGTGTCTAAACTAGTTTTTAGACGAAGCCGCTTGTATTGACGACGGCACAATTTGCTTTCTCGTAGAAAACGATCGCGGTCAATGCCGCCAACGGGTAATCTGCTGCATTTGTCGCTTCACATCTAAGAAGAATATTGTTATTAGATCTGATAGTGACAGGTTTAGACTTAGCGCGATGTCGGTATTTAATGTAAAGGCTGATAAGATTATTGTTTCTCTTTGAAAATAAAATACAGTACTGGTTTATGTAAATACTGGTTTAGTTTTAGATAGAATATTGTTGGAATCAATCAACGCGATAAAAGATAATGGAGTATTAAGATTTATTTGATCTTTTCTGATCATTCAAGCAGAAAAATGTAATTAATAACTTTGTCTGCCAGTAGGTAAATATCGAGATGTTGGAAGCGGATCTGTCGTAATAATATAAAATATAAGATAAGCTTTCTTTTTATGTAAAGAATCACGTTCGGTAAATGCCAACGTCAGATCAAATTCTCGATATGTCTCATTTATTATATATATATTTTTTTTATATATATACTTTATTGTACACCAGAAAAAAGACTATTTAATGACTGAAATAAATGACTTTCTGGTTTTAAAGCGGCACATTTTTATTACGGCTAAACGTTGTCCTCAACCTTGTCTAATTTATAATTATTCATTTATTTCAGTTCTGTTATTTGTTACTAGGTATTGAATTTGAGCTTTAGCTGAATTATACAAAAACTATTTTTTTTTTAGTTTAGCTTAGATAAGCAAAAGTTAAGTCTAATAAAATAGTGCTTTAAAAGTTATAAATTCACATCATTTAATCAATATATATCATTATGATGTGTTACTACATCTTTAAAAGAACATGTGGAGCCTCTTATAAGTCCAAACTCAGATAATTTGTTTTTAAATCAGACCCCAGACTCGCCAAGCGGATCTTAATAACCACATTATAAATTAATGTAACTTGTATTAACTTTCTTTTCTTCATTCACGGCCAATGTCAGTGTTATATAACATTCTGAGGTCGTTTTATAAATATACATATATCTTATTGATGTATTTGAATATCGGATGCGATGCAACGGCTCACGTGTGAACTTTCGATGATTATCTTAAGAAGAGTTACAATTTCGAGTAAAAAAAATTCTCTGTGAAGACTTAATTAAGGCTTATGATGATATTGGGTAGATTTCCTCTTAACATATAAGTTGCCTTTTAGGAAATGATTCACGACATTTGTGTTACGGTGTCCTCTTGATCATAAAGGTATTCTTACTTACTAAATTTATTTTAAAACTAAGGTATAGGTACTCTCATATATCCGACTGAAGCGTAAGCTAATAGTAGGTAACAGTAACACATTGACCAGCCACTTATGATTAACACCTTATCGTGCAGATAGTATACCTCCCATAAATCAACTAAAACACTTCGAAACGGCAATTAAAAAAATCTTTTTCAACAAAAGCTACAGCACACACTTTACATTCAATTAGAAACACATCTGTCACCATTAATCGTAAATTCCATTACATCAAGATAAATTGAGAAATTAAAACTATTAATTATTTCTCGCCCTGCGGAACCATGGCTGTCAATTACATAGATTTATTACAAGGAGATAATACTACAGTAATTGGATGTCCCTATATTTATTGGGCAACTATAATATATTGTTTTAAGTATATATGAAGTTAGAGTTTTCGTATATGGTCACACTGTCACACGAAATGCTATGGTCAACACACACAACCTAGATTTATTAATTCAATCAACTGTTATTGGATATTGGAAAGATTGAGGTATTTAACACAAAACCAACAAATCAAAGATTGAAGAAGTCATCAGAACAGCTAAGATTTACTCAACAACCCTTTAAATAAACAGACCGACTGCAATAAATAGAAATAATCTCCAATCAAACGAAAGCAAATCATAGTTATCTCTGTTTATGGCCAAACAAACTTCAGCTAAACTTGAGACTGGCAGCACAAAGTAGGACTTAGCATAATAAGCGGGTGTCCATACAATAATGTCTTCATTGGCTTGTTATGGCAGAATTTCCGCGGCCGACCGCGAAGTTCGCTACAGTACGAATTTCCACCTGTCACAATGCAGCGTAACGGTGACTTTGAACTTAGACAATTGGAATATATATGTAATCAGACCTTACCTTAGAATTTAATAGAACTGGTGGAATAGAGCCCAAACCAGCAGCTCAAGTAAACTAAACACAAGAGTTAAATCAAATTATGATGAAAGATGCCCAAGATACGTATTTTATTTAAGATGACGATGTGGCTGAACTTTGTCTTAACAAGGCCTGAGAAAAAAGAGTAATTAAATGCGGAAACCACATCCGATAAAGGCTTGTAAAAATCTAGGAAGGAATTATTTATTACAACATCAACCTATTTAACTGTCACTAACAAATTGCAAACTATTGATCCTAGCGCATTCATAGAAGTATGTAGATGGAAAGACGGAACCGTCACACAAATTATCAAATTCATGAGCATGCAAAATCTCAACGTCCTACCTTTGGTCCTAGTTACTGCGCTGTGGATATTCAAATTATATAAAAATATGCACATGCGTCAACGCTAATAACTACTGTTTACACATAACTAAACTGACACACAGAAAATTCATGACAAGTAATTACAAGCCGGTGTAACAGGCAGCCACACAAATACTATGTGTGTCCCAGTCGTTACCGCGACATTATAATAAGTAAAGTCCGTTACTGTAAGTGATGGTTATATCAAATATCAGTGTTCTTGGCAAATAGATGGTGTGCTTGGCAAATAGTTGGTATACATGGCAAATAGGTTTGGCCAACATGCGAGGCCTAACGGTTAGAGTGCGTTTCGTCGATGAGATGTTCAAATATTTGTAGAGTAGGTATTTGTATGGCTTATCCTGTTCGCTTTTTTATGAATTAATGAGCAGATTATGAGAATTATTCTTTTTTGGTAGATAAAACGAAAGGAAAGTGGCTTAACAGCTTTCTTCTAGTAACTCTTGCGATGCAATAGAATTTATAATAAGGCTGTAAAATTCCAAGTGGCATATTACAAAATGAGTAAATCATTAGACAACCGATACTCATAAATGATACACATAGTTGTGGACAATTTTCTCGAAACCAATTTTCAAAAAGCACATCCAATAAATTTTTTCTCGAAACGAAAGTGCGTCATCATGCCACCGTACGCATGCGTGCTGTGATCGAGATCGAGTCGCACGCGCCGACTCGATTAGATCTCAATATCGAATACATCGATCCGATTTCCCCTAATAATAATACGAGCATTGAAATGTACTAGTATGTGATTGCGCGTGACATCGATTTTAAAATCGTGGAATTTAAAATGACGCTTTACATAAATCGTGGAACATAAATTGTCTTGTTTTTGTTGTCTTTGCGGCGTGAGTGCTAAATATTCAGTGTTAGTAAGGTAGATTATGTGTATGGACTAGAAATGAGAAAAGAATATCTACTTTTTGCACTCCAGAATTGATAATAAATTGTAAAATAATCTTGAGCCTGCTATATCAAGTTTCTCAAAACAATTGTTTGCAAGAAAGACCAAACAGTAAAAATATTTAATTAATGTTCGCTAAGCTTCATAAAAATATTCTTAGCAGGTTATTTCTACTCAAAAATTTCCTACATTCACTAAACAAGCCAGTTTAATATTGACAACGAACAAACATCTTAATTTATTGACCAAAAAGGCTAAAAACTTTTTCAAGGAACTGAACACAATACTGGCAACACACTCCCCAAAAGACTTTTTAATATAATAAATATATAAAAGATGATAATTTATACACTGGTAATATGTAATATCCAATGCCTTAATAACTGGGTTGGTTGTTCCACAATGTATAAGAGTAAAGACCGTACTGTACCGGGTTTTTGTATAAATTATTATTTATACAGTTTTGGGGGCAGAGAGCCAACCTTACTTCGGTTGTGGCGCTATTGAGAGCCGCGGTGATTTAGGGTTCATTGAGCATTGAAAAAGTGCAAGGATGTAGAACATTCGAATTACAAAAATAAATTAATGATTGTAGATTTAGCATTCGCTTTATACACACATCAAAAGTGTCTAGGGATCAAGCATTTTTATGCGGATTTCTTGAGATTGAGATGTGGCTTTGTAATAAATTTATGATTTTATAAATTTATATGGATCCTTTTTGGTGCATTTCATAATTTGAATCAGGAACTGTGAATCAAATTCGAGTAAAAGATGAAAATCAGCTGTCAATATTTTCCCTATAAAAACATACAACGCATTGAAGACATTATTAGTGCTACTGTTTCCCTACTACTGATTAAAACCAACGTTATTATGGAGCAGCGACGTCATTTAAGCAGGGAAGAAATGCTCAGAGCCGTGGGAATGATAGAAGCTGGTTCCCGGCAACGTACTGTGGCTTTAGCTCTGAATACAAGTCAGAGTGTTATCAGTCGACTTTGGACACGTTACCGAAGCACTGGTACCGTGGCTGAGCGCCATGGAGGACGGTATCGCGGCACCACACGGAGACAAGACCGATACATTCAAATCTTAGCTCGAAGAGCTCCAACAATAACCGCCATGATGTTAGCCGTGAGGCTTCATCACTCTTCAGGGAACTTAATTAGCGACCAAACAGTCAGAAACCGCTTGCATGAAGTGAACCTTCATTCCCGAAGACCGCTACGGGTACCACCTATAGCAATGCACAATCGTAGGATTCGATATCAATGGGCTCTTGAACACAGAAATTGGGCAGAAGAACAATGACGTTTCGTGTGCTTTTCTGATGAGTCTCGTTTTGGTATGAGACCGGATACAAGACGTATACGACACTGGAGAACCCCTGGACGCCAACAGCGATTAAAATCCTGCCAGGAAGTCCATCCTTATAGTGGTGGAACCATCATGGTATGGGCGGGTATTTGGATCGGCGGAAGAACTGAGTTGATTTGGATTAGAGGCAACCTCAACGCTCAAATTTATGCTGAGACGATTGTATCAGACGTCATCGTTCCTCTACAAGTGCAAATCGGTCCCTTATTTCAGTTAATGCATGATAATGCACGACCGCACACCGCAAGAGTTGTAAGACAGACTCTCGCCGCAGCTAACATCAATGTCCTGCCCTGGCCTGCTCAGTCACCAGACTTGAACCCGATTGAGCATGCATGGGATATGCTACAGAGAAGAGCTCTGCCGAATATGGAGGGTATCCAGTCGCAAGAAGACCTTTTTTTGTTGTTGCAACGAACATGGGCGGCCATTCCACAGCGTGATTTGGATGAACTCATTTTGAGTATGCCAAACCGATGTTCTTGTGTTGTTAGTGTTCGCGGTAGAAACACGGATTATTAATTGTTTAAGTTACCCAATAAAATTTTAAAGAAAACTGTTATTTCAGTCTTTTTTTCGAACTTTAATGTTAGTGGTTCAAATGTCAAAAATCCCTTTATTAGGAAAATGGCAAATTTCTTTATTAATGCAAAGGTGACTTGGTTTATCGTTACTGTGACAAACGAAAACATTTTATTTGATGAATCCTTAAAGAAAATTTTAATTAATATCAATCAGGAGAAAAGTTATTGCAAAAATATATGTTGATCCCTAGACACTTTTGATGTGTGTAGGTTCCAAATCTAAAAACGAACAACGACATAATACGACATTTTCTAAGCTTTTGAGTATAATTTTTTCTTTAGACTTTTTAACTATCATGGTAGGTATCTACAAACAGAGCGATGATAACACATAGGTACCAAGATCGATCGATTCGTTTTGTTCGATGTTTTCAATAGCAGTCCGGAGTCTGGATCTATATGAGACTTATATACTGGCGAAACGTGGATGTACTATAGGTACACCCCTGCCTAACCCTTCGTGGATTACAGGCTTGATTTTATGTTATATAATAAAAAATAATAAAAAAAAACACATTACAGCACGAAGCGTTGCACCAACGAACATAACTGACCTACTAACCGACAACCTTACAAGACCTTAGACCTTGTATGCAATTCCCGTGGTAAACATCGAGATACCATCTCGATCCGTATCACGGTAAAATATATCGGTAGGTAATTGGCATTTTATGGAGAAAATGTTCTCGATAGGTATAGCACACGCCTATCAATCTGCCTAGTATTTTACATGGAGCGACTGCCTATATGACCTCCACAACAATGTAACTGGGTAAAACAACACCTCTTGGTAAGACTGGTAGTCAGACTTTCTGGCTTCTGCCGACCCGTAACGACTGTCAAAGATCCACGAACGACAGCCGTGCTTTCCGAGGCACGGAGGAGTCTCAGTATGTAAAGATGGTCACCCATACCCGGACTAAGCCAAAGCAAGCGTAGCTTAACCTGATGGATTGACCCGCGCGGCTGTTATTACTTAGCCACGAGCTCCTCCTGTATAACACATGCCTATGTGAAGTAGTTATTAAAATTTTATGCATACCGCAATATGGTGCGACTATTAATTCATTGTTTTTACAATACATATTTAAATCCCAAGTAATAACAGTAGGAATTTAATAGAAGTTTTACAAATAAATTGTGTAAATTGGACACTAAACTGGCAATAAGAAGCCGATCAGTAGAGACAGAAGAAAAGGAAATCATATCATATTTTACTCAAAGCGTCAAAACATTGTGTGTACGAAAATTCTTGAAAAAGTAAAAAGCCTAAAGTGGGTAATGCTTGAAACTTGTTATTTTCAATTACGATTACTGGAAAAAACATATCATCAGTACCAGAATTACAATAATGGGTATGAATAATAAAATTATCAATTACGTACGGAACCCAGTCAAATTGCCGAGGTAACAGGCGCACCCGTTTTTTCAACCTCTTCCTTGAATTATTAAGTTCAGTCACCGGAATGTAGGACGTTTTCATCAATCAAATTTACGTGAACGCCGAAGCGATATAAGGCGGTTCTCTCACGGTACTACTTGATGCAACTTTATGTGTCGGGCAATTTACATACAACTAGCGACCCGCTCTTGCTTCGCACGGTTTGTACGACTTGACAAAATATCGAGATTTCTTAGGTAAACGTTACTTTAATATTACCGTGTTATACACATAAACCTTCCGCAATAAATTCTCTAAACGATGATGAAAACTTCATCAAAATCTATTGCGTGATTTAGGAGACCAACGCGGACATGCAGACAATCGACTTTGTTTTATAATATGTATAGATGAACTTTTCATTATTGTTTCTAGCTTGATAAAGGCTAATAGCGCCCCAATGAGAAGAAGAAATAACAAATTCCACGTTCTATGTTAAAGGATTTGGTTTCCGTACTTAGTCCGTCAGGTGGACCATTGTGCGTGGGCCATAGCGCCCGTTTGGTGGTTATTCCAACCAGCCCATCCCCTCTAGAAACCAACAAATTCCATTATTTCTGTCTTATGGACACTATTTGTTATGAGAAGATTTAATCAATTAGGTACAGGATAAATCAAGTTTGGTCCTAATTAATAGTTATGTGCTTTAATGAAATGAAACTAACCTACGTAACAAGAATAATACATTGTTTGGTGAGTTACCTGCACTGGTACTGAATCTCTCGGTTAGTACATCAAAAGAACATAGAGTTGTATCTGTGCCCAATTTGCAATTTATATGTGGCCCACTTAAATGTCAATCACGACCTTCTGTAACAGGCTTGTCTTTTTGTACCGTGCTAGTTAGATACATCATTTACATCCCTGTCTAATTAAAATAAACCTAAAGGTTGGTATAAATTCAAACAAAATCGTACCAGTACCTAACGCGATGACATAAGGACGCCTACCATTTAAAAACTTACGCATTTTACCCACAAACAGATCATCAGTCCGTTTAATATCCCACATAAATATAAGGTACAGCATGCGGTTGAACTAATTTATAATTGATTTAATTGCAGAACATGCAGCATGCATCGTTGCATGCGACGAGGATATGCATCCGAGTGTGTGAACGGCCTAACCGCACCACCCCGATAATCGACCGCAACTCGTGCTCAAACCGTGGTAATGATACTTCAGATGAATAATGAGGAATCGGAAGTTATTTCAGTTTATAGGAGCAGGAGCCCCTATCGTCGCCTTAGAGTGAAAACCTCGCATATGCGAAAAAGGTAACTTTACAGGAGAAAGAAAAAACTGCGCCTTTATTACCACTGCTTCCTTAAAGTGAAATTTGGATACAGTTACAGGATACTAAGCGTGAAACTAGGACGTGCGTCGCGAGGTTTTCTTTCCAAAAATTTAATAAAATATAAATAACCAAAATTGCATTCCCGAGTTTTTCACTCTAATGGCTCCTACACACAGTGCCGGCGGCATGGCCGCCGCGCGCCGGCTTTTGCCGCGCGGCACGTGCCTCCGGCGTTTGCTCCGTGTGTAGTAGCCATCAGGTGACGCTATGTAGATGCGAATAGAGGGTAGGAAAGTATTAGGGGCCTTACTCTCTAACTCCGACAGTGAAGATACGGGCCCGCCCGAAAGTAGTTCGATACTTCGGAGTAAACTCCACTTCCGATTAATTATCTTTTTGCCCAGTGGTGATTTGGAGTTGGAAATGCCCGTAAATACGGTCAAAACAAGGAACACGGATTTAGTGCTTATGGTGTAGAGAAAAAGGTTCTTAATTAATGGAAAAAAATAAGGTAAGTATCTATAAAATGTATTGACTGTACCTACCTACATCATAGACACAATCAAAATTATAGTAACTGCAGTCATTCCACGAAGTTGAACTTGTTGACCAAAGCCAATTCAAATATACCACATTGTCTCTATCAAAAAATCGCTTACACATACTCAAATCATGGAATAACCTGAGTAAAGGTATTGATTAGAATATCAGAAAGCATACACAATCCCGTCAAAATCAAATTGAAAACAGATATTTGAGGAGATTGTTAACTGCTTGTCAACGTCCACTACAAAATAAACGTTCCATTCTACAACATAGGTAAGACTGTTGCAAACAAGATCTTAACAGTTACTAAGAAATGCCACAGCGTGCCAGCTTTCAAGGCATTGACAACTTGCTAGTCCGTAGAACATAATATTAAGTCGTTTTACTTAGTCAGTAAAGCAAAGGCATACGCCATGCAACCAATCTGACTGCTGGCTAGACAGACTTAATAAAACGGTGAACCTAAAAGCAACATGTCACATTGTTTGTTGAGTACAGTCGACAAAAGGGATGAGTGAGTATGCAGTCCGATAAATAGAATCATGCTATGTTCTGAAACATTGAGTTTTGTTGTTTTGTATATAATGACATCTACGTGCTGAACAATATG
The DNA here is from genome assembly GCA_948150665.1 of Conistra vaccinii. Taxonomy (NCBI): domain Eukaryota; kingdom Metazoa; phylum Arthropoda; class Insecta; order Lepidoptera; family Noctuidae; genus Conistra; species Conistra vaccinii. The sequence continues at coordinate 6,679,029 of OX411328.1, forward strand.
GAGATAACACATTTTCCTATGACGGGAGACATTCTTTTCAACCAACGTTGTGCGTGTCAAATCTTTGGCATCGCATCTCCATCTTGTTCAGCTATTAGTTTCAGAAAACTAAGTTTAAATACAAATTAAAATTAAATCCAAGAGGAATGATTTTTCAAAGGGGCTTATTTCTATTTTTGCTAGAAAAGAATTTAAGAATGCCATCGTCACTGTCATGTTAAAAACTAGCATTTAGTCCAAAATCAAATACAAACAAAAAGGACCTATTTCCTACAGAAACTTACAGACAAAAATATCATTTTTGTACAGAAGGACACATTTCCAGTATAATTTTAAAATGGTTAAACTGGTTTTTCTCCATTACTGAAAAATATTTTTCATCCCACCATCTCGGAAAGAGTATTTTTAATCTTCAATATCTGAGTGGAAAAGCCGTTTTTATTCGCTAGAGGATAAAGTAAATTGAATTTAGAACATCGTGTGCACTAAGTTTGTGAATTAAAAAAAACATTAAACCTATTTACTGCTACCTCTATGGTGCCGAATATATCATACAACTTTTTTTTAATTTTTTTAAAAACTCAGACTCGGAACCTTCTTGGTGTTCTTTTTTCAATTTGCTTTGTACGCGGTTCTTTACGCGGCATTTTTTCACGTCATTGTTAAACCTTTTATTAAAAACAAGAAACTTGAAAACAAGTGAAAAAACTAAAATGAGTGATTCTAGCGACGAGGAAGTTTGCTTGACGCCAACAGAATTGACTGAAACTGTTAATAATGCGCAAATGAGCTTTCTCCCTCAACAATCACGCGAGAAGTATTTAAAACAGTACGATATGTTCAACACGTGGCGACTAGCAAAAGGAGCCAAAACTTTCTCAGAAAACGTTTTGCTGGCATATTTTATAGAATTATCCGAGAACAAGAAAGCAAGCACTCTATGGAGTACGTATTCGATGCTAAAAGCAACAATAAAGATGAAAAAAGACAAACATATCGATACCTATCCTAAATTAGTGGCATTTTTAAAAAGAGCCTCATCTGGTCATCAACCAAAAAAATCGAAGGTTTTCACAGTATCTGATATTGAAAAGTTTCTTAACGAAGCACCCGATTCCGTATATTTGGCGGCAAAAGTAAGTCAGTTGCACATTCAGTATCTACTTAAGTATATTAATCTCAATTAAATAGTATACTTAGTAGATGTTGATAGGCATAATTATGCGTTCATATCAATTTTATTCATTTATCTACTACAATACTCTTTACGTTACAGGTTGTTCTTATTATTGGAATAAACGGAGCATGTCGAACTAATGAACTAACACAACTTAATGTCAAAAACATTGAGAAACATTCAGATGACTTACTATTAATTAATTTACCTAATACAAAGACAAAAAGAGACCGCAACTTCGTCATTCGCAAGGAATACGTAACGATTGTTGAGAAATATCAAGCCTTACGCCCGCCTAACACTCCAATCAATCGATTTTTTCTACAGTATCGCAATGGAAAGTGTGTTAGACAGCCTATGGGTACTAATAAAATTGGCAGTATCCCACGAGAAATAGCAACATTTCTTGAACTTCCAGAACCCCTGTTGTACACGGGTCATTGTTTCCGACGAACTTCAGCCACACTTTTGGCTGATTCCGGAGCTGATCTCCTGTCCCTTAAGCGCCACGGAGGCTGGAAGTCCAATGCAGTTGTAGAGGGATACATAGAGGATTCCATCCAAAATAAGTCTAAAATATGTGAAGGCATCGTAGGAGCCATTACACTGAAAGAGCCTCAATCGGATCCTTGGACTGGCCCTTCTACATCAAAAATAAGCCGTTATGAAACACCTAACCATCTCCCTCTCTCTCCAACATTCACGCCAAGGGAATCCGATGAATCGGTACAACTATTAAGTATGACAGATAGTTTACCGAAAAACAGTACACAAGTGACTAACACCAATATTACAGTACCAAACAAAAATATTACACTCAATTTAAATAACTGTAGCAACGTTACTTTAAAATTTTCTTAATTATACCTTAGTATTATTTTGTTATAATTTAAAGATTATTCTGTAATACTTACCTGTTATAATGTAGTAATTAATACCTAAACTGAAATAAAAGTGTACCTATCTTGTGATTGTAAACGTTTTTTTTTTTGCATTTAGTCATTTCCTCGCTGAGGTGGAATGAAAAGTTACGTGTTGCACTCGAGTGCAAAGATTTTTCACCTCGTGCTCTTTTGATTCCCTCGCTAACGCTCAGGCTTCTAATTTTGAATCACTCGCTGCGCTCGTGATTCAATTTTAGAATCCTTCGCTTGCTCGGTCATCAAAATTGAACACGCGGTTAAAAAGCAACTTTGCACTCTTGTATAACAAATAACTATTATCATGGAAATAAACCCCTTTGAAAAATCACTGCTCAAATGTGATAAAAGCAATAATAATGAATATCGGGTAAGTCAGTGCAAAATTATTTCTTACAGGCACACCATTGTCTATTGTTGTCTGTACCTACAATGTAGATTATCTGTCCAACACTACCAATAATAAAAGTCGTAGGTCCAACATTAAATAGTTAAACATTACTACTCTGAAACCAGCGTGAAACATTTTGAGAACAAAGTTAAAGTCAAGAAATACCCCATAGCGAAATTGTAAAGCGGGGAACATGACATCGTAAAAGCACTAGAGACATTAGGGGGAGACGTAGGAGATTAGGAATTCTTATTATTATACGCACGGGATCGTGCCAACGGGCCTCCCGCAGTCGGATACGGCGTGTGATGTCGTATCATACGAGATTGCTAACTTAGGACGCCCTGCGGTGGTGTTGTTAGGATGGAGGTATCATAGAGGTACCTACTGTGACTTAAGTAGTAATGATATATGATGTTTTCATACATGAAATGTTACAAAGATGAAAACTACAGAAGAAATACTAAATTTATTTTTTTGTTTACTCAAAATATCTTGGAGCGAACTAAAATATTTAAATGTTTTGTTACTAAAAATTCTTGGACCGCAGTGAAATCAATGTATGAACATAAAAATTATGAGAACAATGGGTTTTGGAGCGCAGTGGTACTACCCTTTTTAACTATCGTTACCAGCTAATATAGAAGTTATCAATATTGATGTGTGTACTACTTGACGTACTCAAATAAACCATAATAGGGAAGCAAAATTATTCAACAGGATTTTGACAAAGATGAATAAGTACATAAAACGCATAATCTATAGGAAGTACAAAAGCCATAATAAGCTCTTATTACAAGATGTTCCAGTTTGTACAAACGCTATACTATTTAAATTACGTACCATGTAAATCAAAGCCTTCAGAGACCCATGCTGTGTGCACTGGACCTTATTTTCACTAAGTTGATAAACCGATCTGCACTAGCCAGGGGCTCTAGTTTTAATTGAGTTATACTATTACCAATCATTTTGCAATTGAAAACTACATATTAAATGTGAAATAAATAACTCAAAATGTTTGATATTAATAGTTTGTGGAATTCCGGGAGCAGTTTCAAAACGAGATTAGAATGACTGGATTAATGGCCAAGCAAAGTGACAAAATGCCATTTGGCAATTTGAAATTATGATTTACGCGATAGAGATCAAATTATTTTTGTAGAAACAAATGTTACAGACATACCAAACATAATATTTTGGAAATAAATGCCGATGTCTGTTTGATGCCCGACAAGAAGAAGGTTCCTCCGAGCTCTAAAAAAGACGACCAAGAATGGATATCATTAGTAGCATTTAAATGCGTTAAGGCTCCAGCACACAGGCGCGATGCGACGGTGCGACAGGATTCTGGTTGTATTTCCATGAAGTTTTCATAGTAGTAAGTGGCGTCATCCCTGTCTGCGGCAGCCTTTAGTTATCTCAAATTTACCAATAAGTCTCTAATGTGTCATGTTTTTTACTGACACATGCGAACATTTATGCATAATCAGCATATAATGTTCCCACTGCTGGGATGCAGGCCTCCTCTCTGTGAGAGGGAGTGCGGGCCCAATGTGGGTTGGTAGATGTCACATGTCTCCGAATTTTTGATTCTAGAACATGCCGGTTTCCTCACGATGTTTTCCTTCACCATTTTGACAGCAGTGGTGATGAAATAATTTATACAAAGTAAAGCGGCTGTCTGAGTTCAAACTTAGGACCTGCAACTCGTAAGGTGTGGCCGTTACCACCGAGTCACCACTGCTCTATTTATGAGCTGGTGATAATAAAACGATACTTAACAACAAATGACACAAAAGTATTCATTACAGCTGATCTAATTCCACTTAGTATCCGTTTTAAACACGCTGTATCTACTAACAAGGTAGTGTAATAAAGATAGAGAACGCATTTACAATTTATCTAATTGATTCACATTGAAAGATTATTTTCAATTGGTTAATTAGCTTTATGTTTATACTCTGAACCATGTCGGATTATTTCTGGGCAATTACAACATCCTGTGGCTAGATCACCATTGCGTCTATTTTACTTGTTCGATTAGATACTTACTTGATTAAGAATCTTGAGGACTGCTAATGAAAAAATAATTTTGCGGATAGTTGTGTGAATAAGGCTGCCTGTCCACCGGAGCGGAGAGGAGAGGAACGGAGATGTGTCAATATTAACCAATAGAATCAAAACTCCGCTCCAGAGGTGCGATTCTATTGGTTAATTATGGCACATTTCCGCTCCTCTCCTCTCCTCTCCGCTCCAGTGGACAGGCAGCCTTAAGTGGGATTTTTAACTATGACAAACGGGAAAGGACATTGTAAAAAATGGCCTATGAATCAACACATAGGAAACCTTTACTATAATTACTAGTTTTTTTTATAATTTACATTACAATAATTACAATAGAACGGACACTTCATAATTTCGAAAACATTTTAAAAAGTAATTCACATCGGTCTTATTCCCCAGCGCCATTATTTTTTGTTTCAATTTGACGTTTTGAATACGCTCTCTCAGCGCTTGATCTGGGAATAAGGTTTTTAGTTACAAACGGAATAAAGCGATTGAAAGCGCTGTGTGAAACAAGCAATAACAACACTGACAGTCGATGAATTGACAGATGATACTTTGACATGTAATAGTAATGACATTGTCATTTTGTCTCAGTGCATTTTTATAATGGTCATACATAACTCATAACTATAAATTAGTTTAAAGAAATAATGGTTCTGACCAACTAATAGATAAATGCACCTACATAATATGTAATGAAACGTTTGAAGATATAATCCAATGTATTTTCACTAATATACGCTAAGTTAATATGTTTCTATTGTCCTAATTATAACCCCAAAATCCGAAAGTGTTTTAGATTTTTCTACAATTCTCAGTAGTGTGTAGTGTGTGTGTGTGTGTAGTGTGTGTGTAGTGTAGTGTGTGTGCGTGTGTGTCATTTTAATTTGTATTCAATAGAATATATGCATTATATAGAACACAGAAAGTACATTCACGTTTCTGTTGGTTCTTAGGCGAACGATGTATGGACGCCGAACAATGTCCTTTACTCTTTGATACATCTAGCTTTTTCGTGCGATTTCGCTCCCATACGGGCTTTCTCCAAGATAAATCTTAGATGTTACATTGAGCCCATAAACTATTTGTATGAAAAAAAAATCGGGCAGTCTTTGGGGACTGCCGATAGAAATGAAAACTAAGTAATTTTTTGATTCTAGAGTTGATATTTTTCGTAATATTAAGTAACTTTTTGATCCTCGCGTTGATGTCTTTCGTTCGACCGTTAGGTGGCGATGACGCGATTTCCATGATTTTTGTTAACCCAAAAAGTGCTCAATGCGCGTTGATGTCTTTCGTTAAGTAACTTTTTGGTTAACTTGGATATCCCGAATTCCGCCATTGGCTGTATAAGAGACCTACTTACATTTTCACCTTGCTCTTGAATCATTATTTCTAGAGGCTACCCCACCCCACCCTAACCTACATAGTAACTATCTCTGCAGGTGTTACTAACCCACAGGTGTATGCTTTCACCCATCCTACTGCTAATATCCCTTTAGCGAGACGTCGTGGGAAAGGATGGAGAGTTCCTATTCTACTGCTACTGGGAACTGGCCGGCATACTTCAACGGCAGTAATTATTGTTGACTGTTGTAATTACGGGTAAGCTGTGTCGCTGTATCCGTCGTGTGCTTGACTGTCAATAGTCTATGGTCAGTCAGATTTCCCGTGGGTGTTGATATAGGACTTTCTGTCTATGAATGTCTGTGTACTTTTAATGGTACTAACAGATAGTTTATTTTATATAATCTTACAAGTGTTATAAATGTAAAGATTTTAATAAAGAAATAATTTATTTTCGTTGATTTAATTTTAGGGAAACATTTATAAACTGAGTTTATCGGTATAATATGCTATTAGGTTGAGGTTTCCCAGATTCTTTGATGTATCTTCCTGGCTGGCTTCATTAATCACATTTTTTTTTAACCACAACGAGGTAGCTCTTGAGCTACATCTCGCCTAATGGTAAGTGATGATCAGGCCGAAGGTAGAAGCACAGAGGAACTGGCTATCTTACCTCTAACTGCCAAAAACAACCATGCTATTAACATTGTTGTTATGGCGACAGACTTAAATAAGATGGTAGTAGCTAGCCAGGCGGACTTAAAACAAGCCCTACCACCAACCAAACCGAGCAGAAAATTTTGCCCCCACTGGGAATCGAACCTCTAGGTCTGAGATAGGTAGTCAAACCACTAGACCATAGAGGCGGTTATAATGAGCATTGCTTCTTTTCTGCTTGTATTAATGAACAGAATGATTAATTAGCAAAAATTTGTCACTTACCAGCCCCCGTATTTCCGACGACTAGTGTTCTTCGTTCGCCAAACGATCATCATCCACAACGCACTGACATGTATTCACAACACAATTGTCACCGTCTGTCCCTCGAGTCGAAGTATATAGCGTCACTGCACATAATATCTATGTATTCACTGCACACGGTCCGAATGAGATGGTTTACCTGTAACAATAATTAATATTTTGTTAGATATAATCTATCATTAGCAATCATTACTTATGTATGTATCTATATGTCGCAGTGAGATGGTTATATTCGTGATATAGTTATATCCCTAGGGATATAGCTTTATACCGTAATATAGTTATAAAAAAGTGGTTCATAACCTGTCGGAGTGCCCTAATTTTGTTACTGCGACCAATTTCGACTTAGCGGTCGACAGCCGCTGCCGCGGCAACGCTCGTTCCGCTCGTTTCTGCTAGCGCGTCGTGGTCACAATTGTAACCTAACCGATTTGGTCGGAGTGACCTTATAGTTAAGTTACTAGATCGTGCTCGTATCATAGTTATATTCCTAGTAAGATAGTTATAAACCGTTTTCATATAACTATATTATGGTATATAGGTATATCCATAGGGATATAACTATATCACGGCTATATCCATCTTACTGCGACATATACATATTTCATTATACTTTTTTTTTGGGCAGTTGTGTAATAATAATGTTGTTTTTCATGTGTGTCAGTGTGACCGCGTTGTTTTTAGAAACTACGCAAAGAATCTTAATGCTGTTTTCAACATAATTTATTCTGGAAGGTTCACGTTTATAAAACACTACCCGCGCCCCGCGGTTTCACCCGCGTAAATCTCGGTCCCGCGGTAATATCAGGATAAAAAGTATCTCCTAATCATATGTCCTAATCTAGGTCATGGTCTACCCATGTGCCAAATTTCATTACTTTCATCATCAGCCTATTAATGTTCCCACTGCTGGGACACAGGCCTCCTCTCTGTGAGAGGGAGTGGGCCGTAGTCTACCACGCGGGCCCAGTGCGGGTTGGTAGATGTCACATGTCTTCGAATTTTTTGGTTCTAAGACATGCCGGTTTCCTCACGATGTTTTCTTTCACCGTTTTGAGAGCAGTGGTGATTTATTTACACAAAGTAAAGCGCCTGCTTGGGTTCGAACCCACGACCTACAACTCGTAAGTTGGACCGTTACCACTGGGCCACCACTGTTCTCATCCTTACTTTACCTTTAAGTAAAGGCTTTTGCAGACCAGCGGGACTTGTCATCCGACATGACACGAACAATACAATTTCTAAGAAAACTTCACGGTATAACAATAACCGGTGTCGCGACGCGCGACAAGTTGCTCTTCTGTACAAAGCTTTAAAGTGCTTTATCTTGTCCCATTGAATTTATAAGTTTAGATTTTATGGTTTTTCTTTCATTTAATTTATCATGTTTGTTAGAGAGATTTGATTCATATGATTGACCCTATCGATTGATGCCATAAAAGTACAGGGTGTTATTTTTTCGGATCTTAGCCGGTTCGATTCCCGAGTGTGGCAAGCAGAGTTCAGTCGCCCAAAGTTTAGAACAAGATGGCTACCTTACAATAATGACATGGCAGCATGGAATTAGTATGATACATGGAATGAGCAGTGGTGGCCCAGTGGTAACGGCCCCGACTTACGAGATGTAGATCGTGGGTTCGAACCCAAGCAGGCGCTTTACTTTGTGTAAATATTTTCATCACCACTGCTCACAAAACGGTGAAGGAAAACATCGTGAGGAAACTGGCATGTCATCTACCAACCCGCACTGGGCCCGCGTGGGAGATTACAGCCTACTCCCTCTCATAGAGGCGAGGCCTGTGTCCCAGTAGTGGGAACATTAATAGGCTGATTATGTTTGTATGATTATGTATACATGGAATTAGTATGAACTATCCTATACTATTAAATGAACATACTCTATTTTCACCAGAGCAGAGCGACCAGGTACTTAGGACATAGATAAAACGAATTGGTCTTCCGAGTAAACAAACATTATTAATTATTATTGGAATTACCAACGGCAAAAACCCAATTATTAATACAAAGATAGGCGAACAGAAATCCCAGACATTGTGCCATCATAAGCTGAAATATTGGTAATGGCGCTAATGAAAAGTAAGTAACTTTGTCATTCTTGAAGAAGATGCACGATCTATTGTTTGTTTTCGGTTTGCTGAGCTGAACACGAGTGCAAATGAACACCTAGGTGAACGCTTGAAATGAACGCTTATGCGAAAAACAATATGTACGTAAGAAGTAATATACAATGGTGCATGGCAATGCAATGGTGCTCTTGCGAGCTTCATCACAAGAGTTTGACTTTTGCATCAAAATTATGTTTCAGTTAATAATCATATTAGTTAACTAATGCTTACCACATTTATACGAATATTTATTGACCTCTTGGGCAGAAAATATCTTTCTTTGCTCAGAAATAATAGGCAATTCATCCTACAATGCCAAAATTACTTTTAAGATGAGAATCATCAACTTTTTAATAGCGGTACCAGCTACAACTGTGTGTAATACAATAGTTTTCGATACAACTTTCTAATGCTCAGGAAATCGATATAAGGTAAACAAAGATATATTGATATCGATTATGGATTGACCGAATTCGTGAGAGAATATCGTTCTGTTGAAAGTTTGTAGATTATGGAAATCGAGATAAAAATATCGATTTGTTTGTTGGGTGCAGTGATATACTGGTGTGGTGATTCATTTGAACGAATGCACTTTAAGTTATTTTAGTACAGAAAATAAGTAGGTATTCTAGTGGGTAGACCTAGTGGTTAAAGACTCCAGGAATGAAAATAAGGGAGAAGAAGTAGGAGGTAGTATAGATGAAGTTAAGCATTTAAGGAAAGCACCACCACAGAATAGCCAAGTTTAATTTCACTGGGTAAGTTTGGATATTTTAAAAGGACTCGTATAGCCTGAGTAAAAAAAAAACATGACTAAAACAGGCGTATCCCTGTTCTCAGAATCTGCAGTATCTACAGTAGGAATGCTGTAAGGGTGACGTACTCATTATCAGAGAATGCACGAACATTAGCGCCAAACACGTTCATATGTTGTAAGTGGATAACAATGGACCATTCAGAACTTTGTACAATGGTAGGAGGAGAACAGTTAGTGACAAGGCAGGCCTTAGGAACAGTGCGAAAAACTGCATAACTGAGCTGAGCTCCGGCTGCATATAATGTAAGCTTTGGAAGATTTTAACCCCAAAAACTAAAAGCGACAGCTTACTTACGCTATAGTGGATCAAAACAAAAACACACAATTGGCCACAGAATAAATAAATAGCATTTGGTGTTATTTATTTATTTATATATACTTTATTGTATACCAGATTATACATTCCAAAAGAAAAAGTAATAAACTACAAAATATACAATGGGTGACCTTATCACTTACTGGCAACCTTGAATGGACAGTGATTTTCTGGACATAAAATGGCTGTCTTTGGTGCAAATAAAAATTATATAAATACAATACCTATACTATAATAGATACACAGATAAATACTATACAATAGATACATAGACATACTCACTGTATAAGCAACGAAAATAAATGACGATTATTATTACAGCTAACGACGAGATCACGACGAAATCACAAACGACCAGCCAGGACAGTAAAGGATTTGAAAGAAAGTTGTGGATTGCATTGGCATTTTTCGATAGCTACATCGATTGATTTGCATTAGTGGAGCTTCCACGAAACTAAATTACATCCTGCGTACTCAGGCAAGTTAGCCATGCATGCTAGCAATTTTGTTGATTGGCAAATCAATAATACCTTAACAGGCAGGTAACCATGTAGGTACAGCCAGCAATGTAAGTTGCATATTATTCGTATCGTATTCCTATTTCCGGTACAAGATATTTCGCTTATTTGAAGGAATTAAGCTCAATATCTTATGCTAGGAAAGGAAAACGAAGACAAGGACGGCCCCGAGAAAGATGGGTCGACGAGATAGAAAAAGTACAGGGCCAGAATTGGCCTGCAGTAGCACAGGACAGAAAAGAGTGGTAAGAAAAAGAGGAGGCCTTTATCCAAAGAGGGGTCCTTAATTAATGTTCTCAATTTTGTTTATTATTTACTTTGTTTCGTTGTAACTTTGTAAACTTTTTTTAAAATAGGAATAAAGACTCTTTATTATTGTTATCTTATGCTAGGAGCGTGTTCACGTCAATAGCGGGATGATCGGGATTTTTTTTTTTCGCAAGACTGTTCACACCTCAACAATTAGTGTCAGTTCATCTCATTTTTAACCGACTTCAAAAAGAGGTTCTCAATTCGTCTGTATGTTTTTTTTTGTATTTTGTTACGTAATTACTCCGTCAATTATGCATTGATTTTGATTATTCTTTTTTGTTTGGTAGGTCATACTACAGAAGTGAAAAATGGTAAGTTTTATTAATTTTGCTTGGGTGGTTTTTGATTTAGCTTCAATAATACGTATTTTTCCCACTTAGCCTATGTGGATGATATGATGATAAGTTCCTATCACTGTTATTTACATAGCTGGTAGATAATGGTATTCGAATTTGTGTGGGGTAGGTACCACAACTAAAAAGTGAATAATAAAAACTTTTTACAAAAAAAACAACCGACTCCGTGTAGTGTCTTTTTTGGAAATCGTTTTTTTTTTTTTGTTTGTAAAAGTCTCAGAGTAAGTTATTACTCTGAGGTAAAAGTAAAAAGTTTTATTCTGTCGATACTCAAAACATCGAACGTTCGAAAAATGTTGTCATCTTGGAGCCGTCTCGTACAGTGCGAAAGAACGCGACCGTGCCATGTGGACGATAACGGGACACGTGTGACGACAACACTACGGTACGCTCTGACTTACATACGGGATAACACGACTTTTGTAGTGTGAACAGAGATGAGAGACTGATACCTGAGACCCATATTACTATGGGAGATGGGTGACACTTTTTAAAAGGGATAACGCTACTAATTGATGGACTTTTTCAAAAGGGTAGGCTATTTGCTAGGTGATAAAAATCGTAGAATAAGCTAGCAAAATCATAGAGGAAGCCTAGAGGAATCTTGATAAACTAGCAGTTAGCATTAGCCTATGTAAAATCAGGTTGAACACAACCAAACTCTATTTAATCTATTTGCTCAAGTGTAGTCTTTCGCGTAATTTTTTACTCGCGAATGTCGTAAAAGGACGGTCCCCTTTTTCGGTTACTGCTGTATTTAGGATCTCCAGTAAGTAACGGGATAAAAGCCCATCATTTAAGTTAGTTGTTATTTAAAGATAGGAAGAAACTGCTCCGTAAATAGTATTTAGCCATCTACGGTCTTAAGACAGGCTATTTCCTTACGGATTTCCTTGTTTGTCGGGAAACACTTGTAACAAGAAAATTACAAGCCCAAAATCGTTTTTACTCTAAGCGTAAAACGATTTACAGCATGACCAGCTTAAGTGTACAGTTCAGGGTGGCGCTACTTGTCACGGAAAAATGCAACAGCATGACATATTCGGTACATTAATTTTTAGTTCTGTGTTTTGCCGCCTGCACAGATAAGTTGGACGCGCTGTACAGTCCGCGCGACCACTGAAGTCCTTTTGACGCGGCGCTAGTGTCTATGTCATTGCATCAAATTCTATTTAAAAAAATGTAGTTCCACAATTTTCCGCCGGACTACAGTTGGTGGCGAACAACAACTGTCCTGACCTGTCAGAACTCATAATTTTCATTCGAGCTCATTCTATTTATATTCCAAATGTAATACGCATAATATTCTTACCGGTCTTATTTCAATTAGAATTGCCAGCAACAAGAAGTTGATACATGAAAATTTTCCGGCGAGTGAGTCCACAAGAGAAACATGACGTTCACAACAAAATATTTTTTAAATATTAACAGAAATAATGGTTACTGAGCATACAGTAATAAACGGTATACATCGCCCCAGTCCCCAATATCTTAGCGTGAAATATATTCATACGTTCCACACAGATTCTTACAATCGGTCAATAATAAACACACCATTATACACTCTAACAACATCAACTTAGATACCATTTTACCCCGTACATTTTCAATTTTTATTATGTTACTAGAATTTCTCCGTTCAACTACGGTTACTAGACGGACTGGCGGTTAATTTATGAAGAAATCTACGCTTGATTTCCCGTATAATTAACTTGTTTCTAAATCCAACAAATTGCACATTGAATAAGCTTAAAATATTTAATTGTATATTTTATTAACTAATGAGATCAATGTATACGCCACACATTAATTTCCGTGGCTGTTACAATAATGAGTTCATGGAGATACACTTACGGATTCGACTCGCATCGAACTCTTCCTTTGAGTTTTAAAGCGCTACCGCGCTGAATCCAGTTCAGCACTTTCAAGTTCAAACGCTAGTCAACTTCTGAAAGTAATGGAAAGTAACAGAAGATGTATTTGCAAATTCCAGAAATTTAATTTCTGTCATATGCTAAATTTAACACTAGAAATACGAAAATATTGAGGCAAGCTATTGTTTGGTAGAATCATGCATGCAAAATGTCCATTTAATTTTACACGTCAAGGATTTCCGTCTACTTATATAGTACAAGACTTTCTTGTATATGAATAAACCATACCACAAGTTTCTTGTATTAAACTCCCACATCAAACAGTCTACGTATGCTTTCACCTCTAGACCATTAATATCAGACAGTCATTGTTTGAAATGATGTGGTTACAACCAAGGATGAAGAAAGCTGTGGTATACTCTTGAAGTTTATAAAACATAGCATTGATAAATTCATTTAATGTCGGAGGTCGAGCATGGCATCAGTGGGGCCTGAACCCATCGCACCACTCCCCTTCGGGTACGTACACACTCTGGTAAAGAAACGAACCAGGGACCAACATCACAAACTATGGCTGGACCACGGTGAGTGTAGGCAAGCTAAGGAAGCACTCCCTACAATCGATGGCCGCCTCACGAAACAGGTTCTTCGCCTAACGAAACAACTGCTGTGTACAGTCACAGCAGCTATAACTGGCCATGGGTCATTGAACAAGCACGTCTTTGTCATAGGAGTCACAGACAGTCGGCTGTGCAGAGCCTGTATGGAGGACGATGAGATAGCAAGTCATGTGCTGTTAAACTGCCCGGTGGTCGCCACATACAGGGAAAAGTACTTCGGTAACCCAGGTACCCTACGTGAGATTGTCAGTGAAACAAAGGCGTTGCTGGACTTCTTTGAGGAACTGGGGTGGATCAAGTAACCGGTTTTCCAACCCATGCGCAAAATACGCGCTTTAACGTGAAGTTGCGGATACCAACCCGTATTACCTATTACCTAAATTCATTTAATTTTATAGACCAGGGGGTTACCAGCCAATCTAGAGAATAGATACTGAGTGGATGACTAATAGAGATGTAGTTATGATCGAGAAAGCCATGCTGCACCTTCCCCGAAATAAATCTGGAATAGAGCAGGAGAATGGCGAATAAAGGCTTCGCCAAATAGAACACGTACAAGACCGCTAGCCTGACGCAGCGCTATAGCACCCAATTGTGTTGTACTATGACGTACGTTTACTGTCAAATAGACCACCGGCGCTAGGAACGCCGCGACACTAGCGTTGCATGCTGCACTGTATTTAGCGCACTAACGCGCTAATGTACGCGTTCTATATGGCTAAGCATTTAGAGAAGCAGCTGGACCCAGCCTTAGTCTAAGGGCCTATTTCACGATGTCCGAATACCACTACTTACCGAATAAATTTAAAAATGGAACAGAATTTGTATTTATTTGTTTATTTATTTATTTTATTATTTATGTACACACAGTAAAATACATAAAGATACCACATAGTTATAATGAAAGTTGTATGAAATTATCTGCCAAGTAAGTTAATAGGAAGTTAATCGTAGGTGGTGAAACAAGCCCAAAATGCAATATTTCAATAAAACTTACTCCAAAGAGTATTTTTTTAGACCCAACTCTGAATATGAACTTATATTATGAGCTTTAGGTACCTAACTGTATACAGTATTAAACTTCATAACGCTTGTCTTTCGCAGCTATTATTAAATCATACACGCTTCAATTATGTAAAATATTTTAAATAGTAATAATATTGTGAACATTCGTAAAACCCTGCATTAAAAATCTTTCATATATCCAGTATGATGTTGTAGTGGTTCGTTAATCGGTTGGTTTATCCTTATAAACCTAATTTCGATCTTTACCAACCAAATAAATGGTATAATATTCTTGAATGGGGCGAATAATAAAGTGGATCCTAGCCCTTAAGCATTTGGTCAATGCTGAAGAAGATAATTTCCTGTAACCTACATGAATTTCTTACATCTTTACGTTCACTACAAAAAATTTATTGTACGGAACGGTAAGAAGTTCACTGGCAGAAATGGTATCGCGAAAAAGCGTTTATACTTGTCACTGTCTTGTTTTAATTCGATAGAGAGAGAGAGAGAGAAAGTGTGAATTTGGTCAAAATGAAAATCCAAAAGCGCGGCTGTGCATTTTTTGTGATGGGTATCGTTTTCATAGTTTTCGAAGGTGCTAAAGCAGTTCGTGAGATCAAAATGTAAATCCAAGATGGCGGCTGCGAAAACTTTGTTTTTATTTTAAATCATACTTGATAAGGAACTGCGTTCCTGACGGGGGTCCCCCGCTAGCACACGTTTTTCTTAAAACAATTTTCTTTTACTTAGACTAAGCATGTAAGTAACCACTGGCAGTCACTCTAAGTCACTCCGAACTAGCCAAACATATAATTAGAAAAGGCTACTAAGAACTGTGACGATTTCCAATTCTCAATAATTAACGAACTCTTACTACAGTTTCTAAGCACGAGCCGCAGGTGTGAGAACGACAAGCCGACATACCACGAACACATAAAGTAAATGACGATCGGAAACGATATATCTCTTCACTCTTCGGATGGCCATGGACAAAACATAGAAACTTCGAATGAACTAACATTAGCCATTATAACTTAAGCACTTCTCACGCAAGTTAATGTTAAACTTAACGGCACATGAAGAATAGACAACATGGGTTTCAAAATTAAGAATAACATGAAAATGCTATAAAATAATCAACACTAACACGCCTTGTTAGGAAACTACTCGCACAATAAACTTATAAAGTATTATGAGCTAAACCAAAGAGTTTTGGAAGACAATAGCCTTGTTCTGTTCAGAAAGCGCAGACGCGTCTACTTACTATAGGCATACTTGCAATAGTATGTGAAAATTAAAAAGCTCTTTCTTTTTTTGGGTGTTTTCTCGTGGACCTACTTTTTTGTCCTACCAGTAGGTCCACGAGGGTATGTTATTTCTGTTGGTCCTACTGAACTGTTGAAACCAAAATGAATCTCCTGTATAAAGAATTTTAGGTGTCACTAGGTGTGACTAGGTGGCTTGTAGGCGTTTGTTCGCTGGAGAACGGTCTGCTCAAGACAAATGACAAGTTATTTGCTGTGTCGAAGCGGTGCTGTTATGAGTGATGGCAGGTATTATATATTATTATATACATTTAATATTGTACAATTGTATACACTTTTAGGAAAACTTTATTCGTAAGCTTGTCTGGGAGTTCATTATTGAACTTATAAAACATTTTAATAATTATGCAACTTGTAGTGAAGAACCACAACAACGTGTTATTCATGAAGAATGTTCGTACTTCGGCCCACCTGCTCATGAAACTTCAAATTCCATCGCAAATTGCTACCTTATAATTTGCCTATTATTTAAAACTAGTTCTAAATACCCTGACGCACTCCACCATCATTCTACTAAACATTTTCTTAAGCCTTCTAAATTACTAAAACCACAAAGATCAATCTGAAATACCCATCATCTATACAATTATACCTAATTCGTAAATCACGAATCGCTTTCAAAGATATAAATTATAATAATAAAATTCCATTACGAACTATATTAATAAACGTTTTGTATCACGATCTGCGTATCGATATCTTTGTGAGATATCCATTACCTATTTTACACGATAACATTGTCTATTGTATTAACTAAAACAGTAAGGTACCGGTAATTCGTTAAACAAACAGTATTATGTTGAATTTAGAGCAGTAAGTTCGTTATATTCTTGTTCCGTTTCATTTGATTGTGATCGTTTCTGCGGGGCGTATATGCGCAAGAAGATAATGCAGAGTACTGCAGAGAAGACAACTGATATTAATGGTAATGATAAAGTAAGTATTGGTTTAAGAATTAATTCGTTTAAGCCTGCAGCGTGGCGCCAGACGTTAATGTCGAAAAAAGGATAAATATTAGCGCTATAGTAATTGCTAGAATATCTTTAGGCAATAGGTTAGGTCGTTCCGTCTCGAAACCGAAGAAGCTATCATACAATGTGGAGACTACAATACAACAATAAATGAAAATACGGGCACTACTAATACCTAAGAGTATTTTGGAACTGTCAAATAAATCCTAGCTTCGAAATAAAAAAATGAGTTTTTCAAACAAATTAAATGTAATGTATGCCGAATCCACCCTAAGCCTATAAATTCCGTTTATCCAACTAGGCCTAGGGTAGATTCTCGGGCATACGTTTCCGAATATCCACCTTAGGGTGGATTTTTGGGGTAGATAAACGGAATAACCCGAGCCGACTACGGATTTTGCCGAGCTATATTGACTAAATTATTGAATATATTCAATTGAATTTTTGTATACAGAATGGGATCGTCATTAGGGACACGCCGTTAAATTTTTTGTTGTATTGTCGTCTCCACCTTGTATATGCACTCTTGGGATTAACATAAAAAACTTGAACAGAAACAAAAAATGTCTTTTCTGTTTGTCATTATACGGTACCTAATCTTCAGTAAAAATGAATGATATCACTATCCAAAAAAGCCTCTTTTTTCGCAACATAGTAACTAAAACAAAACTTCGGTAACCAAATATCCAAAATCCGTTTCAAGTGTCAATGTCACATACTCAAAGATATATTCACCCCGTAACCGAAAACTATAAAGATGCAAAAAATGATACCTAGCCTACATATTTTTTGCCATCTGTACCGTCTATACACTTAATCTTTGAAGTACACACTGCTCATTGATTATGATTACTACACACGATAATTATGGAGTGCGGATACTTACGAATCATTCGGGGCCAAGCTTAACATGTACAACAATAGTTTGTGGCCCGCCTTAGGGTAAATAGATAAAATAGATTGAACTGTGATTGCGGGTAACTACCCTAAGGGAACGGAAGTTGAGGTATTTATGACCCAGAAGATAATGGATGATCCGTTAATTACGACTGTTAAGGCTCATGAACTCGGTAAATAGATTCGAATCTGTATGTTAATCTTCTTTTATGTGTTTATGAGAGACCACACTGGCAGTATCTTCGATTGCATCAGACAAGATGTTTCAATTCGACATTAAATCTGAATAGAAAATAGTCTAGCTCTAGATAGTCTGCTGAAAAGAATTTGCATTGTGAATATTCTGTTTTTATTATATTTCAGCAATAACACTTAAAGGATCAACGTTGAAAGATAGGAAATACTCAATTTTAGTGACAGACCAAAAAGTGCAATAGTGACAAAAGATAGGTAGGTCAGGCTAAATAGAGTTATATAATATGATACTCGGAAACCTATGTCCGAAAATCAACCCTAGGCCTAGTTGGATAAACCGGATTTATAGGCTTAGGGTATTCACTACTATTTAATTTGATTGAAAAACTCATTTATCTAATTTCGATGCTAGGATTTATTTGATAGTTCCAAAATACTCTAATGCATTAGTAATGCCAAAATTTTCATTTATTGTTGTATTGTAGTCTCCACATTGTTTACACTAGTCTATGGACTACACGTTATGCGTTATGGCTTTATTTCCCCACAAAAAGGAGGTACGTAAACCCATCGGCTAAGTTAATGGTAAGTTAGGTAGCGGGGAAACCATCTTGCTGATTACACAGCCTAGTTGTAGACAATTTAACGAAAGTTACGAGTGTAACAACCATATTTATATTAGTAGTTTTATCCTATGTTTGTGGAAATGCTGAGTAAAGAGAGAAATTACGTTTTAAATGTAGCTCAACAAGCAAGACCGCAGATGACAGAAACTCAAAGTATTTATTTCAATATTAGCTGCGCCCCGCGGCTTTACCCGCATAAGTCTCGTTCCCGTAGAAATATTTGGATAAAAAGTATCTTATGTCCTAATCCAGATCATGGTCTACCCATGTGCTAAATTTCATCCAAATCCGTTCAGCCGTTTTAGCGTGAAAGCAAAAGACAAACAAACTCGCTTTCGCATTTATAATATCACTAGCTTCTGCCCGCGACTTCGTTCACGTGGAAGTCGTAAGACACAATAACAGCCACATTTTTATAAAACTTTCCTGTATCCTACTAAGTTTGTAGTTTTGTTCTCAGCAGGCAAAATATACAGAGACTCAGGACTAGTGACTCGGGAGCAAGCTCAGTGTCCGTATGAGAAGCAGCTTGTCTTGAGGTCGACACCCGCAGCCTTCAGCCTTCAGTGTCGATCCCAGTGACTTATTGATAATCATCGCGAATCATTTATAATTTATTTTATTTCATTTAGATACATATAATTCACATTTTTAAATATTTAAAAAAAATATAAATATAAAAACCATTTAAAAATATAAAAATAGTCGCCCATCGGCATCAGGAACAGGGTCCAAGCTGCCGGTGGTCAGGGCTCTAGAAACAGGAACCTCCTCACTATGCGTGCCGTGTCTAGGAGTACTGCTTTAATAATATTATCATATTAGTTAAAGATAACCACTTAAAGGCACTTTTGAATTGTCAAGGAGTTGGTCTCAGAAAGAGCTGACCATTCCAAAGCGTAGTAAGTTCCTATTGAGAAGAATGGGTAAGACACTCTATGGACACTCTTTAAAAAAAAAAGAGTAAGTTAGTAGCAGTAGAAAATAAGAGAGTTCAAGGAAATATTGGAAACTGGTAATAAGAAGGAACAGCTGTTTTATATTATGTAGCACAACCTATCGCAAGAAAGTAACACTTTACGGAAGAAATGAAAATGCGATTTGTGCACATTTCAAGCTCGCACTAAATTTTTCTCTGTAAGTACCTATGATAGACCAATATTCAGATTTCAATTGGCTTAAAATAGATATGACATCACTAGCCTAGTACCGTCAGCAAAAAGTAGTTTTAAATCCGCATAAAAAACGCAATTACTTTTATTAATATTTATTGCTTTTTGTACTTAATCAAATCAGTGTTCGTTGACTAATAGTAAAATGTATTTGAAACGAACACTAAAACTAAGATTCCCACTACCCACACGTTCAAAAACGTAATTTACTTACACATTATAGTAAAAGTTCGTTCATAAAACTGTAGAAAAAAATATTTAATCATCATATCTCATTGTGTTTTTTTCTCATCAAACACCTGGGCGTAGGTGTTGCCTTTCTTTATTAAACCTTAAGAGTATAAACATAGATATCAATTTGGAATAACCAGAGCAATATTAAGTTTCGTTACAAGAGCTTTGAGGCACAATCATCAGCCATAACCGGTTTTAATGACCTCTGTTACTGCTCGAATTAAAGTTCTTCCAACTTTCGTTAAGGAGATCATGAGGTCTACTTATACTGGTCATGTTAAACACCTTGGGGTTTTAATGGTAGTAACTTGTATGACATTGAACCTGTCTATTTAGGACATAATGATTTCTAATAGGTTGTGTGAAGTGTTATTATTTTGCGGTACATACATATTGTGCTGTTTTAATTTCAAGCACTTTATGCCGTTGGTGCCGGCTGTCAAAGATCTACGAATGACAGCCGGCATTTTTTTTTTTTTTGTGTGGGAAATCATCCAATGACTTCTCCCGCTCTGGGCGGAGCGGAAGGGCGTGTCAGACTTTTACTGACTAAAACCCACCCGTGTTCCTTCCCTTGCCATACCAGGGGCCACGGTTTCCCCTTGGGAGACAGCCGGCACCAACGGCATAAACCTTCAGCTGTCATTAACGAGACACAATAGAATTTTAATTGGTATGCCCACCTGATGTCCACTGTAACGGTCAAGCGGATAAAGTGCTGTCATTCGTAGATCTTTGACAGCCAGACCAGCGGCGGCGGCGTAATTGCGTAACACACTTGATGACAATTAATAGCAATGGATTCGGCAGTTCACCCACGTTCATTGCGTTATTTACGTTGCTGACATAGTTGGGAAAACGCTACACAGGTTGACAAAGGGTGCTAATGGTATATTTCAAACCTCCATTTTATGTTCCTGGTAACTAACTTATCTGGCAGGTAAATAATAGCACATCTAAACTAATAGTATCAAGAGAAAAGATTTGTCTATTTGTTTATTACGCTTTCACGCTAAAACTGCTGAATGGATTTGGAAGAAATTTGGCACATGGGTAGACCATGATCTGAGTTAAGACGTAGGATACTTTTTATTCCGATATTCCCACAGAATCGAGAGTTATGCGGGTGAAACCACGGGGTGCAGTTAGTAACCTAACTAATATTATAAATGCGAAAGTGAATTTGTTTGTTTGTGTTTGTGGATTTAGATGAAATTTCGAGTACTTCCACTTTGCCCCACCAGGCCGCCTCACTGGTGGGGCAAAATGGAATACCAAAAATTTTGCAGTGGAATTTGTCCCACTAGGGTTGGCACTTTAGAATTTATGTAGGTGTTCGTATTTTATATTTGTATGGAAAAGAAAGAAATGTATAACGTAAAAATGTAATTAGGACTGGTAACATTAGACTTAGTACATGCCTAGGTAGTGTTTTTAAATAAAAGATTATTTGAACCAGTGGGGTAGATTACACTGCAAAATTTTTGGCATTCGCTTTTGCCCCACCAGTGGGGCGGCTTGGTGGGGCAAAGTGCTCGAAATTTGTCACATGGGTAGAGCATGATCTGAATTAAAACGTAGGATACTTTTTATCTAGATATTTCTACAGGATCAAAACTTATGTGAGTGAAACTGCGGGGCACTTGTAGTACTCTTATAAGACTTTTATGATTTCGAGACTAGTTTGTGATCTAAGTAAGAGTGACCGAGACCATTCTAACGCAATAACGAGTCAGCACATTCTCTCCAATTTTCTCATAACGCTACATAAAAGAAGCTATATAGCTTGACAGCTAGATCATCACAAATTGGCGAAAGGATTTTTGTATTCCTTTCTCTTTAATTAATTAAAACAAATATTCTGTTTCTCTAATTATTTAAATTGGACATTTATCGTAATAACCAAATCTCAAACTATATTTTATAAATGTGGCTCAAGTATTTATTTGCTAATTAAATATTTTCATCATGTTATTTTGTTTTCGTGTAAGATGATCAAGATTCAATCATCATACTCTTGGCCCATACCCTAATTAAATGGCTTATTCCCAAAGTACTCCATTCTTTTGTTCTAAAAAGATAAGAATCTCATACATTCATTCCCAAGTTACTCCAAGGAATTATTATTATTTAAAAATACTTATTATTTTGTTCCCATTCTGCTCCATAGGTATCTGGAATTATTCTCAAAGTACTCCACCGATTATTCGTTATCTATTCTCAAACTGCT
The DNA here is from genome assembly GCA_948150665.1 of Conistra vaccinii. Taxonomy (NCBI): domain Eukaryota; kingdom Metazoa; phylum Arthropoda; class Insecta; order Lepidoptera; family Noctuidae; genus Conistra; species Conistra vaccinii. Next base: position 6,701,509 of record OX411328.1, read on the forward strand.
CCATCTACATAATTACCTATAAAATACATATATATCATTACAGTCAGTCACAAAAATTCTTAAAAGGAAGATTAAAGTTTTCTCACAAACTATTAGAGAAGAAGCTGTTTATTTCGAACGTTATCGTTGCAGTCCCAGAGTAAATAGAAGTCGACAATCTATAAACAGGGATCTGAAACTGGCTTTGATTGTAAAGCAGTTAATTATTATTATAAAACTTTATTTCGGGTGGCATAGACCCATAGAAACCTTAACCTAGTACAAGTTTATAATTTGTTAAGAATAGAAAAAAATACATCAATAAGTTAAGAATAGAAAAAAATACAGTGCTGCAATCATTAGAACAAATTAGCAAATTATTTGAAATTTGATTGTACTACATGTCTCAAAATAGTTTTAAGTCTGATTCCACAAATTTTATTTTTAAGTTAATTTGATAACTTATATTAGGATTCAAAATTTGTGTTCATGAAAGAAAGACTGTGACTTTTAGATTTATAAGTATTTTTTACCATGTTATGTAAAATTTCAAATGATTATTGGTCGATTTTTTTAAATATTTTATGGTATGCTTAATTGCCAGATATCATTTTAGATTTTTTTGTATTTGGTTTTCATGTTTTCTAGACTTCTGAATCCAGAGCCCCACTTTTTTAATTTTGTCAGTTGATTTTTGAATATTTTTAATTGCTGAATTAAAAAAATTATAAGACCTTAAATGATTGTTGAATTATATTATAATTTGTTTTTATGAAAGAAAGACTGTGATTTTTAGATCTATAAGTATTTTTACCATGTTATGTAAAATTTCTAATGATTATTGGCCGAATTTTTTAAATATTTTATGTTAGGCTTAATTGCCAGATATCATTTTAGATATTTTATTCTTTGTATTTCATGTTTTTTTTACTTTTTCTCTTCTTCTTGAATATATTTAATTTATCAAAATTATAATACTGAAAATTATTGTTGAATTATATTATAAAGTCTTGTATTTAAAAATTTCTTTACACTTAAAAATATATTTGCAAAGGTTTTGAGCATATCTGTACGTCAGCCATAGTAATCCGGTACATATTTAAATTAGCTTTTTGATTAAAATGGGGTGGAGTACTTTGAGAACATTTTAATATTATCATGGAGTAGAATGAAACCTAATTAAAAACATTATATTTTTCATGGAGTAGTTTGGGAACTTTTTTTGGAGTACTTTGGGAATAAGCCAATTAAATTGGGGTTGGCGCGGTGGCGTCCTTTTTTTCCTCGCCCCCTTTCTAGCCATATCATGTTTCACACAACGGTATCTATTGGAAGGGCCATGGGAAGTCCATCCATCGATTCTTTGGTCTTGCCCAACTCTTATAGCCATCTACATTCATACTTTTAAGATGTTTATAGAGGTCAAACAAAGTTGTTTGCTAAGTGTCGCCTGCAACAGGGCAAGAGCCCTGATGTCTGAAATACAGATATTTTATTTATATCTAGTTCCGACAGATGATCAAAATCTGTTCATACAAACAAGTGTCATAAAGTGAACCACCATAATAATTAAATTGTTGCACATTTTTGAACAAATAAATTATAATTATACCTACTTATAAATTATACCTATACTTAAAAATTATACTTATACTTATAAATTATACATAAACTTATAAATTCTACTTATATTTACTCAAAATTTTCCTCATTCCTCCGCCGATCAAAGAAACAATACGCAATATTAATAATTTTACACAATCAATCTCTTATAATTCAGATTAAAACTGTCACCAACAACAAACTATAAATAATGTTCTAATAAGCCATTGCAAACCGATGGACCATGAAACGTAGACGAACGACAGCTAGAATTCGTCGCAGTTATTATTTATTATGAACAGATAATAATTGTTAACTATTAAATTTAAATGTCACCGGCGTTAAATGATTGTTGAATGTTTACGCTTTAATTTACTGTGACGAGAGTTCGCTTCAAAATAGCTGAGCTGAATGGTGCTGATCCATACGTCATATTCATAAGCAGGCACCGTCAGTAGAGACTGGTCATCTAGGAGGCACGGCTCATTTTAATTTCGAAATTACCTTTTCGCTTTTATCGTGTACGTTACCAATATTTTGATTTACAAGGGTATCCGTGGACTTTCTTGCGAGCTTCATCTTTCTAACTGAACGACCCCTTGACAATTCAAAAGTGCCTGTAATAATTGGTTTAATCAAAATAAATGCTTTGAGTTTGAGCTCTAATCAGAATGTTTTCACAAAACTAAGATGGACTCCTATATTTAGAGCCTATTGCAGAAAATAAATAAGGTACAGCATTTTATTTGCAAGTAAAAAGTACATATCATATCATACAGAAAAATTCATCTATAGAATCTATATTTAAATCTGATTAAACATTGCTTCTTCATGTACTTATAGGATATATTTATTTTTAAATACTTTAAAGTATTTCCTGCGTCAACCGACTGCGACAAAAAAACCATGCATCGTTTCATTATTATTTAAATACTAGCTACGCCCCGCGGTTTTACCCGCATAAGTCTCGATCCAGTGAGAATATCGGGATAAAAAGTATCCTATGTCCTAACCCTGGTTATAGTCTACCCATGTGCCAAATTTCATTCAAATCCGTTCAGCCGTTTTAGCATAACAAACAAACAAACTCACTTTCGCATTTATAAATAAAGTTTGGATGCATCTTCTTGCATTCTAATATTATATTCTGTTGATTTATGAGTTTGACTTATTTTTAATTAAGAACAAAGATTACTTTTCCCACCGCAATGTTTTTGATGATTGATTTCCACATCATTAATAAGACAAAGTTTCAATTAAAATATTAATGATTTACAATTTATTATTCCAAGCTTTGTTAATTTTGATTAATTTCTTAATTTAGATGCGCTGGAGGCAAATGAATGAGGCATTGATGCCATGAAGCTATTCATGGCACCAATGCCTCATTGGTGGGGGGAAAACGTATTTGACTTTTTCTAATATATTATGGTATTTAATATTCAAAAGCATATATACAGGTGTGTACAACTATCAAACATTTTTTGCTAGTGTTCATTTAAATTTAAATAATAATAATCAGCCTATTCCCACTGCTGGGTCACCGGCCTCCTCTCTGTGAGAGGGAGTGGGCCGTAATCCACCACGCGAGCCAAGTGCGAGTTGGTAGATGTCACAATAGTCTTTGAAGTTTCTGGTTCATGGACATGCGGCGTTTCCTCACGATATTTTCCTTCACCGTTTTGTGACCAGTGATGATGAAATAATTTACACAAAGGTTTTTATAGTGAAAACTTCTTTAGAGACGTTGAGCACTTTTTGGGTGAACAAAAATCATGGAACTCGCGTCATCGTCACCTAACGCTCGAACAAAAGACATCAACGCGAGAATCAAAAAGTTACTTAACGAAAGACATCAACGCGCATTGAGCACTTTTTGGGTGAACAAAAATCATTGAACTCGCGTCATCGTCACCTAACGCTCGAACGAAAGACATCAACGCGAGAATCAAAAATTTAGCGAAGCACACATTCTAACACTGTAAAAGGTAGTTTCCTTTCCTCGCATGTCACATAGTGATCACAGCGTAAGATTCCGCCGGAGCCAGACAAACGAAGTCACGACGAACCATAGCAGCGTTGAAAGTACGCGACAAAAAGTCGTATTTATTTCACAAGTTGCCCCAATCGATCATGCGGGAACATTCGAACTCAAAGCATTGTTTTACAGTTATAAGACGAATACATAATGCATGTGTGCCCAAAATATGGGCGTCTTTCTTGTGAATTGTGAATGTTTGACATGACAATTCCCATTTTATTGGTCTCGATTTGTAATTTGGTGGTTGACTGTGGCAGGCATTACTTGAACTGTAAAAGTAGTTTTTTTTTTAAACAACAATGACAGTTAAGGCTCGACGCAACAGTGGTAGAACATGATTCTGAAAACCCTGCGTTGAAATTAAAAAAAAAACAGCTGTTCCATACATTTTGCCGCGTAGGTATTGTACTTTTCTATGAAACAGCAGATTTTTTTTAAATTAACCGACGAAAAATTTCAACGCAGGGGTGTTCAGAATCATGAACTGAATTCACGGTAACAGGCTTCGCGTCGATGTCCCTGACACCCTGTATACCCGCTTTATGTATATATTTAACGCGAGCCAGGACTTGCCTCTTTCATTTTTAGGATTGCGTACCCGAAGGGTGCCAAACGAAACCCTATTACTAAGCCTCCGCTGTCCGTCTGTCTGTCAGCGGGCTGTATCTCATGAACCGTAATAGGTAGACAGTTGAAATTTTCACAAATTGTGTATTTCTATTCCCGCTATAACAACAAATATAAATACATGTAATAAAAATTTAATTAAATTAAAAATTAAAGGTAGCCCGATTGACAAGGCACATGTCTTATTAGACGTTTTTTGTTCGTTCTTAAAATACGTTGTTTTTATTAGAAGTTACAATGTCTGAATCACCGCTTAATTTGACATGGACAATTAGAATAATTATTATTGTCTGTCGGCACTATACACTGAAGTATTCAAAATGTAGGTCACCAGTAAAACAATTAGTCACAACATTTAGTCATACACAGATCTTTTATCTTAACACAAAAAAAAAACACCCAATACAGCTAAACATGTTAAACAAAACTGTTTTAAAACAAATCATTTACTTCCCAGACGGCATAATAATGTAGTAATCATGAAAAGTACTCCATTGGATAATGAGAGCAATGTTGCATTAATGTTCAAAGAAAATCAGAACAATTGTTTATAAGATCACACTGCCGTTATATTTTTAATTTCAAATGTCTTGGTCCGCTGGACTTATGACTTATGAGTGGATTAGAGCCGGCGCGGCGCAGGTGCATGGAATATTTTATGATTTTTTGGTAACTTTCAAGTAACTCACTTGTATGTCGAATATTCGCAAAAACCCTAGGGATATTGCGAAAACACGGATAATAAGAAAATGGTGGAAACATTACTGCGAGCAACTAGCGCTCGCCAGCCACTGCCGCGGCACCGCTCGTTACGCTCGCTCAGTCAAGCTCGTCACAGTTCTAACCTAACCTATTTCAACCAATTTGCTCGCAGAAATGTTTTCACCATTTTGTAATTATCCGTGTTTTCGTAAAAAATCGAATTATCAAATCATCTGACGACATAATGTGTATTTTCAAGATGTTATTGCATGATAAATTAAAAAGGAAGTAGTTAGTCTACAAATTACAAACAGGGGAAAAATAACGCAATCACCATGATTATGAAGTATCGTCAAGCAACTATAATCATTATAGTTAGTAAACCTTTAAGTAGATAATTTGTTACTTTCATAGTTAATAAGGTACTATAATTCATTTTATGAAGATCAACCTTTTTCATTTTGAAAATCGCGTGACAGAATCCTATTCTGACATCACCCACACGCAAAAAACTTCAACAAAAAGCCAATTCTTCTTCATCTAGACCAAGAATTGCAATTTATCGTCATTAGCAATAAAGGTAGCTTTATTAACTCGTTCACACAGAAAAACCTTTGAAATCGTCGGCAACTTTTTCTACATTTCGTGTTTACGCGTTCAATTCATTACCATTGTATTAACAAGTGAGGTATATAAATTACTTACACCGTGATTGTTATAGGCCATTCGATTTTCTCTTCCAACATAAAATGCAGTAAATGAGAATGTTTTTGTGAAATAATCGTTATGAAATCTGACGCCGAACATACATTTTGAAAGGAAGAAAATATGTTTACTTGCCGTAAACATGACGCAAGCGCAAAAAAGATCAAGATAAAATGCTGGCTACATTAGGTACTGGCGTCAGTATTAGAATATTTTCCAAATAAATGACAATCAATGTTTCATTGACTGGTAGGATTTCCATACATATGCTCCTGCGTTTGATCGGTATGTTTGCTTAACAGATAAACAAAACAAGAAGGGTGTATGCAAATATATCCAGGAACAGAAAACAGGCATGGTAATGCGTAGATTTCTTGTAAATTCCCTTATCAGATTATTTTGACGCAATAAAGCATGTGACATATTTGACCCGTGTCGCTTCTACGCGTTCTCTAGTTACACCATCTTACGGTACATTTGTTGTACACCTTGCGACTTGCGTGTATCATACCGCGATTAGTCGTACGCCACGTTTTACGCGACAAATTCTACGGATTTGACGATTTGTTTTGCGACATTTTGTTACAATTTGTCTTATTAGTGCTGGTCGTTACCTACATGAATTGTTTTTTTATGTCTTTTGTAACATTTGGACTGTAATAGGTTTTGAATGAGGCCGATAGATTGAAATTCTATTCATTCACTTAAGTTTTTTGTTGATAATGTTAGCGGATTTTTATTGTATCTAGAATCTAGATAAGACGGGAGGCCTGTTTAAATTAGATTTTTTTAATTTATATAAGAATGTCCAAATCAGGCCCGTATATGGAACAGGCGAAGCTCTTGCAATAAATGCAAAAAATATACCTACAAGATTCAAAGTTGATTAAACTGCAGAATCGTACAAGTAACTTTTACAAGCTATTTACTAACAAACAATGGCTCACCTTCCATCTTGCACCGCATGCCCTGTCACCTGCACACGTGAGGGCCTAATGGCAGCGTCGGCGAGCGGTATTCGCGTTGCTGAGTTTTGGGCCAAACAAATTTAAAAAACTAAGAACATATTTTTTGTGTGTCCTCACCTCCTTGAAAAATAACTCTCGCTGCACTCACTCCACAATAGTCACGTTCACTCACACACTGCTCTTCTGAATTACTCACATCCATCTCCTACTCGTCCAACACTTCACACAAGATAAACACTCACTCACACATATCGTCTCTTCTCACAACATGACTCAATAACCTCTGCAGAATTTTTAAATTGTTATTCCTTCTTCTTTTATTTGTGTTAAGCACTTTATTGTTTTAACTCCTACTTAGTTCTTATTTTTGTTATGCATATTGTTTAACTTAGACTCTTGCACGGTATTTAGTTAAAGCTAATTCTAGCCGTGGAGGGGGCCTGGTGACCTGTAACACAGGTTTTCCCAAAAACCTATATCAGGCACCAGTCTCTCACAAAGGTGGAATACAGCTGAGACTATTTTGTACGCATTAACTCTAAGTCAACTTTGTGAAGAGAGAATAAATGATTATTGAATTGAATTGAATTGTGTTATTTTTGCTATCGACACTCTAAGAAAAATACTAACAAAAGAAGTAGCTACCTAATGGTGATTTATAATATTATAAATCACCATTAGGTAGCTACTTCTTTTGTTAGTATTTTTTTATTAATTATTCAAGAATATTCAAAAAGCAGTGTGAAACTTCAATAAAGATTTACATGATTTTATCATGCATGAGTAGACACCCAAACGGGTGAAACTATGCAAATGTAATGAGTTACTTTGAACAGTGAAATCGCATAAAATGACGATCAAGATCAATTATCTGAATTTTCATGATGAAGAAGCTATTAGGTACTGAACACAAGACCGAGAAACTAAAGAAATTAACGAATAATCCATCTACCATCTTACCTTTTCATCACCCTTGGTTGACTGGTAAGTCCGCCTTAGTACCGTTTTGTGTGCAAGAAGTTTAAATAAATTAATTAATTAATGAATAATCATTTATCTGGATTCCGGATGTGACACAAAAAATTTAAGAACTCAGGGCCCCCCCCCCCAAGCATTAGGGATGCTTAATAAATGAATGGTGATCGTAGTTTGCAAAATTCGCATTATACCTTAATTCTTACATATTGCCATAATTGGACAGCGCATTTTGAAGCCCCTAACCTGTCATTAAAAAAACATGTTTTTTTAACGCTTTTACTTTTTTTTCGACTATGATGAACTATGACAAGCCTAAGCTTAGAATACACTTCAATAGTTCAGCCAAACATGACGAGTAATTAAACCCAAACCAAGAACGGTAAGACTAAGGCTGCCTGTCCACTGAAGCGGAGAGGAGAGGAGCGGAGCGGAGATGTGCCAATATTAACCAATAGAATCTAAACTCCGCACCAGAGGTGCGATTCTATTGGGTAATATTGGCATTTCTCCGCTCCGCTCCGCTCCTCTCTTCTCCGCTTCAGTGGACAGGCAGCCTTAAGATCTTTTTTTAGGGTGCCGTACCTCAAAAGGAACCTCCACGGTTCCTCTCAGGAACGCGTGAAGGTGTTGAAATTAATATCAAATACGAAGTCTATGGTCCCTGGGAGCTCTAAAAAAATCAAGCTTCTAAGTCAACGCAATAGAAAAATACGGCCATGTATGCGACATATTTTGACTCTCGCAAATAAATCAAAATCTACAGGGTATACTTCCCGTTGACCTAGAATCATGAAATTTGGCAGGAAGCAAGGTCTCACAGCACAAGTAAAGGAAAAGGTCCGAAAATCCTTTACCTGCTGCCTTTTCAGGCCAACTAGCCAAGAAAGAGTCAAAGGTAAAGTTCGCGAGCACATTCGTAGGTAGCTAGCAGTATCATCACAACGTTAGTGTTTTGGTTTTCCCATTGTTTGTCTGTTATTTGTTTCGGTATATTTTTGTATTTATTTGTGCTTATATTTATATATAATTAGGTATATATATTATATTCATAGTTTTTAATAGGTATATGTATATTCTAACTTTTAAATAACTATTTATTCCACAATTTTCGTTATTACCTCGCACCTACCACTGTTGGTCTCTGCGTCACCCAAAACTTCACTGATAGTTTAGGGGTATGAGAAAAAAAGAATGAAAGAAAATAAATTTATTTAACACAGACCAAAAAGCACACAATGAGGAACAGGATGTAAAGTTCACTCATCCACCATAGAAAAGGGAGGATCCTCCAACCAGACGGGTGTTGTATCTGACGGGCAACTGCCCGAAAATTTGATTTCGGATAGCCTTATCTATGTTATTCGCGCGGTAAAATCTAACTGCGTGATGCAGGCTTTGTGTGACGTCATGTCTTTGCTGCGTAGTTTATATGTGGCGGTGTAACCGCTACAGTAGAAAATCCCTATGGCATTACGTCCGCCTCTGTACATTTTTGTGCTTAAAGTATTAAATAAATAAAGAGTCTAGGTCGTCGCGGCAGGTTCCTTAAGCCTGCCTCGGTGACCAACTGACGACGCAGTACAAAATAAGAACTACTTAGTTCATTAAGGATATTACAAAGAAACCCCACTAACCTATTAATCAAAGAAACGCCCGTAAGACATACACCACGTGTCTTGTTTAAGTATAATGCCTACTAATTATTCTCGTGTACCGCTAGTTTCGGACCGAGCCCGCACGTTTCATTCCGAACGGTAGCGGTTACTGTACGAGAAATGATGTTGTGAAATGTTTACTTTCTTGAACGTGCTTTACTCTACTATGTCGCTTGTTTGACGGTGTTTTTAATAGATCTTTCTCGACTGTATTTGTAGCTACGTTGAGCGTGTATCCTAAAAGTTGGCAACGTCGCAAATAGCTGTCAAAAACGTACCTGTTTTGATTAATTTGGCAATAATATTATTGTATGGAAATAAGAAATTCGGCTAACTTGCGAACTAGAATTTAATTACTAACTAGCATTGAATTTGATATTGTACCCGTTTGAGGTGTAAAAAAGGCATTTGGATAGTTTCCAAAGATTTTTTTTACATATAAAACTAAATATGTGGTGTTACGATATTAATTTTTGCATTTTATAATCAATATTCTAGTTGATCGCTAGTTAGCCACACTTTTTATTACCATACAGTAATATTGCCAAATTAATGAAAACAGCGAAATATTTGACAACTATTTGTGACGTTGCACACTTTTAGAGTAAACGCTCTTATGAAGTAGGTTTTAGAACGTTTTTAAACTGTTTAGATTCAAGCACGAGGATGACAGCAGAATGGTTTATATGGACTAAGTTTAGATGTGCCAGGACTTTTCATAAATATTTTGTGTTTGACATTGAACGATGAGTTTTTCTAGTTTGAGATTCTGGACCTATTCCAATAACCAGAGTTGTGAAAAGAGTAACAGGCAACTGAAACGTATTTCTTGAGCAGATGATACAGCACTTTGCTATAGTGCTGAAAAACCAAGAAGTAAGCTTAACTCTACTTAGGAAATTATTGACATATGCAGCCAAGGTTGAAACCGCCAAGGACAAAAACAGAATACATCTGAGAAAGTAATTCATTCTGGCAAGGAAACAGTCCATCCACCATGGCTTTTAGAGAAGAAAGCACAACTTGCAGCAAGCAGTAATCCAGTCGCGAAAAAAATCCACATTTTTTGTCAGACCCAATACTCGAATGTGAAGTGTCAAACAAAAATAATCCAAAGAATTATAAGACACTATAGCGTATAACCTTCCTCAAGAATTAGGCTAAACAATGCAAAAAGATTTTTTCAAATCCGACTGGTAGTTCCGGAGATTACCCCCTACAAACAAACTTACAAACAAACAAACAAATTAAGACGTAACACAGTAACTGTTTCTTGCGAGGTTAAGGCCGGGTTACCGAACCGTGATCCCCATTTATCTGGCTCCAAGTAGAATAGTCGTAGAGAGAGAATGCATGATGAGAGGGAACAGTACAATCCTGAACGTTATCAGCAAAATAGGAAACATAACTCGTCTTCGTCTCCGAAAGTGTCAAACTAAATATTTCACTCTTACTGACAAACGCAATACCCAAATCTGAGGTGTCAAACAGTAATAATCCGAAGACTTATAAGTTATAACACAGTAACTGTTTCTTACGAGGATACGGCCGGGCCACCGAAGCGTAAGCCCCATTTAGAGGAGAGAGCGCGGCGATGAGCAGTATAACATTAATAAATTAATCATGATTTTATGGAATTCCGCTAGCTCGAAGCGGCACCGCAATATTTAGGGGCCCGCGGTTATGATTTCATATTTTTGTATTTTGTGACATGTTTTTTATAGAAAGTAAATAATATGTTGATGAATATATGTAAATTGGGTTTATAAATTAATCAGAAGTAAAAATATATTTGGCTTAGTAAATGCATGATTTTTTTTATGTGTATTCCTGAACGTCAATGATAATATTGGAGATTTATAAATTATTGCATTGATTAGAAAATAAGGTAGGTAGGTAAGTATGGATTTTTCTAAGAAATCTAATTTAGTTACGGCACTGTTTGCTGATATAAAATGCTGTTCTATAAAAGCCTAAAGGCGAATCCTCAAACGTTTCAACATCATTTATTTTATAATAAAATACAGATTATTGTGTTTATAAAAAGGTCTTACTAACACACAAATAAATCAACAATTAAAGACACGGAACCCACCCATTATTCCCACCTATAATTCGCAAGCGAGTGAGAGTTCGAAGACTTGCTATATGTGTTAACAGCCTGTAGATTACGTTTTTATTGTTAACATTGTATTTGCGAAACATCAAATTAGTATATTTTTGTGTTCTGAACTTAGAACTTTTTACAAAAAAGTTTAATTTACAAATACCGCAGACAGAAATTATTTTACCGTGTTTTGTTGAACGTAAAACAGTTTTCAGTGGCTATAACAATATATTGTATCAGAATGATGTGGTTATATTTAAAGGGATGTATTTAATAGCACTTTAAATTTGATGAAAACAGCTATACAATTTTATAACAGCACTTTAAAATAATAATACATCAATAATTTAATGTAACTTTAATAAACAGGAACCAAATTTCTGCGAGCAACTTGGAAGAAGCGCTCACCTCGCGCGCGGTTGGTCACAGTTCTAACCTAACCTAACCTATTATCACCATCAGTTCAAAATGACGTATCACACAATCTGCCTGGGACTAGATAATTAGATAATCCTACGACATAGTAATAAGCTAAGAATATTTTATAGTGGAAACCATTATTTTTATAGTTCATTAAATTATTTTTTAAGCTAAACATTTTAAAGTGCGTTTATTATATTCCCCATATTTAAATATGTGATACCAAACCATCTTTCTCAATGGGCCCGACATCGTAATCGCGAACAAATAATCAGCTGTTCCATACAAAAATTCAACGTGTGGCCACCACCTTTCTGGTACATACGGTATAGCGCGAGCAGAGTGAAAAACTCAACTCAACTCAAACTCAAATCATTTATTTCAATTAAACCATTTACAGGCACTTTTGAATTTTCAAGGAGTCGGTCATTCAAAAATATGAAGCTATGTGCCCATTCCAAAGCGTAGTAGGTACCTGTGGAGAAGACCGACAAGAAACTCCACGGACACTCTTTTAAATAAAAAAAAATTAAGTGATGTTATGTTAGTTACCGACCAGCTGCACCTGCAATGAACTAATAATATCTTGGTAGTAAAACCTAGCCAGAACAGATCAATAAAATGAAGAAATTCACATAACTCGGATAAGTGGTTTTCTAGTTATAATCCCATTAACGGTTAGGCAGACAGATGTTGCGTTTTATTATTGCAGTGAGGTGTCATAAAGGTGTCTTTTTAATAGGCACTAGCTGACCCGACAGACGACAGACGTAGTTCTGATCAAATTTCAATAATTCATAGAAAATTCCCATAGAAAATGTACTTTCCAGTTTTTCCGAATTTTCTCATTTATCTAGCAACTTTTTTTTTTCTTACTTTAAACGCTGATTATTACGAACCGTTAAGACCGACTATAACAAACATTTTAAAACAATTTTTTTTCAAAACAGTCCAGCCGTTTTGAAGTGATGCGTTTAGCAACGAATAGAATTTCATTTCTATTATATTTATACAGTTATTATGAGGTCACCTCGATTTAGTGTCAAATTATTACTTATAGTGTAATGTAAAAAAAATACTTTGCGCATTTAGCCTCAAACTAAAATAATAACAATAATATTTTAAAATTGGAACCTATCTACAAATTATCTGATTATGTACAGTCGACCGCACGTCAACTCAATAGGAACACTTAGACCTTGAGCTAGCATAGGTTAATACTGTGTTTCAATAGAATACAAGAGGTTTGTTTCCACTCACGTTCTGTCGGGTGTACCGTTATTAAAAATATCAATTTAGTATTTATAAGCTTTACTACACGATGTTTTTATCTTTATCGACTAGAAATATTTTATAGCGTAATAAAATATAGCTTTTCATGGAACCGAGAATTCACTTTCAGGTAAAAGCATTCATTGCTGAAAGCAGAAGCAATAAGTACCGATTACCGATTGGTGCAATAAATTCAGGTAATAAATAACTACCCTGTAGATGGAATCCTATTAGAAAACCGGCCAAGTGCGTGTCGGACCACGCACAATGAAGGGTTCGGTACTTGGGATGAATATATCCCAAGCACAAACTTAACATTGTAGTAGAAAAACATGTTCTCCCATACGGAATGTATGTTTTACCAACTGCAAATGTAAATTGGTTGATTATTACTCGTTAACTTGTAGAGCCTTCTTAGCTGTGATAGTTTTCCTTTTAATTTAATTATACAGGGTGTTTGGCAGAACGTTGAACATACGAAAATGGTGGATAGGTGGGATCATCTGCTACTTACTCAGCCCTAATTTAACTGCCCCTGGTTTGTTTTTTTTTTAAATAAGTTGAAATTAATTTAAGTATTTTTTACATCTTTCTGTAAGTTTGAGCGTTTTAGAGAGTTTCTAGCTAACATCTGAATAAAGCAATAATTTTATAAGAATCTGCCAACATTAAAGATTTAAAAAAAAAACATTTTTAATAAAAATTACACTTTAAAGTGGTGAAAAAGGAACAAAGCAAAAAATGTTTTTTTTTTAAATATCCGGGGCCCAGGGTCAAATAAATTAGGGCTGAGTAAGTAGCAGATGACCCCACCTATCCACCATTTTCGTATGTTCAACGTTCTGCCAAACACCCTGTATATACTACTGCTGTGAATATATTCAAATATCCAAAACCAGCCATGTAGCTGGCAGGGGGCGGGCACTTGACTGTAACAAAAATAACCAGCTTTGATGTAATTTGTTATAGTTTTGAATTTTAATGTTCATAATTATTATATTTAAAAGATCGTATGAATTGTAATGTATTTTATTTTATTTTTCATGATGTTATGAATTGAATGAATTGTATGTAGTTGTGATTAGTATTATATTGGGACTTGGTGCCTCAGTAAATAAATAAATAAATAAATGAATAAAAATTAGCACTTTAAAGCCAATTTGTTTGTGCAATACCTGGGGGCCAAGTCCACTCATTTACAAACGTCACAATGGTCTCTCGATTTTTAGTTTTTGACAGATTTGCCATACAAAATATGTCAAAAACTCACCATCGTGAGACCATTGTGACGTTTGTAAATTAGTAGACTTGGTCCCCAGTAGTATTGCGCAAACGGATCCCTAAATTCAAAAATGGTTTTCACAAACTCTCAATATTTTTTAACGACCTTTCGAACGACACCCCACCATTGGATAGACGAGAAAAAAAAGCATCCCCACTTTACGTGTAGGGGTTTGTAATTTTTATCCAAGTTAAAATAACCTTATGTCAACATACACCTTTTACATAATATTGCTTTTCCCGTTGCAGTGACGTCAATCGTTGAGGAGTTCTCCTGGTACTTCACCATCAGCTCCACTTCTCTATAAGCATTATGACGAGCATAAATTGCTTGGCAACCATATTAAGGTAACCAAGAGCCACCCTCGAAATACTTAATAATGAGTAGTTCCGGTAGTCATCTTCATCATCAGTTCCACTTCACCATGAGGCCGCAAATATTAGTTAAAAACAGGTGCCAGGTGTCTCCAGAAAATGGCTTAACAGACAGTGTTCTTAAAAAAAAAGTGTGGCACTTGGGGACTGCCGCGGTAAAGCTATTGCATAGCATTTTTTATCAACTTATGCAATTGTAAAATATTAACCCGAATACAAGAAATAGCAATGGTGACATTGACAGGAACTGTTATTCACATTTATAGTTTTTAAAACTTGACACAACGTAATGGGAACATCAAACTAATAAAAAGGTTTTAATTTAACTATTAATAGTCAAGGATCATTCGTCTAAGTAAATTTGAACTTTGTTGTCAAGCAGTTAAACATAATTTTCAATACAAAACACTCTCCTTAGGTTTAGGTATTTTCGTTACGGAATTTCTGGATTAGGTCTCCACGCTCAAGGCCCGCGATAGAAGCTATGCAATAGCTTAAAAATTGTGTTGTATTATTGTTATTATTTCTAATTGTTTATGTTTGTCTTAATTAATTATACTAACAAGTAAGTAAGTAATACTTACAAATTATGCGTAAAGTAGAGAATTAAAATATGAATTAAAATAAATAAATCCTATATTATGTTATTTAATAATTTAATGTAATATTGTAAATGCGAAAGTGAGTTTGTTTGTTTGTTACGCTTTCACGCTAAAACGGTTGAACGGATTTGGATGAAATTTGGCACCTGACCTGAATTGGAACATGGATACTTTTTATCCTTATATTCCCAGGGGATCGAGACTGATGCTGGAGAAACCGCGGAGCGCGGCTAAATAATTAAAATGTTCTCGGCTCGACGTGAAGGGACTCGATATATAAAAGGAACCATTCTTAACTAAACCGCTACTAAACTCTAACAGAAGCATAAATTACAAGCAGTACCGAATTTGAATAATCCCAACATTCTTCGATGTGAAAACTCATATCAATAATATTTCATAGAAAGCAGAATATAGATAAATATTTTACTTATAAATTCATTTTCACACATACGATAAAAGTTTTCACTGCATGGAATTTGTGGAATTTGGGAAAAGTATGTGCGTGTAATAGCTGACAGAATTTGTTGTTTAATGTTATTGGGTGGCAAACACGTATAGATATCGGCAAAATTAAGAAAAAAAGAGATAAAATTTGTTTATTCTGCACAAACTAACACGCCTACTAGGTACACGGTCGCCAACCGCATCGTCGACAGAGGTGACCTTGGTCGACCGGCAAAGTTGTTTCAACGTTTGGTCATAAACCACCATCTACACTGTTGTAAACCACTAAGGTCACCTCTGTCGGGAGTTCAGGACGCGCGGTTGGCGACCGTGTCAAAAAAATCGTAGGCGTATCGTAGGTTTGTGTCCTGCAAGAACTGATGGACACTAGTGATGGCGCCGAACATATCGCCGAATTCCGGGCAGAGTACATTTAGATTGCCATCGACACGCTAAGATCATAGGTGCGTTGTTATCGCAGTCACAGCTTGAATGTCTCATGTGTAATCAATCTGTCTAGCCTTTTCCCAACTATGTTGGGGTCGAGTTCCAGTCTAACCGGATGCAGCTGAATACCAGTGTTTTACATGGAACGACTGCCTATCCGACCTCCACAACCCAGTAACTGGGTATACCGATACCCCTTGGTATGACTGGTTGTCAGACTTTCGGGCTTCTGACGTTTTACGACTGTAAAGATCCACGAATGACAGCCGGGACCAACGGCCTAACTTGCTTTCCGAGGCACGGAATTTAAAGCACGTTAAGCCGTTGTGTAGAATGTCTCATTACACCCTCGCTTGCTTTGCCTTGTCTGCAAGGTAAGCAATATGTCGTAAGGTCTTGTCTGACCATGAGAATATCAGACAAGGGCTCTCAAATCAAGGGTATACCATTTGAATTGTGTTATACAAACACTCCCTGTGTAACTAACTGTTTAGGGGAGGCCTTTGCGGAAACGCAAGACAATCGCGATACCGGTGTCAAATAATGATTATTTAAGTTTAATTAGTTTCTTTATACTGTAGTTTAGTTTACTTACATTAATGTTTTATAAGATTGTTGAATAAAGGCTAAGATTAGATACTTACAAACACTGATCTTACATGCACAAACTCTACCTTCTGTCTTTTTTGTTAGGCACAACTTATAAAAATAACAATAACTGTAAATCAAAACATAATTGAGTTTATCTAGTTTAAGCATAAAAACAAGCACATTTCACGCACTTCACTTTTTACACAGAACTTATAATGCTACTACGGAATAGCGGCGTATAAGTAACCGAATTCTAATTAAATAATTATGAGTTAAAATAATTACAGGTTCACTCATTAGATTCATATCGAATCTAATTTCAGAGCCGTTATTTGGGGGCACTTGCTTCGAGTTTTTCTGTTGATTATTTTGAGCATAACTTATGTTAAACTTACTTTTTACTGACACCAAGCTTTCTTGTTCCGCGAAACTTAGACATCGAAATGTATAAGTAATAAGTTAACACCTATGTAACTTAGTAACAAGGGGGGAAAGGTACAGTCTGGCTGTCGACGAATGCATTCCTGACAACTGTCACTTGGACAATTTCTAGTAGTATTAAGGATCAAATTCGCAAAACACATATTCGTTAGCAGGCCCGGATGTTGTGCAAAAGAAACTTAGGGCTAATTTCACCACATCAAAACCGCGTTCAAGAACTGTCAGTCTCAAATTCGCCCATAGTAAAAAGTCTCACGCAATGAAACTTTTAAATGGTCATCATGCACTATACTGAACTTATGTATACGTTCTACATTGGCACTATCTCTACATCAATAGCAAATGTTGAATCAAATAGCATTATAATAATTATCTTTAACCAACAAGTAATAAAAAGCGAGACTTTATTTACTAGAACCAGTCAAGAGTAAACATATTACCTGACTGGTCTAGGCTAAGCAAGTTAAACAGATATCTAATACCACAATCTTCGCTTTTCAATCGGTTGATTAATTCAATTAACAGTTCGATCGATTATTTCAATCGATTAAGTGAATCGATTGAGTCGTTTTCCGCCTTTCAAGTGAATTATGCACCTTTGAACTTTGGCGTTGCTTTTGTGGATTGTTTAGTTTTTTGTGAAATTGAATGTATGCAGTGATTATATATATGCATGAACCTACCTTTGATTGCCCCCAGGATTATTTCGGAAACAAGTTATGGTCCAGAATGAGCGTGTGTTTGTGTGTGAAGTGAATGAACGGTGTCAAGTATTTTTTTTTTTTTTTTTAATGATAGTAAAGTGTAAGTGGCAATAGTCCGTCTCACTCTCAACCCTGCAGGCTAATGTTTTCAGACCGTGGCATGGGGTTTTCTCAAGTTCTCACTGGTTCCGACATTGTTGGAAAGGAAGACTGTCAATGTCATTATGAGTTCATCGAGAACACCACTGACTTAGAGCGTTTCCGCATTGCCTCCAATCCTAATCCAAATTAGAGTTCCAAATTCCATCCGAATAGGAAATGTTCTAAATTCGAACGGATGGAATTCGGATGTAGTGCGCAACCCTTGATACAAATGTTGCTTCGGGCACTTCATTCCTTGAATTCGAATAAGATGCAAAGCGCAATAGCTCTTAAGGTGAAGAAACATCTTGAGAATATCTGAAATCGAAACGAGTGAGCAAAGTAGTGCTTTTCACTTCTCTGTGAAGCTTCTGATATGCAGTGTAACAGAGTTAGGTACAGAGAATGACTGTAATAATGTTCTTACTATATAACAGTGTGAAGAATTGAATAGCCTTAATGGGACTTTAAATTTATGGCGAAATTGTTTGAAGGTAAGTTTTAGTAGAGCTTTATGTCGAGGGTTATAAGTTTAAGCCTATAAATATGGAGCTAAATTGATTTTTATAGAGCTTTTATTAATAGGAAATGAATGGAAGCAACTAGAATGTAGAGTTTTTGTACTTTCAAGGAGCTATTTTCATATGGGGTGAGTGATGCAGTTCTCATGCATAATTTACTTCATTAATAGAGCATTGATTTTCACATGAGTGAATCTTATCTTAGCATAATATCTATCTACGAGAGAAATAAATATTCTCGCGTTATTCTGCTTCACAAGACAGTGAAACAATTAGAACGTTTCTCCCATTCCCAGATCAACAAATTATCGCGATTAACATGATCATAATTACGATCAGTAGCTTGTACGTAACAACTAGCTCGCATTGTATTTCCCATGTTCTAAGCTTGTGTACAAAATACAGCTACCGCTCTGACACGGACCTACTGCGCATGCGTGGCGCGTTGATGTCTTTTGTATGCGCCTTCAAACAACCATGTTTTCCCGGCCTTATCTTTTATAGTTTACAAAATGTAGCTTTCCGCCGCGAAATACGAACGTCTGAACAACTTCGTATTCTTCGCCGGTAAATAAATTTTAACAACGCTTCGCGTGTTTTGAGAACTGAGAAGAGAATGTGGGACAGCTTAATTGATTGTAATAACAAATGAATCGCAGATTTTAGGCACTGCGGATTCGATGAAAGTTTTTAGCCGAATTTGTGAAACATTCCGATTTTTTTTTTCTGCTCCGAAGAAAATGCTAACACACTGACACACTTAAAAGCGAAGCGAAAAGCGGATTTTCACCGTTGCGAACGTTCAAAACACGTTATTGTGCCAATTGGTAACGCATTACTGAATTATCACACTGAAACCAAAACATAACCCAAATACTGATCCAGAAACTCTAGATTGTAAAAAACTTGTATAAAAAACTTACCTATATAAATTTTCGTTTAATTCCGGGCGGTAAGGGGTTAACACAACACAGTTTTTTATATAGAACAACAGATTAGGGTTGCGCCACGCACGTGTCTATGGGATGTCGATAGAAAGCGGTGTGATCGCGACGTGTGGTCGGAGCGAGGGCCGCGGGAGACTGGCGCGCCGCCGCGTCTGCGCGCACCTGCCGCCCGGCCCCCGCACTAGTGACAGGTGGAACGGCACATCGATATCGATACGGTGGAACCGTGGAGAAAATCGTGGCTAAATAGCTGGTAAAGTCGTAAAGTAACTGCCCAAATAAGCTACGGGGACAAATGCAAACATTTCGCAAAGTTTGTTGCAGACTCTACGGTGCAGCGAATGTCCACTCTAGGAATAACCATTCAACTCGGTAACTTAATACTTCATGCAAGTCACAGATGAAAGCAACTGTTTTTTTTGTTTTGAAGAGCAGTATTCCATTATGGGCAGCGGCAGAGGTCCCCATCAGAACTCGTCTGTATCTCGTCAAGTCCTGTTTCACCGGAATCGGAGTATATTACGATTGTATACTTATACTACAAATATTTCTGAGAGAATTCCCTAAGCAATTGTGATCATGCAATATTTTCTGTTGTTAGAAGGATAAACGATAAGATTAAAATAAGGATTTAATCGAAGTTATCGAATCTTAAAAGCTTGAAAATTTAAGACTTCCATCTATGGAGAAGCCAAATCGAACAGGCGAACGTGTTTCACGAAAGATATTTTCTGGTATAATATTATATTGAACAGTGGTGGCGCTGTGGTAGCGGCTTCGACTTACGAGCTTGTAGGTCGTGGGTTCGAACCCAGGCAGGTGCTTTACTTCGTGTATATTATTTCATCACCACTGCTCTCAAGAAGGAAAACATCGTGAGCAAACTAGCATGTCCTAGAATCAAAAATTCGAAGACATGTGACATCTAGCAACCCGCACTGGGTCTGCGTGGGAGATACCTACATATATACTGCTACCTGCATTAAAATTTGTACTGTTATTGGGTTTTTCTATCTGGAATTTCTCAGTAGCAGCCCGGAGTCTGGATTCGTGCTCGGTTGATTGCTCGCCCCCTATTAATTGGAACTTAAACATAATTGGCGAAATGTGGATGTACTATAAGTACACCTCTGCCCAACCCTTCGGGGAAATATGGCGTGATGTGCTGTTATAAGTCGGACTACACAATCAACAACCGTAAATAAAAGCGTGGGTGTCGAGATAGTTGTCAGATCAGTAGGGGTCACAACGCGCAGACAGATTAATAGCACCGTTATTGTTTTAAGTATTTCAATAAATCTAGACCTATCTAGAGTGGCTGTTCAAGATATAAACTTTGTAGTCACCAATGCATCATAAATTAGGTAGGGATTATTGGGATTATCGTGTTGAATCAGATTAGGAAAATATGAACAAAGATTCGGATAAATCGAACTGAATCGTAAAATTAATTCAAATATTTGGCTAACAATGTCGTCGCGGTGTGAAGCTTCTACTTTCGGAATTAAATGTATTCAAACTAGAATTGCATGTAAGTTACTTATGGGCCATCAACCTCAAGTAAGTATCGAAAAAAATATCGACACAGCCCATCACTATCCATACGTAAGCAACGTACTGATCAAATTAATTACCGTCTCATCTCGACTCCGCAACGCTCTCGATCAAAAACTATCACCTTTCTCTTTCCCACTCACTCCAAATCATAACATCCGTTTCTGTCTTTATAAAAAAAATGCTTAGATTCTTCGGCGGCAGCGCGTGCTGAATGTGAAACTGTAAGTTTCACCTGTGGCTTGAATGAATCAGTAGATGCGGGTAATGACTAGTGTTTAAGAAAATATGTAGGTCGAGTTGCTAAGTGGTGGGATTACCTAGCCATATCTAGACAGATTAGGATTTAAGACTATAGGGGATACGAATCGCGCACTTCGTTGGCTAGTTGGCCGTTGCGACCAAGTGCACGCTTCGTATGGGTTTCTATAGTTTACCTGGTCGCTGCGACCACTGGACGTGGTCGTGGCCGTCTAGTAGGTACCCGAGATCCCTAAAGCCGGGTCCGCTGCGCCAATTTTCTTAACAAAACATGTTTTAAGCCAGTCCGCTGCGACAAAATGTTTATATATAAACATTTTGTCGCAGCGGACTGGCTCATTTCATCAAACTCAAACTCAAATATATATGTATATTTGAGTTTGAGTTTGATGAAATGAGCGATAACTCGCTCATTTCAAAAATGAATTCCGACGAGGAAGACGTGTCTGTTGTTCTAGCTCAAACTCAAACTCAAAGCATTTATTTCAAATAAACCAATTACAGGCACTTTTGAATTGTCAAGGGGTCGGTCAGTCAGAAAAGATGAAGCTCTACAAGCGATAGTAGATTTAGAGCTACAAAGAAAAAATATTACCGACCGTACTTACTACATTCGGTCAATATTTATCAAGAACTTTTTGTAACAAAGGACCAAAAAATTATTAAAAAAAAATATTTTGTTAAAAATTGATGAGAGAGAAAATTGATGAGAGTTTCGGTTAAAAAAAAAACGGTGTTCAGAAACATCAAAAAGTATTTTCTTGATAACACTCTATCACTGCATTTAAAACTTTAAATATGTCACGAAACATTTTCGTCTCCATCTGGAAAGCACTAAACACGAAATGAGTCTCTTTACCCCTCCCGGCCCCCAGCAGGCGAACGCGGGTGATGTTATCCGTTCGTCGCGGCAAACATAATATGTTTCATGTTAAGTTTTTTGTTAAACCACGCCCCCAAATCTGTTCGTGTTAGATGTTAATAAAACACGAAAACATGGCGCAGCGGACCCTTAAGAGAGGGAACGTAATATAAATATTTTTCTATGACATGAAAAATAGCACTATTTTATAAACTACAGGGACATTTCAGATGATTGATAATTGATTACAAAATAAAAAGATTGAATTATTAAAATAACAGTTTACTTAAAAAATAGAGTCCTTACAAGTAACATAAAAAATAAACTTTCTTCAGGAATTTTCTGTCTCCTTGTATCTGTAAATAAAAAAATAAAAAATAGATTAGATGTTATGTCAAATTAATTAGAATGTTCATTGGCACTTATTATTAACCCTAGATTACATCATGGCCTGAGGGACCACCTGCAAACGTTTTTTTTTGTTAATTTGAAATTGCGGGGATGCATCAGGTTGTGTGTTTGTGCCAACTCAGGGTAACCTGCAACCTGTTAGAGAATGATCCTGCGCCCAGCTATCTTACACCTTTACCGAGATATTGACTATGCGATGGCCTGGGAGGCGATCATTAGTATTATAGGAATATAAATTTTTGACTGAACATTTATTAAATAAAACATTTATTTCATATTTGTTTGTTGAGTTCAATTTTTTATGTATTATCACATTTATCACTGAGTAACATAGGCTATAATTAATAAAGATATCAAGTGGGTGAAGCCGCTGGTGGAAGCTAGTTCTTAATAAACTGGTTTCCAAGTTGCTGTCCAGCCCTTATAAGGCTTTGTAGGAACCATTTAAAGAGACTTAAAAGTCGTGCAATCCTGAGCCGTTCAGCAAACCATGCAAGAAAGCAGTGGTTGATAACAGGCTGGCTAATTTAATACATGCGGGGTTCTGATTCTTATACTCTTAGGCCCGTATTACAAAACGTATCACTCAAAACTCAAGCATTACTTAAAACTCGTTTAAAGCCTTTTGATTGGTTGAAACTAGTTTTAATTAATGCTTGAGTCTTGAGTAAGGTCCTGTAATACGGGCCTTAGATTTGTTGTATTAAAATTATTTGGCAGATCATTAAAATTTCCTAAGAGAAATTATTTCTTAAGATCCTAAGAGTAGGGGAAGAACGAATAAACAATAGATGGACTGAGTGAAGTTTTTTTTAATTTATCTGGTGGATAATATCTATCCAGAGCTGGTGAAAAGCCAAATAAGAGAAATAAACTCCATTATTTAATCATGAAACATTACTTACTTGCAAGCTATACAAGTATAGAAAACCGTCTGTCCTTCATCAGCGGACCTCAGTTGCAATGTAGCGTAAGACATTCTATCATTGCCACACTTTGGACATCTTCTCTCAACAACGGGACCCTCCGGACCGTCAGTATTTAAAATGTTGTCATGCGTCACCACAGAAACCGTGTTAAAGTGGATTGTGTAGTTGAACTTTAGGTCGCTGAAGTCTGAAACAAAGTGTTGTTCATTACCCAAATTATATAACAAAAATATTAAAATAAAATCATCGTGAGTAATATTTACAATACTAATAGCACCACCTGTTTGGGAAAATCATAATTATATCTAATAACATGACTGTAAATAGATAAGATGGACCTCTAAAGGAGAATGCTCATGGATGTATGGAATCCCGTACTATGTTGCATCAAATTCAAACTATGTTTTTTATGGACTACACTGATCATATTAACTCCTACAAAAGTTCTTTTTGAAAAAGAAACCCGGGTTTTGGAATTATTTTAGAAAAACTAAGTCTATTTTTTTAATCCTAATCTAATAACCTAAAAACTAAGTCTATTTTTTTACGCTTTACCAACAACTTATATTTATAGAATTGTTAAACACGGACGAAAAAAATCACAAAATACAAACAAGTTCTACTTCTCAACACACAATTCAATAATTTACTATACTAGGTATCTCAACTTTCAAAAACACAGACTGTCGTTTTCGATAGCGCAAAAGTTAGTACAATACAAATGTCAGATGCACAGATAACTATAAACTAGTCGGGATTTAGGGATGTAATCGATAAATCAAAATCTTTAGGGTAAGAAAATAGATTTGTGTCAATTAGCAATAAACCAAACTAAATCCATTTGGTGTAGGTACTGATTTTGTTGCTGTTATTTAAAGAAAGCAATGCAAATACATATAATTCGTGAAATGCAAACGTTATAGTTATGTATGTATAATAAACAAAAGAAATTATTACTGGTTAGTCGATTCATCAAAAATCAATAAAGTCCGCTTGACATGCAGACTTGCATGTTGCAGTTGACGTTGTTCAAGTGAAACGGAACGTCATTTATAAGGAGTAAAATAAAACAATATCCATACTTTCAAACTCAAAAGTAAATTCCCTGTCCAAAAATTAAAACCCCGACGCATAGTGTCGTAAAAAATTATGAAATGAATTACCCATAACATTTTGGTCTTGATGCGCGAGACTTTTTGGTACCACTTTTGGTCATTCTCCTTTCTTATAATATCTGAACACATTTTATCTAGTTCTTAAAATAGGTACCTGAATGCCAATCATGTTTATGAAAACCTAACATTTCTACACTTCTCATAGATATAAGTTAAATAGTGATATTATGTAGGTTATAACTAAATTAGGATAATTTATCAACTTACTCTCAGCATCAAAAGAGGCTTTACAGGCGTAGCACCTGACTGATCCGAACTCTTGAAGCAGAGGCAGAATGGAGCCGCATCGCGCGCAAAACGCCGTGCTACTTGAAAACGGACCTGTATCTGCCATTACCTGAAAAAGATAAGTAAGATGTAACCATTGGAAACGACGCTTGTTGGAGGCCTATGTTCAATAGTGGACGACTTTGGTGGCCAAGGGACCCTAACCAAGTTAAAAATAATGATGTGACCAAATCCAGACCAATAAAGACGTTAGATTCACGCAAATTGTGTAAGATTATCACAAATTAGCCTCTCAACAAAAATAACTATGCACCCAGCTCAGACCAATAAAAAAGTATTGGTCTGAGGCACCCAGACATTAAATTATTTATCTCTTTTCATGCACCGCAATGTTGATAGATGTTCATAGCTGCTGAAGAAGAAAAAACAATAATACAATAACTTACGTTCTTAGTTTATGAAACGCACTGTGAACTCACTTTAAAATCAAAATAATACAGAAAAATGCGCAGAAGAAAAAGTTATAGGAATTTTGGGGTTATGTTTTGACTTTTTCTTTCGACAGATCATTTCATTCTTGTTGTCATGTCTGTCAGTGTCAATGTCAAATTCAAAATGTCAGTTTACTTGAATTTTGTTTTTAATCTGTATATTTAGTGAAGAGAACAACGTCTTTTAGCGTCTTAAGACCCAATTTCACCAAACACAAAAATTAGCTAACAGGTCACTAAACTCAGGTTACTGCTTTGATTGGCTCACTGACATGACAACAGCCAATCACAGCAGTTGACATGTGTGTTAACAGTCTGTTACATCCTCAGAGTAAAGTTATTACTCTGAGGTTACATCTAAGAGCCTGGCCACGACTTTGAGCGGGGCGGCAAGCGGGGCGTTGCCCATGCCACGTACTTGACAGTAGCGTTAGCGGCAGCAACCACGGTGGACGTACTTAGACTTTTGATTTTTTTTTATTAACATGGCGTTCTCCAAAGTGGCTCTTCTTTGCCTCGAAAGCAGTTCTTATTTGAAACAGGATATTTTGAATATGCGGGAAGGAGTGCACGCGTCCGAAAATTTGTTCCCAGCTTATCCCTAGACGGTGTTGATCACAGATCATGTAACTTTAGTTGTTGAGATAGAGCTCGTACAGAAATGGTCTAAAACTGACAACTTCTACGGCCCCCTAATTCATTATTTTTGAAGATAAAAACATATAAAAATTATATTTGTTCTCTACTCGATGCGCTCTAGACAATGATACCCCACATGCCAGGGTCAGTTTGTATTTTTTTTCAAAATGGTGGAACCATCATCAATTCCGCTATCTAACGATGGCGGCTATATACATGGCTATTGGAGGTGCAACATTATAACACTCTTGGATTATTCCGAACCCGACCCGGAAAACCTAACCCGGTCGCGGTTTAGGTTCGGAATTTAACATTAGTTATGGATTGAGAGGACAGAAATTTTGATGGGTAAAAAAGCCATTGATATATACAACACTAGATTAGTATTTACCGCGCCAAGGCGTTGTCACTGGACATAAGGCCACAGCCAATAGAGTAGCTAACGTCAGTTCAGTGGTCTGTGTGGCGCCAAACGAAGTGAACCGAGTGACACGCGACAAAAAATATCGCCAAAATGGGTAAATGCGTGCGGTTCAAGATCACAAAAACACAATAAATTAACCGGAATTACTTTCCAAACGTAAGTTTATTTAGTTTCTTTGTATAAATCAACGTAAAAACGCAATAAAATAAATTAAATGTAGAATTTTTTAAATTAGGGTCAGTGTTACCACTAAAAACTTAGTTTTAGTTTCCCACATTTGTGGGAGTTTTTAATTTATGGAATAAGTGATTTTGATAATTTTTTTAATAATAATACCGTTGCAGGGTGCCTAAAGATGAAGCACGCCGTGATAAATGGGTGGAAATAATCCGATTGCTGAGAAAAGAGACTGACTGGCAACCAACAAAATCTACTGTAATTTTTGTTCAAAGCACTTCCGTGAACAAGACAGAATAGGTCTAAAAAGCGAATGCGGCCGTGTTTATTTGTCCAATGAAGCAATTCCAATGCTTATTGTAAGTATTATTTTATGCGGTAATTAATATTATCAAATTATTGGTGATGGTAAGGGTCAACAAAAAATGCCTTCCCATTGAATTCAAACTACATTGTGTACTGGATGCGTTTTTCAACTTAGTTTTTAGATTGTAAAAAGCTGCTTTGGTTACAAATTTTTTTACATTTTTCAGGACAACCGTTATTCTAAAGAGCAGGTGGAGCTTTCAGTAGAAGAAAATATGGATGTGGATGCTGTTGAAACCGATGAAGAGATAGACGAACTTACTGAAACGCCGCGAAAGCACAAAATGAGGAAAATAATTCACCGTTTGAAAAATGTATCGGCTGGAAGACTAAGAAAAATTAAAAACATATCACAGGAACACATACACATATTACAGGAAACATATCAGTTAGGAACATTTACGAAAAATAAGCCAAATTAGACCGATTTTTAATTTTCCATAGAAACAGAGATTTCCAGTTATCTGCTTTTAAATAAGACATTTCGAAAATGTTCTTAACTAAGTTTTTAGACCTTTGTATCTTGGATATGCGTATGAAGTTTCAAAATCGGTTCAGTCATTTCGAAAAATAAGGGCTTGTAAGTTTGTATGAAATGCCGAACGACGTAAACCCTCTTAAAAAAAATCCGTATATCCTAAAAGAATTTGCGATACACCCGGGAAATCATTTATCGTCAATACAAGTGGATCATTCCCTTTTATTAATAAATGCCATTATTTATAAAAACTTAAAAATAAGATTGTATCATGAAAGCAAAATATTCACTGAAACTTTCAAAAAAGAGTCTAAACGGCAATTGTATACAAAACTAATGTTACATAGCGGAGTATGATTTCATTAATAATTAATAAATAAAAAATATTCAAAAACAAAATGTCTTAATTATTTTCAAATTATTAGTGATAAACTTCTAACCTTTAAGTGTACCAAACTGACGAATCGACGAAAACAACACTGGAAACTGTGAAACTTGACAGTTTCCAGTGTTCGCCGTCAACTTGACAGTGTCAAGTTAACGTAACTGTCTAATCGGCAAAACTGACGAATCAGTGAAACTGACTAATCAACGAAACTGGCGAATTAAATAAACTGACGATTGAGCGAAACTGACCAGTGATACGTGGACTCTAATACACATCCAATAGGAAATACAATAATTCAAATGTTTTTATAAATAATTTAACTTTACGTTAAAAAAACGTTACCGTTTTTTTAAACGTTTTATGGCTTGTTGGGCAAAATTTCGCATGGGTAGGCAACCCCATCCCGCCAGTTACTGCCATTGCATGTTTATATTGCGGTCTTTGTCTAATCCACAGACTACGTCTAATCTAAGCGTCGGTATTATTCTTGCGACTTGTGTGAGTGAGACAGATATATGTTTACTTTTAAATGTTTAATGGTTTCAAAGCTACGTCGTCGCGTTTAAATAGTGGCTACACTTTTTTGACACATTTTAATGAGGTTTGCTTCTCTAGTTATATAACTCAATGAAAAAAGCAGTCAAAACATACTTCATGAAAAGTGAGAAATTGTTCATTGTAGATTTTCCAAACTATTTTATTCGTCCAGCCGCGCCGCTCAGTCCACCCCTGCACTGCCGTCGTCCGTACCGCTCTGAGTAGTGGCATCTCATTCACTCGCCCATACATTTGTTGGGGCGACCGCGCCGCTCGCCGCTGCCGCGAAACGCTTGGCAAATACCGCTCCCGCTGCCGCTGTGAGCGGCGCGCCGTGGCATGCTTCATACATTTCTATACATTTGTTTTTACCGCTCGCCGCCCCGCTCACCGCTGCCGCTGCTAGCGGCAAGGTCGTGGCCAGGCCGTAACAGAGTATGGTGAAATTGAGTCTTAGAATATCAAGAGTAATCAGATTGCATTTCTAGCATCATTGATTGATGCTAGGAATGCATCAAACCACCATCAAAGACAGACGGAATGTTTAAATGGGCTATGCGGTAGGTCGACTGCCATATAAAGCTGAGGTACCTAGACTATTCGCTCCCACCTATTGTGTTAAACTAACTTGTATGGAGATGGATTAGTTGCGTGACTTAGGAAATCATAAAAACAACGTATCACATAATAAGTTTATGTCATTGCTTCATTTTTCATTCTTTTTACCCATTGGTATAGTAATTTTATTCTAGGTGCATCGTCTTCACATATAATTATATAATTAAATGTATACAAAATATTTTAAAACCATTAAAAGAGTAACGGTGGAGTTTCTTGCCCATTCTTCTTCATACGAAAACTACCTTTTGGAAGGGGCGACTAGACTCAATTCTATCTAATTTCTTTTTGTAATTGTTGACGTTCAAAAGTGCCTTTTATGTGCCTAATTGAAATAAATTATGACTTTGAACGACGCACACAGTTGCATCCCAAATGCCCGAACCAGCGCGTCGCCTCGGTTTGAACCGTCCTTTATAAACAAGAATCGATTTACGATTTTGAAAAGGCAGTTAGTAGGGTAGGGTACAGCAGTTTCAGTAAGTGTTTCCACATTTAGAGGTGTCTCCCTTTTTTAGGGTAAAATGATTAATATTATGTAAGTAAGTATGCCTTTATTCTATATGCTTCTTTGTATAAATATTAACAGTCGTCTTTCTGTATGAATGGATAAAATAAACCCGTATCCCGTTCGAGGCGAGACGATGCGAGATTTCTACATTCTCTTATTTCTTAAGCTTTTCTGCGTAAGTCGACAAAGTTACTCCTAGGTTATCGCTTGTCCATTCATACAAGCATGTATGAATGGACAAGCGATAACCTACCGCGACCATCGAACGACCGACGGCCGGCAGTGACAAGTCAGCTCCAACTTCTGAAACGAGAGCACGGCGCGGCTCCGCCCACGCGGCACACTCTGCCAATGTATGCCGCGCCGTGTGTTCCCGACAATGGACGCAGTGGTGACACCGAGCGTCCGGCTCCCTGTTTATGCGACACAGGTACTTCCCGAAGCAACCATGCCCTGAGAGCACCTGCGTCACCCGAAACGACAGGGAGCCGTGCCTCCTCCCGAGCCAGTCCTCGAGCACCGGCCGGACCGCCTCGATGGTGTTGAGGCCGGCGGTGGGGCGTGAAAGCCTTTCCCGCCATTCCGCCACCAGGATCTCGCGAAGTTGAGACCGACGCAGCTCCATGTGTCGCTGCATCGGTCGCTCGCCCCGCGCTGTGGCTTCCTCACGCCACCGATGAAGTGACGCGAGCACCTTCACCTCCAGATCCTAGGGCAAGGATCCGGCCGGTGCACAAGCCGCCGCCGAGCAACTGTCGGAAGTGGGGCCTTCATGGTAGACTCGACAGCGATCCGAGTCCCCCCGATCACGATATGTGAGCCGGGTGGCGGCGCCCGCCGGGGCCATGAAACGCCATGGCCTCCGACTTACTAAGGGCCACCTCCAGGCCTAGGCGACGTATGGATACATGTGAGACCACAGCCATCGCGCGCAACGCTGCCTCCCTGTGCGAGCTCCCCCGGCAGTGACCAGTGTGTCATCCGCATAACACGTCAGGTCTACCCCCGGTCCAAGCTCGCCCCTCAGCACCCAGTCGTACCCGATGTTCCACAAGAGCGGGCCTACAACCGAACCCTGTGGAACACCGCACGACATGCGGCGCTGGTTTCCGCCATCACGTCCCATGTAGTAGGTGACACACCTCTCTGACAAATAAGCCCCAACGATGTGCCAGCCCCCGAGGAAGCACCTCATGATACCGCAGTGCCTCCCAAATACAGCTCCACGGTAGGGTGTTGAAGGCGTTGGAGATGTTCAAGGACACCGCCAACATCGCTTTCTCCGCCAGGACTCTAACCCGCGACACAGCGTGGATCGTGGAGCGATGCCCATGCCGAAACCCGAACTGGCTGTTCATCGTCGATTCGGCCCCTCTCTGCACAAGTGGCCGATGAGGTGGGCTGCGATTATCCGCTCGAACAACTTGCCCACCTCGTCAAGCAGCACTATGGGCCGGTACGCGGATGGTGAGTCCGCAGGGCGCCCCGCCTTCCTGAGCAGGACTAGACGACCAGACTTCCACAGAGTGGGAAATTGGCCCTACTCAAGGCACCCCGTGTAGAGTCCTCTCAGTTGGGGAACCTAACCTAACCTAACTTAACATTTTTCTGGATTGTAAAACATTTTCTCCGCGGGTCAATTACTGTTGCCGATAGTAAAAAAACATCCTACAATCCTACATTCATGAACTGGACAAGGATTCATCAGCCGACGCCCTTTGGACCAATTCCGACCTAACCTAACCTAACATTTTTCTGGATTGTATAACTTTTGTTTCCGTATGCCAAATTGCCAATGTCGCCCATAGTAAAAAAATATCCTACATTCATGATCTACTAAATGTATTAGGTTTCATCATCCGACGCCACTTGGACCAAGGTCCATACTAAAATGCCCGATCTCCTTTGACAGATTGGAGTATGTCTCAGGTTGATGTGTTGGCGTATGTACATGGGGATATCAATAATTAAAATTCTATTTTGTCTCGTTAATGACAGCTGCTCTGAAGGTTTATCTACCAGGCCAAAAATTCAGGAAAATGAAAAAAAAAATGTCGATTTCAACTAGTTTTACGTTATTATCTGTGGGAAATACGGAATAAGGAGCATCTTTCTTTACTGTCAAAGACAACTCAAGACAACAAACATTATAACGCCAAGTCAATGTCAATTTGTCAATCAATCAAAAGTTCATAGAATTTATCGAAATCTTTGCCGTAAAGTACTAACAACAATTTTTATGTATATTAACAACAGCCTAAATTAATTAGAAGCGAATCTTTAAACGCAGTGTTTTTACGATTAAGGTCAGTAAAATACGCTAATTTCCCATCAACTACAGCGACCCGGTGTCGCAATAACAATAAACAACGTAACGCTAAGCAAAAATTAACAAAAACATTAGTTTTAATTTACTTGCACGTATGGGCAACACTTCAATCAATCTTCCATAAGACACATATTTTTCCTCTAGGTAACAAAATATTCCTAGTGCCTTACGAATAAAATTTGCAAAACAAAAATTGTTTCCAGAGTTAACAATGGATGAATCTATGGAGTCATTGGCTCAACCTGACCTCGACTATGTTCCATCGATACAACCAAGCCAGCCAATGGAAACTGCACCAGCATTGACCACGATGGCGCCATCATCAGGCCCTCAAAGCGGAAGACATGAGGAGTTCTCTGTGGAAAAGGTTCTGGATCGAAGAATCAAGAATGGCAAGGTCGAATTCTTGTTGAAATGGAAAGGCTATTCTCAGTGAGTGGGTTTTGATTGTTTTATACTTGTGTAAATAATAATAGAATCACCATACTTTTTCATAATTTTTAACCCCCGACGGAAAACGAAGGGGTGTTATAAGTTTAACGTGTGTATCTATCTCTGGCATTGTAGCTCCCAAACGGTTGAACCGATTTAGATTTTTTTTTGTTTTGTTTGAAAGGTGACTTGATCGGGAGTGTTCTTAGCTATGATTCAAGAAAATCTATTCACCTGTTTGAAGATTATCAGGTCTTTTCTAATTGATGAATGGATTTGAGCATCTTCCACAGGTCTGATTGAGCCTAAATTTGGTAATCTGTTACTTCAATGGTATTAAAATAACATAGTAACCTTGAACTGATGCTGCAGCATTACCTGGTATTTGCAGGATACCCAACTACTCACCAACTTACAGCAGTGGTATCGTGTTTGGGCTCATTGGAATGGTCTGAATGAATATATTTATAGATATATATTTATCAGGGTCTGATGATGGAGAAGCAAAAAAATAACTGTGTATATTAGTAACTAACTTTACTGTGGGAAAAAAAACGTACAACTGCGTGATCATAGCGTATTTACTAGTAATATGTATATAAAGTTTAAAAAGCACGAAATAAAAGTTAAAATAAAAATTTTAAAAACCCCCGACAAACAAAATCCTATAAAATGTTATAAAATAAAATTTACTGGCCCTTTGTTTAATATAATTTGTAGTAAATATTTTGTGAGATGACGCCAGATTTTTTATTTATCTGTCTGTGATGTCTTGAATATAGTTGGGAAAAAGGCTAGGAAGATTGATTGATGTCTTGAATATACCTTATTAGTTGGCTTTTTTGTCATAGTTGGGTTAGTCTTTATAACTTTTATTTTTATTTAAGTTGTTTTGGGGTTATAACATTTAATTTATGAAATGTGCTAATTAAGCCCTTTGTTTTTTTTTTGTGCATGACTTTATGTCCTCTAAAGGGCGCCATATTCAATTTAATGTGTTCTCACATTGCCTTTGACCAGCAGACAATAAAGATGCTTCCAACAATACCTCATATTTTGTCAAAATATGATGAGTAGTTTAGAAGTTATGAGGTAACAGATGAGCATACATACATACTGGTCTAAATTATTACCCTCCTTTTTGCTTCAGCATAGTCAGGTAATAAACATTCATTATAAATAATGAATGAGTGCAACTACTGATATGCGGTGACTAACATTAGAGAAAGGTGTTAGAGAAATGCATTAGAGAAATTATGTAATCTAACATAATGTCGTAAAATGAATGTAAACAAAATGATCTTTTCTCTGCACACTTCACGTAAACTACAACTTTTCTGTAAATGTGTAAACTAAACACTTTAAGGAATCGAGGAAAGACTAATTGAATGAATTAAGAAATTGCCCGATTTTAGATTATAGTCCGTGCGCGATTAGTTGGCCGCTCATCTCATTGGATCAGATGAGATCACTATAGTTAAAAATTATGAAATTAATTATACCTATTCATCTTATTCCAGTGATGACAATACATGGGAGCCAGAGGATAATCTGGATTGTCCGGAGCTTATATCTGCATATGAGGAAGCTCGTATGAAGCGGGAGAAGGAGGCGGCCGTCGCCGCAGCTGCCGCGGCCGCTGCTGCCGCCGCTGCCGCTGCTGCTGCTGCCGCTGCTGCTGCTGCCGCTGCTGCCGCAACCCCTGATCCTATAGAGGAGACTTTGGCTAGCCGTAAAAGGAGCAGGAGAGGAGATAAGAAGAAAAAGAATGAGGTAAGTTTTGTTGAAGTACGCCAAGCCATTTTAATTGAAATTTTATGCCAGTAGAAATAAGAGCGTGCATTCTAAAAGTTGGCAACGTCGTAAATAGCTGTGAAATATTTACCTGTTTTGATTAATTTGGAAATAATACTGTGTGGAAATAAGAAATGTGGCTAACTAGCGAACTAGAATATTGATTATGAAATGCAATAATTAATATCGTAACACCGAATATTTAGTTTTATATGTAAACAAAGCATTTGGTAACTCTCCAAAACCTTTTTTTACACCTAAAACGGGTACAACATCAAATACAATGATAAAATTGCAATTCATTACATTTGTAGCCAATAGTTTTACAGTGATTCAGCTTGTTTTACAAATATGTTTGGCTTAGCAGACTATCATAACCAGTGCAATTGTTATACAGGTTTTACAAGAGGTTGAAAAGCCACGTGGCCTAGCGCGAGGCTTATCACCCGAGAAGATTCTGGCTGGTCAGCTGTTCCATGGCTCATTGTTCTTTTTGGTGAAATGGTAAGAAGTACATCTTTTTCAAAAAAATAGCAACCCAAGGTTCTCACGATTTTTGACTTGAAGAAAGATCGAGATTTCTTTATTATAATGTGTTTAATGTTTTATGCACATAATGCTTCCGGAATAAATTCTCGAAATAATGGTGAAAACTGCATCGAAATCCGTTATGAACACACACGAAAAGCGACTTTAAGGTCGTGAAATGTTCTAAATAAATGGTTAATTAAAGGTACAATTCCGTAGCCGACCCCAGGCAGCAGCTGCAGGCGACGAGTCGCTGCGACACGACTGGTTTCTATGAATTTATATGAAATACCTTCCGTAGATAGCGACACGTTGATTTCATAGAAATGCATAGAAACCTGTCGTGTAGCGGCGGCACGTAGCTTGCTGCTGTCGGTTGCGATTGGCTACGGAATTGTACCTCTGGAATTGTACAGACGCCAGCACATCAACCTACTCCAATCTGTCAAATTTTCCCAATCAACATAGAACCTTATTCTTTAGCGATAAAGTTGAAAATCTATTAAAGAAATTTGACAGATTATAGTAACTTGATGTGCTGGCGTCTGTACCTATAATTAATGATTTATTTAGAATTTTTTAGAAGATAGATTGTGTGTTTTAGTATGCTTTATAGTTTATACTATAATATAAAGCATTGAAGTCCAATTCACCATGAGAGGTAAAGCAAAAATTCATTCATTTGGTAACAATTTATTATGTTGCATGGACACACATTTTTCAGTTGCTTAGGAGCCAGTGAATTCCAAGCCACTTTACTATACTTAAACTTTATAGTATAGCTTGGAATTCACTGGCTCCTAAACAACATATTTTTTTTTGTTTTACCTTTCATTTATGGTGAATTGGACTTAACAGTCTGGAATCGGGAATCGCCAACATTGTGTGCATAACAATAAATTTTTGTTATTTGTATGAAAAAAGGCCTTTGACGGTACTGCCCTGTAGTGGGGTAGTGACAACCTTGCACAGTGTAATGTTGTGTAATGCTGAGTCGCTGAGTGTCAGGTTGTATGTTGACCAAAAAAATATTTGTGACCATTAGAAAAATATATTTACAGAATTATAATCATTAAAATTATGAATTTCTTACAGGCGTGGTTGTACAGACTTTGATGTGGTACCAGGCCACGATTTGGGTGAAGCTTATCCTGATTTTGTTATCAACTACTACGAGTCATGCGCTCCGTTTAGCGTCAGACACAAGATTGGGAAGATTATGAGGATTGCTCCAGAGGTAAGTTCAAAGGTCAAGACTTCTTGTGAATAACACTGTAGTTAAGGTATATTTTTGTGAACGGTTTTTATCAAATGATCCTGCAGAAAAAAAAAATGCGTATAAATCTAGACCTGCTTGTTCTTACTTCAAATGGTTTAATATTGATGTCCGAACGATACACTATTTTCAGC
This sequence comes from Conistra vaccinii, assembly GCA_948150665.1. Lineage (NCBI taxonomy): Eukaryota > Metazoa > Arthropoda > Insecta > Lepidoptera > Noctuidae > Conistra > Conistra vaccinii. The sequence goes on from OX411328.1 coordinate 6,737,604, forward strand.
CCAAACCAAAACCGAAACTTAAGTAGTTAAGTAAAAGTAAGGTAAATTGACAGTATTTTGTGAGTTTGTAAAAAATAATTTGTTCTAAAAACAACTGTCAAAATCTAGATTTAGTAGTTTTTCAGAAGCTCGATACAGCGACTAAGCTGTTAACACCGCATAATTTTAGCATCAATTAATCGCTTTTCGGCAGCTCGATTCAGCGCCGACGCTTTTTATCTCTTACAAACAATTCAGCATCGTTAGAAAACGCAATTTTTAAACCGTACTCAAACGGAACGAGTCGAAACGCGATGCAGCGTCGAAGTAATCGCTGAAACAAATGTCTCTTTTATCTGTCAGTCGTTCATATTCTGTCAAAACCGACAGCTCACAAATGCCAGTTTCGGTCGGGCCACTTTTTGGCCGAAACCGAAACTACGACCGAAACCTGTCTTTTTGACCACAACTCATAGAAAACGAACCTTAGTGTAGCGGCACACCAGGCGGAACGTTCGGCGTCGACACTTCAGCGAAGGAATTATCGGTCGTAGTACGCGGTTGGCATGACACACCAAACGCACCGAACGGTCGGCGGCGTGTACTATAACGCGTTACGCGACGTAACTTTCGGCTGATGTGTCATAGGTAACTTGAAAAACACTACGAGCGTATTCAACCGAACCTTCAGCGCCGAACGTTCGGCAGGTGTGGCGCGACCCTAAGGCTGCCTGTCCACTGGAGCGGAGAGGAGAGGAGAGGAGCGGAGATGTGCCTATATTAACCAATAGAATCTAAACTCCGCTCCAGAGGTGCGATTCTATTGGTTAATATTGGCACATCTCCGCTCCTCTCCTCTCCTCTCCGCTTCAGTGGACAGGCAGCCTTACGGTCGGACACTATTTAATATTCTTCTGATTTTATAAAATCTTTATTTTCAATATTATGTCTAAGGAATTCCTTTAAAATGGGATTACAAATTATTTTAATTCTATGATTTTTTTACCAGCTACCATCAGCCGCACAGCCAGTAGCAGAGGCAATGGACGTTTCTGGAGACTTACCAAATATCCGCACTGATTGTTAGTACCTACATTTATTTATTATATTGTAATACAAAGCTGTCACTCAGAGAGGAGGCCTGTGTCCCACCAGTGGGAACATTATAAACTGATCATGCTATGCCATAATGCCATGCTAATACAAAGCTATGGGGGAGATCTTTACCTATCAATGAAACAATACATGTTGAATAGATAAATATCATTACAAATGCATTCCATTCAGTAATAGTTCACTTTACTTTTCTTTCTTAAACCACGTATATCAAACAAATACGGATAAGTGCGCAGACGCTAGGAATTTAATTTCCCGTCCGTATTTTTCACGTATCGAACAAGAATCGAATACGAACCGGATAGGTAATAGGTAATACGGGCTGGTATCCGCAACTCCACGCCAAAGCGCGTATTTTGCGTACGGGTGGGAATATTGGTTATTCGATCCACCCCAGCTCCTCGAAGAAGGCCAGCAACGACTTGGTGTCACTGACAATCTCCCGTAGGGTACCTGGGTTACCGAAGTACTTTGCCCTGTAAGCGGCGACCACCGGGCAGTTTAACAGCACATGAGCTGCTGTCTCGTCGTCCTCCATGCAGGCTCTGCACAGCGGACTGTCTGTGAGTCCTATGACAAAGAGGTGTTTATTAAATGACCCATGGCCAGTTACGGCTGCTGTGACTATGCGCAGCTGTTGTTTTGTTAGTCTGAGAACCTTATTCGTGAGGCGGCCATCGATTGTAGGAAGTGCCTCCTTGGCTTGCCTACACTCAGTGTGGTCAGACCATAGTTTGTGGTGTTGGTCCCTGGTTCGTTTCCTTACCAGAGTGCGTAGGTACCCGAAGGGGAGTGGCACAATGGGTTCAGGCCCCACTGGTGCCATGCTCGAACCCCTTCTGGCAAGTTCGTCAGCTGCATCGTTGCCCCGCGAACCGCTGTGTCCTACGAACCGGATACGAATAAGTGGACAAACACCCTATGTATTGTTCTTCCTATTTCCCCCACTGAAAATTAGCGCTGTGCTGTGGGTCCCCATAGCACAGCATCATGCTAAGTGCAAGCCTTCTTGTCACAGTCATAACGTGCCAGCAGCTGCCGACTATTTCTGTTTTGAGCTCGTGATTATATTTAAATCTATTGTTTTTATTTTCTTGTTCTGCTCGAACTTATTATCTTTTTTTATGCACGTGTTTCTGTGACAAATAAACTTATTTTTCTTTCTTTTTTTGTTGTGTAAAAATATATTTAATTGTTCATTCAAATTACTAGGAACACTGCTTTCCACTAGCCCACAATAATCTTAGATAGATACTCGTAGAATACGATAAAATGTATTTTCTATTTAACAGCTGCAGAGACATCACAGTTACAGCTTCCAATAGACGTCGACTCACAGCCAAGCGAAGTGGCTGTCAACTGACCATCGTTTTACAACGCAAGTAGTTCTGACTATTGAGTGAGAAAATAGTGAAGAAGTGCAAGAGACTAATTAGTGAACTAGAGGATATTTTTTTATATTGTGAGTCGTTTAAATTTTAATACAGAATAGCAGGAAATTTAGCTCTTAAGACGAATGGGCAGTTTTGAATGCTGTACGCCACATTCAATCTTACTTTTTTTTTATATTGTCAATTAAAAAAAATCTGATAGTAACTAAATGTAAGTTGTTACCTATCTTACGTTCTGTAGTTCTGTCTATAATTATTGAAAAATGACATGAGTTTAAATATAGTCGACCTCATAAATGCTTTACCAATCTTTACAACAATTCCTAGTTAATTTAAACGTCACTAAGGTTGAAACTATCATAGACAAATAGACATTGTCGCTCAAGTGATATTCTACCTAAGCAATAACGAGTTCGACTATACAATATGTAACCGAATTAATGCACATTATGAAAGTAGTTTGTCCAGAATCGTTAACCGAATCGTATTGGCATTTTTAATATAATTATTTTTTTATCCCAAAAATAATTAAAACTGTGTAAGTAAATTACAGTTACACTTCCGCTGTACAGTCAAAATAAACCAAAATGGACAAGGTCCGTACTACGACTCTATACGTGTGCGACTGTGTGCGTGCGTAGATTTGAAATGGGAGCACAATTATCTCCCGCAATCAGTACCTATAATAAATAAACAATGTTTTATACATCAATCTTCCTAGCCTTTTTCCCAACTATCTTGGGGTCGGCTTCCAGTCTAACCGGATGCAGCTGAATACCAGTATTTTACATGGAGTGACTGCCTATCTGACCTCCACAACCCAGTAACTGGGTAATACGATACCCTTTGGTAAGACTGGTGTCAGACTTTCGGGCTTCTGACGACTCGTAACGACTGTCAAAGATCCACAAATGACAGCCGGGACCAACGGCTTAACGTGCTTTCCGAGGCACGGAGGAGTCTTGGTATGTGAAGATGGTCACCCATCCACTGACCAACCCCGGTAAGCATAGCTTAACCTGATGGATCGACCCGTGCGGCTTGTTATTACTTAGCCACGAGCTCCTCAAACAATGTTTTAATTTGAATTATTATGGATAAAACAATGTTTTATACATAATAATTCAAATTCAGTGTATAATGTATTATGTTTATGATTAATATCTGGGTACCGCAGTTTTACTCGGTTTTTTTTTGGGTACCTTTTCTCAAAATAAAATCTAGCTAGATCGATTTATCGCCCCGGAAACCCACTGCATACAAAATTCATGAAAATCATTGGAGCCGTTTCCGAGATTCAGATTAGATAGATAACATAATTATTGTTCTATTCGGTGTATGGTGGTGTGCGTTAATTCCGGAACATGTTGATATTATGTGTATTCTACCAGCATTCTTGACTGTAGAAAATGGTTACATTTTGTATCATTGAAGCAATACATTTTGTAACCAACTTATTTTTACTATTCTGTCTTAGAATAAATTGCGACAATAAAATAATATGAAAATGGAAATGGTTTAGCAATAAATTGTGTTATTGGTTAAGTGAAAAATGAAATATTATCTGCAATTCAGATAATATATAAAAAAAATAGAATAGTAAGATTTGAATGGATTAATATTTTATACGATTTTAAGACGTTGTGCGTCGCAGCAAAATTAAATGTGTTTTAAAGTGGTTTCAATCAATCATCATTCTATGGTTTGTAGGAATTTGTTATACAAAGCATACTTACTTATTTTAATTTTAATTTTCTTTTTATGAAAATGTGTATTTTTTTCAATATTCTATTGCTTTGTTTTAATTAACTTCTTGATTGAAACCACCATGGTATAAGAAAACAAGGTATGGCATTCCGGGAGAGAACACTTTCCTACGTCACTATCCAGTTGCCACTTTATTGCAACAAAACACGAAACTATGGAAACATTTTCGATAACCATTCTGCTAAAAAATAAAAACAAAGCATTTAAATTGTCGTTTCGTTCGTCTAATCAAACGAAACAATTCAATTTAAATATATAAATACGTAATCGTTACTTAATACCTCATTATTTTATCGTATTTGTTTATGTAGTTGGGGAGATATTATTACACACTACTGGCAGCACAGAAACGGGCTGTCTAATTGACATTCCGCCATATTGTCGTGTATCGCTATTCTTGTTGAACCCATAGGTCGGTCTCGCTCAGTCCCAGTGAACACCATCAGCCTATTAATGGTCCCATTGCTGGGACACAGACCTCCTCTCTGTGAGAAGGAGGAAGGGAGGAAATAGAAATATTGTGTGCAATCAACTGGAAAAGAAGCGTAAAAGAAAATTATATAAAGTATCAAACACTAAATAGTGGATACTACTATTTAATAATTAATATTTCAATTTTGATTTTGAATAAAACTTCGTATGGCAACGAGATTTACAACTTGTTTGAGTATTATTTTAGTAATCCCTAGAATCCACTACTAATATTATGAATGCTACAGTAGATTTGATTCACAATGTTTTATTAGATTGAATTTCCCGAAAATAAAAAGTTTGAGAACATCGATAACCGTGATGACGTAGGCAAGTGTTGCCCACGTGACCACTGCGTCTCGGAGTGCCATACCTTGTTTTCTTATACCATGGAAACCACGTTATTACATTGTAGATTCAAGAAATAAGATGTATGTAAATGAAATAAACAAACATTCATATGATGTTGTATAGCCGAATCTATTTGGTATACATGGAAATTTTATACATTTTTACACTAGGTATAGTGTTTTGATAAAAGAAAAAAAAAATGATTTGACCTGGTTTGAACTCCTGAAATCTTTTCTCAAAAGACTTGCCAGCTTTTGGCGGTTCAATTGAAATTCGTTGGCAGGCCACACGGTGGTCCTCGGGCCTGGGGTTGAGTAGGCTTGCTTTATTGTACTAGCCGTTTACTTCAAGATGGCCGTTTCCTCCCTTCCCGCTTCCTCACACCGCGCCTCAAGTCAGATCCGCTTAATGCGGATAGCGAGCTTGCTATCGTCGTTTGTTTCGTGTTGGTTTGTGCGGTGTGGGGAAGCGAGAGGGAGGTAACGGCCATCTCGAAGGGAACGGCTGCAGTGAAGACATACTGTCTTCACTGCAGCTCTACACTTACTGCTTATTAGCCTACTGCAATAAATAGCGAGAGATATTGCTTTCGCTTGCTTCATGCTGCTGCTACTTTGTAAAGAACTACTAAGTTTTTATACAATAATAAGTTATGATAGAGCTGTACTGTACCGTACGACAATTTTTATAAGTAGACTAAAATAATTTTTGTGAGATATTTCTCCAGAAGTAACGTTAAAAATTCATTTTATTAATACAAACGTTAGCTTACGATATTGCTTTATATCGCTTCATCCAAATATCTGGTAAATATGATAGGTTAAGTTATAAAATAAAAAATAAAATCAATTTTCAATAGCATTCATTTATTTTTCAATATATTCTTATATTAATCCCTGTAATATAAAACGAGTATAAAACTTACAAACAAAAATCGACCTAAAGCTAATTATTATAGAGTATCAAATACTTTGGCATATCGTCGGTTGGAATGTTAAACATTTCAAATGTATGTATGGATTTAATATTTTGAGCCACGAATCGTAACGAAATAGCTATAAGATTGTTGTGTATATCTTAAAACTTGACAGAAACAGCAAGATGGGTTGGTACTTTCTACTTCGGCTCATCACAGGCAAGTCGCTTGCATGCTACGATTTCATTTGGTATATCAAAATATTACATCATACAATTTAAATGCAAACAATTGAATACATTATGAAACATGTCCCATATCAATCCATACGTTTGTCGTAAAATTTGTTAAGGAATGGCGAGATTGACGCTAAGTCTTCGCAGTCTGGGATCAGCTTTCCCTTGAATGTGATGCAGGATTGTGCGCATAGAGGGCCTTCGAACCAGACTCCCAGCATCTTCTTGCATTGTGCGCAGTTCTCGATGCAAACTTGCATGGAATCGTAGCCAGTTGCTAGGGGGGAAATGATAAAAGATTTCTGTTAGTATTTTGAAGTATGAGTATTTTGATACTTCATAGGTTTAGGTAGTTAAATAAAGATAAACAAAAATCTACATGACGAGGCAGCTGTCAAGTAACCGACTAAACGTAATACCTATCACTTCAGTTTTCATGCTACGTCACATGTACTCTGCAATTTAGCAACGTTATAATTCGTTGACGTTAGAGTTTCGGCTCTTTACAATAGAAAGATTTATATTAGTATTATAAATCGAACAAAATTGTGGTCAAGCAGTTACATCTACGAAGTGTAGTTTAAGAATAAATGATAAAGTGTAACATACATTAATAAAAGAGGAAACGATTGTAAAAATCTAAAATAAATTGAATTTGGTTTTTAGTATTTTTTAAGCAAGAAAGTGTCATCTATAACTACCCTTTTTACGATTTGTTTACCTTAATATAACTACCTAAACCAATGGAGTATAGTAGAATTATTATTGTTTGTATTAATGGCTGGTTCATACATAACTAATGAATAAATTTACAATACCACCTTATCCAGTGGGATAGTGGCAAGTCAAAGGCCTCTTCTCATAAAGAGAAGGCCTTTGACTTGCCTGTTCATACAGGCAAGTACAAGGCAAGGCAGGCAGGCTGTTCACAAACTGCTGTCTGTGTGTGGCTGTTCAGACTCACATTAACTGTAAGTCTAGGTTTCTTCACGATGTTTTCCTTCACCGATGTCCAAGTTAAACAACAACCAGCTTATCATCGCTAGAGGTGTGAATGAATAGTCTAACAACCTGCCTTGTGGTAGTTGAAGACACTTTGGGGTCGTACCCCTACCCATGTAAATAGAGGTAAGATACGACATTGTATACGAGGCCCACGAGGCCTCGTGGGTACCCATGGATCCAAAGGGTAGGCGTCGGTAGGTAGTGTTTTTGCAGTTTATACAAATTGATGCGCTGAAACGGTGCTGTGGTGAGTAAGGCACCACCATAAAAACATAAAAATTTGTAAAAATAACCGTACAAAGACGGACCTTATGCCAGGTGGACTGGATAAAACATAGTAGGTGCAATATGATAGAAAATTGGATTGATACATTTTGTTTGTGAAACCAAGCAATGTTTTATCCCAGGAAAAAAAATTCAAGATGAACACAAAGTAATAAAATGACATTACCCAACTCAGCTGATCACCGCGCTGCCTGTCTTATTAGCAAAACAACGACTTAAACTACCCTCACTCGCAATTTGCAACCCGGTGAGTATTTCCCACTCTGCTATCCCCGAGTCGACCCGGAAAAGCGATCGTTGTGTTCGTGCCAACTGCGCTCGCGTCACTCAAGTCCCCAAAATCCCCCAGTGTCTCTAGACGATCAAAGAACTGCATTAGAACGATTAATCTTTTGCCAACGAAACATATTATTATAACATCACGCCAGTATTCGATTCGCGTGTATCGGTAAGGCAGAGGCACCAGAGGTGTACCCCCTTATTGGGGTCGTTTTCCAGTCTAACCGCGGTGGATCAAAGACATTAAATTATTTGCGGTGGATGCAGCTGAATACCAGTATTTTACATGGAGCCACTGTCTATCTGATCTCCACAACCTAGTAACTGGGTAAAATAAAAAAAATCGTTTGGAAATTCCAAAGTGCACGCCTCATACATAACACTCATTCATAAACGAAAAAGAATTTCAAAACATAGTTTCTAACAAAAATGAACAATTTATAACTTTTCATGAAGTCGTAATGTCAAAGACTGACAAAGATATTTACTTGGCGGTTGCTAGGCAACTTAAGTCAAAGGTTGGAAATATTTAGTTAAAGATATTATATTTTAGTTAGCATTGCACGACGTGTAAATATTTTTTTTTATTAATTATAATTAAACTACTTTGAATAAAAGAGCCATTTTCAATAGGGTTCCTTCTACGGCTGAAACAAATGTAAAAAATTGACTCAATTAATTGATTTTATCGCAAGCTACAATGTTTTCAGGGTTCATAAATTGACGGACAGGAATTTTAACAACTATTTTGATGCTTTTTCCATTTCTGCTGCATTAAATCAATTGTTAAAAAGTACTCTCCATTTAATCATCTATACAATGGTATATAAATTAAGTAGGTTCTGTGTACTAGCAGGAGTGCCGAGTGTAACAATAAAAACAGTTACAGAAATGGGGCAAAAAAATTTTTTCGTAGAGCACACTCTAATGCTTCGCATTAAGAGTCGTGCAAAAAAAAGGTTGTCAGACTTTCATGAGATCCACGAACGATAGCCGGGGCCAACAACATAGCTTTCCGAAACACGGAGGAGTCACGGACCAACCCCGGCAAGCGTAGCTTACCTGATGGATCGACCCGTGCGGCCTTAATAACTTAGCCACGAGCTCCTCGAGCAAACTGTTCGAAATTAAGTTTATTAATATTCGAAGAATGGCATACTTAATTCGGCGAAAAATGCACTCCATCACATCGTAGATAGCTGGTTATAAAGTAGCTAACAAATTAATTAACTATGTTATAACAAGTGGATGAATGATTATGATGTATCTTGTCTAATTAGTGTTTGTAAAGGCTAATAACACCCTTTGGGCACGTATCTATCTACATACAACATGGATTTTACGTAATTAGGTCCAATTAGGTCAATTTTCTCTCCCAATTATGTCATTATAGCATCCCTACAGTGGCGAGGCTAGAGGGGGAGGGGGCTAAGGGACTCAAGCCCCCCCCCCCCCCTCCAAAAGCGTCTGAGTTCTTCTGTGACAAATCTTAAAGTGAACTTGATATTATTCTTATTAAACTTTTTAGCAAGTATTACACTACCTATTCTACCTTATGTAGAATTTATTGTCATCAATTATCCTTAACTTAATGAGTGATCAATCTTCCTAGCCTTTTCTCTACTTTCTCTCCAACTATCTCGGGGTCGGCTTCCAGTCTAGCCGGATGCAGCTGAATACCAGTATTTTACATGTAGCGACTGCCTATCTGACCTCCACAACCCAGTAACTGGGTAATACGATACCCCTTGGTAAGACTGGTGTCAGACTTTCGGGCTTCTGACGACTTCTAACGACTGTCAAAGATCCACAAATGACAGCTGGGACCAACGGCTTAACGTGTTTTCCGAGGCACGGAGGAGTCTCGGTATGTGAAGATGGTCACCCATGTACTGACCAACCCCGGCAAGCGTAGCCTAACCTGATGGATCGACCCGTGCGGCTTGTTATGACTTAGCCACGAGCTCCTCTTAATGACCTCTCCTTAACTTAATGAATAAGTATTATGTTTTTAAGTTTTATTCTTTATGAGGTTTTGTTTACGTAGCTGCGTAGGTAACAAATTTTGTCCTCACGCTGTCCAGTTTGGCCGCCACGTATATTCACCTAGATATCTCTGGAAGTCTACAACCTAACGAAGTCATTGAGGAATTTGCGAAAAGTAGTCTGAGGAGGCTTGTAAACTGTTGTGTGCTTTTTTAGTGTTTACTTTGCTAAAACCTATCCTCAGAGGGTTCAAGTGGGTCCCAACCGACAATCCTAGATCCACCACTGCATACCTACATAGATCGAGAGCTTGCTTTTCTGCTTCAATGCACGGTAACTGTGGGGACTTTACCAATTCAAAATAACCTGGATTTCCTGCTATAACGACGTCATTCGCGATGCGCGAACCTCAGTCAGCATATTAATCATTTACATTTAGGTATTTACAATACGCAAGCAACTCAACCTGCTGATTCGTTTACGTTTAGTAATTCGCAGTTCAGTGACGCATTTTCCCTACCTACCTATAGCTAACGTCAAAGCAGCAGGAATCCATTCGAAAGTAACAAAAAAATAGCAACCGACGAAAAAGAAAAATAACTTTAATTTCAAAAGTCGGTGTCTTCGCTTCTGTATTTTCGTTTTTTGCCACCGACTTTCGAAATCAAAGTTATTTTTCACTTTTTAGTGTTTTATTTTTGAAGTCGGTTGTTTTTATTATTTAACGGTTACATTCACTTTAAGGTTGTGATACCTACCCCCCACACAAATTCGAACACCACTACCTATTTACAACAGTGACAGGAGGAGGAAAAATACGTATTAATGAAAGTAACTCAAAAACTACCCAAGCAAAGTTTATATTATATGAGGCCACCCTGAAGCATGACCTTCCCACCAAATAATAAAAATCAATTTATAATTGGCAGAGTAATCGCGTAACCAACATTACAAAAAAAAACATACAGTCAAATTGAGAACCTGCTCCTTTTTTAAGTCGGTTAAAAAGCTCCTCTATTGCAGCTTAATTTCTAAAAGAATAAAGAGTTCAAGTGCTTAAGCATATCATATTAATCCAAACTGGGCACTAGAGACTCGTTAACGCATTTTAAACTTAGTAGTTGACTGCAGACGTGAGGAAATGAAACTCTGAAATGTCCCTGAGGACCGATGGAAACTTTTAAGATGGGGTTGAATTTGAAATTTTGTTTGAATGGTAGGTGGTACCGATGTACCTTCATCGGATACTAAGTACAACTCTGTAGGTACACTAGGTGTACCTACACTAAGTGTACCTACCTATAGAGTTGTACTTAGTTACCTTACCTTATAGGGTGCTGATAGATTTGACCATTCGCTTGTAACAGAACATGGAGCATACGCCGTTTTTAAATTTCTTGAACTGAACAACGAACAGAGCAAAGCATAGAGCCAAACATTGCTACGAACATTTTCACGATCATTCTAGCGAACGCTCAAGTCAAAGCTCGTCAAAAAAATATTCTTCACGAAGATGGAAACGGAACAATGACAGAATGGCTCGGCTCGGCAAAAAGCTCGAAGCAAATTTACTGTCCTTTCGCTAGACTGCTCCGCTGCTCGCTAGAACGCTCGTTAGAATGCTCGCTAAAACGCTCTCGTTTATTTTTCTATAACGTAACATTCGCTAGAATGCTCATTACAAGTGAATGCTCAAGTTTATCAGCACCGTTAGAGAATCATTATCAACTATGATTTTCATAAAATTTAAAACGGGAACGGAATGAAAATCTCCTGAAAATGTGATATCTTACGTCACTCCCGTGCAAAGTTTGTTTTAGTTTGGAAATGTACAGTCTATGTTCTTCTCTAAGTAGGTACCTAGAGGTACCAACACAGCACACTCTACTAAATAGGTATCATCAAGATCGATTTGGCAGTTTAACCGTGAGGACGTCCCAAACAGACAGACATTTTGCCTACAATATATCAGTGTGGGTTTCCTTTCGCAATTTTCTCACCATTTTTATTGACTCTAACAAAATAATGTCCATATAACACGGTCTAAAAGCACGATTGTTGTTACGGGGTCAAGTGTAAGCGGCTAAGGTGAAATTGCGTAACATCGGCGAAAGTGAGGTGTCCAAATTGTGGATTGAGGTCATTGTCTCACAGCGATCGGACGCTGAATAAATCAGAATACATCTTTTGGCATAAGAGATAAGAATATAAATAAAAAAATAATAAGAGAGACCTTTTTGTAACAAGCTGTGAAGGTTTTCTGGAAAGCGTGTAGTGACGTTCTTCCAACTTTGAAATCTATCTTAAAAATTCTTTTGAAATGTCGTTATTAATTGTTAAAAAAAAATTAGTTAGGTAGGTACAGTTAGTACCCATGTCTAGCAAAGTAAGGCGGGAAAACTTTTTAATTTCCCGAGATGAAAAATATTCCATTTTCTCCTTATAATTTTAGCAAAATGGGCCTCCAAATACTTATATATTTTTCCCAGGACTTTCTATTATAGGTAGGTATGCTAACTTACATCATAGGTAGCCTGCCAATAAAAAAATGTTAATTGATACTTATTAATTAACTTTCTAACTAACCTTTTGCGAAAAATACCTACGGTCTGAAATATTTTCAGAAGAAATGTAAGTTTCTCATCTCTAATTGAATAATTTCCGTTATCGAAAGCTCTACATTTAATTAACTGCCAAGTTTTTGCTAATTAGACGGTCGTTGGACGCGAGACGAAGAAGAGATAAAATGTGGAATTTGGTTTATGATGATTAGATAAGGCAGTAACCAGTAGGTTTTTTGTTCCGTGAGCAAATTCAGACGGAAATTCCTAAATGACTGTGAACACCGAACGCAGCAGTTTAAATACATGCCATGTGCTGTGCATCCGCTTGTGGGATATAAGTTCGTAGGTGTACCCGTGTTATCACAGTGGTCCCTATCAGAATACCAGAGCTGCGATTATTTTTTTTATATTTCTGATATAGAAGCCGTTTTGGCCTCGCACAGGTCGTTATTATTTTGTTAGTTTTTAATAGCTCTTTTTTTAAATACTTTTTGGATTTCCTGTGCGAGTCCCAAATAAAATATTTTTGTTATTTGTTTTCTTTTATTCAGATTGGATTCCCATCCCCAAAAATTAACGAACTTCTATAAAATCTTTCACCCACTATTTAAACCCTCTACGGGACGAATTTTCAGAAATCCTTCCTTCCCATCTTTGTTATGGAAGGAACTCTTGTGCAAATCAAGATCTGTAGACCGGTTTAAAGCTGAGCGTTGTCCGTCAGAGATCCTTTGACATCAATCGTTTGCTTACCTCTATTGGTAAGGTTTCTGCCTGGGAACTGGCAGTGCTATTTCTATAGGTAGCCCTAGCTGCCATTCCACACAGTGCCTGTCCGTAGAAGCATTTCTAGATCTCGGATGGAACGTTGAATTTATGTAAGCCTAGCAGTGCTAGGTCTTTTGAATCATGCTGACCTATGGTATCCTGTTGAACCTAAAGGAAAATGTACATTAAGTCTATGCCACTCATTTGATTCTTCATGTCGCTACGAGAAACCCTAACTGTCATTGCTTTGTTATATCGAAGGCATATAATTTGCCTGGCCTTTTCCCAACTATGTTGGGGTCGGTCAGTCTAACGGGATGCAGCTGAATACCCGTATTTTATATGAAGTGACTGCCAATCTGACCTCCGCGACACCCCTTGGTACTGGTTGTTCGACTTTTTAGGGCATCTGGCTACCCGTAAGGACTGTCAAAGATCTACTTAAGAAGTAGATCGTGCTTTCCGAGGAACGGAAAGAGGTCTCGATATGCATAGATGGTGGGCTAAATCTCAACTATCGATATTTCGATACGGTCAAATCACCTGATTGCCTTTTAACAGACACACCTCCTTTTGTCTAACTCGTAAACTAAATTCGGTGGAATAGCGTTAGTTATTCTAGAACGTTATGGTAATCTTAGTTTCAATTCAGATTATTCAAACACAAAGACAATGTTTAAAACATATTCTTTGGCAGTCACGTTTGGTCTTCGATCTTCGAACTCGTCCTTATGAATTTAAAGTTAGCACGTGTGTGGTGTTAAAACAATTTAAGTGGTCAGATTTCGCAAGAATCTCGTCTAGATATGAAACTCTGTATTGGTTTTGATAGATCAGAAAAATCATCTCAGATCTATTATTATTTTTTAAAGCTGATGACCTGCTTTGAGAAGTAAATTATCCACGCTTTTGACTTTATAATTCAAAACTTGTTTCTTAAAATAACAAAGCTATTTTTTTATAATATTATTTGCTACTTTTTGTATGTTCTAAATCCTTGTGTACCTAATCCTTCACCATAAAACTAAACAGAGGATCTAGTGAGTTTTTGACAGGTTTGCCATACAAAATCTGTCAAAAACTCACCATCGAGAGACCATTGTGACGTTTGTAAATTAGTAGACTTGGCCCCGGACATCTTTTAACTGTAAACACAAATAAGTTACGGCTCAGTTAATCTTATGATTAGTGCTACTCGAACGTTGTGAAATTCGCACATGAAGTTAGGCTGACTTTAACTGGCAGTTAGCCTACTCGACACTTTACTTGACGTTGGTGAAAGAGGCCCTTAATCAGATGAGACAAACAGTCTTTTAATACAGAATCCAAAGGTAGAAAGGGGACAGTCAAGCAGTCTGTGTATCATAGCACTTGCTAATAGCTCGAAGTGTGCTCAATAACTTGAGTGGTGGTAGATAGTAATTCTGTTTATTCAGGTACCTATTTATTAAACAAAAACACCCAGAGTACATTCAATATTGGTTTAAAAAGTATTTAGGAAAGGTATTACTGCTAATGTACATACAAATTATAGCTGTACACTATTATAATCGTTCTGTTCTGTGTTGGTCTTTAGGTAGGAAAACTCAAATTTTAGGTGTCTATTGAAGTTTAATTTTCATAACAGTACACAGTGTGTTTCAGGAAGGGAATTTATTTTGTTATGGCTGCTACAGGGTATTGAAATTGTCGGAAAAATTAAATGAAGTTTGGTACTACAGGTGCCCAAATTTTTTAAAGGGTTGATCGACTAATTATTAAGCATTTAAGTCGGTCAAAAGGAATTTGGGCCCCTTTGACCGACTAAAATGCCATGCATGACTTGGAAGTCTTTACTGGATAGTCCTGATTCAAACCTCTTGGTTTCAGGAAACTTTTATGAAGAAAGTTTACCACGAAATTGGAAAAGGAAAATTGTCAAATCCAAATCTGTTTCTGCTCTTTAAAACGTGAACACAAAAACGACTCGTGCAAACGTTTTCGTGTGTCAAAAAATTTGAGTCTTGCTTGCGAAATGTTACGAGTAGCCGTATTTAGAATCGTGATAAATTGATAATACACCCCGCATACAAAGTATGAGGAAAAATAAATAATATAATCTACTAGACGAGACAAAGTGGGAAGATTGACGTTTTAGCTCGAACATAAAAACGTTGCGCACAGTAAAGGAGGATGGGTAATTTTTATGAATGAGTAGAACTCTAAATACTTGAGCACTTAAATGAGTTGAAATGCACAAATCTAGAAAGTTTGAAATTGGTCAGGCTTTCACTTTAGAAGTTCATTTACTTACACTAACAATATTTGACTTTACAGTCCAGCCGTCCGTCGATTGAATGCGTTCGTTAGTTTCATACTAACGAATGTGTTTTGCAAATTTGATCCTTATTACCTACTACTAGAAATTTTCAAACTGACAGGTGTCACAAAGGTATGCTCTCCACAGCCCGACTGTAGGTAATTTTATTTAACTAGCCTAGCATGTTGCTTAGGCAAACTTTTTCAAGCAACTTCACATACAAAAATCGTGTAATATCTTTGGGAATCTTCAATAAGCTGTAACTGTCTAGTGATCGAATTTGAAGAATCAGCTGTTATGTTACCAAACGCTATCTAGTAAACAAGCTCTCTTTATTTTAATGTTACTAGTTTTGATTAAACTTTAGGCAGAACCAATATCATAAATCTAACGTCGCATTTGCACTAAAACTTGCACTATGTAAGCCCTGTGTGTCCTCACATAGACAATGTTGTTAAAGCAATCTACTTTTACGGGTCTATTCTGTTAAAAAAACTCACCATAGAAACTCAGGTGAGGTGAGATTGAAGTGAGTTATCATTTCACCAGATGCTAGAGATTAACAGTATTGACAGCTCACTTCAAACTCCCTTCACTTTAAGCTTTCATGGTGACATTTTACAGAATGGCCCGACTAGAACAGATGATGGTAACAAATCAATCTGCCTAGCCTTTTCCCAACTATATTGGGGTCGGCTTCCAGTCTAACCAGATGCAGCTGAATACCAGTATTTTATCTGACCTCCACAACCCTGTAATACGATACCCTTGGTAAGACTAGTGGCCAGTCCAATAGCTTAACTTGCTTTCCGAGGCACGGAGAAGTCTCGGTACGTAAAGATGGTCACCCATACACGTACCAACCCCGGCAAATGTAGCTTTACCTGTTGGATCGACCCGTGCAGTTGTTATTACTTAGCTATGAGCATCTTAATGGTACCATCAAAAGGAAAAATAAAACATCAAGTACCTAAGTACTTAGGTGCTGTTGTACTACTTACCGATAGCGGGGTTGCAGGTGACATGACCGAAGTTGACCAGAAACGCGATGGTGACGAAGACGACGAAAGCAGCGGTGATCTTGCCGGCCATTATGTGATCTGGAAGTATACCAACACCATGAATTATAATCAGTCCTTGTGAAATCATATTATAACTCGATTTTTATAACTGTGCGCTTGGAGCTGTCAAAATCGTAGGTTGCTATTGAATTCACCCGCCCGGTTACCTCCTCAGTGCCCCGATGCCTTTTAATACGGTTTACACAACTCGTGTCGTCTCCACAGTTCTGTCATATTATTCTACTGTTACTTTGTTATTGTTATTATTTAAACCACATACAGTGTAACATTGATGACAGTTATAAAAATCGGGTTATATCAGCTTTTTTTGTCCCACAGCAGGGCAAAGTCATCTTCTCATACAGAGAAGGCACGAGCATTGATCACCACGCTTGCTCAAGGGGGAGAGGCGATTTCAGACATTATAATTATATGTCCAGGTTACCTCACGCTGTTTTACCTTCACTGATGAAACCATGTGAGGGTGGTATTCCCAAATCCACCCAAAAAAAAAAAAAGACAAAAAAGAGACGAGAAGAGAGAGAGGGTTTTTTTCTAGATAAAGCCTCATCTTCTCCAAGCATCATGTTCCTTGTGCCTGTATACATCAACGTAATTCCCCAACCAACCTACCAAATCCCCAACCAAGCAACGATGGAGAACGCAATAGGTGTGGACACCAAAGGTGTGGAAGCGATGGATCGATTGTATGACAGATGAAGCTGTTACGAAAGGGGGTAAATACTGAGAAAGGTCCTGAAAGAGATAGAGGCAGGCAAAGAAATTCCCTGACCCCAAATATATTGGGTATGATGATGATATTCAGTTAAAGGAGAACTTTCATGAAATATTAATAAGAAGTTATATTGCCCTTCCAGGACCAGATCGGGTTTTTTTTTTCCACAACGTGGAATCTCTTGGCCTGGATCTAACCAGATGATAAGTGATGATCAGGCCGAAGGTGGAAACGTGCCTCACCCGGCATCCTCAACCACCTAGGAAGTGGCTATCTTACCTCTAACTGCCGAAACATAAAAATGCTGTTAACATTGTTGTTATGGCGCCAGACTTAGATAAGAGATAACATGGTGGTAGCTAATCAGGCGGGCTTAGAACAAGCCCTAACACCAAACAAACCGAGCAGAAAATTTGCCCCCACTAGAAATCGAACCCGGGACTTCTGGGTCTGAGGCAGGTGGTTTAACTAGACCACAGAGGCGGTTAAATTATGTGGGCGTTTTTTGATACAACAATTAGCCCAACCTATATAATTTAGTAATTTACAAAAGTACTCAATAACTAAATCATGCTGATTAGTTTACACTTTTAACAGGGTAAGTAACCTCATCAATGTTTGATGAAAATCTGCCAGCGCCATTAACTGATTTTGTAATGCAATTATTTTATCATAATAATCAGCCTATAATGTTCCCACTGTGGGACACAGGCCTCCTCTCTGTGAGAGGGACTGGACCACCACGCGGGCCCAGTGCGGGTTGGTAGATGTCACGTCTTCGAATCTTTTGGTTCTAGGACATGTCGGTTTCCTCAAGATGTTTTCCTTCACCGTTTTGAGAGCAGTGGTGATGAAATGAAATACACTAAGTAAAGTGCCTGCCTGAGTTCGAACTCAAGACCAACGACTCGTAAGTCGCGGCCGATAACACTGAGCCACCACTGCTCTCGTATTTTATTTTATTAATGTTTTTTTATAATAATAAACGCAAGATTAATAATTGGAAAAAAAAATACTCACGAAAGCTTTATGAAAGCTAATTAACATTACGCGACGTTATCTTCAAATGTTATGAAAGTTAATTAAAGTGGTCAGGGAAGCTACTTCATAGCTGTATAATATCAAAACATTTTCAGGAAAATCTCGAACCGACCTGTTTTCTTCACTTAGCTTTCCCATTTCACGACATAACTAATTAATTAATTACCATTTGCTTGATTGGAAATACCGACCCTACTGTATAAACATAATTATAAAAAAAAAACACATCGCGAACTCACCTCATTCACCAATCACGGAAAGAGTTCGATATTTCGGATTTTTTTTAAACAGGGCACAACACTAACAAAGCTCATTTCGCCGCAACCACAATACCGCAACAATATGTAAACAAACTTCGAACGATCACCGTAGCAATGTATTATATTTATTAACGGAAAATTCTGGCCAACGACCGCTTGTAAGTGGAACTTGTTTAAATATGTAACCACTTAACTATGGCTGTAAGTGGGGTGGGGCGAAGCGCGTGTGTTTAAGGGATATCCCAGGAAACGGATCTGTGCTGTACCTTTGCGAAAGACGAAAGTTCTAAGTAGGAAGTCGATGACTCTGCGATGATGTTAACGTGGATTGTGATAATCCGATTTGTAAAAAAAATTCAAAAATATTGCACCATATTTTGGATGAGAGTAAGAAAGATTTCATCAATCATCGATGCTTTCAAATATTAGGACTTACTAATAGATACCTACGATATACATCCATGAATTCATTCTGTACTTTCTTTGCATAAAAATAGAGTTTTTAGCATAGCTGTATCATTTTTGTATAATATTATACCTAATACTGCTTTGTCGCTAGCAAAATGTCATTTGCCAATATGTGAGTGTCTCCGTCTCAGTGATTTGTTGATTGCCTTGTAGTTTTTGTAATAATCGCCAATCGAAACATCTATAGTTACTTACTTATTTAAAATAACAATCAAAACTTCTAAAACTTTAACGTTAATTGTCAAGTTAAATTTAAAATCGCAAACAACGTAATGTTGTTAATTCGTAATGATATATTTATACTAGATCCGTGACGTTAACTGGTTGAACTTTTAAACAGGTTTAATGCTACAACAGCAAAGAACAAAAAGACATTATTATCTCAACTATTTTCATAAATATTTATCTCATCCAAACTGATTGCATAATAAATGTATCTGAGAATTTCTTCCGCATATATACAAAATACTATGCTTAATCTTCGTCGTGTCAATGGCACGACAGTGTATAAAATGGCTCAAAACTTCGCCAGTTCCATAGCATCGCCGGTGGCAGCGCAGAGGTCGGATTGGCTGTATTTTTTAAGGCACAAAGGACAGCATAGGAGGTGGGACATAGTTTGCGTTTGTGTTTTCACACCCTACTGCCGTACCGTTGAGGTAGCCTCAATTTGCGAGGTTAAATATGCATCTTCCCACTTGGGTTCGGAGGCGGTTCCAGAGACTTCCAAGTGGGCCACAGAGGGTTTCCTGCGGGAAAGATGCTCGCTTGCGGGTGGAGTTTGAGTATCCGGCCGCTAGTGTTAAAATTCTATTAGAAGAAATGGCCAAGGTCAATGGAAATCCGCACATGGGTTTTATGTAACACGTAAAGTGGCCCAAGGTGCGATATTCGATTGATAGCGAAACTATTGCTAGATTTATTTCAAGGAAAGTATGAGTCACGGTGGCGTAAGCTAAATGGTTACGTTTTCCTATTTGTGCGACTGTCTAGACAGGCGTATACGCTGATGAATCTTTTTCCTTATGTGGCTGATTTGTACCTACACAATGCCTTATACCTAAAGATATTTTTACAACGCTTTTCCCTAATAAAAATTAATTATCATTTAGCAATGTTTTTATTAAATTAAAATGCATAATAATTAATTCAATACTATATTATTAAAATAACTTCTACAAACAGGTCTATATCGGGCGCCATTTACCGGTACAAAACTATGCAATATATTTTCGGAGCATGTCCACGCTATGCTGTCGCGTCTGAACAAAGCTGCTTGCCTTCAGCGGTAGCCCGGGGCGCCAGAATGTTTGTACTACGTGGATGATACTTTTGGGGCTATTCAATAATCGTATAGTGGCTTATTCGTGGAATTAATTTGGATTGTGAAATTATTTGCGGTTAGAAGACTGATTGTTTGCGGTCCTGTTTGGGATAGTTGGTTAAGCTTTGTTTAGGAGAGATTCAAAATTAACGTGTGTGATACAATGTATGGAGATTCGATAGAGAGAAGCTCAGAAGCTAAAAAAAGATTTATGGTAATTATATGACCTTACAGAAACAAGCATCTCGTATAAGAAGCAACGTATCTGACGTAAACGTGTCGACTTTTTTCGACACGTGTGTTGACGTTGCAGAATAAACCAACATTTAGGACAAAAGCATTTTACTTCCGCGCCGACGAACAAAAGTCAAATGTAAATAACCTCTAGACACGGTTCGTGTACTAAGTAGCTGATAGGCACCGATTATATCGTTACCAGATTTACATAGCTCCTTAAATGTGGCCAGAGTTATACACGTGCTCAATTACGGAGCAATGGAAATTGTCTAGATGAAAATTAACTTCGGATTTACGCTGCGCCTTTTAGGAAGCGGATCTCGTCATCACACGATCGGTTTAAATCTCAATTATTGTTAATACGACTTCCTAAACTTAAAATTATGAATTCTCGATCCTGCCGGATACTAGATGCCGTGATTGATGCTCATATGTTCGAAACTTCTAAAAAAATATGTTTCCGCATATGAAATCATGCTGACAACGAGTTCGGTATGTAAAATGGATGACGTTTAAAACGGGATTAGGGTAATAATATGATAATTTTGAGTCTATTTTGCGGTTTCTACTGCCTACACACCTCGTGGTCTATACCTATAGTGTTTAACATAAGGATGTAAGAAAATATCCGTAGTGCATATTTGTCGATGATGCTATGCGATCAATAACTATAATTAATTGGAGATGGAAAACTTTTTAAGAATATGAGTCAGAATCTCGACATAATTCATTAGTAGGTCGCCAAAGGTGTTATAGGAAGACAACTTGATACTGTTTTTGGGATTCATTTCTGTATTTCTGGTCAAAAGGGAAACAAACACGACATAATGACTAAACAAAGACGTGCAGGGAGTCCTTGCTTCCCGAGCTCGCTATTTGTTTTTTTTTCAAGCATTTTCTTGTACAGTTCTAACTTGATCGAAGTCCAGATTAAGGCTGCCTGTCCACTGGAGCGGAGAGGAGAAAAGAGGAGCGGAGATGTGTCAATATTAACCAATAGAATCTTGACTCAGGATCACTGATCTAAACTCAGGGGTGGAGTCAAGATTCTATTGGTTAATATTGGCACATCTCCGCTCCTCTTTTCTCCTCTCCGCTCCAGTGGACAGGCAGCCTTAAGATTGACAGAAAAAGTGAAATTGACATCCACAGTGAGCAAGACGTGAAGCTTTTAAAACTTTCGAAAATATATTTGTATTTGTAACAGCTCAGGAGCGATAACAAATAGTTGAAAATTCAACACAAAGAGGATTAGAATCAGAACTCCAGAAGATAGAATAATATTGGTGTTCCTTTTGGAAAATAAGTTAAGGGATGATTTAAAAAGAAAAGCAAACAGATGAAACATAAAATAAAGAAAAATATTTTATTTGGGACACACAGGAAATACAAACAGTAATTAAAAACTAAAAAGGAGTATGTAAAACTAACAAAAAAAAAAAAATGAATATAAATCTTGTTTAAAAATAAATAAAAGGAAAAACAAGCAAACATAATTTTCACAATAAATTACAAATACTTACTTAGTAGATTTTCTGGAAGGGTAGATGAGGAAGAAGAAGAAGTGGACAGTTGAATGTGAAGACTGATCCTGTTACCCCAGCTTTTATACTAAAACTGAAGTAGCCAACCTAACCAACCGAGTCGGGAGACAACGGGACACTTCCATTATCTATATAGATCTGATAATTAGATTGCGCTAATGTGTTCGATGTTGTTTGGAAGAAGTTTGGACAACTGAGGTTGGATTGGGGGAAAGTTGGCGTATCTTTTTTCAACTGAAAATATATAGGCGCGTTGAGCACTTTTTGGGTGATCAAAAATCATGGAACTCGCGTCATCGTCACTTAACGCTGGAACGAAAGACATCAACGCAAGAATAAAAAAGTTACTTAGTTTTCACTCCTATCGGCACTCCCCAAAGACTGTACGATTTTTTTTTTTTGGTTTTGCTATTTTGCCCGACTAGAACTTGAAAACACTATTCAGATTTTCTTCAATGCATACGTAGGAATAAGCAGCATTAGAGCAGAGGTGGGCCAGTGGTAACGAACGTTACTTTGTGTTGTGGTGGCATACAGCGCCACATGCGAACTACACATCAAAGTCCTGACGTCACACGAATCCTGCATCGCGCAATTAGAGTTTACCGCGCGAACTTCATATGCATAACTTAACTGAACTTAAATACCACTCCAACAAGTCGGATAAACTATAGAGGAATACACATTACACCTTACCTAAAACGTGATTTACATGATACAAGTTTCTTGCCTGTGGCATACAATAAATTTGAAGCAATAAATGAGCTTGCACATTCTAAACACTGTTTAGACGGTGCAAGTATTATTGTTGCTTCAACTTATAGTACGCCACAGGCAAATAAATTGCATCGTGTAAATCAGGCTTAACTTTATATGAATACTTCGCAATATTCATAGTTGCAAGTATTCTAAACATAGTTTCGAAATTAAGTACAGTACGACACAACTTAGATGTAGCATAGATTTGAAAATTTTCATTCATTCATTTCAATTTCACGAATGTATTTGGCTATAAGACTTTACAAGTTATTGCGTTTTCGAAAGATCATTTTTACCTAAAGCAGTATTAAAGATGGGTGATTTTGAAGACGCACTCAGTTCGGATGGTGATCGGTTTTACGATTTTTGCCGATGCTACATCTAAGTTGTGTCGTACTGTAACCAGTTTTGAATAATATTATAGTTCTTTATGAGAGAGCGCGCACTACGACTTTTTATCGCGCGATTATTTTGTCTTAGAAATGCAATGTTTTGATTTATACGGTAACGTATGGTAAACCGCGGCGAAATTTTTCTCCTGTACACTGCCATATATTATAATAAATAATAATAATAAAAACGTTTATTTTCTCCACCACATAATGAACAATCAGTACAATACATAAATGCGTATACAAAAATACATTGATGTTGTGGAGACTGGAGCCTGTACTAGGAATACAGGTCTCCAGGCCTCCAAAGTACCCGGACAAGTCACAGTATACAAACATAATAATAGATGATAATGTTGGGAAGAAATAAAAAGTAAGTTTAAAAACTAAAACCTGACTACTGAAAAATCACGTTCTAAAAAGTATGAAACAAGAAAATATTTCGGACAGAAATCAAGACAGGTACTTACAAAATGGTCAAAGTAAAGCCGTAGTCGCATGCCCTTATAATTTTGCAGTCGACAGGCATGCGACTACGGCTTTACTTTGACCAGTTTTGTACCTATGTCTTGATTTCTGTCCGAAATATTTTCTTGTTTCATACTTTTTAGAACGTGATTTTTCAGTAGTCGGGTTTTAATTTTTAAACTTACTTTTTATTTTATTTATTTTGGGGTGATAAATTCGTAATAAAGTATTTGCAGAGCCGCTTAATTATTTTTTTAGGTTTTTGGATAGGTTTAATTGTATAATAGGTACTTACTTAATTTTACAGCCGCAGAATATTTTAGTGAAGCTGCTAACGTTTGGCTACTACTTTGAATGTTTTTGTTCTACATTTTATACTAGAAATGGTTGGTGTTTTCTTTTGTAATTACACAGAGTGCTCTATTCTTCTTGAATTACATGGTTATTTAAGGAGGTTGCCTTATATTGCAGTGGGATTGGAAAGAAGGGGGGGGGGGGGGGTTGACGTCTGCTTGAAGTGAGTTCAGCTCACTTCAAACTCACCTCACCTACGTGTTTACGGTGAGATGGTTTTGGGTCTCAACTTTTACAATTTTTTTACAAAATCTTGGTATAGTTTATTTGAAGTGAAAACTTCTATAGGCGTGTTGAGCACTTGGGTAAACAAAAATCATGGAACTCACGTCATCGTCACCGAACATTTTCCATGAGCTATATGTATACTGTGTATATATGTGTACTTTTTGGGTGAACGAAAAGCGTGAAACTCGCGTCATCGTTACCGCACGCTTGTTTTCACTTCTATCGGCAGTCCTCAAAGACTGCCCCGCATGTTTTTTTTTTAATATCGCCGTGGCCGCGCCATTGAAACGCACACGATTTTTACTGAATAGACCGGCTGTAAGTCTTTTCATAGACACAGAATAATACAGATGGTCCACCCCGCAGGTTTTAGGTATGAAGCTACAACTACGCGGCTCGACTTGTTGGGCCAATTCAGTGAGTGTAACGTAGTAAGGAGATCGAAGAGTTACGCGATAGAAAGAGATGCAACTTCTAGGTGAATATAACTGTAGATAATTGGCGCTGTGCGACCTGAATTGCACTTGATAATGTCGTGGCAATAACTATCTGTATTAATCTGTGCCATAAATAACTACGGAAAGACTTACAGCTCGTTGTTGACCACTATACAGGGTGCTCGGCAGACGGTTGAACATAGGAAAATGGCGGATGCGTGGGACCGTCTGCTACGTGTCAATAACAAGACTCAGGCCGCAAGGATTTTTTTTTTAATTTTTTTATTCGTTATTCGTCGTTGCTCAAACTTCAAATGTCAATAAAATCATTTATAAAATAATTAAACTGACAACATTTTTATTTAATTTTCATCTAGATGAACTGTAGAATCTTATAATCGTATTTGTCTTAGATGATTGCTAGAAAATTAAATACGAACTGTTAAAGAACAAACAAATTAAAAATAAATACCGAAAGCACGATATTGAACTGCGTTAAAAAAAAACTAAGAGTGATAGAGCAACTAAGAGAGAAACTAAGAGTGAATTTTAGGAAAACATCTTTGGTTCATACCCGTTCTAACGGTATGCAATAAGCACAATTTCTTTTAAAACAGCACAATAATTCGCCAATTTTAACTGCCTGGGCCTTTTTTCTCGGAACTCTCTCTACATTTGCGAAAAGTGAAATTAATTACATACAGACAAAAAAAAAATACATTTTAGATTCTACAATTATTAATATAATTATCCGTAATTTATATAACCGCGTTCAAGAGCTGTCAGTGTCATCATTATTGGGGATCATTATTGGGGAATATTGACACTGACAGCCCTTGAACGCAGTTTAGATATGCTGATCGCGTTCAGTTCCATTAGTGAAATCAGCCCTTAGTAGCCTTCACGTTTAATATAGTCAGGTAGGGGTGATAGTGTGGCCTCTAAACGGCCGAGTATTTGGGCCAACGCGTAGATTGCGATCATAGATCTATGATGGGGTTGTGATGGATCTGCATCGCCACATGCGAACTACGCATCACACCGACGTCACGCAATATCCTGAATAACGCAAGCATAGTTTACCGCGCGACAAGCATATACATCGTCCCGATATGAATCGTCTGGCAGTTGCCCGTCAGACACGAGCCGTCTGGTCGGAGGATCCTCCCTCTTATATGAAGGATGACTGAACTTTACACCCTGTTCCTCATAATGATGATTCACCGCCTCTGTGATGAACGACACTTCATGATGCAGCCTACCCATACCCAAATGTCCTTTCTTTGGTATTGTTCGTCGAGTTGAGCTCCTTAAGTTTTGATTTGAGCTCCACGATTATTGAAAAATGCTTGCACTGACTGGACAGGTTCACTCAAATCTGTGTGGTTCTCTCCTCAAAAGACCATTTCAGACACTAATCCACATGGTCCTCATGTGGCCTGACCAAGATTATGTCTGGACTTAGAGACTGCGACCTTTGAGTTTGTTTCGGCCTTTCTTCTCAGAGTAGTCAGATAGGAAACGCCGAACCCAGCTAGCTTATTTTTTATATTTTTTAATATGACGTGTAAAAGTGCTTCCGATAATCCTATTTACAGAATAAACAATTTCATTTCATTTCATTTCAGACGAAAATGTTCCTTATGTGCTGAAGATAGCTGGCACTGTATGGCTCTAGTCGGAAAAACAAATAACTTCAAATATTTATGTTATTTGTGTAACACATTGCCAATGTAGCTCCTGTACCACAGGTGTTTTGCCTAGCGCAAGAGTCAGGGCTTCACTTTCGTATGCACATTTTTTTATGCCAATTAAGTATTTATTTATTATTATTTATTCATGTTTATAATTTGGGTGGCCTTTGCTCAGCAAAGGGAACGCAATGTAGGCTATAAAAAATCAAAAATCCTAACTAATATTATACATGTGAAAGTGTGAGTTTGATGGTTTGTTTGTTACGTTGTCACGCAAAAACAAAAGGCTAAACAGATTTGGATGAAATTTGGCACATGAGTAGACCATGGCCTGGATTAGGACTAAGTATACTTTTTATCTCGATATTCCCACGGGATTGGGACTTATGTGAGTAAAACCGCGGAGTGCAGCTAGTAAAAAAAATATTTCTAAACTCCTTTGCATGGAACTCTTCACCAACAGCTCCATCACTCCAAACTAAAACTGACATCAAAGTTGAACATTTTGGCAATGAGCCAAGATATTCGTATTCTCTAGACGGACTCAGACAATCGATCATCGTTTACCTACAATTTTGAGGCCAGTCACTTCCGAACCGCAACATAATGCCCTATCATGAACCTCATCGGAAGTAAATGTCGAGTCTAAAAATACGACGAGAAATAAACAGAAAAGTTTTTTAGTATAAAAAAATAAGAGCCACGCTGCGCTGTTGACAAAGGATCTGGTATCCGGTAATTATCTGATAGATTACTTAAGTTTCCGATTTCGGATAAGTTTTGGAGGAGCTAATTTGAGTTTGTTGACTGTTGAAAATTCGTTGAAATATGCTTTGTGAATATAACTTTCCTAGTAACTTATGATTTGTGTATAATCAGATTCATTAGGGGTTCGTTTTTTTAATTAATATGACTGTCGCGGTCCGTTTAGTAGACGATTACAAGCAAAAAAGAGTAAAAAAAATTATTAAAAAAACTAAAAGAAACCTGTTATTTTTTTATTACGTTAATAATAGTATATTATGCAACTAATGAATAAAGGACGGATTTAAAGCGAGAGCCATAGATGAATCACGATCAAGTGAAGGATTCTAACGACTGAATCACGACCGTAGGGAGTGATTCATGATGATTGAATCACGAGCGCAGCGAGTGATTCAAGTGTTAGAATCCTGAGCGACGCGAGTGATTCATGGCCCTCGATATAAATCCGTTTTATTCAAGAGTTGCATACTATACTTTATACCATGACTACGAGAAAAGCGAAAATAGACATTTAATAAAAGGTTAACACGTTCTGTGTCGGGAGCCCTCCTGGAGGATTCACCTACTTGGATATGGGATGCCGGGAGCCCTCGCGGAGGGCTCATTTTAAATGTAGACGTTCAGTGTCGGGAGCCCTCCTGGAGGGTTCACCTAATTGGATAGTGTGGCTGACACTGGCATGGCCACCATCAGGAATTTTAATTTTGATAACACAAAAAATTTGTCGATAATTTGTCGAAATTTGTCGCCAAATATCAGAATTTGTCGGTCACTGGTTCAAAAGTTATAAGGGTTTCTAGGTGGCCAAGCTGGAGAGAGTCTCCCCAGCATGGCCCCATGAAGTTAGGGCACCTAGCGAAGATCTGTTTTCTCCCAAATTTAGTCGATAATTTGTCGAAATTTGTCGCCAAATTTCAGAATCTGTCGGTCACGGGTTCAGAAATTATAAGCGTGTCAAGGTGGCCGAGCTGGGGAGAATCTCCCCAGCTTGGCCCCATTAAGTTAGGGCACCTAGCGAAGATCTGTTTTCTCCCAAATTTAGTCGATAATTTGTCGAAATTTGTCGCCAATTCACAGATTTTGTCGGTGTGTAATTAAAAAGATATTAAAGAAATCAATTTCTCCATACATTGGTACAAGCAAGTACAAAATACTTTATATCGTTTTTAGATAGTATGATCTATGATGTTATATGGTAGAATGTTTGTTTCGAAATATATAAATATAAAGTTATTCTATAATTTTAACCCACCAAAGGAAAGCTGTATTCATTACCTAAATAAATAACTGTATTTTTTTTCGAAAAAATGTGCATTTAGTCGCTGGCAGATAGATCGCTGTGCTCCGTTTCATTTGCGATAAGAGTAAGAAAGATATAGGTAGATGCGTGTGTACAGACGAGAGCAAGTTGCCAAATTAGATCGTTTTTGTTTGTGTGTTGTGTATTTGTAGTTTGATTTGTAGATAGATTTGTGTTGTTTGTGTTTGTATTTGTGTTTGTTGTGTGTTTTTGTGTGTGTTTTGGGTGTTAACATTAATTTGTAGTAATGTTTAGTTCTCAGCATACCTGGGGGCCAAGTCTACTAATTTACAAACGTCATAATGGTGTCACGATGGTGAGTTTGTATGGCAAATCTGTTAAAAACTCACCATCGTGACACCATTATGACGTTTGTAAATTAGTAGACTTGGCCCCCAGGTGACGTGTCGTTCGTTAGTTTATTTTAAATTTAGAATAATAACGATTTTAAAGTAATAAATTATTTTATATTTCGATAACAGAAGTTTTATTATTCTAACCTTAATTAGAGCCATATGCTCGTATTAGGTATCTAAGTGTAAGTATATATTATATCTTTAATTTAAGATTATTAGATAGGTATTTACCTATGTATTTTTTTTTGTAACGTATTGTAAGGAGGTAGGTATGTAAGTATCAACCTATTGTGATTAATACTTACATACCTACTTACAATACGTTTTCAACGTTTCATATTTTAAAATGTTTGCAAAAGGTACGATCATTTTAACGTATTAAGTAGGTAAATCATTTATTGTTATTTTGGCAACAGAAATTTTAATATTCTAATAATTTCGTAAAACAGTTGCATGCGACTGTACATCTTGACACCAAACTTCATCTTGAGACCAAGAGCAAGGTTTAATGTTTTCAAAGAAGTTTAAGCCAATCTAACCTACTCATTTAAAACAGCAAAACATGTATTAAATTGAGAATTTATCTCTGTCTGACATTTCTAAGGACTTTAGACCGATAAAAGTAGAAATATGTTACACAAATTAATATAAATATTTTTTCTTGGCAATTTTTCGTAAACTCTTTAATCTAGCCCTTGGACTATACCTTAAAAATGGAATTCATTATATCTTCTAAACTAAGACCCGACAAAATCTGTGAATTGGCGACAAATTTCGACAAATTATCGACTAAATTTGGGAGAAAACAGATCTTCGCTAGGTGCCCTAACTTAATGGGGCCAAGCTGGGGAGATTCTCCCCAGCTCGGCCACCTTGACACGCTTATAATTTCTGAACCCGTGACCGACAGATTCTGAAATTTGGCGACAAATTTCGACAAATTATCGACTAAATTTGGGAGAAAACAGATCTTCGCTAGGTGCCCTAACTTCATGGGGCCATGCTGGGGAGACTCTCTCCAGCTTGGCCACCTAGAAACCCTTATAACTTTTGAACCAGTGACCGACAAATTCTGATATTTGGCGACAAATTTCGACAAATTATCGACAAATTTTTTGTGTTATCAAAATTAAAATTCCTGATGGTGGCCATGCCAGTGTCAGCCACACAATTGGATATGGGATGCCGGGAGCCCTCGCGGAGGGCTCATTTTAAATGTAGACGTTCAGTGTCGGGAACCCTCCTGGAGGGTTCACCTACTTGGATATGGGATGCCGGGAGCCCTCGCGGAGGGCTCATTTTAGATGTAGACGTTCAGTGTCGGGAGCTCTCCTGGACGGTTCACCTACTTGGATATGGGATGCCGGGAGCCCTCGCGGAGGGCTCATTTTAAATGTAGACGTTCAGTGTCGGGAGTCCTCCTGGAGGGTTCACCTACTTGGATATGGGATGCCGGGAGCCCTCGCGGAGGGCTCATTTTAAATGTAGAAGTTCAGTGGTGGGAGCCATCCTGGAGGGTTCACCTAGTCGCATATGGAATGCCGGGAGCCCTCGCCGAAGGCTCATTTTAAATGAAGCTTTTTCTTAGCAAATACAGATTATAAACCGTGAAAATAAAATCTGATGTATATTTTAACAAAACGTAATGCCGGCAACCCTCCCGGAGGTTTCACTTCCAACTACGAATAATAAAAGTCGTAGACTTCCAATATGTATGGCGGTATGGCGTATGAGTTCTATGAAAATGGATGGTGTCGAAAGTGTTAAGGAGGTTGTATAGCATTGAGATGGCGGTCGAATATATTGACGTGTTCTAAATTCAAACACCAAAATAGTGATTAAAAGAGCTTTTTATTCACTGTTTTCAGTGAATAAAATAAGCTTTTTAGAAGGGGAATGGTATAAACTTATATTATGTAATTAACAAAAATAACAGAGTTTTTAATCATATTGTGAAAAAAAAAAACTTTGAACTATTATAGCCGAGACAACAGTTGGTGCAACCTAAAAATTTTATATATTTTCTTATAATATTGTTAAGTTTTATTTATAAATATGTAGGTACTTAAAAGGTTCGCACAAAATAAGTCGACGGTCCGGATCCGGACCGCGGTCCGCCATTTGGTCACCCTTGACTAAGGGCTGATTTCTCAATCTTCAGAAAGTTTTTTTAAGAGGAATAAATAATGCGGTTTGACCAATTTTGTTTACAAAATATGTCAAATTTATCTTTAGTTGTTTATAGTGTATTATGTGTTATGTTACAAAAGTTAGGTAGTAAGGCTTCCAATAAAAAATCGAAAACAGTTTATAAATTTTTATTTGCTAACCACAGAAAAGTTATCTAAAGTTAAATTATGTCGTAAATTATAGTTTTCAATCATCTCGTTAATATTAATCAATATATGAAGTTAAAAAGCATCCATTTAGCTGTTAACAAAATAATTTAAAACTCAGCATTTTATGTTAATCATAAAATATGATTTCTGGTAGAGGTATTTTTTTTAACCTTTCCTAAATTAATATTTGTTTATAAACAAAAAAAAAAAGAATAATACATTGATCAAACATTGACGTAATTACAATTATATTTGTATTCAAATACGAAACAACATACAAAATTAATATTAAAACATCCTGATAAACGACTTTTATTTATAGAGTAAACAACAATTATTTCGACATACCGAAAAACACGTGCAATTTTGCCATTCTTGTTAAATAATTTTATAAGTCGAATAATTCTATTCTATTTTTAATAAATGGCAAGCAAAGCCGACGTCGACTATTCTGCCAATGTCTAAAAGTGAATTGGAAAAACAAGTGTGTTTATGTTAAAGTCGAATTATTAATTCGCTGGAGTAAAATGACAGGTGCTGTCACCTAGTAAAATAATAAGGTCACATTTCTATTGTAATATTATAGTCACAAAACGTTGAATTAACGAGTTAGTTTAATCTAAATAAGTAAAGTTTAATATTAAATCTAGACCACAATAAATATTTCCATAATATTTAACAAAGTTCCTCCAGTGAAGTAATAATTCTCCCAATATTTTTATTTTATTTAAAATGCCTCCACTTTCGGCACTTCGTCAGCCATGCTAGCAAGAATCAAATTCTTGTCAGTTCCCGCAGGTTTCTTTGGTTCTAAAGCAGCTCTCATTTCCAAAGCTCGGGTGTCAGTCTCCAAAGATTGATTCTTGTCATTCAAATCGATGGCTATTTTGATGGAAGCTGCTTCTAAAGCGTTGTATGTTGCCCTGAAAATAGGATATTTCAGAATATTTATTATTTTAGCTAGAAATGAAGTACTTATATTCTTTTGAAAATGCAGGTTGTGGAACAAAAGTCTATATCCGAATCGCTTTAGCGTGGCAATACGGATGTTAACTAAAAATATATTTTTTGTCCGTTAACGTTCTGAATCAATATCTATCGTAATCTTCAACATGTTCCAATAACGAAAAACCATACTTACATAGTTTATTATTTGGGTTATTATTACGGAGAGATATTAGCGAAAGGGCAATGACCGCTAATAACCACGCTAAAGCGATTGGGGTATATCAAATGAATGATATTATATTTGGGGCCAGACGAATCAAATTGACTAGAAAATTCCTAAGTGCCACAACGTATCACAGTTAAATACGTCTAGTTCCAAGCATTTATCAAGATGAGTTATAGTCTTATAACAGTTTCTTAATACTATCCCTATTTTTTAGGTCCTTCGGTTCTCTTGCGAAATACCTAAGTATTCAAAACTTAACATTTTCTGGTGAAATATACTATGTACTCTAACGAACATAAACAAGGTACCTATACATTTGCTTGTTGTATTCAGACCTTTACTTTCTTCTTTATATACAGGGTCAAATATCTAGCGAAACTCCGCAAACGTGATGGGTTTAGATAACTAAACATGATAAAATATAAATTAATTCGACGACGATTTTTTTTTGTGTAGTAAATATCAGTTTAATTTCGAAGATCACACTAGTTTTACCACCAAAACTACTCATACTTACTTGGCACAGTCCAACTTCTCCTGCAACTGACGAATGGTTTCCCTCAGGCTTCGGACCTCGTCCTTCAGTCCTATATCAGCCTCATCAGCAGCTAGCTCATATCCTGGACGGTAACCTCGCGTCTCCAAGCGGGTTTCAGCCACTTTCAACGCGTTCACTTTATCAGCAAACTGTTCACCCATTGTTTTTAGTTCTGTTGCTAGTTTATCCATGTTTTCTTCCATCTGAGAAAAATAGTTAAATATACATACATAAACTCACGCCTTCTTCCCTTGGGGGTAGGCAAAAACTACAGAACGCCACCTGCTAAGATCCTTACATGCTCCTTTTGCCTGTTTACGTTCATACATCTGGTCATACCCCGAAGAATTTCCAAACTTAAGTGCCAATGGGCAGGGCACATTGCTCACGAACAGATGGCCGATGAGGCTGAAAGGTTCTTGAGTGGCGACCGTGTACCGGAAAACGTAGCGTTGGAAGGCCTCCATCATGACCTTGTGAAGGCCACAGGAATCCGCTGGATGCGGGAAGCACAGAACCAGTCGAAGTGGCGGTGCTTGGGCGAGGCCTATGTCCAGCAGTGGACGTTTTTCGGCTGAATGATGATGATGATCTGGTCATACTACATAAATATTTCCGTGCTGAATAATGATAAAACCATAGATAAATGTGATAATCTCATGTTGTAGTTGAGCAATGAAGAAAATAAACAAACCACAAACAATACACATTCGAAATTCAATAAAACTACAAAACCCTTTAGACATCTGGGGTTGGTTACAAAGACAGAACTTCTGTTTGCAGACTGACCCTGATATCTTGTAACAGGATTGAGAAACTTCCTACTTTTATTTCTCTTATTCTGAACCTAACTATATGAATAAAGTTTTGGGAGCTAATATGTTCAGACGGCAATATTAGGTTCCTAAGTTATCCAATTGTTGGCCGCAGAGTAGATGGCAAAAAATAATGTAAGACTGGTGAGGTGCTGGGTTCAATATGACAGACAAAATCATTCAAATACACATTTTGGTTCTTAGTTTTATCAACAAATTTCAAAAGGGTTACTATTTCATGAGACTAACAACATAATTGGTGGAACGCCGTTATACCCTACGGTACATCTCTGCCTAATTTTTTTCCGGATTAATAGCGTGATGTGATGCTATATACGCTAATTTGTAGTGCCGTGTTTTTCTATATTTTTTACATTTATGCGAGATATATATTTATGACAAAGTTGTTTGGTACCGGTACAGTACTCAAGTCTGTGTTTATTTGGTAAGACTTTGAAAAAACTGTATGAAGGATGATATGTCTAGAAAGGGGGTGACTACTAAAAGAGAAGTATTTATGGGAGAAAAAACATGATGAAACATGTAATGTATTCCTATATTAAGTTATTAAGAAAATGCTCTAATTTAACATATATTTTTTTCAAATCATGAACATTATTCGTTTAGACGTACGCCTTAATATAAAAAATAAATAAATTTCAACAAACTGCAGAAGTTTACGTTACGATACAGTAGAAAAATTGGACTTTTCCAAGTAAGGTAGTAATACTTTGTACCTATTGGTATTTCGGTGGCAATCATTTCCCTATTACAACGTGCTATTCACCGCCGAATTGGAATATTGAAACTGGTTCAACGTTTAATCGAATAGTTTGTCGTTACAATTTCCATTTGCTCTCGTTTAGTGAAAATTGCACTTACAGGGTTAATAGGTGAGCCTTTGCGAATCAATCATCGATGGCATTTTATTCCAATGCAGTCGTATATTTAATGCACTGACTGCCCTATAACAACTTAACCACGTAGCTTTAATCCTTCTGTATCTTCTATTATACAATACGGAATGAAATAAATGAATATGAAATATATACATGGATTTCTAATATTGCAATGTGCATTCAAAATTTGCCATTTTTGTTTTTACAGAGGATTTCATATAGCGATGTTGTCGGTTCTAAACAAGCATATTTATCATACCCACCAAGCTGCAGTATTCAATGCACAAAAAAATCTCAGGTGGGACCAGGGTTTGAAGGACCGGTATTTTTTGGAACCCGTACAATTGTCCTTGGTGTAATACCTGTAATGGCAACACTAAGTAATAGCTAACTGTAGTGTATTTTATTTTAGTATTAAATAAGGATAGAATTTATTAAAACAAAAGGGTATGATGTAATGGCAACACTAAGTAATAGTTGGCCACACAGGATGTAAGGGCAACACCAAGGAATAGCTGGCAACCCAAGCGACTTCCTCTTCCGCCCACGCCCTGAACCCTCAAGCACAACGTTTGTAACTAATTATAAAAAACTAATAAATAAACCTTTAACTCTTAATCCAAACCTTTTAATTATTAATACAACGAACAATACATGGCGCAGCCGGTTTAAGAACCAAGAAAAGAAACGTTAAAATAAAATACAAAGTTCCCAAGCGAGGGAAGCCGTCGGGCATATGCCAGAAGACACAGAACAAGAAGAAAAATTCGTTATAATGGCGAACATTGAATACAGAATGCCGGAACCACTGTTACTAAATTCCATAGAAGATCTACTGCCGAAATGGAAAAAATTCAAACAACAATTCCAGGTATTTTTAGTGGCAGCCGGTTTCGAAAGGCTATCCGAAACAAGGAAGGCGGCCATTTTGCTAAATTGTATAGGTCAAGAAGGACAAGATTTATATTACAACTTATTAAAAAATGATGAAGACTCCACATCATTGAAATATGACACGGTAATCGCAGAATTTGACAAATATTTCGAGCCTAAACAAAGTGAGTTGATCAATACTGTCAACTTTCATAGAAGACAACAGGAAGAATTGGAATCTTTTGATTGCTTTTACGCTGATGTACGGAAGATAAGCAAAACCTGCAATTTTTCGAGTATGGAGGACCGGATGCTCAGAGACAGGATCGTCATGGGGGTGTTTGACAAGAAATTGCAACAAAAACTACTAGAAGTAGGGGATCTCACACTCGACAAGGCGCTCACCATGTGCAGAGCAGCGGAGCTGTCCAAGGAACATACCAAGATCCTGCAGAAGAACACTGAGGTTACATCATCGGTCAACGTTATTCAAAAGCAGCAGCAACAAAATAATAACCGAACCAAAGCTAAGTATAATAATTTTACTAGAAATAAAAGTGGAAATAATCTAAAACTTAACCAAAAAGAATATAGTAAGCAATTTTACCACTGTTTAAAGTGTGATACAGAACATGGCCCTAGAAATTGTCCTGCTTATGGTAATACTTGTAATAATTGTAATAAAATGAATCACTTTGCAAAATGTTGCCCGAACAAAACAGTACATTGTGTTTGTGAAGACAGTAATTCAACTGATAGATTCACAGAAGATCATATGAATAATAAAGTACATGACTTATGACTAGTCAAAGTATGTGATAGTATTGGAAACAAGAATGAAAAAGAATGTAAGGATTGGTCACACACTTTAAAAATAAATAATAAAAATGTTAATTTCAAATGTGACACTGGGGCACAAGTGAATGTGTTGTCGCTAAAAGATTTGAAAAAAATAGTCGATGATGAAAATCCTCAGTGGTCTGAGACTAATATCATTTTAGAGGCATTTGGGGGTGAAAAAATTAAGCCAATAGGCAAAATAATATTAACATTAGAAAATGAAGGAAAAAATTTTAAGACTGACTTCATAATTATTAAACAAAATGTTCGACCGATTCTGGGTTTGGACACATTAATAAAACTAAAGCTAATTAATAATATAAATATTAACAGTGTGCACAGTGTCAGCCACAATAATATTAAGGAAAAAGAAATAATTATTAATAAGAATAACAAACTGTTTCAGGGTGTTGGAGAATTTAAGAGTCCACTGCAGCTGCGCATTCAACCTGGTGCAGAGCCTGTAGTGAGACCTCCACGAAGAGTGCCTAATGCACTTATGAAGAGACTTGCGGACAAGCTGGAATCACTGGTGGAGAGCAAAGTCATTGCGAGAGTTGAGCACCCGAAAAGTTTTGTAAGCAATTTGGTCATTATTGAAAAAAAAGATGGTTCATTAAGAATTTGTTTGGATCCAAAAGATCTTAATAAAGTATTAGTTAGAGAGCATCATTTGATACCAACTATAGATGAGATTGTTTCTAAATTGTGTAATAAAAACTGTTTCTCAGTAATAGATCTAACTGATGGCTTTTATAATATTAAACTCAGTGAGGATTCCAATTCTTTGTGTACTTTTAACAGCCCTTATGGTTGTTTTAAATTTTTAAGAATGCCATTTGGTTTGTCAGTGGCTCCAGAAATATTCCAAAGATATAGTGAAATTGCTTTTGGAGACATTCCAGGTGTCATTGTTTACTGTGATGACTTATTAATATGTGGAAACACCGAACAGGAGCATGATGAAATATTGAATACAGTGTTTCAAAGAGCCTATGAACATAATGTCAGATTTAATAAGAATAAATTTCAATATAAATTAAAGGAAGTAAAGTATTTTGGTCACATATTTTCAGAAAAAGGCATGAAAATAGACCCAGACAGGGTAAATGCCATATTAAACATGAAAAGTCCAACTAATAAAAAACAATTACAAACTTTTCTTGGGATGGTTAGTTATTTAAGAAAATTTATACCAAATATGGCCAATATTGCAGCACAACTACATTTATTGTTAAAAAAAGATGTGGAGTGGATTTGGACTGAAGTTCATGAAACTGTTTATAATAACATTAAAAAAAAAATTACAGAAGCACCAATATTGCAGAATTTCAATACTAAATTACCAATAGTAGTACAATGTGATGCATCCAAGGATGGCATTGGGTGCTGCTTATTACAAAATAATAAGCCAGTCTGCTTTGCATCTCGTAGTTTAACACAGTCAGAGCGAAATTTTTCCCAAATAGAAAAAGAATTGTTAAGTGTTGTGTGGGCCACTAAAAAGTTTCATTACTACATTTATGGACATCAAATAACAATTATTAATGATCACAAACCATTGGAATCTTTATTAAAGAAACATTTACATGACATACCATCACCAAGATTGCAAAGATTAAAACTAAAATTGCTTAAATATAATATAGAATTCAAATATCAACAGGGTAGATTAATGTATATAGCAGACTTATTATCAAGATCATACCAGGAATGTAGTGGTGTTGATGAATCATATATGTATGAAGTCATACATTGTATAGGCCTGGCTCAGAATTTAGAATGTACAAATGAACAAAAAACACAATTAATTACTGAAAGCTCTAAGGATACTGAGTTGGTAGAATTAATAGAATATATAAAGAATGGTTGGCCTAATAATAACAGTATTCCAGATTATTTACATACTTATCATAAGATAAAGAATGATCTGTCATTTGATGAAAACTTAGTATTTTATAAAGATAGATTAATTGTACCTAAGGCTATAAGACTGTCTATGATAAAACTTTTACATGAAGGACATATAGGAATGTCTAAAATGAAACAATTAGCACGAAAATTATATTATTGGCCACACATAGACAGTCATATAGAAGAATATGTAAAAAAATGCTATCCCTGTCAAACTTATCATAATAACAATGTAAAGGAACCATTGATCACACATTCAGTTCCTAATCTACCATTTTTAAAGTTAGGTATTGATATAATGGAGTATAGGAGAAAAAATTATTTAGTAATCTATGATTACTACTCAAAGTGGTTAGATATTAAGTTACTAAATAACAAAAGTGCAAATGCTATTAATAACAATTTATTAGATGTTTTTAGTAATTTCGGAGTCCCTAGTGAGATTGTATCAGATCACGTACCATTTGATTCTCGTGAATGTAAACAATTCGCACAGGAATGGGGATTCAAATATACTTATACCAGTCCAAGATATCCTCA
Source organism: Conistra vaccinii (assembly GCA_948150665.1). Classification (NCBI taxonomy): domain Eukaryota; kingdom Metazoa; phylum Arthropoda; class Insecta; order Lepidoptera; family Noctuidae; genus Conistra; species Conistra vaccinii. Next base: position 6,776,373 of record OX411328.1, read on the forward strand.
GTCAAATGGGATGGCTGAGAGAGGAGTTCAGATTGCAAAGAAAATAATGTATAAATGTAATGAAGACAACACAGATTTCAGAGCAGCTCTATTAAAGTATAGAGTTTCACCAGTAGCTGGAACAAGTTATTCTCCTAGTGAATTATTAATGAATCGAAATATAAAAACCAAATTAATAACTTCACAAACATTTTTGAAGCCAAAGTTAAATATTAATGTGAAGCATCAATTAAGTAAACAGGTTGATAGAAATATTAAAAATTATAATAAGACAAGTAGAATAAAAACTGAATTTATAGTAGGTCAAAAAATATGGTTTAAGAAAGATGTACAAAAGAATGTGTGGTTAGAAGGTACAATTGATGGTATTAATGGAAACAGATCATATAATGTAAGAGACAGAAATAATGTTATTTATATTAGAACCTCTTTTTACATTCGACCAGCATAGACTTTGTTGTTCACCAGATGGTTGCGGGTGCTCACTGGTTGAATGCGTAATTGTAGTGTATTTTATTTTAGTATTAAGTAAGGATAGAATTTATTAAAACAAAAGGGTATGATGTAATGGCAACACTAAGTAATAGCTAACTGTAGTGTATTTTATTTTAGTATTAAATAAGGATAGAATTTATTAAAACAAAAGGGTATGATGTAATGGCAACACTAAGTAATAGTTGGCCACACAGGATGTAAGGGCAACACCAAGGAATAGCTGGCAACCCAAGCGACTTCCTCTTCCGCCCACGCCCTGAACCCTCAAGCACAACGTTTGTAACTAATTATAAAAAACTAATAAATAAACCTTTAACTCTTAATCCAAACCTTTTAATTATTAATACAACGAACAATACAATACCGGTACCAGTGTACTACGGGTACCAGTACCAGACCTACGTCTGATACGTGTAGTATTGGTATTTCTAATTAGTACTGTACCGGTACTAAACAAATATTTCCGTAGTAAGAGTGAGAAAACGGATAGTAAGTAAAAAGGATAGATCAACGTATAAATACGAGATTTGTGGTACGCGGCGGGGGTACGTGAATCTGATGCCGGTACTTGTTAGGTACCGACCCAGGGGGTCTACTCCCTAAGTCCGTCAACGAAAAGACGGGCCCGTCCTAAAGTAGTCCGAAACGATGGCGTGTACCCTACTCCCTATTGATTTCGGATTCATGAGCTTCGAACGGAATCATAGACAATATTTGTGTGCCAATGATACATGACGGTAGAGTTGCGCTATTTTACCGGTTGATTACCGGTTTACTTATTTTGTGGTTTTCATGCTTATTATACCAAAACTAATATTGTTATCGTCAGAAAACTACCACATTTTCAATAATTTAGTTTTTATTACGACTTTAGTTGAACAATTGAATTATTTTTGCCATTTTATGTCCGGATGGTGGCTTTATCGTGTTGATCTTTGCCTTTTTTCTTTTTGACGTTAAGTGTGTCTGTGACGGCAGCGGCGCGTCATTCAGTTTCATTTGTCAATAAATTTTGTATTGAAGCGCCGAAAACTTTTGATAATTACCTACATGTACTAAATAAACAAATGGAATCAATACCGGAGACTAGTTCCAATAAAAGGCAAAGAAGTGCAACTTGGTTGGAGGAGGATAAGGTTTGTACCGTTACAGCTAGAATAAATTCAAAGTAGGTAAGTTTTGTTTTGTAAACATTCTCAATTTCTCATATTTACATGCTTGCTTTTGGTTCTGTTCCTTAGATTGTTTTGAAAGAACTGGTCAGCAGAGGGTCTCCTGAAATGGAAAATCTAAATACGGACGCAAACACCAACGCGAAAAAGGTGGTGGCCTGGCATGATTTACGAATTAGGTACCGATCCAATTTACTTTTACGTTGCAAAGTTCCTAAGAAGGCATTTCAAGAATTTTGTTTGCCTGTATAAAACTCATAGTATCAAAAAAAAGCGCAGCCCTAAGAAAATCTAATATTGACTCATAATATTAGGTACTTAGTTATTCTTATGCCTCTACTGATTTAATTAATTTGGTATAACTATAATTTGCAAACAAATTATTTCATTTATTTTGTATTTCAGGTTAGTAGGACTAGTAAGGATGGCGCTACACTACAAATAGCAGAAACTGAAACAGCCTGCAGAAAAGAATTACACGTGGCACAGAGGGCAAACGAAAAAGATATGTTTGTTCTAAGAACAAGTTCTTAAAGTCAAATTAGAGTATTATAAAATAAATTAAACTGATAGAAAAGACAAGTTTTTTATTAATGAACTACTCGCTAAAATGTCTTCTTATAAAAGTTTGAAAAATAGCATTTGCATTTCCCTTGCAACTTCTTGAGTTAACTTCACATGTGTGATATTCATTGATATTACTAGGTACCCTATAACTGCATGTCTCCATGGTCAACTGCAATGTTGTGAAGCACGGCCATTATAGTTGTTTTCACATTTTCTAGTTTGCATCCTAATGGTCATAGGTCGTGCCATGTGAAAGGCATTGAAAGCTTTGTTTCCATACACCAAAGCACCGTTCCACAGTAGCCACATGAGCCTATATTTCCAACGAATTCAACGTCGGAAATAAGTACTCGCCAACCGAAAGTTTCGGCGCAACTATAACCGGCGTCGCCTCCGCTCTTCCTGTAGAGTTTCTTCGAGCAATTCCAGCATTAAAAAAGCAGCCATCGTTTGAATTGTTAACAAAATAAATACTTTCGTCGACAGCACGACAACTATTGTGATGTCGTATCAACTGACATAAATCTCCGATAAAACAAGTGTCAAATTCAACTTTTCGGACGGGCAAAAACACATCGGGAGTAGGGACAACTGTCAAATCGTATCTTCATTTAGTCTTAGTTCGGACTTCAAACTAATCGTATGTCCGTAGGTGTTAGGGAGTAGGAAACGCCCGTAACTAAGCCCGAAACGACGGACTTCGTGCTTAGGGAGTAGACCCCCAGGTACCGAAATGGCAAGAGCCGCTAAGTACCGGTACAGAACCTGTACTTTTGGTACCGGTTCCAAGCCCTGGGTGGGACAAAATATTGTAAAGTTACTTGAACACAATAGTGCCAAAATTGCCAACACGATTACGTTTTTGTAAATGCTGGTTGCCTTTCTATACAAGGTGGAGACGACAATACAACAAAATAATAAACGGCGTGTCCATAATGACGTTCCCATTTTGTATACAAAAATTCAATTGAATATATTCAATAGTTTAGTCATTACAGGCCAGCTCGGCAAAATCCATAGTCGGCTCCGGTTATTCCGTTTATTCACTCCAAAAATCCACCTTAAGGTGGATATTCGGAAACTTATGCCCAAGAATTCACCCTAGGCCTAGTTGGATAAACAGAATTTACACTACATTTAATTTGTTTGAAAAACTCATTTTTTCATTTCGAAGTTAGGATTTATTTGACAGTTCCAAAATATTCATATGCATTAGTAGTGCCAGTATTTTCATTTTTTGTTGTATGGTAGTCTCCACATTGTATGAGAAGTCACTTGCCCTAGGTGAGCTACTGTTGCTACTTTATGCCTTAATTAATAATCATACCTTCATTTTCTGCCAATCCAGTTCGTTCCTAGCCCTCTGCGTATCATAAATGCGTCTACGAAGCATATAATTAGTGACGTCAGTTTGGGCCCTTAGGGTATTTCTGGCGCGACCTCTAGCCACGAAGAGTGACTCACGAAGACGTAAAGTATCTTGCAGTTCGTTAATTGCCATCTGTTTTGTTGCTTCACATTTGTCGAGCCATTGCTGGTTTGTTATCATTCTAGAAGAGATAAAAGTGATTATGGTCAAAAGGTTTGATGATAAATAGCTAAATAGTTCGTTTCAATAATCTAGTTAATCTTTTAGCAGTAGATTAAGATGGTCTCGTTGGTCTCAGGCAAATTATCAAATTATAGTTGTCTCGATATAACTTCTAAAATTAAGTTTGTTAGAAATTCGAAGACGTTTCTTTCATAACTATCAACTTTGCCTCTCGCCTCTTACAACAAAGTGCACTTAAGTGGTCTGGTGAAGATTTTTTAGAATTTAAAAACCTTTTTCACCAGACTAGACTTTATTATTTTTTATAAATAAGTATAAAATACAATAGACGATGTATATCTAGTAACTTAATCCGCTTAACCGTTCTTAAAGAGTTAGAGAACCCTGTAAGAAATCGACACGTGTTTGGTTGGTTGAAGCTCACTTTGCGTTCGGCTCGCGTTGATAACACTTCGTGTCCGAGTTCGCAACAGGTCAATCGTCGTCCTGAGGATGCCTCGTTGAGAGGCGAAACACGTGTCGATTTCTTACAGGGTTCTCTAACTCTTTAAGAACGGTTAAGCGGATTAAGTTACTAGATATACATCGTCTATTGTATTTTATGATGGATTTCCGCAAAGTCACGCCTGAGTCAATTAACTATAAATAAGTATGACAAAAAGCGAACATAGGTATATCAATTTATTTATATTTTATTTATTTAAAAAAAAATTTCTAAAAGTTATGCTATTGCCGAAACACACGGACCAAGTCGCGGGCAGAAGCTAGTATGTCAGGCGGATTTGCCTTAACCAGGCCCGGGTCGACGGCGCGTCGTGTTCCACGCGCGCCTCAAAGAGTTGTCAGCACAAGTGACGGGGTCCGCTAGGGCCGATGCCTGTCGGGGTTGCGGGAAGTCCTAAGGGGAAACCGTGGCCCCTAGCACAGGCAAGGGAAGGAACACGGGTAGGTTTTAGTCAGTAAGAGTCTGACACGACCTTCCGCTCCGCCCAGAGCGAGAGAAGTCATTTGATGATTTCCCACCCAAAAAAAAAAAAAAGGTTAGGTAGGGGCGGTCAATCGTGACAAAAAATTCACTCATGACAAAAAAAGATAAAGTACAATTTATTTGCATTTTATTTTATTTAAAGATTATTTCACTGATAGGAAGTTACGCTATTGCCAGATAACGTAAAACACGCGGACGAAGTCGAAGGCAAAAACTAGTATTAAATAAAGTAGTTCAAAATTTAACCCGTAAGTAGTGCTGAAAACTTTCGCGAAGCAAGTGCCAATATTACCGTATATTACGTACCTACGCCTACACAAGAAAAAAACCATAATGAGTGGTAAAGTAGCATCGCTTAGAGACTGCTCATATCTTGTGTTAATAATGAGGCTAGAATGTTGAGCCTTTTAACTCAGGCTCAGGTGCAACAAGACGCGGGGGAGTATCATAACTTCTCACAAATTTAATTGTTTAGAAGTACCAAGTTTAAAGTTCCCGCCTGCCTCTCAGGTTGTTTTCAAGGAGAGTGTCGTCTTGTAAGTTATCCTGGCTTAGTGTTCAGGTTTAGACGTGGTTTGACTAAGTAATTATTATGGAATAGATGCTAAGCTAATGATAATATAGAGGTATGAGGAACAGGGTGTAAAGTTCACTCATCCTCCATTGAAAAGGGGGGATCATCCGACCAGATGGGTGTTGTGTGTCTGGTAGGCCTACACGATGATTGATGTCGGGATATTGTATATATGCTGGAAGCGCGGTACATAAATCCGCGAGAATTTTGCGAGACGTCAGTGAGATGCCTAGTTCGCATGTGAAGTTCCGTAATTATTACATTAAAAACCAAAGTGAAAAAATGCAATGCTTTATGGGCACTTTGTTTTTTTCATCGAATTATGAATTCGGTGATAATATTATTTCAATTATTATTTAAATTCATCATGGATTTCAATATTGAGTCAGAAATGCAATTTGGACATCATTACTTTAGCTGTCAAAAGTTAAATAAATGGTGGGAAAGATTAAAAGCATGTAGCTTGAATACTTTTTTGAAGATGCTAGATCTAATATTTGGGAGTGGAAAAAAACAGAACGGGTTGATGTGATGATGTCATATGGTTTATAAGCACAACCAAATGTTTACAAGGGAAGAATTATCATAACTGCTTGATATAGGTATCTTAACCTTAATTATCATGTATCAACTAAGGAAAAGATGAGAGCAGTGGTGGCCCAGTGGCAACGGCCCCGACTTACGAGTTGTAGGTCGTGGGTTCGAACCCAAGCAGGCGCTTTACTTTGTGTAAATAATTTCATCACCACTGCTCTCAAAAACGGTGAAGGAAAACATCGTGAGGAAACCGGCATGTCTTAGAACCAAAAATGCGATGACATGTGACATCTACCAACCCGCACTGGGCCCGCGTGGTAGATTACGGCCCACTCCCTCTCACAGAGAGGAGGCCTGTGTCCCGGCAGTGGGAACATTAATAGGCTGATGATGATGATGAACCTTAATTATATTTTCTTTAACTTTAACTAAGGTTCATTTCAAGGGAGCAGTGGTGGCCCAGTGGTAGCGGCCCCGACTTACGAGTTGTAGATCGTGGGTTCGAACCCAAGGAAACCTGCATGTTGTCTTAGAACAAAAAATTCGAAGACATGTGACATCTACCAACCCGCACTGGGCCCGCGTGGTGGATTATAGCCCTCTCCCTCTCACAGAGAGGAGGCCTGTGTTCCAGCAGTGGGAACATTAATGGCTGATTATGTATAATTAATTGAAATAATATTATCATCAAATTCATAATTCGATGAAAAAAACAAAGTGCCCATAAAGCTTTCCATTTTTTAACTTTGGTTTTTATAGTAATAATTACGGTACTACATAATCGTGTATATGTCAAAAGTTAAATAAATTGTTGGAAATTGTATAATTATATTTTCTTTAACTTTAAGTAACTAAGGTTTAAATTCACAATTTCTTCAAACTGTTAACTTCTAGGTCGTTAGGCTCGGCATCCCTCATTAAATTATTTTTAGCACATAGGTATAACGAAAAATCCTACCTCTTGGGAGTTTTCAAGGAATCTGTCTTATAAGTGATATTGGCACAGTCCTTGTCCAAGGTCAGCATGTCCTTATCAATCTGAAGCGCTTCGTTCTTATCGTTCAAGTCTAATTGAAGTTTGAACTTGACCACTTCTAATTTGTTGATTTTTTCCCAAGCGGACTGGCATCTGTCTATCAGCATTTTCTTGTTGCTTTCTGTTACGCAGAGTTCCTGTAATTATTTTATTACTATTGATAATTATTTACTTTAATAAGTTCGGAAAAAAAAATCAATGGACATTAGTAACCGCCACGAAAGACGGATTTACATGGTGCGAGCTAATTGCCTGTGGCATACAATAAATTGAAGCAACAATAAATAAAAGTTACACTGTTTAGGCTGCCTGTCCATTGGCGCGGCGCGAGGCAGCGGAGAGGAGCGAGTGAGTAATGCGGAGCGGACTTGCGGACTCTGTGTCTGTCCATTGATGCGGAGTGAGTTAGTACGGAGCGGAGTTGAGGACTGTGCGGACCTAGGCCGAGTTCACGCGACGAGTAATTTGAGCGGGCTGCATTACCCCACGGCTGGGTTTATTCCGCTTCTACGCTCCGCTTCCTCGCTCCGCTTCCCAGTTTTATAAGAATTTTTAAACTAGTTCGCATGTCGACTGTCTGTCCACTGAAGCTGAGTGGGGATTTTATGCAATTCCATTGGTTAATATTAGCACAGCTCCGCTCCGCTCCTCTCCTCTCCGCTCTAGTGGACAGTCAGCCTTAAAGTATGATTCCGAACAACGCTGCCTGCACGCGGCAGTGCTGCATCCCGCCGCGTGATTCCGAGCACCGCTGCGCGGCATTACTGTTCGCGGTTTGTTTCTCAACAGTTGTCAACATTCACGTGTTATCACTGTGATGAACGCCCGCACTACTAGTCTGCCGCGGCGGCAAGGCGACACTGCCGCGCAGCAGTGCCGTCGCAGCATTGTCGTGTAGTATTGCTGTCGTGCTCGGAATGTAATCTATACTAATATTATAAAGAGGTAAAAGTTTGTATGTAGGGGGTAATCTCCAGAAGTACCAGTCGGATTTGAAAAAATCTTTTCGCATTGGATAGCCCAGTTCTTGAGAAAGGTAATAGGCTCGCGGACAAAGTCGTGGGCAGAAACTAGTCTCATATAAACCTATAGAAAATTTATGAGGACCAGTAGTGAGGCGGTAGCACTGCCGCGTGCTGCGTTGTTCGGAATCATACATTTTAACAGTGTTTTGACGATGTAAGCTATTTATTGTTTGAATTTTATTGTATGCAACAGGCAAGAAACTCGCATCGTGCAAATGGTGCTAAAAGAAATTTCTGATGTGTGAAGACCAACGTTTTGGCGATGCGATGTCATTGCGAACTGTGCTTGTTATTTGACCGGAACTCTTCAAACCGTATAAAACTTTTGTCGCAAGCAAAAGTTTCTAGGTATAAAGGTATGTACTCCTTCCCGAACAAGTTCATTAAAAGCTGCTTGCTATTATGCTATGTAATGAACGCAATAGTCTAAGTGAAAAAGATGATAATTTTAATATGGGAGAAGGTAAAGTCACCCTGATAAATAAGGCCTTCAAAACATCAAATACAAATGTCAACGAAAATCCTGTTTGTCCAACTGCAACAACATGTATTCTAACTAGTTAAGCCAAGCACACACCTGCCAGCTAATTGGTCTGACAAGTGGACTAAACAATCAGCAAATAAGGTGGGTACTTCTTGTATTTTACCCTTAGAAATTATCACACAATGCTAGTGGAAAATCTCATGTTTGTATATTAGTATGCTTGTTAGTAGCTTGCTAAGTATCTGGTACTTTTTGATGGGCCTACACTGTCCTCTCATACCTATTATCATTGTAATTAAAAAAAAATCCTTTGTGAAAACCATTTATTTTTAAAAGAGTAACCGTGGAGTTTCTTGCCGGCTCTTCTCCATAGGAAACGACCATTTGGAACCGTGCACCTAGCTTCTGACGTTTCATAAGTGCCCTTGTTGGTTTATGTGAAATAAAATATTTTGAATTTGAATTTGAGTAAGTATAGTATTGTAGTAGTATTATACAAACTTGAGATTTTATGAGGACCTCGTGGCTAAGTAATAACAGCCGCACTGGTCGATCCATCAGGTTAAGCTACCCTTGCCGGGGTTAGTCCGTGGATGGGTCTTACATCTGGGATCGAGACTCCTCCGTGCCTCGGAAAGCCCGTGGTCCCCGGCTGTCATTCGTGGTCGTTACGGTTCGTCAGAAGCCCGAAAGTCTGACAATCAGTCTTACCAAAGGGTATCGTATTACCCAGTTACTGAGTTGTGGAGGTCAGATAAGCAGTCGCTCCATGTAAAATACAGGTATTCAGCTGCATCCGGTTAGACTAGAAGCCGCCTCCAACATAGTTGGGAAAAGGCTAGGCAGATTTATTGATTGTAGTAGTATTATAGTATAGTACTGTCTTATTTTTTGTGTCTGAAAGTTTGTACCTGCAGCACAGTACAAATAAGTAACAGTATTATGTCTTATAGAAAACGGCCGAAACGACGCGCTTCGAAATCTCAGTGTATACCCATCAGGTACGCAACAGTATGGAGTGCGCGGCAGCTACGCACGGCCGCGGAAGGTTTATCTACTGAGCGGCCGTAGGTAATGAATGAGTTTAAGGTCACTGCCGAGATATAATACTGTTATATTCTTTATACTGTGCTTACAGTTTACAAAAGTAATTTTTTAAGTTATGGTTTTTTTTTTGGTACGGAGTTGATTATTTTGTCTCCCAGGGAAAATAGCCCAATAGGTATAACATATTTTGCCAGAGATGAGGGTAAACTACTTTTCTTTTTGTCCTACCTTATGGTATGAGTATCATTGAACACCTCTCCTTCCCCGAAGAGTTAAACAAGGCGTAGTGTTATGTTATCATTGAGCAGTCATCAGCCTATATTTTATAAGAAAACATTCACAAAGTGACTGAATAAAGCTAGTGTTTATGAGGATTATCTAGATAGGCAGTCGCTCCATCTCAAATACTGTTATACCACTGCACCAGTATTTTGAGGGCCGAAAGATTCTGGAATGGCGACCGCGTACGGGAAGACATAGCGTTGGAAGGCGTCCCACAAGGTGGACCCATGACCTTGTGAAGGAATCCGCTGGATGCGGGAAGCATAGAACCAGTTGAAGTGGCAGTGCTTAAAGGAGGCCTATGTCCAGCAGTGGACGGTTTTCGGCTGAAATGATGATATAGCTGCATCCGGTTAGACTGGAAGCTGACCCCAAATATTGTTGGGAAAACGCTAGGCAGATGATGATTGAGATTTACCTTTTTCAGTTCGGTATCAGCTAAATCGTAAGTCAATTCCGCGCTTCTCCTTCCATCTCTGTTCGACAGACATTCGGAGCAGACAAGTAGAGGCAGATTCAGCTGTTCCAACTCCCTCTCAGTTGAGGCCTTCTCTTCTTTCAGAGCGGCCATCTCGCGGTCCAGAAGATCGAGTAGTTCCTGGAGTGTAGACCTCCATTGTTCGATCTCATAGACTCTGGAAAATGAACAAAATTAACGTTAGGTCCTTCCTAAGTTTAAATGAAAAGCTTGCACCACAAATCTAAATGGGCGATTCCTATAATTTACTGACCGCTATTGGGTAAAATTAAGTCTCTTATAACTTCACGAATTTAAAACATCGCTCAGTTTTTAACAGACTTAAAAAAAAGGATGAGTTTATATATGATCGTTGCTACATATATGTTTGTATTTATAACTTTGCTTGGGTAGTTTTTGAGTTAGCTTCATTTTATTATAGTGCTTTTTAGCTTTGTAGTTTTTTTTAAGGATGTTTGTTTATTTTTTGAACTCTCTGTATTTAGACAGCCGTTATTGTGTTGACCGTTCACCCCTTTCTTAGGAAACAAAATATTTAGTGATTTGTCATGCAAGCGGACCTAAGAGTAGGTATAAATAGATCATTCTGTGCCAACATGATTATTTTAGACTGTCTATTTGAATAACGGGTCACTTTTAGAAAACTCTAAAAACTTAATTCACCCCTTTTTGTACCAACTATACTTCCGGTTTTACTACCGACAGATTCACTGCTCATCCAGCAAACCATATTCGCTGTAAATGTAGCCTTGATAAACAAATTATCCTTGCAAGAGCAGACTTCATAGCCATCGGATATTCAATTACCCTCACCTGGCGCTAAGGCGGTTGTTGTTGTGATAGCTGTCCCAGTCTGTCTTGATGCGGGTCTCGTTGCGAAGCTGGTGCGCGCTGTGGCGTAGATCGAACGCATCTGCTCGTCTGGTGTCGGACGATACCTGTTGTTCGAAATTTAATTTAAATTATGTAAGTATAATCTGTTCCAGAAGTATCCGATAAAATTGTAAACAGACCTTGTTCAACCTTTTCCTAAGTTACAATTCTTACGAAATCACTCACTAAAGGGAATTAGTATTACATTAATCTGTATTTAGGTTTCAACTTTATATCTCATCACTTTTTCCAACAATTATTATTTTAATAATATTACATATTAAATTGTAATTGGGAAATCGTCATTGATAAATTGAGGTTATGAAATTAACCTCATTCACAAATGAAAAACACGGGCGTTGCCAATGCGTTCCGTCGTAGTAGCGCAGTAAATTCGGCTAGTCAAAGCCACACGAGCGCTGCGTCGGCGCTGCGCTGTCATCTTCGATATGCTATCCAATACTGCGCTGCCGCTCCGTCGTTTTATCGCAGCTCCCTTCGCCACCTCGTCTTCCTCCTATCCTTGTGCGTTGCGTCGCCGTCCGTCATTTTAACGCATCGTGTGGCATGTCGTTCAGATTTATACGAGTATGTAGAACAACGGAGCGCCACCACTCAGTCGACGCAGCGACTATGCACCGCACAGACAACGCCCTTGTTGTGGCACCGCCCTATGAGAAATTCTGGTTTAGGTATACAAATAATCAAACCAAAGCGTTCAATTTGTAAGTTGCACTTCAAATTGGTAGCCACAGGTACGTTTTCTGATCCATTTGTTTACGTTTTAATCAGACGCTTTTGGAACAGACCGTAGTTGGTTTGTCAAGATTGTAATGTCATCGCTCTTTGATCGTTGAGTTTAGAGGTACGCTGTTATGAATATTAGTGCGAGAATTTCCGTTGCATTCCCCGAAATGTAGGGGTTTCTCCTCAGAGTAATAACTGCTTTAGTTATTACTCTGAGGGTTTCTCGTTTAAAATTAGTAGTAGGCCATTCTACCGAGAATTTGAGCGAAACTTAGGCAATTATAATCTTTCCAACCATTTATTTAACTCTTGACAGCTAAAGTAAAGATGTCCAAATTGCATTTCTGACTCGATTTCGAAAATCGTGATGAATTTAATCGAATCTAAATAATAATTAAACTAAAATAATTATAATATTGAAATAATATTATGATCGATCTCAAAATTCGATGAAAAAAACAAAGTGCCCATATAGCATTGCATTTTTTCACTTTGATTTATAATGTAATAATTACGGAACTTCATAAGCGTGTATATGTCAAAAGTTAAATAAATGGTTGGAAATAGTATAGGGGTTTATTTATAAACGTTGCTTAAAGATAAGTAATGATTGTTTAACCAATTAACCATACATTTTTAACGTTTGAATGTCACTTAACTTTAAGCAACGTTTATAAATAATCCCTTATATGCTCACATCGCCATCAAGCGATAAATAGAAAAACCTTTATAAAGACAATCATCGAAACAATCAATTCAAAAGATATGTTTCTATGAAATGTCATAGAAACATATCTTTTGAATTGATTGTTTCGATGATTGTCTTTATCTAATGAGATATGGACTAACATTCAATTTTAAACGCTCGTGCAGACTGGCGCATCTTGTCAAGCGACGCTACACCGAAATTGTTCTAGCGTGAAGTTTTCTTAGAAATTGTTTTATGACAGTTGCGTCGCGCTGTCGCGTCGGGCCTGTTTGCGGGAGCCTTTAGCCTATTATAACTTGCCCATTCTGAAATGATGCGCCCCTCTACCGCATAACGCCTAGAAATCTGCATTGCTGTGTGTGTAAATGCGGTTGTGGGGCGCGTCATTTCAAAGTGGACATGCTATACTAATCTTTGATAGTATAGAAAATTTCAGATCTCCGAACGAGATAATTGAAAAAAATTATTCGTGGAAATAAAAAAAGAAACCGCTATGATAAGTGTTGTTTATTTATTCACTTATTGTCGAATAAAATTCTAGCCTACTCGTATTTACGTTATAGGAAACAAAAGTAATTGAGGATTACAAAGACGTAAAAGTAACTTCAAATATACAGTTGCTTTAATTTAATAGGTACGTAGAGTTTTAATAAACTGAGCAGATTGTTTACATCGTTTCGAACTTTCGACTTCTGTAAGAGTAAAAGTCAAAAAGCTAACGAAAAGTTAGCGCTCGATTAGTACTCCTCGAAGCAAATTGTGAGCAAGATTTTAGTTTTGAAGAAACATTTATACCTAGCTTACTTTGAGAGCCGTAAGTTTGCATAGTTTGACTATCAACCCATCCAAAACAATGCATCATAAGTATACAAGTTCTATAAATGTCCCTTTCGGGAGCCAAGGTAAACTTATGGCCAGCCAGTCAGTAATGAATGTGTAGCCTCCGTGCCTCCTCATGCAAAGCAGTCACACACTAACGTTGTCCTTCACCCAAAACTTTGACACAGGGAAATTGTGAAACTAAGGATGACGTGTAAAAGCAATCGGTCATCAGAGCAGACCCTAGTCCCTCATTTCCTGGTAAAAAGCACGGTTGGACGCCAGTAACGAAACAAGAGTGAAAAAAGATGCGACGCCTGTTAAAGATTTTATGGCAATTTTTTGCGTCCGTGCGTAATGTTGATTCTTGTTTTGAATAGGAGAAAAGGAAGACAGTTTGTAGTAGAATTGTAGCCAAAGAATATATTATAATTATGTCTCTTATTCAATTAGCTTATATCTAGAGGGGGATGCGCTATAAAGGTAGCTTGCGAAATTCAAATTTTCTTACGTTTTTTTGCAATTTGTAGGACATTGTCATATTGTAGGTATGTTAAATAAAATATGATTCGAGACCATGAAAAAAATGGCTTTACAGAATGATAATATAATAATTAGAATCAGAAATGCAACTCCTTAGAATTAGCCTTGAATGTCATGATTTTATGAAATAGTCATTCAATAGGGTGTTATGAACTCACGAGAGTTGTATTGATGATTTTTATGATTATAATTCTATAAATAAATATTTGATACGACCGCGAATCATAATTTAGATCTACATACAACCTGATACTGACCTGCAAATTGCAAAAACGTAAGAAAATTTGATTCATATGGTAGGATTTGAATGTGTCTACAACATGTCCCGAAACTGACGCACACCAACACACACCCCAATTAGAATATTACGTTTTTTACCATTTAAAATATAAATCATTGTTTATTTATTAAATTGAGTTATACTGATTGTGGGAGAAAATTGTGGTCACATTACAAATCTACGCACGCAAACAGTTTGAACGTTACAAACAAATGTTTTTTAGTATTCCGTTTTCAAAATAATGGAACAATGACAATATTATTTAAAAAGATTAGATGAGATTTTATTATCTATATGTGACAGAAGTAGATTCAGTAAACGATACTGAAAAAACTACTTTCATAATATGCATTAATTACGTTAAACATTGTATAAGAATTCGTATTAACATGCCTAATGAACAAAAGTTAATAGTGGGAGAGTCAAACTCCTCTCATTAGCCAATCTCAAAGGAGATACTTTATACGTTGATTATATTTACTTGATTTATTTTTTGACCTCATCCCTGGTACTGCAAACAACCAACTGCGGTTGGTTTTGTGGCAGTATATTGGAGCGGAATATGCAAAATACTTTCATTTCGTGAAGTAAGTATTGACTGTATTGCAAACTATAAATACCGGCGTAGCTAATACTCTCGTGCTTTTAGTTCAGCACTATATCTATGTATTGAGTATAGAGAATTTTAAATCCATGGTCAGACTGGCAGACATAAAATGTCAATCTTCATACCGAAAAATGAGCACTATCAAACCTAAATATAAAAAGTTAAGTAGACACTCAGACTTTGTCGATAGATATTTGATTGTTCATGAATATCGGTAGGCTTTCCCGGACAGTTTCAATACCACAGAGACATAATAAAACTTTTCTAATTTAGGTAACCAATTGCCATGAAATATTACAGAATCGATAAGATTGTGTTTATAAAATGTTCGTGATAGGATAATTGGAGCTTCTGATTTGATTTACTGGTGTTATGTCTGAGTTTCGGGAATATAGATCTTCTCCGAATCAAATTAATTCGGTTCGGTTCGCGATAGGTATACCCGACTGTTTAAGTTGTAAGTACTTCTAGGAAACAGTTAGGTATATCGGGTAAACGTACCCAATTAATATTAGGCAGTGTATAGAGTGCCACCAGTGGCACTCTATCCCTATCGGATAAAGTGCCACTACAGGCACCCTAGTAACACCGCCTCGGCCCGGCTCAAGTGCCGCAAGCATTGGATTGTCATTGTCACTGTCACTAAGTCACGTCACTTGGTATTTTGTTTGATTGTCGAGGTTAGATCGCTGTAAAACACCACATTCCCAAAACATTACATTCTCTTGTGCCTAAACGGACCCTGGCCCTTCGCCGGCCGCTACCGCGGCACCGCTACCGCGGCACCGCTCGCTACGCTCGCTCGGCTCGTGCGTTGTGTGGTCACAGTTCTAACCTAACCTAACCTAAATAACAAGTGACAGTGACAATGCAACGCTCACGGCACCCAAGCCGTACCGAGGCAGTGACACTAGAGTGCCACAAGAAACTCGCGGCACTCTATACACTTCGTTAATATTATTGTTATTTTACACGTAAGTTAACATGTTAAGAAACATAGTATTGGTAAGCTATCGGGTATTATATTGTTTTCCATAATATTATTTGTCCTATTATTGTTTTCCATAATCGTCCCCACTCATAATATTTACTTGCACTATTATCATTTATACTAATAACGCTTGCCATATCAACTTATTTGACATAACTTTTATTTGCCATAATATTAGTTTCCATAATAACATGTGTCATAATCATTAGATTCTATAAGTAACACATTACATAATCGACACTTGACATAAGCAACATTTAACATTATTTAGAAACGTTACAGACAGATGTCCTCAGTATTGTATTATATGATATGTATTATTCCGAATGTTCATTTAAATACATACATACGTACATTTGCAAAATAGGATAGGTTAGGTTAGGTTTTCTTGTTCAGACAATAAACAGTTTGTCAAATTCGAAACGGGTAGGTTAGGTTAGGTTAGAACTGTGACAAAACAACGCGCGAAGGCGAGCGAACGTAGCGAGCGTGCCGCGGCAGCGGCCGCCGAGTGCTAGATTTCCTCTTTTGCAAAGCAAGCATGCATGGCAGATTAGGGTAATTTTTAGAATTTCTTGTTCAGACAATAAACAGTTTGTAAATTCGAAACGGGTAGGTTAGGTTAGGTTAGAACTGTGACCAAACCTCTTTTGCAAAGCAAGCATGCATGGCAGATTAGGGTAATTTTTAGGTTTTCTTGTTCAGACAATAAATAGTTTGTCAAATTCGAAACGGGTAGGTTAGGTTAGGTTAGAACTGTGACCAAACAACGCGCGAAGGCGAGCGAGCGTAGCGAGCGTGCCGCGGCAGCGGCCGCCGAGTGCTAGATTTCCTCTTTTGCAAAGCAAGCATGGTACATACTGAACTAGCATTGTTGTGCTAGTATGGGCAAATGAATATTAATAAATGTTATGGAAAACGACATTATTGAAAATAAAAAATATAGCTAATGAATTTATGGATTAAAATTATTATGACACTTGATCGATTATGACCAATGAAATTAGTGAAAATGATTTTATGTCATTTCACT
This sequence comes from Conistra vaccinii, assembly GCA_948150665.1. NCBI lineage: Eukaryota > Metazoa > Arthropoda > Insecta > Lepidoptera > Noctuidae > Conistra > Conistra vaccinii. The sequence goes on from OX411328.1 coordinate 6,793,212, forward strand.
ATTATGGCAACTGAAGCGTTATTTCAAATGAAATTATGGCAAATAAAAGTATGGCATATAAAATTATGGCATTTTAAATTATGGCAAACATTAGTAAACCAAGCTATCGGGATTACTTCCGTGGTAAAGAAATATATGGCGCGATGAATCCTAAATGCTTGTCTATGTGCCGCGTACGAACAGCGTGAGTTTACCTATATAACCCAATTTATAAGAGTTTTTCATCTTCTGCAACATGAAAACTTAGAAAGCATAAATATCTGGATTTTCTTCAGAAACGAAGATACCTTCTGATCTTCAAAATAGACAAGATAGACAGACCAGTCAAACATCATTTGTTTCGTTTGTTGCGCAAACGGATTTGGATAAAATTTGCCACAAATGGGTAGACCATGACCTGGGTTAGTTAGGACATAGGATTAGACTTTTTATCCTGGTGGTACTTTGCCAGGTAAAAGCTGGTTTATCATATGGCAAATGTATTTGACGTACAGTCACGACCATAAATAACATTACTATGGACTAGCTGGGCAATAATATCTGATGATTCATCCATTAGAATCCGTGGTCAAGATTACGCCAAATATATGTGATTATTTGTGGAAGGCATAAACATGTAGCAGCACAAATATCTGACATTCTAGGAACACCAAAATTACCTCACGCCACATGCGACGCCAAAATATAGGATGCTGCGTCGAATGAATCATATAATCAGATATTATTGCTGAGCTGTTCTAGTGTGCTCGTAAGTGTACCTACTACAGTCTAGCCCCTTCCCAAAGGTGTTAAATATTACAACTCATCTTTCAGACATCCATTTCAATGTATCGAAAATCGATACAAGCGTACAATACCGATACGTACACTGTTTACCATATTATGAAATAAATTCTTGTAGCAACAGAATGGACCGTTTAGTTTTAAGTCGTTGTCATAATGGATATCCTAACTTAATCACTTCACTATCACTATCACTACATAGTATAAAACAAAGTCGCTTCCCGCTGTCTGTCCTTATGTATGCTTAGATCTTTAAAACTAGGCAACGGATTTTGATGCGATTTTTTTTAATAGATAGAGTGATTCAAGAGGAAGGTTTATTATGTATAATAAATGCATAGTAAGATAGACGCAGCATGAAGCTTTCAGGCAAAAACGGCTGAACGGATTTGGATGAAATTTGGCACATGGGTAGACCATGACTTGGGTTAGGCCATAGGATACTTTTTATACCGATATTCCTACGAGATCGAGACTTATGCGGGTGAAACCGCGGGGCGCAGCTAGTACTCAAATATTTTAAGTAAGTAACCATTTCTTGTAAATACTATGTTAACTTCATCAGGTGTAACTTGATGCTTGGTTAAAATAATTTTATTATAAACCAGTCAATTGGTGTCAAAAGTATCCATTCCAAGGCACTGACAAAATTAGGGAGGGTGACTATATTTTTTTTTTTTTTACCTTTCGTTTTTTCAGTGCCTCACAACTTCTGGGAGGAACCCAAATGATGTAGATAACTGGACACGCATTATCTACTCATTTAACTAAATTTTTTTTTTAATAATCGTGTGGTAAGCACGCTAGGAAATCTATGCTAGTAACAGCCTCGGACCAGACAGCGCTGTGAACAATACAGTGAAGGATGCAATAAACTATACTTTCCTCGCTCTGTGCCACGCTCACAAGTACACATTTACAACCAAACTACACCTCATGCCACAGTAAAGTGCACACATTTTTGCGAAACCGGAATCACGTCACCGTTGACAGCGATAAGTCTTGGTTTTTTATTTGGTCTGAGGCAATGATATTAAATAGGGAACAGCTAGGACGATATAATAGAAAAAGTATAACTTCCATACCTGTAAGCCGTAGAGTCTCGCATCCCAATCGGCCAAACTAAGATGCGGCAAGGGCTTCTCAAAAGTCACAACGGATTGCATTTTTATTTATTTATATCATTCAGTAGGTAGAAGACTGAAAATAATTTATAAATTTGAAAAAAAAGCATCAATGCTATGTCAATGTTGTGTACCTACGTCAAAATTTGGCCGCCTGCAGTGTTCGAATTTTAAATTTATATGACTTTTATTTGCGGCCAGTTTATAAGCAAATACATACAAATAGGCACTATACTAATAAAAGATTTGAAACCTTTTTCAAATGAAATTGGGAAAACTACATTTTAATATTTAGACACCTATCTAGTTAATGCTGTGTTATTTACAAACGATGTGTTTAATTTTACCTTTATCTAAGTTTGCATATGGGCTCGTGTACATTCTTGTATAGCATTGTTCTAAGGCAATGCTGATTCTTTGGCCATAAAATAAATCAAGCGGAGACGGCGCGGTGACGGAGCGGCGACGGACCGCTGACGGCGCTGTGGCGGCGCGCCGTTGCATATACACATGTTTTTTCGCCGCCCGCTTGCAAAAATGCACGCGCTTTATAAGTGATATGATGGCAAAATCCTGCGAAGACGGCGCGGCGACCGACCGGCGACGACGGGCGCGGCGCACAGTGGTCTGAAAATCGAGTTCCATACTCATAGAAACTCAAAGACAGAAATTAAAAAAAAAATGTAATGTCTCTAGTCCCTTTACATCATATTAACGTATGGATGGTATTAGTAACTCCATGCGTGAGAAAAAAAATATTTGTGTTTTTTTTGTATGGGAGAATACACTTAACCTTCCAGCGGTCGCGCGCGGTCTCTGAGACCGCAGCGAACTTATTTTAGTAATTATGCACAAACTATGAACAATAGGAGGTTGTGCTTCGGTGATATCATCGGGGGGGTGAGTTACTGCTCCTCAGTAGCCTGTGACATTGGTCGTAAAAGCAGCTGTTTCTTTATTTGTGTTTGCGGTCCCAGATTCCGCGCGCGACCGGTTGTGTACTAGAAAATTCCTTGGAATTTAATTGAAACCGGGGTAAGTATTTCAAGTTTTTCTATCTTTTTAGTTTTTTACTTAAATTATGTCATATGTAATTATGTTATTTATATGTTGCACTGTTTTTTGTGGACAATAAGTTACGAAAACTTCAAACGGCGAGTATCTCGTATACTAGAGCACGCGGAAACAGATGATGAATACTGTGATGGTGTATCAGGCGAAGAAGACAAACCAATTCAATACTCGACAGCACAGGAAGAGTGTATTCAATTGGACAGTGAATTTAGTGGCAGCGACGATGATAATGTGCCTTTGTCATCATATTTTGACAGACGCATCATAAAGAAAACAAAAAAATATATAAGTTATTTTAGAATTCCTATAACATGATGGCATTGATGATAAGATTGATTGATGTCGATGATAACTATAGTAAGTCTATCAATGATTAAAACTAGAACAGATAAATTCATTTTGTTTTGTTATTTTGTTGATTTATAACGTTGTTTTGTGTCGTGTGTGTAAAAATTTGCGTTTTCACAGACTATTTAACTATTAAGTACAATTTTTTTCAAATATCAATAAATAATGTATTTTATTTATTATACATACAGATAAAAGTCTTATTTTTATTATGTGCTATACAATATCAGGAAATATTCATTCGTCTTTTCAAACTAGACACCTAAAGTTGCGGAATCACAGACCGCGCGCGACTGCTTATGTTCGGCGCAAGGGTGCGACCACTGGAAGGTTAAAGTACATTTATTGGAAATTGAATGGAATTGATGGGCTGGTGCTCACACGAGGTGTTGTACCATACACGGCAATCAAGATGACATCCAATGCAGGCACCTTTGGGTGCCGCTTTGAGCGTAGCAAATTTTTGAAATTTTGAATTTTCGATATGTTATTTTTGAAATTTTTGACGTGGTTAAATGAAGTTGCCGATCGATTTACTTATACTATCGTTAGTCAATAGCCCGCTAATGACTTTTATGATGATATTAATTAAAAACGATAGTGATTAAATGTAACTTGAGCTCCATAGCTCGATTTTCAGACCACTGTGCGGCGGCGGCGGCGGGTCGGCAGTGCCGTGTACACGAGCCTTAAAAATGTTTTAACTTGGTAACCACGGAAACTGACATGGAGTACCTAGTTATTGTTAATTACTGCAAAGCAACATTCCTTACATAACCACAAGAGATTTTCTTAACAAACAATTACACTAAAAGCCACAGATCCCTTGCTATAATAACACCACACATTTGCAGACTATGCAATCACATTATCGAGTTAACAACATAGTAATTTCAAAGGTAAACCGCTTCGAAATTACAATTTGAACAACCCGAATCCCCTATTCACAAGGCCTAATGCCCAATGAAAAACCTTTAAGAACCCTACAAAGAACTTGTTTGAGCAGTAAAGGGTAAAAAAGAGTACAAGGCGTAATACTGATTACGTTACAAGTTTTGTATCGTGACTTTGAAGCACTTTTTCTGTGAATGTTCGATTTATTTTTCGATACTTAATACTGGATCAAATAACCTATGCTGAAGACAAGGTAAGTAGCAGTATTGTTCTAAGAACATTTTATCGTGAGGGTGTACAGTCAACAGCAAAAGTAGATGATCAAAATAAGAAATTTAATACTATGAACGGAGTTCGCGTCAGAACTGTGTGGCGTTCGGAGTGATTCAAAAGTTTGTGATTGTAAATTATACCAATCATTTACTACTAGTACAGCTGCCATATATTCGTGATCACTTTTGACTCCAAAAGTTATAACCTCAATTCGCATCAGAACTATAAAGTGAAAAAAATATTCAAAACTAGTGAACAATTAAAATCAAAAATTAAATGATAAAACTGAGGCCACGTAATCATGAGGCAAATAATTCATCCATACTTATTTTTTAATTATCCCAGTAATTTAATTTGTTATGTTTTACGGAAAAACAGCTGAATTGGATAAAAATTTGCATATTTAATATATGCCTAATGCATTAAAAATCATATAATTGAAAAACTTTACTATTATTTATTTATTTTTTGTAACTTCTGTAAAAAGTTTAAAAGTAGCTGATGTAATACAAAACCATAATTCAATCAATATTATTATCTTTGCGTGTTTGTGAATTTATGTCAATGTTCAAAAGTAGCTGATGCGATACAAAATCATAACTCAATGATTGCTTCTGCCCAGTCGGCTACAATATATTTGTAGCAACCTCATACCCTCAACCTCAAGTTTTGTTTCTTTTTGTTTTTTGATCTTTTTTACTTTGACGTCTGTCACAAACTGACAATCAAATATAGTAGTCGAGTTTATAACTTTTGGAGTCAAAACTGATCACGAATATATGGCAGCTGTACTAGTAGTAAATGTTTGGTATAATTTACAATCACATACTTTTGAATCACTTCGACTCCACACAGTTCTGACGCGAACTCCGTTCATTAGTATTGAATTTCTGATTTTGATCATCTACTTTTGCTGTTGACTGTACTGTGTGTTCTATTTAGGTAGGTACCAGGGATGTCGCGGATGAAGATTTTTGGAACGAAGTTTTGGAACGAAGTTCTAGCTCCCTTTCGCAACGCGCGAAAGGGAGCTAGACGGAAAAAATTGGGACCAAAAGTTGTAACGACACTTGAATTTTTTATTATAACGCTATCTGTGAGCGACCACAGGTACTAATTAGTGGCATGCCTTTGTGAGGTTCATTCCATAATATTTTTTTATTATAACGCCATCTGTGAGCGCCCACAGGTACTAATTAGTGGCATGCCTTTGTGAGGTTCATTCCATAACTTCGTTTCATCCGGGTGTCCCTTGACACCTCTCAGCTTTTTTTTATTAAGGCTGCCTGTCCACTGGAGCGGAGAGGAGAAAAGAGGAGCGGAGATCCAATAGAATCTTGACTCAGGATCACTGATCTAAACTCTGGGCCGGAGTCATGATTCTATTGGTTAATATTGACACATCTCCGCTCCTCTTTTCTCCTCTCCGCTGCAGTGGACAGGTAGCCTAATCGCGGATGCGGAGGCGGATGCGGTTTCCGATTTTTTGAGGTGGGCATCCGCAGATGGTTCCGTCAAGGCGGCAAGGCAAAGTTACGAGGGCGAGCGATTGTCACTCCTGCCGCCCGCGCACTTGTATTGTAAGTAAGTACGAAAAAGTCGCCCTATATTTTAAGCTACTAATTTCGTAATGTAATTTTGCCTTAACATAAATGCAAGGTCCATGCAAACCCAATACAATAGTATTTCAGTTTAACAATATATCCACAGTTAAATTAATCTAACAGCAAACCAGTACAGAGTTAAATCACTCATTACAATATGAACTTGTTTGTAACCAAGACTTATGACCGCATGACTTATGAACTCGTTATTTAGTTAAGTGTGTCAGTTCAGTTCGTTCAACGTTTGTTTAATTAATTTATACTGAGATGTGCGGTTTTCAACGCACTGGGAAGTTAGTCTGCCGCGGTAAGTATGTTCGTACGAACGCCGGTAGTTTTATAGAACTGTTAAAAACACTTAATTATGTTTAGACCCTCTTGACTAAATCTATCTAGGTCTTGATCTGGCCGCTTCTTCTTTCTTTGTGTTTTTTTTTCTTTAAGTACCTTATTTTTCTTTATCAAGCATCTTGACTCAAAGCGCGCTTTTGTACTATCGTTTTGAATCAACTAAGCATTTATATCTTGTTTGTCAAATTGTCGGATAGGCCACACCTTTTCACCCATGAGGAGGATCTTTAAATTAACAAATGGATTCAAGAGAACGGGCAACCGCCTTTTAAGCAAGAATCTAACAATTTAACAAAAATTATAAAACAATTTCCCTTCCAATCATTTATTGGTCGCAGTGGAATTCACAAACTGATAATGAATAAGTAAATCCGACTGCAGCACGCGTAGCATGACAACCATAGAAATGAGTCCTCTACTGGTTTTGTCGACGGAAAAATAAACAAAATGACAGATTGTGATTGTTTATCTGTCATTTTGTCTAGAATGGAAGAAGAAAACGTGGTGCGCCAACCCCACGTACCATGGGACAAGGGCGGGAAGATGATTATTCGAAGACATTACCACCCATTTTCTTAGTATACAGAACGCGTTTCTATTGTGGTCGCTAAGTTTCAAATGCTTTGTTACTGAGTAGTTCCACTACCTAGTGCGTCGCTTGCGTTAGTAATACCTACTAGTATAATAGCTACCCACAATATAGAGAGAGATCACGTCCTATTTGATTAATAATGGCCTGAATCTACTTTCTCTATGACTTTAGTTAATTAAGTGGCGGTTAGAACCATGTTATTTGTTCTTGCGGATAATTTTATTGTTGTTCTAGTTGGATGTTGAACAAATTGCAGAATATATTTAATTTAAGTTTAGTTTATATTTGTGTTTGTTTTGTTCGTATTTGTAATTCATTAGTGTGTCAATATGCAATTTATTTTGGTCTGTGGAAATGTAAACTAAACTTCTTATGTTCGACTCGTTTGGGGTTGAAACACTAGGGCCATGGGGTCCGAGTGCCCACTTAGTTTTTCGAGACATCGCCACGCAGTTGGTCGACTCTTCACGTGACCAGACGGCTGGCCTATTTTTTGGCCAAAGAATCAGCATTGCCATACAACGTGGCAATGTTGCCAGCCTTCTGGGCACTTTTCCTGTTGACAGTAATGCAGATGAATTTTTGATTGCCCTATGATTCTTTCCCCTCAATTTTTTTATAAACGTGTACATTATATATTATTATTATCAGACCTTTTAAATTAAATATTATATTAAATAAATATGATTAATCACTTAGGTAAACAAATTATTCAGCAAATGAACACTATGAGCTGCCTATTTACAATAAATTATTTTTGAATGAGTACATAATTAAAATATCGTATGGAACCGACAGCAACCTAATTTCAGCAACAGTAATTAGTAATTACCTATGTACGGCCGGTAGGCAGAGAAACGTAGGTATCCAATCCACCTTGCCTAGCATTTGACATAGTTAGGTAGATACTTACCACGGTACACCAACTAGTTACACCCTTTGGCTTGGGATTTGGTTTTGCTTATACCAGCACCCTAATTACGTAATGCACGATCAATTTTAAATTGAAACCAATTGAAAAAGATTGCCAGTCCATTGCTTCATAAGTTCCACAAAAAATTGAGCAGATATTTTTGTCGAACTTATGAAGCAATGGACTGGCAATCTTTTTCAATTGGTTTCAATTTAAAATTGATCGTGCATTGCGTAATTGGGGGACTGGTCTTATCCGCATTAAGCGTCGTGCAGGCTGGCGCGATGCGACAATTGTTCTAACGCGTCGCACCGTCGCGTGGCGCTAGTCTGCTAGGCTTTATTCCTTTGTAAATTCAGGCAAATTAAATGCTAGGTTAGCAAACTGACAACCGTCTTAAATTGTTCGTATTTTCAAATCACAACTGTCATTAAAGAAAGAAACAAAGAAACAGTTCGTGAAACATATAAACACAAATAACAAAATAAAAAGTTATATGAAATTACTTAACACAGCTGTAGTGGTCGTGTTTAGTTATAGTTACTCCTATATTAAACTCAGTGTGTTATACTAAATGATCATTTCATTTCATATTGTATAGGACCTATAACACACCCCAACAAAAGTCCTATACGGCAAATTGACGTAGGATGTCAATTTGTTCAACAACGTACTTAAATGCACAAAAAAAGGATTATCGTTAAACTTCTGTCTGTCGTTCTCCTTTCGCGTCGCGGCGCCGTTCTTCAGAGATTTGTTAATATTTTAACTTTGAAACTTTATACTCATGAAACGGGACCCATTGTAAAGTTCTCTTATAACGCTGAAGGGTGCACAGTGTACTTTTCACACCCATTACGAGACAGTGTGACTTTATAAAGGTGGAGTATGCTAGGAACTTATGACAAGTCATTTTGTGAACGTCAGATAAGTACTGTTTTGTCTTTTTAAAGTAAGTACCTGGTTGACCGTGCTCTGGTCGGGTGAAAATAGAGAATGGTCTTTTAATAGTATAGGATAGTATATGGAGCAGTGGTGGCCCAGTGGGGAGCAGTGGTGGCCCAGTGGTAACGGCCCCGACTTACGAGTTGTAAGTCGTGGGTTCGAACCCAAGCAGGCGCTTTACTTAGTGTAAATCATTTCATCACCACTGTTCTCAAAACGGTGAAGGAAAACATCGTGAGGAAACTGGCATGTCTTAGAACCAAAAATTCGAAGACATGTGACATCTACCAATCCGCACTAGGCCCGCGTGGTAGATTACGGCCCACTCCCTCTCACAGAGAGGAGGCCTGTGTCCCAGCAGTGGGCACATTAATAGGCTGATAATTAATGATGATGATGATAGTTCATAAATTACATGTATAGTACATACTAATTACATGCTGCCATGATAGTAGGTATTTTGCCATAGTAGTAACTTACTAATTCCATGCTGCCATGTCATTATTCTAAGGCTCTTCTTTCATCTTGTTCTAAACTTTGGATGACCGAGCTTTGCTCGGCTGAAAATTCGGAGAAAACGAATTTTCCCAGATATGAGACATAGCTAGATCAATTTCTTGCCCGCGTCCCCGTAAACCCGTTTATTGCAACTTTCATCGAAATCGTTGTCCTGTCAAAAGGTCAATTGCACGACTCATAATGCGAAGCATTAGAGTGTGCTCTACGATCGAATTTTTTTTTTGCCCCATTTCTGCAACTGTTTTTATTGTTACACTCTGGTAGTACACAGAACCTACTTAATTTATATACCATTGTATAGATGATTAAATGGAGATTAATACTGTGTTTTTTAACAATTGATTTAATGCAGCAGAAATGGAAACAGCATCAAAATAGTTGAAAAAAAATTCCTGTCCATCAATTTATGAACCCTGAAATCATTGTAGCTTGCGATAAAATCAATTAATTGAGTCAATTTTTTTTTATACATTCGTTTCAGCCATAGAAGGAACCCTATTGAAAATGGCTCTTTTATTCAAAGAAATTTAATTATAATTAATAAAATACTAACTATAATATAATATCTCTATCTAAATATTTCCAACCTTTGAGTTGACGTTCGAAAGTTGCCTAGCAACCGCCAAGTAAATATCTTTGTAAATAGTCTTTGACATTACGTAAGGATTGCGAGATTAGAAATTTACCCATAATGATGTGTAAAAACGCAGTCAAAACATACTTCATGAAAAGTGATAAATTGTTCATTTTTGTTAGAAACTATGTTTTGAATTTCTTTTTCGTTTATGAATGAGTGTTATGAGGCGTGCACTTTTGGATTTTCCAAACTATTTCTTTTTTTCGGCTGTTTGTTTGGGTTTTTCCTAATTTTCTCTTTTCCTAAACCACCCCGGTAATTAGACGAATAAAAAATAAAAATAAAACAAAACGGTAGAGCCATTTTCGAGTTTTTGCGATATTTATTAAATAGATAATATATTGGTCGTTTTATAGTATAAGATTTGCTGCTAGTATAGGTACATAATTTCGGGAGCTATACTTTTATCACTTTTATATAAAAACACGTTTTTTTCACGTTCGTAAAAGTAGAAAATTATCAAATCAATGACATAAACTCTGATTGGTGATCTTGCTAGTTGAGTGTGGTTTAATAATTAGAGTTATGTACTGAATTAACAAATAAATTTTTTGACAGGTTAGCATTTACCTATGCATTTTTTTTTAAATTATTGTTCTTTCCAATGTTGTTCTCCCGTTTCACTTTTCAGTAGTAATTTCCGTAATGAATTGGCCCATCAAACTATTATAACAAATGCAGCAGCTATTATAATTATAACTTGAAGAAATCGGCACGCCTGAGAGATATTTCTCGACGCCATGTGAAGCCAAGTCAAAGGGCCATGGGCGCCTTTAGTGTGTGTACTAATCACACGAAAAGAAGAAGAAAAAATGCCTCTCTAAACAAAAAATGTTCCTGCTTATGTTTGAATCACACGAAAAGAAGAAGAAAAAATGCCTCTCTAAACAAAAAATGTTCCTGCTTATGTTTGAATCATACGAAAAGAAGAAGAAAAAATGCCTCTCTAAACAAAAAATGTTCCTGCTTATGTTTGACACAGTCACAGGACATTTAAAAACCGACAAAATTCGTTGTAAAGTCATTAAACAAAACATAAAAAAAGTTATCAAATAAAACAAAAGAAAAACAACTTTCATGTTAGGTACGCTAAAAGTTTTACAACAAAACAAAAAAAAAACAATTCACAAACGGATCTTCACTCCACTTTGTACAAAAAATTCTGAAGTCCCTTAGTGATTACATATTGTTCAAACAACGTTTAAGCCTTTAAAAGGTTTCCAAAATACTTTTACAGTATTTTTTTTTAATAATAAACCGATGCCTACCTTCTTTTATTTCAGCGTTCTTTAATAACAAACCGATTACTATTTATAGGTTCTATATTCGTAGGCTCTACATAGATACATAAGGCCGTACTATGTGCCGATATACTGCCTCGTTTTTCTAGTGGTAGCAAGCGCTACTACTGAGCATGAGGTCTTGGGTTCGATTCCCGGGTCGAGCAGCGTGCTATTGTGGTTTTCCATCAGGAAATTCTCAGCACCGGAGTCTGGAGTTTCTTTATTTTTGTCCGTTTGATGGCAATTAGTTAGTTCGCCCCCTGGCGACATGTGGGTGTAGGTACTAAAGGTAGACCTCTGCCTAACCCTTCGGGGAATAGAGGCGTGATGTTATGTAACGAAATTACACAAAGATCGTTTACTTTTATGTCTAAATAAATATGTAGTCTAAAATTACTAATGTTAGGTTTCATTTTAATACGACATAATTGTTGTATTTGTACTGGCAACATCGAAATATTCGATATATAAAAATGGCGGAACAACGGTTTCGGGGATAGTGCTCGGAGGGTAGTGCTCGTGATAACAACGTGCTGTGTCAGTTTAAAAAGATGGATTGGCATAGAATGCTTGGTGATAGTCAGGGTAGTGGTTTTCTACAGTATCTTGGTGTTTCATATCATTTTCCTTATCCCTGAAATATTGTAAATATGTAGTCTTATTAGACAGTTTAGATTATGATATTGGGGTAACGAATTTAGGATTCATTTGAGGATTAGTATCTATCTGAGGTATTAGTTATTTTAGAGCCAGGTTAGATAATGCTACACTAATTAAGACGCCTACCCTTTGTAGGACCTAACCTATGTATACATAGATTTGGAGAAAAAGGGGTCTAATGAACTTCAAAATACATAACATAACATCACGCGTGTAACGAAGGGTTAAGCAGAGGTGCACCTATAGTACACCCACATTTCGCCAGTCCCATGTAATAGGGGGCGAGCCTATTGCCATCAACCGGGAACAAATCCAGACTCAGGACTGCTACTGTGAAATTCCAGATGGAAAAACCTTTCAAACTGAACGTCAAATAATCCATTCTAATTATAAATAATTGTATCGAAGCATTGAAAACCCATTGGATACAAAGTGACCAATCGGGGTTCAACAAAACCGATTTCAAACAGCTATTTGCACGTTCCAAGTTAATCAATGGCTGCTTTTGAACTTTTGCAATGAAGCCTTAAAAGGGAGAGGAAATTGGTTTACAAAAAAAATTGGACCTTATTTACTAACTTTTTAATATGATAAAGATGAAATTCGGGTCGCTGTGCTGCTAATCAAGGTGGATTGTGTTAGAATGTTTTTTGATCTCAATGTTACGGTTTTTTTTTTCCGAAAAGAAGCAATTTTCGTTTAGGCGGTTTTTAAACGAAAGGCTATATCTATTGTATGTTTCTTAACGTATTTTTGGAACAGGTAGGTACCTACTTGTTCCTTGTAATGTAAAAGTAGAGTGACGGCACGGTTTTGACTGCTGCGCTGATGTCGCTGCTGCTGGTTCGATCCCCGCACGGAATAAATATTTGTATGACCTACAAGTAGTTGTTTTGGGTCTGGCTGTTTGTGTATGTTAGTTTAAATGTTTGTAAACGCACCCACAATACAGGAGAAATTCCTAGTGTGGGACAACATTGTTAAAAAAAAAGAGTATTCCTCTCTACCTTTTCCTTAATAAAATTACTTACTATCCTCCGAGTCATATTTTCAAACACAGTTTTCTTATTTGTTTTGCGTAAATCACCAAACCAAAATTAATACGAAAAATTCTCATTTATATTTGGCCAAACATGAAAACCACTGACCAATACCTATCATCACCCGTGTTAGGTACCAAATAAACGCTAAAACTTTCCAATTTATCTGAAAAACAAACTGTAACCATTGACTGCATTCGTGTTAACTTTGCGTCTTATCTATAATAAACAAAGATAAACAGACTCTCGGCAATAGTTCGGACGCCAGTAACAGTAACCCGTGTTTACAGGCGCTACGGTCACAAGTGTTATCACCCGGACTTTGGGGTATGAATTTGGTAGAGAAGCTATAGAGCGCTTTCTATCCAGACAAGCCTCGGTACAGTACAACTATTTTCTAAATGTCCCTCGGAAAACTTCGTGTTTCTTCAGTCGTCGGATTTCGGTTTAAAGAACTTTATTTCTCATAAACACTTAAAACTAGTTCGCTTATAATAATATACATATGTGATTTTTAACTACTAATATTGTCATTAGTAAGTTACCTCTAGGTTGTTGGAGACATTATTTATTATTAGTATTGAAACACCGTAACACGTTTTATGTAATTTCAAATGTTGTGACGTATTGTCTTAATCTGCGCTTGAATATATTTAAACTGTCACATTTTTTATATTTATCAGTTGCTCTTCGTACTTGGTGCAGACCGGACGCTCTCAATATACTTCCAAGTCGAAAGAGAGCGTACGGTCTGCACCAGTGCAAAGGGCAACTGATTTTTTCCAAACCGATTTTCGGCCATGGCGACCAATCTCAGCGGAGACCAGCCTTCGGCGCGGGAGATATAGAGCACAAGTGTGGGCGCATGGACACAGGTGTACTCTCTCATCCCTTACGCGCATAAACGGCAATCTGATACGACCGATGAGAAATCGGCTTAAGACGTAGATAATTATATGCCAATGACCATGAGTGGTTAGCTTATGTGTTCTGTACTGAGCTCACGCAACGCTTCGTACGTCCAGCCCGTCCCAAATTAGACGCTTTATTAATTTATTATACACACAAGATACATATTCTAAAAGATCAATAATTAAATTAACTTTAAAATGATGAAGGTTTCAGAAAATACGCTTGATAGATTTTGCGTGATTCTCAGTTTTTTATCCGCGTTAGACACAACTTGACAAATTAATTTTACTATGTAATATAAATATAATCTAAAATATTCATATACTAAAATATTAAAAAAAAATTACATATTTTATTTTCAAATCGTTAACACTACTCGTTTAGACGTGATCTTCATTATAAAGTCGGCTATCGTCGCCTTAACGTGCTTTCCGAGGGAACACACTAAATAGTGACTTTAACGCTGATTTTATTCATACTCTAAAACCCGACCGACTTTCCCCTTTGAGGAAACTTTGCGGCCGGCTACTCATAGCTGAAACGCCTTCGGCTTCGTGCGTAACTATAAATTTCCTTGCTAGTTCCTCGCTGACGCGTTCTGGCAAGATGCCAACAGTTATATTACATGTAGACGAAGCTTTACTATTAATATCGATCGTGCCTTGGGCTTTGTTTCGGGCTGCATTGGTCTTTGTGGCTTTTGCCTTTAGTATATTTGGTTTTAGTGTCTGTGGGATAAAGTTTTGGTTAACGGGAAAATTGCTTTGTTTCTGTTGTCAGTAGGGACCGTTTCTTTCTGTTTGAAGCTTATTTAAAACTAGCTGTTGCCTGCCATTTCATTCGCGATCCAGGCTGAAAAATAGCCTATGTCCTTCTTTAGTTTCTAGGTTATCTGTATATTTATCTGATCGGTTCAGTGGTTTAGATTAAGTTAGAAACTTAAAAAAGGTAACAGACAGAGTTAATTTCGAATTTATAATATTACCTAGTAGCTTTTAGCCGCGGTTACGCCCGCATGGTGGTTGCTAATTATCCCACGGGTACGTACTATCGTGAAAAGTATACTACGTCCTAATTCAGATCATGGTCTACCGATGTGGCAAATTCCATCCGTTCAACCGTTTTAACGTGACAGCGTAACAAACAAACAACACTTTCTCATGTATAATATTATAAGTTTAGGTATAAATAGTTATAGTAATATAGAAAAAAATCATCAATACCGAAGAAGAAGCTGTAGGGCCCAATTTCTCAACAGCATGCCCTAGATTACTGTCAGCTTCGTTATCTACTTGAAACAGTTAATCTTTGCAAAGCTGAAATAAGCTAATTATGCAACACGTCCATATTAATTTATGGAAATCTAAAATTTAATTTATTTTGACATCACGCCTGTAATCTCCAAAGGCTAAGGTAGGGGTGTACCATCGCAGTCACGCGTATCTAACCACTTCGAAAAAAATACCCGTGCACACGATGACCACAAACATATGAAGGCCAATATTCTCGTACTTAAAAAATGTTCACATTCAAGTTGCAATCTGTCAAACTTGTCAAAAATGTTGGAAAATTGATTGTAATTTTGACAGATTGCGAATGAGATGCGAATGCGAACGTTCTAAACATTACGGTAAGTGCCCCTCTGTTTACCGCACCTTTTTTTGTAGCTAAACGTTACAATAGCGCCAGCGCTGCAAGCAGGAATAGTCCTTACGATGTTCAGATATTGGTGTCCGTGATAGTACCTTTAAATATCATGCAACTTATTTATTTTATTAGATTAAAATGTGCAAACTATAAAGGTACGCCTCGTTAACTTCTAGAGAATCTAGATTACGTGGCTTTATTATTTTGTCAACCCACAACCGGCCGTAATTTGATAAAATATAAACATATTCCAAAACGCTACAAAAGACTGTTACAAAGGGAAATTAGATCTGTTCAGTGGTGGTGACAGCTTGTACCAAAATCATGACAGTTCCGTAACCGCACCCGGTCGTTTCAAATTCTGAACACGTCCAGAGCTCAACTGCTCAAAGTCAAAGGGTCTCTTATTAAGGGCATGGCGTGAAGCATAACTTGTGCTGGTTTGCGCTGAAGCCTGAAACTATTGGCTCTATCAATGATTGAGGTCTACCTACTATACTTAGGTAGGTACTCTGTTTCATAAGACGTCAATATTTGATAAACGACATAATTTTAAGCTATTTAATTTAGTTGTCTTTGCTATTTACCAATTCATTCAAATTTCAATTTAAATTCAAATTAGACGTTTCGTGTCGGACCGCTGCGGTGCCGAAGCGGTGTGTTTGCCGTATTGCGCACGGACGGTTGTTTGTTTTCATACAAAGCGCGCGGTTCAGCAACAGTACGGCGTCGGTACCGGAAACGCTCGACAACAGGACGGTAACGTCGCAAACTCCACGTGTTCATTCATTTCGCTGTTGAATAGTGCGTCAGTCGTCAGAGTCCATGGTAACGGTTGTCAAATATAGTTAAAACATCACTAGTATACAAACGCACGGCAGTCAGATATGCTTTCAATTTAGGCGTTTGATATCGGACTGCTACCGTACTGCGCGGGTTATAATTATAATACTCGTATAATCAGCGGCACGGTAAACGTGCGGCAGCGGTTCGACACGAAACGTCTAAATTGAAGGCGAAAACGTCAGGGTAGCGAGGGTTTTGGTAGGTATTTATGGAATTATAATCATACAAATCATCAATACAGTACGACACAACTTAGATGTAGCATCGGCAAAATTCGTAAAACCGATCACCATCGGAACTGAGTGCGCTTTCAAAATCACCAATCTTTATTACTGCTTTAGCTGAAAATAATCTTTCGAAAACGCAATAACTTCTAAAGTCTTATAGCCAAATACGTTCGTGAAATTGAAATGAATGAATGAAAATTTTCAAATCTATGCTACATCTAAGTTGTGTCGTACTGTACAACTCTCTAAGTTCATGTACTACAATTGATTGACTATTTCATGAAATCATGATATTTGAGGATTATGCTAACATAACGAGTTGTATTGCTGATTATAATTCTGTAAAGCCTTATTTGTTACGGTCGCGAATCATATTCCTGACACTGACCTACAAGTTGCAAAAAACGAAAGAAAGTTTGAATTTCGCGGGCTACCTTAGACACGATGCATCTTTAATGTATAAGTTAGTACAATAAACCTTTACCCCTCCTTACCTAGAATTTATAACTGTAACCAATATTTCTCACATAAAAATACAGTCTGGTCACGTCATTTTTTTTTTTTTTTTCCTCAACGTTGTAGCTCTTGGCCTGCATCTCACCTGATGGTAAGTGATGATCAGGCCGAAGGTGGAAGCGAGCTTCACCCGGAATCTTCAACCACAGAGGAACTGGCTATCTTATCTCTAACTGCCGAAACACAACAATGCTGATATCATTGTTGTTATGGCGACAGACTTAGATAAGATGGTGGTAGCTAGCCAGGCGGACTTAGAACAAGCCCTACCACCAACCAAACCGAGCAGAAAATTTTGCTCCCACTGGGAATCGAACCCCGGAACCTCTGGGTCTGAGACAGGTGGCTTAACCAATGGACCACAGAGGCGGTTAAATACAAAGGCGGACGCAACACACATCAACCGACACCCATAGTCTGTGTTGCATTATCATACGAATGGCTTAAAGCAGTAATAGTCCGTCCGAAGCTGTAACACAGCAGGGGCTGCAGTCTCGACATAAATAGCGATCGTTATATAACCGAATTCGGTCGCAAAGTCCTAATGGCGTCCCTAGACGTGTGCGACGTGCTTGACAAGTACGAAAAAATCACGCGCTTGACAAGCACGTCTCGCGCGTCTAGGGACGCCATTAGGACTTTGCGACCGAATTCGGTTGTATAACGATCGCTATGTATGTCGAGACTGCCGGTCCAGGGGCGGCAGTCTCGACATAGATAGCGATCGCTAAATGACCGAATTCGGTCGCAAAATCCTAAAGAGGTCCCTAGACGGTTAACACGACTCGACAAGCAGTGTAGACATAGATAGCGATCACTTTACGACCGAATTCGTTCGCAAAGTCGAATGTAACGTTATTTGGTAGTTTCGATACTCCGAGTTATCGATTGTCATCGGTATTGTACCGAACTTTGTCGCAAATGCTCGGTGTTTACGAATATATTTTGCGACCATTTTTGACAGCC
Organism: Conistra vaccinii; assembly: GCA_948150665.1. Taxonomy (NCBI): domain Eukaryota; kingdom Metazoa; phylum Arthropoda; class Insecta; order Lepidoptera; family Noctuidae; genus Conistra; species Conistra vaccinii. The sequence continues at coordinate 6,811,366 of OX411328.1, forward strand.
CGCAAAGTGATTCGTTAGCTCTATGTAGTCTGTGGTGATTCGTTAAAGATTGAGTAAAAGAAGAAATCACATTAAATTATGGCGGAGGCATATTTAGCGTGGGATTTAGTCGTGCTTGAACACAGACGCGACATTATTGAACGACGACAAATCGGAAAAAACCGGCGCGACTGTGAAAATGTATTAGATTTGGAGGATTCGGAATTTTATTTTTGAGTATCGACACTACGAATCTACGATTTCTCAAACAAGACAAAATACAACAAACGACAAACGACAAATCGTATTTGTTTTCATGTCAACACAGACTACAATTATTTTAATATATAGGGTACATGTCAAAAAGTTGTTTTGACACCGACGTTAAGTGTTGCAAGGAGGTAAACTTTAATGCCCCTAGATATTTAACAAATTATTTTAATTCTTTAAAATGGATATTGCTACTTCTTACTTTCCTTGAAAAATAATGTTTTCAAGATAAGTTTTACTTATTCACTATACAATTTTCAAGAAAAACAATTATTTTTATTAAATCATGTTCTGCAATTTTCCCGCTATTTATGTAGATACTGCAGGCCGGTGCTTGTCAAGCAATGTTGACCGTCTAGTGACCCCTTTAAGACTTTGCGACCGAATTCGGTTGTTTATCGATCGCTATCTATGTCGAGACTGCCGCCCCAGGGGTTTGTAGTGCAGTCGCATATATTTGTATAAGGCTACGAATAATAAAATTCGTAGGTATAAGGCAATGAAAAAGTGGATTCAACGTAGATACCCATAGTATTATTTCCGTAAGATAATAAACTGTCGAAAAATGTTGAACATGGTGAAATGGGTTTGGTTAGGTTAGATGTGTGCCTAACCGCGCGCGAGCTGAACGAGCGCTTACTTCCAAGTTGCTCGCACCTAGCCAGGCTATTTAATATAAGCGCAAGTTGCGTTACGTCGCAAGCAAGACCAGAGCGAGTACCTCTAAATTGTATTGCAGTCGTTTTTGTTAAAACAATGTCTTTCGGAGCCGATCACATTGCAGACAGTTTTCAAATGTCTGTGGTGGAATCGTGTTTGTAATACTTTCTTTATACGGACGCGGCTACGTTACAGAACAGCTACTGTCTGTGTTGCATCCGCCTTTGTAAGTACGCAGTCCGGTCAGTTATAGTATATTCAAGTATGCTTCCATAGTAAAACTTTAAACTCCACACCTCAGTAAAAATCCTACCAAAGGCATGTATTATCATAAAATCAATATTCGATGTCTACATTTGAATACAAAAGTCTACATACATAAAAGTTTATCATATTATGCTTCTATTTCACCTTTCATTTCTCTTCAAAGAAGAATAAACACAGCAAAAATGGCATTTCATTATTACACCCAGCGAGCTCCATTTTCTATGTGTAATGTGAATGTTTTTGTTCTACCTTTTCAATGTTCGTGTCTCTCTATCATGTGAAGTATGTGGTTTCAATATAATTGAGACTTCAAAATAATATTGAATGCGTTTTTTTCGCTTCGATAAAAAGCTATTTAAATAAACAATAGTTTATTTTAAACACTAGCTTCTGCACGCGACTTCATCCACGTGGAATTTCGTTTCAATATACAAACTTACAAGCAAACTATTACTTTATCTGTTTATTATATTATTATAGTTAAATAAAGCTAAAAATTATAAGCAACCCACCTTCTCTCTTGCTTTAAATTAAATATCGAGTTAGTCAGGATTGGGAGCGCCTTAAAGGACTTTTTAAAAATAAAAAAATGAATTAATTAATTACTCTATATTGAGACGTGCTACAGATTCGGATGTAAGTCACGAAGTAAGTCTAACTAACTAAAACTTAAACTAAACAATCATTATCTGTCAAATATGCAAGCTCAGCGACCACACAGATCGTGCTGAGCAAAAGTGCTTATATACGCAAAATCTGTAAGGGCTGTGGTTCCATAACTCCTCCCTCACCAAGTGCGAAATTATCGGTAATATTTGGATTCCGATGATTCCGCATACAGGACAATTTCCTCCAAAGTACTATACTAAGACATACTATAACTAAAATTACATAGAGTAATACAGTTGCTAAACTAACACTATTTGTTTTCACTGCACTATCACTTTCCACTATTTCACTTTTTAATGTGTAGGATAGGTGTTTTAAATCGTCAAAGTCCAAGTTGTTTAGATTAACTGTTTTGTTCCAATTAATAGATGTTTCCTTTAATTTGGGTAGAACCGCGATTGGAGTTACTCGATATTGTATTTTCCCTGAATAATGTTGCATTTTGTGTAATTTAATGTCTTTCAGATAGACACTGCAGTTTTCGTCAACTTCCAATAAATATGTGCCCTTGATCGGTTTCCTGATAACATCACCGGCACATGTTTCGGTAAGCATTATCTCATTCCTTGTGTAAATAATCCAGTTGAAGAAGTCAATAGGCTGTACTTTTAGATTTTCCAGGTTAACTGCAAGGGGTTTACATAAACTGAGGTTTGAAGCAAAATTCATTAATTGTTCTATACACGTACTTTCAGGATACAATACAACATCGTTTTCCTTGCACAGGAACTGGTTAGCTGCCATCTCTTCACATGGGTTGGCTAGCGGTAAGTATGTAGGACCTTTCACCATAAGGAACGGATATTTAGGGATAATGGTGGTAGTTACGTTTCCATTGAAAATTGGTAGTGAATATATTTTGAAATAATTATAATTATTTTTATCTATTAATGGGATTTCCATAATGAATGTTATTTGGTTTTCTTTTACATAAGCTTTAGTAGACATTGTTCTTTCTAACATTAATAACGTTTTCTCTGTAACAGGGTATATTAGGCTTTCAGTTTCAGAAATATTGCTTAACAGTGCTAAGAGTTCAGATGGCTCAACAAGGGCTTGATGTACAACAGACACTTTTGTAAATGATAATGCAGTTTCAATCTCATTTAAAACAATATAAATTGACCTAAAATTACTTATAAACATATCAAACATACTTAAGACATATACAGAGTAAATAGAGTTATTTTCTTTAGTACCAATATTTTTTACTATTCTTTCTATGCGTTTCATGCGTTCATCCATAATTAGAATATTGTCCTGTACAGGTGCAGATTTGTTAATAATAGAGTCAAGCATTTCTGAAATTATGGTTATTTTCTTATTTACGTGTGTTTCACCAATTTTTAGCTGTGAAATTTGAGCATCGTACTTAATCGCGTCTTCGTGGTCTAGATTACCGGTAAGTATTTTAATCATTGAGCCAAGAGGATTAATGAGGCCGCGTTTGAAACGTTTTGATGGAATAAGCTGCCTGAATTTTCTGACTGTCGAATTGCGTAAGTATTCTACCTGTAATTTCATATTTTGGAACTCATCTGCGTAGGGCTTATGAATGTCGACTATATTACTAAATTCTTTATATCTATTAATATTTAACGCTAAATCATAATCTATCTCCTTAAAATCTAATATCTTAACTATGGTCCACTTATCTTTCTCTATAACCGCCTGTCCTTGTTTAACAGGTAATATGCCTGGGTTATTTTTAATCTCTTGAAGTTGAAGGCCTTGGGTCTTGACCGTCAGTTTCAAGATCACGATGATCAGCCACAACCTGTGAAGGACGTTTAACGTTCTTTAGAGGCACTTTAGTTTGTCTTTTACCTATCTGTACTGGTACTACGTTCCTATTTGTTTTTCCTGTTACTTTTGCTTTATGATATCTAGGTTTATCTTTACTTTTCCTAATGTTAATGTCCTTTACAAATATATTATCTTCCTCTTGTAAGCTTAACTCAATTTCACCACCTTTCTTCTCTCTGGCTTTTTGTTTAGTGTTAAGAATCTTTTCGGCTAGGTACTTATACAGATATTTTGTTCGTTTTGCATGATCTTTAACTAACTGCTGTGTATATGCCCTTTCTAAGTCTACATCAAATATTTTATTGGAGTCGGTGTGTCCAAATGCTACTTCAAAAGGGGTTAATCCAGTAGTGGAGTGTATTGTATGATTGTATGCCATTATGGAATAGGTCATGACGGAAGCGGCGTCCGTACATTTACGTTCATATTTTGCAAGCCTATATATCTCTATTATGGTGGAGTGAAATCGCTCTACGATACCAGTGGAGTTAGGATTGTTTGGCGTTGTTATGTGAATTTCTATTTTATACATAGACAAAAGTTCGCGCATAAGTTCATTGTTAAATTCAGTGCCAGGGTCACAGGATATTTTCCTGGGAACACCGTATATTGAAAAATACTTTAATAAGGCTCGTGCTACTTCTGTCGTTTGCCTACTTGAAATTTCAATAGCCTGTCCTAATTTGCTGAATGCATCTACCAGTGTTAGGTAATATTTACTTTCTATATTAAATAAGTCAATGAATATTTCTTGGAAAGGGGCATCCTGTGTTTGTGTTAATTGTAACATTGGTTTTATGGGCTTTCTATCATATTTCATTAGTTTGCAAGGCTCACACATATTTATAATTGCTGCTACCGTATCTTGCATGTTTTCCCAATAATAGTTTCTGCGAATTCTAACCACAGTTTCTTTAATTCCCCTATGGCACGTTTTTCCTTCGTGATGTTTTAGTATAACAGACTTTTGTTCTTTTTCATCTTCTATATATATGACTCTATCTGTACACTCAAAGAACTCTACTGAATCTTTCTTAAAAATTTCTATAATAACTTTAGTAAATAGCCGTCTATGTATGTCATTCTCAAAGTAAATAAAATATTTACGCTTGGGTATGACATATTTTTTTAAAAATTGTTTAATTAATTCTTCATTATCTAATGGAAGAAATACTTCTAAAACTTTTTGATTCTTTCTAGATAAATTTTGAACTTGTATTTTATTTTGAAACCAGGTAAACACTAATATTTGGTTCGGTTTGGTGTCGATTGCTTCTCTTAAGATTGGGATCCCTAATGATTCTGGTTCTATGTTGGAGGCTACTGTATCTGTTTTACTGCTACTGGTTATGGAACGAATAGGGAAGTTATCTTGAAAAAGGTCTGCAGGTGTAGTCACGTCAGAGTCAGAATCTGAAATGGTTACTATTTCTGATTCATTTTCTATTTCAGCTTTAGTTGTAAACTTTTCAAGTTCCTTTAATTGTTTTATTACTTTTTGTATTTCAGATTCATCTACATTAACATTCATTGATGTGTCATCTTCGGAATCTATAGCGTTAAGTTTTATGCGTGACAATGCATCTGCATTACTATTTTGTTTGCCATTTTTATAAATAATTGTGAAGTCATATTCTTGAAGGCGGAGGCGCCAACGAGTCAATTTACTATTGGGTTCTTTCAGGGAATAAAGCCAAGCAAGAGGTCTGTGATCTGTAAAAATTTGGAATTTATGTCCGTACAAGTAGGGTCTAAAGTGTTTCACGGCCCAAATAATAGCTAAGAGCTCTCGTTCTATTGTGCTATAACGCATTTCAGTGTCGCTAAGGGTTCGACTAGCATATGCGACTGGTCTGTCTGCTCCGATAGGTCCTTGAGATAGGACAGCACCGAGTGCCACGTTAGAGGCGTCAGTTGTCAAAATGTAGGGTTTAGTCGAGTCAGGGTATTGTAGCAGAGGAGTATTAGTCAGTACTTCTTTGCATTTTTCAAAGGCATCTATGTAGTTTTGGTCTATGATAATTTTGTTTCGTTTCTTAAGGCAAGACGTTAAGGGATGGGTGATTTTAGCGAAATCTTTAATGAATTTTCTATAGTATCCGACCAGCCCAAGGAAACTTTTTATTTCTGTTGTTGTTCTAGGAAGAGGATAATTTATAACAGCTACAATTTTATCATTGTTTGGTTTTAGTCCGTCTCTTGTTATCGTATGACCTAGGTATAAAACTTCCTTTCGTAAAAATTCAGATTTGTCTAGTTGTATTTTTAAGTTAGTCTGTCGTAGTCTTTCAAAGACGGCTCTAAGTTTCTGTAGGTGGTCTTGAAGGCTAGAAGAGTAGATGATGACGTCATCTAAATAAATGAGGCAATGTATTCCTTGGAGACCTCTCATAATGTTGTCCATGGCTCGTTGAAAGGTTGCCGGAGCTGTTTTAAGTCCAAACGGCATTCTCAAGAACTCATAATGTCCGTTTTGTGTGCTAAATGCAGTTTTTGGTATATCGTCGTTATTCAATTCAATTTGGTGGTACCCACTCGCTAAATCGAGGGTTGTAAAATAGATGCTTTTGCCCAGTTTGTCAAAAAGGTCAGTAATGTTAGGAAGGGGGTATTTGTCGTCAACTGTAATGTCGTTAAGTCTCCTATAGTCGATTACCATTCTGTATTTGACTTCACCAGAAGCATCTGGTTTTTTGGGGACGAGATGGACTGGTGAGCTCCAAGGGGAAAAGGATTCTTGGATCACGTTATCTTTCAAAAGTTTTTCAACTTGTTTATTAATTTCTGCTGCTTGAGCAGGGGCTTGTCTATATGCTTTGGTATAAATCGGATCTTCATTTTTTGTCCTAATGCAATGTTTTACCTGATTAGTGAAGCTTAAAGGTATTTGCTCACAATAGAATATATCCTTATATTCTTCACATAATTGTCGTATGGATGCTTGTTCTTCATCATTCATATGGTCTAGTCGTAATTTAGTTAGATTGTCAAGTAATAATTGGTCAGTCTCAATATTTTTGTCATCTATGGAATTTACATGGCATTTGTTTTCCTCGAAATTAGATACTATGAACGGTTTGATGACACATAATTCTATTTGTTTATCAAGAGTGTTTTGTATGATGGTTGTTGCAAAACCATTTACACATTTCACAAGAGCAGTAGGCATTCGTACTCCTTCACCGAATTCTGTGTAATTTAATATTCCTACCCCATTTAATAAATTGGTTGGTAATTTTGCTCTAGTTTCTGATCTCGGTGGAAGTAATACAACATGTATAACATTAATATCCGTATCTATGCATATAGGTATTTTAGCTGACTTCGTTAGTAGTACATGTTTCTTTAAATCTATTACGGCTTCTAACTGTTTTAAAAGATCATTTCCTATCAGCCCGTCGTATAATGAATCGACATTGTATACGTAGAACTTATGGTGATCTTTACTCTGAAATACAGGAAACAAAGGAATTTTCAATACCTGATTATGTTTGCTCGAGGCGTGCGTACTTACTACTTCAAATGGTTCGTATGATATGTCGTTAGGAAAATAGGTAGTCGCTATTCTAGGGTGTATAAATGAACGAGTACTACCAGTGTCGATCATGAATTTTCCGTCTATTTCCGGTATGTAAATATGTGGTAATTTTAATTTTACAGTATTATGATTTAATATTATTCTTTCAGGTGTGTGCTGGAGGCTCGCATGTAAAAATTTTTGACGTTTTCTGGTTCAGTAGTATTATCTTTATTTTTAATCTGTTCGTTTCTATCCATAACTTGAGTAGGGTTTTCAGATACTGAGTCTACTGGAAACTCATTTTCTTCACTAGGGAAATATTCGGATAAATCATAACAATATTCGTATTCCGCAGGGTAAGTAAAATAGTCATCATAAGATGGGTAGAGTTCTAATTCGTTTACAGGGAAACCATGCTGAGGTGCTCTTTGCGGAGCAGTTCTCATAGTAGCATCGGTAATGTCTGGTTGAGGTTTGTTTTGTGTGTTTTGTTGAGGAATCGGAAAACGGTTATTGCTACCAAACTGATGCGGAAGCATTGGCATCCTTTGTTGATAAAAAGGGGGTCTATAACCAAAATTAGGTCGGTATCCAAACTGCGGTGGCACCAAATTTTGTTTACTCATACCGAATTGACCTTGGTTGTGCCCTGGCATGCTAATTGGCCTATTAGGTGGAATACCGAAATTAAATTTAGGTGTTGCACCAATATTATATTTAAATGGCTGATTTTGTTGCATCATTGGCATCGGTCTGAAACCTAGTGGTTGTGGGGGTAAACCAAATTTAAATATTGGTTGTGGTGCAATTGTGCCGCTGGGCTGCGGTTTAGTATTATGGTTTGAATTTAACATTTTACCGCGCATCTGATACTGATCATAGAAGTTAACTTCTTCTAAAACTACAGATAAGGCCTCTTCCAATGTGCGTGGATTTTTCAGACGCACAATGCGTACCATGTTTTCCGTTAAGTTATATAAAAATACCTGCAGGGCTAAGTTGTTATAAATAGTAGTCTTACTTACTCGTAAATTTTGATCACTAATTTGGTTAACCTTCGACAACAAAACTGATTTTACTGTTTGAGTTCGTGCACAAAAATCACTGTGACTCTCATTATTTTTAATCTTTAAACATTCTAATTCAATAGCCAAGCATTCTTCACTTCGCGGATCGCCAAAGTGTAACTCTAACAATTCCTTGAATTCCGCCCACGATATTATGTCTGCACGCTCGCTGATAAGCGCGGCTGCTTCACCCGTTAAGCGGCTAGTCACAGCATGCATTAAATATTCCTGTTGCAATTCCGATGACTTAAGCTTATCAATAATATACTCGCATTTGCGTAAGAATAAATTCAAATGGCGTTTATTACCATCAAAACTGGGTAGAATTTTGTATAATTCATTTGGAATAAGTTTTATTTCCGACATTCTGGTACTTATGTAATAACTAACTCTATGAACTCTACCAATACAACTTATTACAATAATTACTACTAGTTATTAAGTGTTTCTGAACTCAATATTTTTATAGTAATAATGTTTAAAGTGGGATAAAAACTTATGATACAAAACAGTTATATGTTAAGTATTCTTACTTTACACTTACTACTTAATTATTTAAGAAAACCATCAACAGTCAAAATGGAAAACTTCCAATTCCAAGTTTAACGAAAGGATATGGACACGGATATAAAGGAGGTGAAAAGTCGTACTCACCAGCCTGCCACGCCCATCATCAGCTCGCCTCCCAGCACTCCTCGTCACCGACGATATTTGTTTGGTTCGTTGGATCACCTCGCCGCACCACGCGTACCGTTGTGAAAATCGGGAAAAGTCTTATCGCGAAAAATCACTTAACGCGGGACAGCTTCCTCAGTGATCCTACCGGCTGCGCCAGTCAGGATTGGGAGCGCCTTAAAGGACTTTTTAAAAATAAAAAAATGAATTAATTAATTACTCTATATTGAGACGTGCTACAGATTCGGATGTAAGTCACGAAGTAAGTCTAACTAACTAAAACTTAAACTAAACAATCATTATCTGTCAAATATGCAAGCTCAGCGACCACACAGATCGTGCTGAGCAAAAGTGCTTATATACGCAAAATCTGTAAGGGCTGTGGTTCCATAACTAGTTTCTTTTCATAACTTGTGGGCGTTTAAATGTAAAATAATCTTATTCCCTTTTCTTGAAAATCATTTGCTAAACTGGGGCCATTTACGGTCCAAAGCGGAAAGTGATGTTCCTTTCTCTTGTATAGCTCCATCTTTCTCTCACATTATAAAGATCATGGTTCAAACACACTATGCCTTGAAATGTACTATAAAGTCATAATCATAAGTTGGATAATAATGGCGAAAAATGCTTTTCTACCCATGACCAAGTCTGGCTATAAGTTTCAAGACAAATCCGTTTTTACCCGACTTCGGCGAAGCAAAAAGGAGGGTTATGATTTTGACCGGTATGTATGTATGTATGTATGTATGTTCATCTGTAACCTCATAACTTCTAAACCACTGATCATAATTTGACAAATGAGGTATCGTTGGAAGCGTCCTAACTGTCCGCTGGTTATAGGCTATATGACGTTATAGGGACGTTATAGGGGCATATTATAGGGGCGAGCCCATTGCCATCAACCGGGCACAAATCAAAAAGTCCGGACATGTTGAAAAGTCGGACAAATGACAAGGCCGGGTAAAGTCCGGACGGAAGGCCAAAAAGCCGGTCATCGGAGAAAACCGCACCGATTTTCTCCGATGACCGGCCTTGTCATTTGTCCAACAACGACTGAGCACAACGGCTGACAACGGCTGAGGCTGAGGAATGTCATATGACAACGGTGTGAGTTAAAAGAAGATGTAGTGTAAAAAATTAAAAAGGGTATGCTGAGATGGTTTAGCCATGTTCAGAGGATGAATGATAGGCGACTATAGTTGTCAAAATATAATAGGCCCGTATTGTTTTTTGAGAAAGACCCTAGCATGTGGCTTGGAACGAGACTGAAAGAAACAATAACATAATAATTAACCATAATTAACCACATTCTAGGGTCTTTCTCAAAAAATAAAAAGGGCCTATTATATTTTGACAACTATAACAAAATGTATTTACAATCCAGTGAGACTGGAAACGCCGGGCGGGGACGCCCTAGGAGGACATAATAATATACTGACCTAATTGGTGATGTTCTTCAGAAAGGACAGGTGCGTAGTACTCGCAACCGTCGTGCGTGTATGACCAGATGTATGAACGTAAATGGAGTATGTAAGGATCGGGTGGCGTTCTGTAGTTTTTGCCGACCCCCATGGGAAGAAGGCGTGAAGGCGTTTATGCATTTTTAATAAATGGTAACCCTCGTCTTACTTGATCTACTGCCAATCTATACTGATAAGGCTTATTTTCGTCCACAAAGTCCTAATCCTTGACTTACCTGTTTTTATACACTTTGTCTTTTACGGTTGAGGACTTAGTACTTTGTGATCTAGTTAAAGACCTAGGACGGAGTTCCCAAAGTACCTAATTAACGAGTGTGTGTAAGTTACATAGTGGTTTTAGGACAGACAAAACAAAACAGTAACATATAGCAGTAGTAAGTTAAATCTATTTTTAGTACGTAAGGGAATATACTGTGTCCAGGTTGAGGTGTAGGTAATCTATCTTTAGAGGTATGAGGAGGATCTTCCGACCAGACGGGTATTGTGTCTGGCGGGCAACTGCCCGAAAGTTGATATCGAATATACTTTTAGGGGTATGAGGAACAGGGTGTAAAGTTCACTCATCCACCATAGAAAAGGGAGGATCCTCCAACCAGACGGGTGTTATATCTGGCGGGCAACTGCCCGTAAGTTGATTTCGGATAGTCTTATCTATGTTTTTCGCTCGGTAAACTCTAACTGCGCGATGCAGGATTTGTGTGACGGCATGCAGCGAACGCGCATGCCTGGTTATTAGTCTTAATTAAGCATTATACTCTAAGCCAGTCTCACAGGTAGAGCCCTTTCTACCCTCTCCTGGTCGACGCCAGCATACAGCTACAACCCGGCGCTATACCACATCATAACTTTAATTTGTGGTGGCATGTACACCGCCGCATGCAAACTACGCATATAAGATCTGACGTCACACAAAATCCTTACGTCACACAAATCCTGCATCGCGCAATTAGAGTTTACCGCGCAATCGACACAACTCACGGGCCGTTGCCCGCCAGACTTAACACCCGTTTGGTCGGAGGGTCCTCCTGTTTCTATAGAGAATGAGAGAACTTTACACCCTCTTCCTCATACCTCTAAAAATTTACAATATGTATAGATACAGAATAGATATTGAAGAGTTATTGATAGTATATTCTATATCTATTATACATTTTAACTTCTTTACTACTGTAAACGTCTCGCTTTTAACGTCTATAAGATGTCTGGAAATCTCAATCACTTGTAAAGCTATCACATTCAATCAATCCTTTATAAAAGTTAATTACTTTGATTTATCTTTGAAGCCTGTATTTAAGTGCTATCAAATTAAATACGAGCGCTTCGATAGATATCTAAACGGCAAAAAGAAAATAGCGATCAAAGATGCACTCAAGTTCAAAGCATTTTATTTGATGAATTGCTTTCATGTCATTAATTCAGTGATCAGGATCTTAGAGATTGTTATCTAAATCTCGAATAAATGTTCAAGAAAAATGTTCTCAGCATTTTATAAACAGTATAATTTATATTCAATTTATTATTGGACACTTCATACATACAAAACAGTTTTAGATATCGTTGACTCTAGAAGAACAGACACATTTAAATTACGATATTTGAAAGAAAGAGATTATTTAATTTGATTTAAAAAAAGTATTCCATATTTTTTCAAATCTTGCTTAGGTGTTTAGCGGTTGTACCTCTCATTAACTTTAATAACTGGTCAAGCCGAACTCTGCTCGGGTAAAAATATAAACATATCGTCCAGGTACACTAAGGTTTTATCACATTCCCGAGGCTGTGAAAATAGAGAAAACGATTTTTCCCAGATATGAGACCTAGCTAGATCGATTTTTCACCCTCGTAAACCCCTATATTGCAACTTTCATCGAAATCGTTGCAGCCGTTTCCGAGATTCAGATTTGTATACATATCAACAATAATTGCTCGTTTAAAGGTATTAGATATTGTAAATTTGAGAGCAGTGGTGGCCCAGTGGTAATGGGCCCGACTTACGAATTGTAGGTCGTGGGTTCGAACCCAAGCAGGCGCTTTACTTTGTGTAAATAAATTCATCACCACTGCTCTCAAAACGGTGAAGGAAAACATCGTGAGGAAACCGGCATGTCATAGAACCAAAAAATTCGAAGACATGTGACATCAACCAACCCGCACTGGGCCCGTGTGGTAGATTATGGCCCACTCCCTCTCACAGAGAGGAGGCCTGTGTCCCAGCAGTGGGAACATTAATAGGCTGATGATGAATTTGACCCGTCGTGAACTTCTTAATTCCCTACAAAACAGTACAGTTATTCTAAAATTAATGAGCATTCGTATACATACACTAAATAATTAATATGTACGAGTAGTGGACATCCCAGATTAGTTTGTCCGAAAACACTTACATGATTTGGTAAATACGTATGCATTTTTGAAAAACGTTTTTATTGCATCATAGCATTGGGTACTTAAGTACAAAATTTAAGTACTTCTTTACTTTGTTAAGTAAACAAACTGTACTGTTCTGCGAATATTTAGTTCAAACATTAAATTTAAGTTAGCTCAAAGTGGATCCTTCTTGTTTTCTGATCGAGAAACTTGGAAACCTTTCGTACTCGTTTCCAAGCGCTTGGCTTTACTTATTAATTGCGTTCAGTCATTCATTTATTTCTATTTCCGAAACAAAGAGCAACCGAGACGACGTCGAATAAGTCGCATTCCTTGGGGAGTTGAAATTTACTCATACGAAAGCTTGGGAGGAAAGTACTAAGTGGACTCACACACGACAGACGACCAAGTTATGTTGGACCGACAAATCGGTGAAAGCGAACGTTAATTTGGATTAACGCTACTTCAGTGCACGCGTCCTAGAATTTATCTGACCAATAATATTGCCAGTGACTATTATCAGAAAATAACGTTAAGCTGTTCGTCCCAGCCATAGATTTAGTAAATACTAGCGTAGTATATACTAAGTCTATGGTCCCAGCTATTATTCGTAGATTTTGACATTCGTTATGGGTTGTCAGAAGGCTGAAAGTGTGCAAACCAGTCTTACCAAGGGGTGTCGTGTTACCCAGTAACTGGGTTATGAAGATCAGATAGGCAGTCACTCCATGTGAAATACTGGTATTCAGCTGCATCAGGTTAGACTGAAAGCCGACCCCAACTTAGATGAGAAAAGGCCGAGTAGATGATGATAATGATATAATATATTGTTAGGACCCAAAAATAAGATTCTGCAAAAGAATGCAACACAAGAGTAATAAAAACATGTCTATATACAAGAATGAAAACCGATCGCCATCGGTTCTAAATGGGACCTCCCGACTTTCAACTCTCTAAAGACTAATGTCAGCTGTAATTGTCAGACCGATTAAAATAAACCGCCTGCATTAGAGCTAAATGCTTCTAAAAATTTCTGAAGACAGCAAATATATGTAGTCCTCCTTTTGCAGATTCAGATGTTTATTTATATTACAATTGAAATGACAAATGGAGAAATCTCATATTCTTTTGTTGTTCTGACGTAACGCAATATTATTTCGTTGATATTGTATGTTCAAGTTAAGAGGGATTTACTTTTATGACACAGTGGAGAGATGAGTCACTTGTAGATATATCTCTACTGGATTCTGGGCACGTGTTTCGTTTTTTTGGGCGTGTTATTGGTTCAGGTGGTATTGGAAGATCTTGAATGATTTCGCACGTCTTTTGAGGACACGGACGAGTTACTAAAATCGTGGTTTATCATATTGTACAGGTATGTGATTTTATGACACATATTTTCAACCTATTTACTTGAAAATTTTAGTGAATACAATTATTTTGGACCTAGAGCATTTATAATTTTGTTTAGCTCTTCTGCACCGATCTTTGTCTTTTTGTTAATAGTCCGGGCGCGACTTCTAGTCACCGTCTGAGATACGTGAGCTGTGAGACGGGGGACATAGACAAAGACCAAGCAACCCTGGGACGTCTCACTACTCACAAATTTAGAGATGCTCCGAATGAGCTATTATTTGGTATTCAGCTTTACTAGTTTTTTTTTTTTAATTCGTCGAATACCGAATAATAGTGTCTATTATTCGATATTTGGAGAATAGTTGTCTAAATAAAAATAAACTCTTAATGAACAGAAAAATTTAGTATTAATTAGTAATAGTACTCGTACTAGGTAATTAGTTAGGCTTTTTGACTAATAATTTAATATTTAAAGTACAAAAGGGGCAGATTGTGGTGCAGTTTTTCTGCACGATTAAGATCAAGTCGGTTGCGATTTTTTTTATAAATCAAGCCACTCTCAGATAATAAATAAACTATATTATTATTTGAGAATAAACAAACTTTTTTATATTCCTTTTTTTATGTCGAGTAATAATTGCGAGTATTCGCCATAGTAAATGGCAATTAATCGGTATTCGACTATTCGCTATATATAACAACTATTTGCGGCATTACCTTTGGTGACTAGCACTTGCGCGCGGACTATAAATACTAGAAATAGTTATTTATATACACACCCAGTTCTGCAATATCTTCTAAGCATTATGGAAATACATTTTGCCTGTTCTTTATTCCACCTTGACCACTAACAGCCTTGTTTCCTGCCAAAACCAATGAAACTTTATATAAATCAGAGGACTTTATCCCATAACACAGAATGGCCCAACATTGAAGCTTCCTTATCACCAGTAAGTCGTGTTTATGTGTAATCTTATCAAACTAACGAAAGTTTTCTACTAATAATATTTTAATGATTTTATGTGAATCTTTATCTATACTACCTCAAAGTAATAGGCTCGTTGATATTGCTAAATCGTTTTTCTTATGTTCTAGGATTCAAGATAGGCTCTCTTTAGGTAATTTATCCTTTCGGGATTGGTATACCATTTTCTAGATGATATATTTGATTCGGCTCAGTGGTTCAGGTTCTGGAATCTATGATTGCTTAGGTACTTAGATAGATATAATATTTCACACTACTTTTTCTTGTTTAAGCCTCATTGGTCGAGTCGTTATTCTGAAAGTGGGCAACGTCGCCAATAGATATGGCTAACTAGTCAACTAGAATATTAATAATGAATTGCAATTATAACACTGAATTTGATGTTGTAACCGTTTTAGGTGTAAAAAAGGCATTTGGAAAGTTTCCAGATAGTTTTACATCTAAATCTAAATATTCGGTGTTACAATATTCACCACTCATACCATACCATTCATATTTAAAGCTAAGAAAATGCGACGTTGTCATATTTTCTTTTTATGAAAAAAAAATAGCCTAAATTAAATGTGTTTTTATTTTTCACCATTTTCACACACATTTATTTATTATTTTGAATGAAAAATGAAAAAAAATAATTAAGAAATTAATATTATGCTAGTTGATCCTTTGATATGGTCTCATTCATACCCTAGAGTTATGGGATCTAAAAAAAAACACCTTTTATAACAGTGGAAATTTACCCTAACAAACAGTCGCATTTAAAACCGCCATCTGGACTCAGCTGAAAGCGTTGAGAATTCTGAGAAAACTGACGGAAAAGGGTGATAATTTTATAGCCGTCAAGTCTCCGGCGACATAATTTAAGCCTTGTACCTACTTTGTATATTAAATTCGTAACCGCCCTGTGCAGTTGAATATTTAATCACGTTCACGAGTTTCATCACGGTTAGCTCTGTCTTGGATGAAGTATCTTCCTTGTTGATGGATATACCTACTTCCTACTCATATTTAGGTACAAATTAACTCCATTTTCTCACAGATAGTGCAAGTAGCTTAAAAATCTTCACACTTCTAAACATATGTATGATTAGAAATATGAAGATTTTTACATAACATTATAAGTCTTTAATGTTCCCACTGCTGGGACACAGGCCACCTCTCTGTGAGAGGGAGTGGGCCGTAATCCACCACACGAGCCCAGTGCGGGTTGGTAGATCTCACATATCTTCGGATTTTTAGTTCTAGAATATGCCCGTTTCCTCACGTAGTCACGATGTTTTCCTTCACCGTTTTGAGAGTGTTGAAATAAATTACACAAAGTAAAGCGCCTGGGTTCGAACCCACGATCTACAACTCGTAAGTCGGGCCGTTGTTACCACTGGGCCACCACTGCTCTCTAGTTATTTATACTTCTTAAACAGCAATCTAACATAACTTTCGTAAGCGACAACATTCATTGCGTTATTAACGTTGTTGAGCAGATTTTTTTTTGAACTTGTGAAGCAATAGATTAGTAATCTGTTTCAAAACGACTCAGATTCTGATTGATTGTGTATTACGCAATATTAACAGGTGGTAAAATGCTTTGATAATATTCAACCATACTATCCATCACAGTAACCCTAGCTGCACCATAAGTAATATTAATTTTGACATAATTTTGATTTAATTTTAGTTTGATTTTATTAAATTAATGTTAATTTAATTCTGATTTGTAATTTAATTTAATGTAAATTTAATTTAGAGTTTTGTGTTGCTTTTAGTATTGATTTTAATTCTGTTTTTAAAAACATAGTTTTCTAAGTTCGAATACAATGGATGTTATCTGAAATAAATGATTGAATTGAATTGGTGATCAAAACCAAAGTCCATAGAGTCCTTTCGTGATCGTGATCTAATTAGAAAAGAGTTGGTGATAAAAACCGATTTAACCGCCTCTGTGGTCTAATGGTTAGACCACCTGTCTCAGACCTAGAGGCACCCCGGGTTCGATTCCCAGTGAGCACAACATTTTCTGCTTGGTTAGGTTGATGGAAGTTTTTGTTTTAAGTCCGCCTAGTTAGCAACCACTATCTTGTTTAAGTCTGTCGCCATAACAACAATGTTAACCGCATTGTTGTGTTTTGGCATTTAGAGGTAAGATAGCCAGTTACTCTGTGATTGATGATTCCGGGTGAAGCTTGCTTCCACCTTCGGCCTGATCATCACTTACCATCAGCTGAGATGTCGGCGAAGAACTTCCCCGTTGTGGATTAAAAAATACAGAAGAAAAAATAATTTCTGGTCAAAACTCAAAACCAATCGTAAACGACAATTTTACACAAAATTATAATTTAAGTAAAAAAAATTGTTTTGTCATCGAATTTCGACCTTCTTCACCCTTCTCTTAAGCATGTCATCAGGTTAATCAATATATTAATACTTTAGATCATAAAACTGATAAGCTCGAACAGATTAGTATAGAAGCATAGATAGCGATCTAGATTGACAGTAGTAATTAGTGGACGTAGATGAGTAAACTTAGTTAATATCTGCGCAATGGCCGCATATAATATAGTTCGGCTAAGTTTACTAGAGTAGTGGTGGCCCAGTGGTAACGGCCCCGACTTTCGCGTTGTCAGTCATGGGTTCGAACTCAAGCAGGCGCTTTACTTTGCGTAAATAATTTCATCTGCTCTCAAAACGGTGAAGGAAAACATCGTGAGGAAACCGGCATGTCTTAGAACCAAAAATTCGAAGACATGTGACATCTACCAACCCGTAATGGGCCCGCATGATAGATAACAGGCTACAGCCCACTCCCTTTCACAGAGAGGAGGCTTGTGTCCCAAGTCCAACAGTGGGAATATAATGAAGTTTACTAGAGGTAGGTATAATCACAAACATTACAACACCATTATATTTCTATCAATACTTTAGGAGAATATCGTTTTAAAATGTAAATGTTAAATGTTTCTTGCGTAAATGTGCACTGCAAAATCACGAACTAGGGTCATTTGACTTTTAAGCAATTGATATAAGGTTTAAATTGCAATTGCCCGTGCTAAGAACTAGGTACTGCATTCAGTTGATGGTAGATCGTGCTTGAATTATCAGGCATTTTAGCCTTGATTTCATTATCAGTGTAAAGATGATTAATTTTGTTGCGAAAAGTTGAATTCTGATTACAATGCTAAACTAAAAATAACTTAACTAGATTTTAAATATGATCGATGGCTTCGTTAACAAAAATCAGTTGACGAGGCGAGATTATAATTTAAGTATTCAGATTTGAGGACCTATCATTAGATTATCTTTGCTTTAAAAGGCTGAATTAAGCCCAATTGAATCCTTAGCTACGGGCTAGGGTATGCTTTGGAGGATTCACTCAATAGGTTAAAATCAAGTAATAAAAGTATAATTTTATGTGGAGATTTTAATATTAATATTTTAGATGTTACTCCATTAAGTATTAGACTTCTTAATCTGTTTAGGTCTTATAATTTAATTAACTTGTTTTTTGAACCTACTAGGATCACGGCATCTTCGTCAACTTGTCTTGATAATATATTTAGTGATTGTGATGCCAAAAATAAATGTGTGTTAAGTGACTTAACTTCTGACCACTGTGGTTTATTAGCTAGCTTCCCCATGCCATTACATAAAAAGCCGCGTAAAATAGAATGCAGGCCCTATACAGCTAGTCGTTGCAATAAGTTTAAAAATAATATAGCTCATAGAATTACACCATCTATAGTAGAACTCGAGAGTCCTAATGAAATCTATGGAGCCCTTTTTGATGTCGTGCAAAAAGAGTACCAATCTACATTCAAGACCAAAACTATTAAAATTAATGGCACCAGCGCTGGCTTTAACCAATGGGCCACTCCAGGTATTTATAAAAGTAGAGCGAGACTATACGAGTTATATGGTTTGAAAAAATACAGGTTTGATACTCCTTTCCTAGAGTATGTTAAAAATTATTCAAAATTATTTAAAAAGGTTAGTGTTTATGCTAAATCGAAATTTTTGAGCGATACAATTAAAAATTCCAATAATAAAGTAAAAACCACTTGGAAAATTATTAACAATGAAACGGGTAAGTCGGTTAAACAAGATAAAGAACTTGAGATTATAGTCGACAGTAAATTAGTTACTAAAGCAGCTGACGTAGCTGAGGCGTTTAATGAGTTTTTTGCCAACATACCTTTAACTACGACTCGCTCCTTAACTTCGTCCCCGTCTAAAGCTGAAAACCTTTTGCTTAGTAGTGTGTCTAAAAGTAGTCGTTTATTTAGCTTCGAACATGTAACACCTCGTGATGTAGTTAATGTTTTTAACACACTCAAATCCAAAAACACTGGTGATTACTGGGGCATCTCCATTAAACTTTTAAGTAATATAATAGACATCGTAGCCCCCTATCTAGCTGTTACTTTTAATAAATGTGTTGACTCAGGAACTTTTCCTGACCTCATGAAGAGTAGTAAAGTCATTCCATTATTTAAATCAGGTAATAAAAATGACGTTGGCAATTTCAGGCCTATTTCTATCTTACCTGCATTTAGTAAAATATTTGAAAAGTTAATACTCAAGCAGTTACTAAGACATTTTAATTTAAATAGCCTCCTTCATAATGAACAATATGGCTTTACAAAAGGTCGTTCGACTACAGATGCGGGTGTTGCTCTGCTGAAACACATATTTAGCGCATGGGAGAACTCGCAAAATGCTATTGGGGTTTTCTGTGATCTCTCCAAAGCCTTTGATTGCGTGCACCATGACACGCTATTGCGTAAACTGCGTCATTACGGTGTACAAAACGAAGCTCTCGATGTTATAAATTCTTATTTAAGTAATAGGTCCCAATGTGTAGATATTAATGGTGTGAAATCTTCCGGGTTACCAGTTCAGTTAGGTGTACCTCAAGGCTCAATACTGGGTCCATTCTTGTTCTTAGTGTATATCAATGACTTACCATTCTTTTTAAAGGGTATCTGTGAAGTTGTACTGTTTGCAGATGATACCTCTCTTATTTTTAAAGTAGACAGGAACAGACAAGATTTTGACGATGTAAACAGTGCACTCTCAATGGTTACGGATTGGTTTACAACAAATAACTTAGTTCTCAACTCCAAGAAAACGAAATGTATAAAGTTCGCTTTACCGAATGTTAGAAATCTAGGACCCAACATCGTCTTAGATAAAGAAGTGCTTGAAACTGTGGGCTCGGCAGTTTTTCTGGGCATAACAGTAGATGCCAAACTTCAGTGGGGCCCACATATTTCAAGTCTAGCGGGAAGGCTCAGCTCGGCCGCCTACGCTGTCAGGAAAGTAAGACAATACACTGACGTTGATACAGCTCGATTAGTCTATTTTAGTTATTTCCACAGCGTTATGTCCTATGGTATTCTGCTGTGGGGCAAAGCCGCTGACATTCAAAATATATTTGTTCTTCAAAAACGAGCTGTCCGAGCAATTTACCAACTAGGTACCAGAGTCTCTCTGAGAGATTTTTTTAAAGATATTGGTATTCTTACAGTGGTATCACAATTCATCTTCGCCAATATCTTATATATTAGGCAAAATATACACGTATCAGTGATATCCACAATATCAACACCAGAAATAAAGACAAATTACGAGCTCCTTTTCACCGGCTTCATAAGGTTCATAACTCATTTGTTGGGCTTGGTATAACCTTTTATAACAAGCTACCCACTTCTCTGCTAGATTTGCCTTTTAATGCGTTTAAAGCTAAAGTAAAATCCAACCTTTGTTCAAAGGCATACTATTCTATCAATGACTACTTAAGCGATAAAAATAGTTGGTCGCTGTGATTAACTCAAGACAATGTTTATGTTCTTTCTCCAGTTTTAGCTTACCTACTGACAGGTTATATGTTTATAGAATGTTTAATTTATTTGACTTTATTATACATTTTTTTTTTATTTTTATTTATTGTTGACATGATCTACTCATTACAATGTTTTCGTATGAGTTGTATTGCAATATGTGATTAGCTAGCGACCTCGACAGTAGATTATATATTATTCTTGACTAACTGTTGATCTATTTTTGATTTATTTTTACTTCAATGGTCCTAGTTTATCATATCTAATTATGTGACTTCGAGTTACAGCTTTATTAGCTATATGTAAGCGGGCACGCCCTTTATGCCTGGAGGCTTTATAATTCAGTATTAAGTTCTGTTTACGTTTTTAGTTTTTATTTTTGCTTGAGTTTAGATTTCGATATTTTTTTTTTTTTTTTTTTTGTTGGTACATTGGCACGTGCTAGCTGTCATTATGGCATATATTTTATTGAATGTTTTGTGTTGAGTAATGTAAATTATTTGCATACTATTGTATAGAATCAAGTTATTTTTTCTAACTGAACAGACAGCTGTGCTGCTGGGGAGTTTGTTGCGCCACTTCTTCTCTCCAGCAAAGGCACTAGGAAGTGGTGAAGGGCGGGCGTTTTTGGGGGACTGTCTTATGTAATTTGACGTTCGAAAAGTGCTGATTCTCAGCCTAATTTGAATAAATGACTTTTGAATTTTTTTTGAGTCTCACTGAGGTATCAAATCCGGAACAAGGTGATTCAGCAGAGACTTTGCTGACATAGCTCACAGAATAAGCAATCTGAAATGGCAATAGGCCGGCCATATTAGCCGTAGGGCCGATGACCGTTGCGGTAGACGTGTTCTTGAGTGGAGACCGCGAATCGGCAAACGTAAGGTAGGCCCTGAGACTCGGTGCAGCGACAATCTTCGCAGGGTGGCTAGTAGCAGCTGGATGAGAGACGCATTAAAGTTGAGGAGTGGGGTCTCAAAAGTCAGTATAAAATCTACCTGGGAGTGACGTCATGCCACATTTTAACACAATGTATTTCCAAAATCTTTTGATTACTTACCTACGTAAAAAAAATTAAAAAGTACAGACGGTGCACATCAAGTTACTTCAATCTGTCAAATTTATTTAATAGATTTTCAACTTTATTGCTATAAAATAAGGTTCAATGTTGATTGGGAAAATTTGACAGATTGGAGTAGGTTGATGTGCTGGCGTCTGTACCTAGTTCAATAATTTTTAATAATCTACCGGTCGGGCAATTTTTTACTTTTAAATTTTTTGTGGAATAATAGTAACCCCGTCTCATACACACAATAAATCCGTATGCATCCGTTCACAAGAATCAGTACACAGTCTGTCTCACGAAATGTCTTGGCCATAAGACAGACGGGGAAAGCTTGATATGGTGTGTACCACGAAATCGGTACAAGACATGGCTTAACTTGCCCGGGCATGAAATTCTCAGGAAGGCAGGGCATAAATAACGGTTTTCGCTGTTGTTTGTTTTGATGTGAAGACGAATTTATTGCGGAATTGCCGACTGTGCACAAATTAAGAATTATATCCTACTATCCTATCCTACTTCCTACTATCCTTTTATAGCTATAGCATATGCTCATGTATATCAGTAAAAACACAGAATACGGTGATGCCTCGGCGGCCGCTACTGGAGGTGGTACCTATCCTCACTAATCCTAATCCTAACTTCCTAACTATCTTAATCTTAACTAATATGATAAATGTGAAAGTTTGTATGTTCGGATGCTTGTTACTCAATCGGCTGAACGGATTTGGATGAAATTTAGCACACATGTAGTTTATAACTTGGAATAACATATAATATACTTTTTATCCTGGGTAGTAGTACGTTCCCATGGGATAATTTCCGACCTCCAATCGGGCGAAAGCTAGTTATGAAATAAAAATTTGTAAAATCAAAAGGAGTATGAAAGGATCGTAGAAGATGGCGTCTGTAGTTTCTGCTTATCCCCCATGGGAAAAAGGCGTTAGAGAAATTGTGGTTTCACTCAGGTAACTATAAATAAGATAGATCCGAGTTACCAGATGAGTGAGAGTGATCAGGGACTTTATGGAAAGTCAAAGTCGAAGTCAAATAATGTATGGCACTTTTGAACAAAATAAAATTGATTCTTATCGCCCCTTCCAAAAGGTAGTTTTCGTATGGAGAAGAATGGGTAAGAAACTCCACCTTTTAATCTTTCCGAAACCTTTTAATCTCTCTCTACTTTCTGTTCATTTTTTCATCGCAGTGCAGCATCTTCGATGTTTAAAACAGATTTTTTGGCAATGTTGCTCCCGACTCAAAAACCAGACACAATGGTTCATAAATTAAAACACGTACAACTTAAATAAATTCCGAATGATTTCCTTCTTTTGTCTTCGAAACAGTTACCTACGCACACTCATAACTCAAATCCTTATCAAAACATTTCTGTAACCAAGATTCTCATATCTTTAGAATAATGGTCGGAACATAGCTTCTGTCCTCCCCAAAGGACGGAACGGAAGATCCAATTTATAATGTAGGAGCATAACGTAAAATCTTCTACTATGTATATTTTACTCACTCTAGGGAGAAAAATACATTCCACTACTAATTGCTCGAATAAATTAGTACGCGGGGTGCATACTACTGTTTCGTTTCGCGGATGTGTTACGTTTTCGTTTCTATTTTGTTTCTGGCTCTTTCTGGAGCTTTTACAGTTAATTGAATGGGATGTAATTATTTGACTGATGTGTGCTTGTGCATGCTTATTAGCAATCGTAAGTTTGTAATTCCAATCGTCTAGCTGATACATCGTCTTTTCAGCCTTTGAGGGACTTACGGAATGGAAAAAAACGTGAAGAAATTATTGTCTGAAATCAGAGTAAGCAAGTTACAAAGTGAGAGCAGTGGTGGCCCAGTGGTAACGGCCCCGACTTACGAGTTGTAGGTCGTGGGTTCGAACCCAAGCAGGCGCTTTACTTTGTGTAAATAATTTCATCACCACTGCTCTCAAAACGGTGAAGGAAAACATCGTGAGGAAACCTGAAACATGATTGTCATAGAACCAAAAATTCGAAGACATGTGACATCTGCCAACCCGCACTGGGCCCGCGTGGTAGATTACGGCCCACTCCCTCTCACAGAGAGGAGGCCTGTGTCCCAGCAGTGGGAACATTAATAGGCTGATGATGATGCAGTTACAAAGTGGTAGATTACAGACCACTACCTCTCGAAGAGAGGAGGCCTGTATCCTAGCCCAGCAGTGGGAACATTATAGGCTGATTATCTAAGTTCCAAAATGATGCTTGGTTCTTTTGTTTATCATGTACAGGAATTAGAACAGTAAATTATATTTTGGCTCAAGCGTAGCCCTATAATTTTTATGAGCTTTTGAAAACTGAAGTTAACAGTAAGATGCATATTTTCAGCAGGAATACGATGCTGCACGTTGTACCCATCTGAAACATTTTCCTAACGATACCCACAGGAAGCAATAAGGTGGGTTATTTTAACCTAGGGACCAAAAGGTGAGTAAGATATACCGATGCAATTTTCGGACAGTGGGTTATTTATCATGCGCTTTAAAAGTAGGTGTAAAGTAAAATCTCGTGAGGAAATCCAACACTCAGAGAAATTTTCACGTTTGCGTGAAAAGATTTGCATTGACGTTGATATCTTCTCATGCAGTTTTGGAAATACAAAAATTCTATTGCTGTTGCAATTTATGTTATTTAAATAGAATAGAATAGAATAAAATTCATTTCCAAATTTGCAATTTACACAAAGGTGATATTGTTTTTAAAAATGCCGTAACTCACTGATATTGCCTCTGGCACCCAAGCTAAAATTCAACTTGTATAACGTGTGCCAGGGCTCTCTCTATTAATAAAATTTTCCAATTTATACAAACTAGTACGGAGTTGTATTGGGTTTACTAGCTATAGTTTGAGGACAAAAAGAAAATAAAGTTAATAATATTAAAAACAATGTTGGTAGTTACCCCATAAAGTTCTGGCATGAATATTATTTTCGAAAAAAGGAATATTTCCTGATTTTATGCAAATGAAATATCGCAGTGATTGAATTTGCACTTTGCACCGAGACTATTCCAAGTAAAAATTGCATTTTATAAAATCAGGTTCAACAAATATGTATGATTTACGATACAGCCATTTTACGAACTGACTTAAAATTTATTTATTATATCAGCTTGTTACTGGGACATTGCAATGCTGCCATTTCTTTTACAGAGAAAGCACGAGCATAAATCCCACTTAAAATAATAAAGAAAATTGTAAAACAAAAACATAAAACGTAATGTCCCACTGACTTAGTGTTGCCATGCACAAAAAGCAATTTTACAATATCTCCGTTGTGTGCAATCGCCCGCTAGAGGATTCGTGCCTAAGCGGCACGTGCCAGATTTTACATACTTCAACTGGCAACTTTTCCCCAATTCCCACATCTAATCAGCAATTAGCGTACCTATTCCAACTCGTAAAGAACTCGAGAGCTGCTCGTATTATAACGTATTTATTAGTGTTGCTACAATAGGCTTTGTATTCGATATTGCAGATATTTACGTTCCAAAATGTAATTTAGTTTTTAAATTTTATTTTGTACTAGCTTTTGCCCATTGAGGTTGGAAATTATCCCACGGGGACGTACTACTGGGATAAAAAGTAAGTATCCTATGTTACAAACTTACAACCCACGTCATGGTTTAACAGTGTGCTAAATATCGAGCAGTGGTGGCCCAGTGGTAATGGCCCCAACTTACGAGTTGTAGGTCGTGGGTTCGAACCCAAGCAGGCACTTTACTTTGTGTAAATAATTTCATCACCACTGCTCTCAAAACGGTGAAGGAAAACATCGTGAGGAAACCGGCATGTCTTAGAACCGAAAATTCGAAGACATGTGACATCTACCAACCCGCACTGGGCCCGCGTGGTAGATTACAGTCCACTCCCTCTCACAGAGAGGAGGCCTGTGTCTCAGCAGTGGGAACATTATTAGGCTGATGATGAAATATCGTAATCCGTTCAGCCGTGTAAACCACTGGTTTACACGGCGACGGCAGTAAAGCTAAGCCGGTAGGTATGATTTTTTCCGACATCTTCAACAATCATCATCATATTTCAGCCAATTTACACAAAACCGTAATAAAAGGAAAAAACAAAAATACACCTAAACCTTCCTCATGAAACACTCCGTTCATTAGTGGAATCCGTATGAAAATCCGTTCGGTAGTTTTGAAGTTATCACAGACAGACGCAGCGCACATTATTTTACAATAAAGCTATGATTAGTAGGTATGGGTTAGGAATACGAGGGTTATGTGTATGAAAAATTGGGCAGGAAATGGGAACAAAGACAAACTTTACTCTCGTTTAATAAACAATGTTAAATTCCCTTGGTTAGTTATCGGGAGCCACGGTCATGATGGTTCCCATTATTTTGCAACACATTTGCGAGTCTGAAATCGCAAGCCCGTCGCCGCGTCGTGAGCAAGCGTGGTGATCAATGCTCGTGCCTTCTTACCTAGAAGGAGAGAAGACCGGCTTTTGCCCTGCTGTGGGACAATAATAAGCTGATATTATTATTTGTGATTTCAGTTGTCCATTTACAGCGGTGGAAACTTTCCATCAGTTGGGCCGTGGCCATGGGCCAACTCCATGTTTCCCACCCAATTAATGAAAAAAAAAACGGCTTTTTCCGGAAAAGCTGCCGATTTTATTCCATTTTTTTTTCAGTTACTTTACTTTCGTGAACTTTATTTGAACTGAAACTGTAACAAGCCAGATTATTCATTCCAATTTCGTTGTTCCATCGAGTCGTTTTTCTTATTTAAGTATTCATTCAGGGCATAAAGTCTATACGAAATGAGAGATTCAACCAATATTCTACCTACTGTTTGCACTTAATTTGTAAAATGAAATCATTTTGGCTGTTTTAACATTTTCGGATGAGGTATTAATGTTGCTTTTTATGAATGCACCTTCTTATCGTGCGGTTAATAACTTAGTGACTAACCTGGTGTCAGAGTTTTTAAGCCGCCCAATGGGGTTCTGACTTGGCCTCATGCCGGTTTCCTCACGATGTTTCCCTTCACCGTTTTTGAAGCAAGTGATAATTATACAATACCGAATACGCACATGAATCCGAAAAACCGGAGGTGCGTGCCTTGGGTTCGAACTCAAGACCTATAACTTGGCAGTCCCACTGTCACATCACTGCTGAATGATGACTAGCAACAGTAAGGCTGCCTGTCCACTGGAGCGGAGAGGAGAAAAGAGATGATGATATGTGCCAATATTAACCAATAGAATCTTGACTCCGCCCCTGAATTTAGATCAGTGATCCTGAGTCAAGATTCTATTGGTTAATATTGGCAAATCTCCGCTCCTCTTTTCTCCTCTCCGCTCCAGTGGACAGGCAGCCTAAAAATTATCAGATTTTTCGAAATATTCCAAAAAACTAAGGCAAATTGAATTAAGTTGTATGGTATGTTTTTTCGACCAGAAAATAAAATAAGTTTTCCTTTTTGTTTTATTTATTTTAAAAGTTTTATATTATTTAAATAATAAATAAATAATTCTGAGCACCACAACCGCAGCACAGAATATATCCTGAACTATAACAAAATTATATGAATATTTTCCGTATTCTCATCTTTAAGAGTAAAATGAATCGGAAAATCGCACCTAGACGGTGCAATTTAGACAGTCATTTATTTTGACCAGTTTCTGGGCCCCTGGGTCCCCTGGCCAACTTCGTATAAGTCTAGCCCAGAAAACACTTCATCAGTCAGGAAGATTTTGCGTTCACTTTTACGTAAGTAACTACATACAACTTTTTTAATACAAATTATGAATAAGATATAGGCCTTTTGATGAACGGCGCCCTTGATTTTTTGAAGCATTAACCTTCAGCTCTCAGTCTCGTTTCTTTGCTAGTCCATCTAAAAAGTTTTTGATTATATATAAAGGAGAGTTTCTGCAAATTACTAAACATTAACTGCTACTAAAGTTAGACAATTTCGAAGTATTATTTACACGTAGCTGCCAAACGAGACATGAATCTTATTTACCTAATGCTAGAACTTATGTAAGTAGTTTTTGACTGACTATCATTAAACTGAGATGGGCCATAAGTTAGGTTTCAAAGTTTCTATGAAAGTACATTATTTATAGTACTTCGGTGTTGTACCAGAGGACATTCAGGTCATTATGACGGTCAAGCATAATAATTTCAGACCTGCAATTACGGTAAGTACCTTTTTGTCACCATATTATCGATTTTGGTCGTCCGTTTAATAATTGCGTAACACACCCACAGTGTCTTTAATTTTGACAGTTCAACAAAATTCATTGTTATTTACGTTGATTTGAAGATAAAATGGATGGAGCAATATTCTTCAAAATCATTCAGATTATGACTGTAAATGTGCCTAGGCAAAGCGTTTCGAATTTCTACAGCGCTTTTGAACGATAAGCTTTTGTACCATATATGACAGTTCTATACATTTTAGACATTTCTATTATCGGTATCGCTGATAGAATTCCACTTTGTCTACGGCCCAGACAAAGTGGCAAGGCTGAGGTTCTAGATTCTAGCCTTCAAATGTTAGGCAGGTACTCATATAGTCAGCTTCTGAATTCTTAACCTACTCATGACTTTCTTTACGAGCTACAAAATTATGGAAGTGTGGATGTCTTCACAGTAGTTTGGTCATTTAGCTATTGACAGCCTTGTTTCGTTCACTGCTGACTCTCAGAAGTCTCTTACCTTTTACAGTATCCTTTTCTGGTCAAAACTATTCGCATTAAGGATGAAGACAATTTTTTTTGTCTGTCAGATACCTATATTAATAAAAAATATTGGCCCCTAATTTTTCCTTTTTTTACGTAATCAAAAGATTACGGCAATACATTGATTTAAAATGTGGCATGACGTCACTCTTAAAATGTGGCATGACGTCACTCTTCGGTAGATTTTATACTCTGAATTGTGACGTAGCGAGTAGCGAGCCCCCACTGTCCAACTTTAATGCGTTTTGTCTAAATAATGTTTTGTTAATAATTAATATGATAAAGCAAAAAATACGTGTCTAATATTTTTTTATTAGCTTACTGACGGACTAAATAGTCTTTTTTTTTACCCGGGCACCATCCCTTTTCTAGATGTCTAGAGCTCTTCATACGGTTCTGTTATCAATTCCTACAGCTAATGTAGGGTGGCCAACTCCGATTTGAACAACTTTAAATTTTATTAAGATCATTTTCATTACGAACTAAAATGACTAGATACTTTCGCTAATAAAATAAAATAATATTCAGGCTTGAAAAATTTGGTAAATAACATCTGCTAAATCTCCCACTTTTTTACTTAAAATTGGGTTCGCTTGTCATCGTGTTTTTCATCCTATAGCATTATAATTTATTAATTATCCCACTACCAAAGTCACAAACATTCTGTTTTTTGTCTTCAAGACTGAGCACAACACAATACGTCACTTTTGATAACCCAGAGTATAAAATACAGGACCTGTTGCGAAATCCTTGGTGATGAAAAGGTTATTCGACACTCATATAAGAGAAAAGAAAGAAGAAAGAAAAATGATTTATTCTGCACAAAGTAAACGCACATTACAAAAAAATATAACATTTAGAACTACTTGACAGATTAGTCAAAAGCCTCGTATTCATCACATTAAAATTACAAATAAATTAAAAGTATAACAAATTTTGTCTATTGCTCGATGAGGTAAAGGCCAGAGACAATACGAATTTACATTGCGTAATTATGTTGCGACACTTGCAAATGAAAACAAACAAACAAATTAAACAATCAAAACAACAAAGTGCCGCTTGCGCAATGGAAAAATACAATTTTTGCAACGAGTATACAACAATATCATGAGCAATTAAGCTGTGCGTCGTTTCTGTGCAAGAATAGGTCAATGCTCAGCTAAATGCCGTGACTTCGGACGAACCTATTGTCAACAGCGCTGATTTTCAGCAGAAACCTCACGAATGACGAAATGACGTCCCCCCGTGCAATAATAGTCAAGGTAAGCGAAAATTCTTACGAAAATGAGTGTGAATATATCTGAACATAGTAAGTATGTACATTAAAATAATAGGTAAAAAAGAAATAAAAATATAATTATGTGCATCTGTATATAAGCGTAACATAACAATAATAAAAATACTTAAACTGAGATATACTAGCTACAATGAAAAAAAATAAAAAATAAAATGTTAATTAATTATTGTGGTATGTTTTCCTGAATCTTTAGCAGGTAATCATATTTTCACTTTGCACCATGGGAATTGCGATGGTATGGCGGCCATTTGCGAAAGCCATGGTGTTGGCAAACGACAACCATGCTTGCTTTTTTTGTCAAATCGGTAAACGAGTAAACTCTTATTACAATTTATAGGTATACGCGGTAAATATTATAAATATTATTAATTATCATTGTTCTTTTATTATTTTAGATGACATGCATTGATGTACAAAGGAGCAAGATCCACCGACATAGATACCTTCGGAATGCAAAACCTAACCGCTTTCGAAGCCTTCCGATCTGAATCGTAAGTATATGTGTATAGTATTCCATTTCTACACCAAATGGAACATAATCCCAACCTAACAGTGTTAAAATTGGTACTTAATCCTTCCGAACTTTATTGAATTATGAAACCTATTGTCCCATATAGATAATGCAGCTGCAGAAGGACACACAGCTAACACGCCACAGATAACTGGGGACCACCAATCCCCTGTGACAATTACACAGACCGGACCTAAACAGGGAGGAATCAAAGTAGAGGCCACTCACACTGTTGGAAATCCATATCCATTGCCCGTAGGCCGTGACCCTCGAGGTAAGTACAAAAAGAGCAGCTATTTTTGCTAGTTTTAGTTTTATAATCATGTGGATTTTTGTATCTTCATATAATATTTCTTTAGGATATTCAAAAAATGCTTTTTTGTTCTCAGGACTCTTATTGGTGGAGGAATGTTATTCCAACATTGTGTGGCGGCGTATTTGAAGCTCCCCCTGAATGCTGCGGTTCTATGCTGTGACATACAAAGAGGATTGGTAGAAAAGCGTGGTTCGTATTTGCTCTGTCTCCAACTTAATTTCTCAAAAAGATAGTGTGGTTTCTGTGTAGTTACTACTCCAAAAAGTAAACTAGCCATATGTAACTTTCTCCTAGCAGCCATTTTCAAAATATTATTGTCATTTATAAAAGGAGTGACATGACTTCTACGAGGTATCTTTACACAGAACCGTGTACATGCATTTTGTATGCGTTGTATCAGCTTCTCTGTTCTAGCTAACAGGCATGGACCATACACGGTGTCACAGTAATTCAGTCTTGATAAAATTAGACTATCCACCAATTGTTTACGTAGGTCAACACTCAGGTAGTCTCTTATTGAATATAAGAGTTTCAATCTATAAAAGCAATTTCTCATGGAGTTACTGATGTGTTTCTCAAATCGAAGCTGAGGATCCATGGTTAACCCTAGGTTGCAAGCTATCTCTACCCTATCAATCTTTTCCCCCCTAATGACAACTTCTGGCTTGGCTGACAGTATTGCGCTGATCATTTTCCTACTTCCCAAAACCATAAATTTAGATTTCAGTGGGTTTAATACCAGTGAGTTATTGTCTGACCATGCCATCACTCTTTCTAGATCATCATTAATTTTTTCCAGTGCCTCTACTGTATCAGCTGGTTTAAAACTTATATATAATTGGATATCATCCGCGTACATGTGATACCTGCAATGCTGAAATGACGTAACAATGTCTGCGCTGTAAAGTATATACAAAGGAGGCCCCAAAATTGATCCCTGAGGCACACCACGTGGCACCTGACGAGGGGGGGATGACATCTTTGATCCATCCTCCTTCTGGATTTCAACGAGCTGTGACCTATTTTGCAAGTAGCTAGCGAACCACTGTATTGTTTCCGTTGAAAAACCATAATAGGCCAACTTGGAAAGTAATAGAGTGGTATTTATAGCATCGAAGGCCCGTGAAAAGTCCAGCAGTGCAAGGATTGTTCCCTCCCCCCTGTCCCGCGCCTCTAGGATATTCCCCACTACGTCAGAAAGAGCTGTGGCTGTCCCACGGCCTTTCCTAAAACCAGACTGAAGGTCGGGTAGCATATTGTTTGTCTCTAAATATTTCATCATTTGGTTATAAATAACCCTCTCCAAGACTTTCGACAAACAAGGCAAAATGCTAACAGGACGCAGATCCTTAAAAGTAGTAGGGTTGCCGATTTTGGGTAAGGGACGCACAATAGCGCACTTCCACAAGTCAGGAAAAGTGTGGGTATCTATCGACTTATTTACGATTATAGTAATAGCCTGAAGGGTGGTTGGTAACGTTAGCGTTATCATATCCAGACTGACTCCATCAATACCTTTAGCGTTTGTCCCCAAGCTCTTAATAATTTTCGAAATTTCTTCCTCATTCACATTTTGCAACTCAAATTGAGTTTCACCAAATCTATTCGTGTCAAAAAATGATAGCTGTGATGCAGGAAGAATACACTGCCCTGGTACATTTAGAAATGCCTTGTTTATCTCGTCTGGGTCATTAAATTGTCCGGGAAGCGAACCTTCACTATGTTCCGAGAAAACATCTGATTTAAGATTTTTCCAAAGGTTTTTGGGGTTTTTTATTTGACTATTAATGTGCCTGTCAAAGTATACCTTCCTTTCCTGCATTAGAGCTGTATCACATTGTTTTTTTAAATCCAAATAGTATTTCTTTGTAGTGTCTAACTTGTTCTTATGATAACTATTTTTTGCCTCGTCTCGCAGCTTGAACATTAATTTAATATTATCCGTTATCCAAGGCGTGGGTCGGTCCCTAAATATCTTACTCTTTATGGGGGCATGTAAGTCAAATAATTGGGTAATAAGGACATTAAAATATTCAATCATGCTATTAACATTGGGCAGTGAACCAATTTCAAACCATGGCATCAATTTCAGATCCACTTCAAAGTAATCGACCAATATATCCCTTAGAGGCCGATATACAACTAGCCTAGGTTTGCTTTTTATCTTCTTTATTACAGTATCACACACTATGAACGAATGATGACCAAGTTCACTGACATGACTGACCAGTACATTACGAACCCCCACATCGGTACAGATTACGTCTATAAGAGTACTGCTATCCCCTACAAAATGAGTTGGTGACTGCACTACCTGATTCAGATTGGTATAGTTAAGGAATTCCATTATATCTTTAGTTTTTGTATTATTTGTATCCAATAAATTAACGTTGAAATCTCCCAGTAACACTAAATGATCGTAAGGTGCCAATGCGCTAATACTGTCAGTTACTCCATCCAGAAATTTTGACAAATCAAACCAGGGCGGCCTGTACGCAGTGCCAATCAACAACTTTTTACCATTCACAGTTAGATTTAACCACATCTGCTCAACATCAGACTGCTCGGAGTGTGGCCGTACGCGCGCCCTTATTCCCGTTTTAATGTAAAACGCTACACCTCCGCCTCGTCCCCCGCGAATAGTCATAGGGCGCGGCACGTGCTTCAACCTATATCCCGGAACCTTAGGCGCGCGTCCCTCCTCCCCAGGTCTCAGCCATGTTTCGTTGATTGCCATGATATCTACCGAGTGTTGTGACATGGCAATTAGAAATTCGTCCTGGTTAGTTGCCAGAGAGCCTGCATTGAATAAACCAAACTTTAATAATTTTGACTTAGTCATTTTATGTAAATAGTAATGG
Source organism: Conistra vaccinii (assembly GCA_948150665.1). NCBI lineage: Eukaryota > Metazoa > Arthropoda > Insecta > Lepidoptera > Noctuidae > Conistra > Conistra vaccinii. The sequence goes on from OX411328.1 coordinate 6,845,102, forward strand.
CTGTATAATTGTATAATATTTGATAATATTTATATTTGAAAATAATTTATAATATTTTATATCTGCTGATATTTTATAATGTTTCATATTTGATAATATTTTATTCATATATTTACTATAGTTTTGCTTAATTCTTTTGTGTAAGTAATTTTTGTACATATGTTTTAATTCTGGTAGTGAATAAATAAGTGTGCTACAATCATTATGAACTGAAGATAATATAATAAATCTGTTGTTTGTAAATAATGTTGTTAGTGTGTAAATGATAATAAGTGTAAATATGTATAATATATCTATGTTCCTTGTATTATTGCAGTACTCACTCTCATATTCCCACCTCCCCAGCTCACAACAGATACGACACACAGACACCATGTATGATAACCGATTATAATTAAAATAACTATTAACTAGAGAATAAAAATAAAAACGTGCAGCCTCGAACAAGGGCTTATTTATTACTGTCTGTAAATGGTCCAATAAGCTGTTGTATATCCTCCCCAGATGAAATCCGGTGAGTGGCCTCTCCAGGCTTTTGCCGGACCAATATGCGACCGCGCTTCGTCCAAACGAATCGCCATCCATGCATCCCTGCAGCGGCCCTTGTTTGACGAAACAACTGCTGATTTAGCCTAGTCAGCCTCTCATTAATATAGAAGCGCACAGGTTTGCCAGAGACTCCGAGATTTTCGGTGGTAGCGTCACGTCGCACGCGGGCGCCGTTCAACACGGCGTCACGCTGGTCACGCCGAGCGAGTCGCACCATAATAGCGCGAGGGCGTGGCTCTGTTGAAGCTGCAGGGCTTGTTGCCTTTATATGCCTACCGCCGACTCGCTCTGCGCTAACGATGTCGCGGTCCTCCAAAGCGACTCCTAACTTTGTGGCAATTAGCTGGAACAGGTGCGTTGGGTTTTCCGCTGGCGACTCAGGTACGTTTGCTATTACCAGGTCATTTGCCATCAGCTCCTGGTCCCTGTCATTGAGGTCCCTCTTGAGTTGCTGGACCACACTCTCCACCGCACTTAAATTTGCTGAAGGAGCACATCCGGCTTCGTGACGGTTCTCAAGCGCCTCCAATCTGGACTCAATTCCATCCATACGGATGTGACACGAGTCGCTAGACGCCTTTAAATCCGCGACGTCTTTGCGAAGCCCTACGACCTCAAACCGCAAAGTGCGTAGCTCCTCCACTACCAATTTTAAAACAGAGCCTACGTCCGGTGGGAACTCCGAGATCGCCTTCAAAGCTGTGTTGTCAGTGTCCACAGCCTCAGCTTCGGTCGAGGGAGGCGTGAACACCCGCATGAGCGCCTCCACCACCATAGGCGACTCCGGTGCAGCGATTGACGGGGGCGTCAACGGTGCAGCAGTTAATAGCACCTGCTTCTCACTCCGAACTTCTGCCATACAGCCACGCACCGGCGTTTCGGCCTTATTGTCCCGACGCACATTTCTATTGCATTCCGGGCACTGCCAGGCAGAGACCAAGGGGACCCTCGAAGGTAGGCCGACACACACTCTGTGATAAGCGGCGCTGCATTTCGTGCACCTAGCGGTGTCAATCGCTGACACAAATTTGCCGCATCCACCGCACTTCACCGTCATTCTTGTAGCAGGACTTTATGAACCAGAGTATTTATAAATAATAAAGACTTGTGTACCGAAGCAAACTTATTTTCAAAAAATTGAGGGTATTAAAATAAGTTTTGGAGATTTTGATTTTTATCTATCCAATATTATGCGCTTTAGGAGCACTCGGGAAACCTCACTACACGGTATATTTTGTATTTTAATTGCTATGCACTTAATTAAAAACTTTTTAGACACTGTATCCTGGTTATTTTATTTTGTTTTCGTAAAACAACTCGACAACGATCCGACCGGTACGAACGTCAAGACGTCACTCCACATATAATGATTTTTGTAAGTAAAGTTGGGTCGTTTTTCATAAACCTAAGGAAACCCTAGGGATATTGCGAAAACACGGACAATTAGACAATGGTGAAAACATTTCTGCGAGCAACTTGGAAGTAGCGCTCGCCGGCCGCTGCCGTGATACCGCTCACGCGCGATTGTTTTCAATTCTAACCTAACCTATTTCACCCAGTTCAAAATGACGAATCATACAATCTGCCATGTCATCTACGCAGAAATATTTTCACCACTGCCTAATTATCTAGTCGCAAGCAGATTGGATGGTTATATTTGGTTAGAACTGACTAACCGCGCGCGAGCCAAGCGATCGAAGCGAGTGGTGCCGCGGCAGCGGCCGGCGAGCGCTACTTCCAAGTCGCTCGCAGAAATGTTTTCACCATTGTCTACATAACCGTGTTTTCGAAATATCCCTAGGGTTTTCGTAAAAAATCGAATGATCAAATCATCCTACGACACATAAATCTGCTGGCCTTCCTGTATTTGTCACACGCCATTGATTTCGATTAATCCGTCTATTGATGGCGCCTTATCAATGTTACCCCATGCTACCTTGTAATAACTTACTCAATTTAGTTAGTGAACTAAGTCCCGGCTGACGTTGAAACTAAAGCAATATGTAAATCAATATCCCATATGTGTTTACTACAAACACCTGTCTCCAATTTAAGCATACTTTTAGGGACAGCTGGTTTGAACTAAGCTTTGTGAAGCAAAAGATATTTTGAAGGATTACTCCTGTTCTCTTGCTTTCTTATGTGAATTGGGTAAAAAATAGGTCTAAGATATCATTTAACTTGCTTAGTTTCCTAATATTTCTGAACATCACGCCCGTTTCCCCGAAAGGTCAGGTAGAGGTGTTTTTCATGTTATAGTACACCCACATTTCGCCAATTATGTTTTTTAAGTCCCTTATAATAAGGGTCCAGCCTTTTGCCATCAACCGGGCACAAATCAAGCCTCCGGGCTACTGAGAAATTCCTAATAGAAAAACTTAATAACACTTTGCCCGACCTGGGAATCGAACCCTGCACTTATAATCTGCTGCATTTCCTTATAATATGTTTGTCTTTAAACAAAAACAAATGATCTATGGTTCGTTCATAGAGTAAACGATCAAAACTGAATTTCACCAAACATATTGTTTTGTTTTCAATCAATGTTTGAGCCCCAAACAACAACAACAGATCGGTCAAAGCGTGGAATATTTATATGAAATAGAAAAACAAATTGTGTATGTAAAAGCGTATTGGATTTCTATTTATTTTGTAAACTAAACCTATACCTAGTGGAACTAGAAAGATAGGAACACTAAAGCTGCAAATCGTTTAATTGGATGGACCTGGTGTTCATTGGGTTTCTCAATCTGGAATTTCTCTGTAGCAGCCCGGAGTCTGGATTCATGCTCGGTTGATGGCAATACGCTCGCTCCCTATTACATGGGAATTAAACGTAACCAGTGAAATGTGTGTGTGACAGCATCTACATCGGCGACAGCATCTATCCTGAAGTCACACAGAGCCTGCATCGTGCAATTAGAGTTATGACTTTCCGAGGCACGGAAGGGTTTCGGTATGTAATATGGGGGACACTAGCGTCAAATGTACTTGACTTTAGGATGTCAATTTGCTTATTTTCCCTGACTGTTTGTGTTTTATCATTTTCCTGTCAAACTCATCAAGAACCAAAGCAATTATTAACTAAGTTTACAGATGAATACAGATGGCATATTCCGCAGTTTATGTATGAAGCTACAAGTACGCGGCGGGCTCGACTTGTTCAGACAACTCAGTGAGTGTAACGTAGACAGGAGATCTAGAGAGGCAACTTCGAGGTGAATATCATCATCATCATATCAGCCGAAAGACGTCCACTGCTGAAAATAGGCCTCCCCCAAGCACCGCCACTTCAACCGATTCTGTGCTTCCCGCATCCACCGGATTCCTGTGGCTTTTACAAGGTCATCGGTCCATCTTTTGGGAGGCTTTCCAACGCTACGTCTTCCGGTAAACTCCAGAACCTTTCGGTCCCATCGGCCATCTGTTCTGCGAACAATGTGCCCTGCCCATTGCCACTTAAGTTTGGCAATTCTTCGGGCTATGTCGGTTAGCTTGGTTCTCCTGCGGATCTCATCATTTCTGATTCGATCACGTAGGGAAACTCCAAGCATAGCCCACTCCATTGCCCTTCGGGTGACTTTTAGCCTTCCGCCCATTATGAGCGACCACGTTTCAGTGCCATCATAGGTCATCACTGGCAACACGCACTGGTCAAAGACTTTCGGCTTTAGACACTGCGGTGAATATAACTGTAGGTAATTATCGCTATGTGACCTGAATTGCACTTTATTGTGTCGTAGCAAGAGTCGCTTTTTATTTAAAAATCGCTTTAACGGAGTGTCCCATCTGGATTAATCTACAAAGGAGAACAGAATAAACAAATGCCAAAGAGGAAGTAGGTTTGAATAAACTTTCACATACTAATATCATAATATCTAAACGAGTTGGTAATCGCAGAAACAGTTATTAAAGCACAGCTGTTTATTACCGGACAATTTCCCCGTATAATCCTATATTCAGCTCAATTATACCCATGGGGCACAGGGACAAGCAACTAATAGTGAACCACATTGTAAACTAGCTGAGTAATTAAAACTTTTGTACTTTAGATACAGTACATTCTTAAAGTAAGTAAAGTATTGTACTTATTAGATTTTGTCGTCTTCATTTACCTACAGTCAAGTGATGAATACATAATCAGCCTATTAATGTTCCCACTGCTGGGAAACACAGGCCTCCTCTCGGTGAGAGAGAGTGGGCCGTAATCTACCACGCGGGCCCAGTGCCGGTTGGTAGATGTCGCATGTCTTCGAATTTTTTGGTTCTAAGACATGCCGGTTTCGGTTTCCTCACGATGTTTTCCTTCACCGTTTTGAGAGCAGTGGTGATGAAATTATTTACACAAAGTAAAGCCCCTGCTTGGGTTCGAACCCACGACCTACAACTCATAAGTCGCGGCCGTTACCACTGGGCCACCACTGCTGATGAATACAGTTTGTCAAAAAAAATATTACATAGGAGTAGCTTTAGGTCGAAGATGAGGTAAGGTACAGTCAGGGCAATTAACTGTTTAACAAAATTAAATGAACACACTTCGTCAATTTGCAATGTTATAGCCATCTCATACAACTGTCAAAGAATGGCAGTTCTGATTTGAATATACGGGCAATTTAAAGGTGGAGACTGACTTGCAACGTTTGTTTGTAGTAAGTATAGCATCATTAGAGGCAACCTTGGTTACAAAACAGCGATTCACAAGACGCGGCGAACATTCGCTTCGAGCAAAAATCTATATCTATACATATAATAAAATTGTAGAAAAGTGGTGTCTGTACAATGGAAATATATGAAAAAAAAGTAGCGGGAGTTGTTATTATATCGATGCTGAACCCGAGATTGTAATTAATTATTTTTTTGTCTGTTTGTCTGTTTGTCTGTTTGTCTGTGTGTTTGTGCACGCTAATATCAGAAACGGCTTATTCGATTAAGATGCGGTTTTCACTAATATATTGTAGTAAGCTTCACTTAACATTTAGTGTTTATTTCATGTCAATCGGTTCATAAATAAAAAAGTTATGTCAATTTAAAGAATCTCATCGAACATTTGTTATAGGTTTGGCATTTCTTTCCTTGATTTTCGGTATACTTATCTTAATTTTTATTTAGGGTTTGTATATAAATATTATAAGTATTTGGTATAGGTTAGGCATTTCTTTTCTTGATTTTCTTTATTAAGTATAAATTTATTAGCTCAGGTTAGTAATTAATTTTTCTAGCAATTCTTTTGTTTTATAAAGTTAGTACGTTTGGTTTACACGTCTTAACACTGATTACTTAAACTGTGATAATTTTAGACTGTATAATAATCTGTAAGTATTTATCGATAGTACGTGTTTACTAAATAACTGTGTGTTAAGTAGTAAGTAGGTACTATTTTATTGTAAGAATGCCTCGAAGAAGATCCAACCTCTCCCAATGTAGCAGAAATGCTAAAAGGATGAGATTAGTTCGATCACAGGAATCTGAGGAAAGTCGTGAGGCAAGGCTCTCTGCAACTCGGGAACATCAGGCTAGGTTTCGTGCTGCAGAAACTTCGACTCAGCGGGAATTTCGACTGAGTTCAAATCGTTCTCGAATGGTCGAGGTGGCGAAAATTTTTTTTCATACTTATGGCGTCAAGTCATGAAAAAGGTTGAAAAACACTGCACTACATTAATCCTACTAATATTATAAATGCGAAAGTTTGTGAGGATGGATGGATGGATGGATGGATGGATGGATGTTTGTTACTCTTTCACACAAAAACTACGGAACGAACGGATTTTGATGAAACTTTACAATAATGTAGTTAATACATTAGAATAACACATAGGCTACAATTTATAAAGATTTTATGTGATTTGGCCATAATATAACGATAAGTATCAAGTAAGTCGGATAAATTCCTGCCCTCTGAGATCTATCTTTGCGTGCGCTGCCTTTTTTTTTTTTTTGGGTGGTTAATCATCCAATGACTTCTCCCACTCTGGGCGGAGCGGAAGTGTCAGACTCTTACTGACTAAAACCTACACGTGTTCCTCCGATCCTTGATATCTCTTTGAGGCGCGCGTGGAACACGACGCGCCGTCGACCCGGGCCTGGTCCTTATCGGACGGCGAGCTGCCCGTTGCTCTCCGTCCGCAGGCCCGCGCCTACGGTGGCCGGAAATCGGCTATCAATTCCCGACGCCCGGGACGTCTCCTACGGCGGCGGCGGCTAGGGCTGGTAGGGCGCGGCCTTTGCCACTCCCTCGCGCGCTCCACCTTCTCCTTCGCGAGCATTACTGCTTTGCAGAAGGAGCTGACGGCTTGCCATGCCCTCTCGCTCCGCACCATGGCCTGAACGAGGGCCGTACGCGAGAGGCCACCGCCGCCGATCGCCTCCACGAGGACACAGCGGTGGTCCACCCAAGCCGGGCAGACCTCCACCGTATGCTGCGTGCGCTGCCTAAACCGTTAGAGTTACATGAAGAAAATTTATTGTGGGATTGTTTGTCTTAAAGAGTTCTAAATAAAAGTCCGCGACAGCATCTATCTACCTTTTATGTGGAAGCCTTTATAACCAAAATAGTGAGCAATAAATACAGTTAAATTGAATACTTTTTTTACATTGCATATTTTAGAGTATTTAGTTAATTCTTATCAAAATAAATACCTTCATCGCTTTTGGTATTTAATGTAGATAAAGTTTGTCTTATTAAACGTGGTAACGGCCCCGACTTACGAGTTGTAGGTCGTGAGTTCGAACCCAAGCAGGCGCTTTACTTTGTGTAAATAATTTCATCTCTCACTGCTCTCAAAACGGTGAAGGAAAACATCGTGAGGAAACCGGCATGTCTTAGAACCAAAAATTCGAAGACATGTGACATCTACCAAGCCGCACTGGGCCCGCGTGGTAGATTACGGCCCACTCCCTCTCACAGAGAGGAGGCCTGTGTCCCAGCAGTGGGAACATTAATAGGCTGATTATGTAAAGTTTGTCTTATTACACTAAGTAATTTGGACAAATAGTTTAAAAGTTAGAACGATAAGAATGACCTGCGATATTGAGTCGACGGCGCACAGAACGAGGGTGGAGGGGCGGGCCAGCCAGGGGATGACGCGCCAGAGCGCCGAGTGGAAGCTATTGCTTAATAATTATGTTCGAGAAATAACGTAAATAACGCAATTAATTGTTGAACTGTCAAAATGAAACCCATTGCTATTGTAAGTGCTACACAATTACCCCGCTGATTTAGGACATGTTACACGTTCCTGTGGGATAATTTCCGACATCCACGCGGGCGAAGCCGCGGGCAGAAGCTAGTCTATACATATAATAAAATTGTAGAAAAGTGGTGTCTGTACAATGGAAATATATGAAAAAAAAATAGCAGGGGTTGTTATTATATCGATGCTGAACCCGAGATTGTAATTAGATTTTTTTTTGTCTGTTTGTCTGTTTGTCGGTTTGTCTGTTTGTCTGTGTGTTTGTGCACGCTAATATCAGAAACGGCTTATTCGATTTAGATGCGGTTTTCACTAATATATTGTAGTAAGCTTCACTTAACATTTAGTGTTTATTTCATGTCAATCGGTTCATAAATAAAAAAGTTAAGTATGTCAATTTAAAGAATCACATCGAACATTTGTTATAGGTTAGGCATTTCTTTCCTTGATTTTCGGTATACTTATCTTAATTTTTATTTAGGGTTTGTATATAAATATTATAAGTATTTGGTATAGGTTAGGCATTTCTTTTCTTGATTTTCTTTATTAAGTATAAGTTTATTAGCTCAGGTTAGTAATTAATTTTTCTAGCAATTCTTTTGTTTTATAAAGTTATTAGTACGTTTGGTTTACACGTCTTAACACTTATTACTTAAACTGTGACAATTTTAGACTGTATAATAATCTGTAAGTATTTATAATTTAATTGTTTACGATAGTACGTGTTTACTAAATAACTGTGTGTTAAGTAGTAAGTACTATTTTATTGTAAGAATGCCTCGAAGAAGATCCAACCTCTCCCAATGTAGCAGAAATGCTAAAAGGATGAGATAAGTTCGATCACAGGAATCTGAGGAAGGTCGTGAGGCAAGGCTCTCTGCAACTCGGGAACATCAGGCTAGGTTTTGTGCTGCAGAAACTTCGACTCAGCGGGAATCTCGACTGAGTTCAAATCGTTCTCGAATGGTTAAGGTCGCGAAAATTTTTTTTCAGAAGGAGGTGACGGCTTGCCATGCCCTCTCGCTCCGCACCATGGCCTGAACCAGGGCCGTACGCGAGAGGTCACCGCCGCCGATCGCCTCCACGAGGACACGACGGTGGTCCACCCAAGCCGGGCAGACCTCCACCGTATGCTGCGTGCGCTGCCTAAACCGTTAGAGTTACATGAAGAAAATTTATTGTGGGATTGTTTGTCTTAAAGAGTTCGAAATAAAAGTCCGCGACAACATATATCTAACTTTTATGTGGAAGCCTTTATAACCAAAATAGTGAGCAATAAATACAGTTAAATTGAATACTTTTTTTACATTGCATATTTTAGAGTATTTAGTTAATTCTTAATTTACCTTCATCGCTTTTGGTATTTAATGTAGATAAAGTTTGTCTTTTACACTAAGTAATTTGGACAAATAGTTTAAAAGTTAGAACGATAAGAATGACCTGCGATATTGAGTCGACGGCGCACAGAACGAGGGTGGAGGGGCGGGCCAGCCAGGGGATGACGCGCCAGAGCGCCAAGTAGAAGCTATAATTGCTTAATAATTATGTTCGAGAAATAACGTAAATAACGCAATTAATTGTTGAACTGTCAAAATGAAACCCATTGCTATTGTAAGTGCTACGCAATTACCCCGCTGATTTAGGACATGTTACACGTTCCTGTGGGATAATTTCCGACATCCACGCGGGCGAAGCCGCGGGCAGAAGCTAGTAGAAAATATAATAGAAATAAAGAATTCACGAAAAAGCCGACAGTCGAGTGGAGGATCCGGCGTTCGCATCGAGCGGCTCGGCTCGCTGCGCTGACTACTGTAAAGCCTCGTGCAGACTAGCGCGACACGACGGCGCAACGCGACACCGGTAATTGTTCTACAGTGAAGTTTTCTTAGAAATTGTATTGTTTGAGTCACGTCGCGTTAGTCCGTAGAGGCTTAACGCGTTACAAATGTCGATACATTACAAACAAACGTTGCAAGTCTGTCTCCGCATTGAGATTTAAAACATCGGGATTGTGAAATATCATCACAGATAAACTACTAAAAACATTTCCAGCCAGTCCATAGTAGAATTAATGAACATAAGTAAAGAAAAATTATTCAAAAAACAAAAAACCCGACTGCAAAAACACATAACTGAAAAGAGAAAAACAAGCTTTATAATCTATAGAATTTTGGTATCGCAGCCGGGGACAATAATAATATAACAATAATAACCGGAAATATGGTGTACCTAACTTTTGTTTGTCCCCGCCTGCGATACCAAAATTCTGTAGATTATAATGCTTGTTTTTCTCTTTTCAGTTATGTGTTTTTGCAGTCGGGTTTTTTGTTTTTTGAATAATTTTCTTTATTTCAAATTTTTTAGTTTTATTAATATATCTTAATTTGGAATTTACTCATTACCAGCTTTTATTTGATACCAATATTGTTGAAAATTATTTAAAAAAAAACCTTCCCCTCCCTTTTTTTTGTACTTGCAGATGCAATACATAAATATTATATAACCTATGTCACTTCTACGATTAAGACGAATCTAACGACACCTCCTATGTCAAAATCCATCAAGCCGTTTAGGCTACAGAGCGTGCCAAAGAAATAGACATACATACATACATACATACATACATACATACATACATACATACTCTCGAAAAACATTACCCTCCTTCTGGGGCAGTCGGGTAATAAACAAATATTTTTTCTGTGATAACATTTCCCAATCAATAAATTATGATTTATAATAGGCAGTAATCATTTGTTATTGTCCCAAAGCAGGGTTAATGCCTCTCATAATTGAGATAAAGAATAAAAATTGATAACCCTTGTTGCTCTACGTCTGCGGCGATTACATATACCTACCTACTTACAAAGGTGAAAGAAAATTACTATATGATAAAACTGGTACATCACAGAACCAAAACTTAGAAGGCATCAGACATCAACCAACTGAAGGAGAGCTGTGTGTGTGGTGGCCCAGTGGTATCGATCGCAACTTACGAGTTGTAGGTCCTGAGTTTGAATTTAGGCAGACACTTTACTTTGTGAGTTTGTGTATTTAATTTCATCACCGCTGCTCTCAAAACGGTGAAGGAAAATATAGTGAGGAAACCGACATGTCCTAGTACTAAAAAAATTTGAAGTCACATGACATCCACCAACCCGCACTGGGCCCGCGTGGTGGATTATGGGCCACTCCTTCTCACAGAGAGGAGGTCTGTGTCCCAGCAGTGGGAAAATTATAGGCTGAGTATGCTGTCATCAACCAACACGCACGGTGCCTGCAAAGTGGGTTATGACATGACCCACTCCGTCTCACAGAGAGGAGGCCTGTGTCCCAAAAGTGGGATACCTATACGTACGGACTTAGACCTAGTATGCCTAGGTATACTAATTCCGGTGTTCTTTAACGTTAAGCCTAATTGATTTTAAACCTGGTTCTAAAAAACCGGTCGAGAGCGAGTTGGATTCGCGCACCGAGATTCCGTACCTTGTGACAAGCCCGCTATCCTTCAAACCATTAACATCTGCCTTTTCCCACCTGTGCTGGGGTCGGCTTCCAGTCTAATTTTACATAGAGCGACTACCTATCTGACCTCCACAACCTAGTTACTGGGTAATACGATACCCCCTGATAAGACTGATTGTCAGATTTTCGGTCTTCTGCTGACAACCCGTAACGACTGTCAAAGATCTATAAAAGACAACCGGGACCAACGGCTTAACGTACTTTTCGAGGCACGGGGTCTTGGTATGTAAAGATGGTCACCCATCCATAGACCATCCGTGGCAAGCGTAGCTTAACTTGATCGATCGACCCGTGCGGCTGTTATTACTTAGCCACAAGCCCCACTATACGCCATTATCCTCCAAACTATCTACTAAATTCATTGATATTTTTAGTATATGAATGTCTAAATTACTCTATTAGTTTTACGACATACTTACTTAACAAATAACCATTATTTACCACTGACTACTGCTGACTGTAAACTCAACAGTATAATATAATATTTATATTGACCACAGAGCACGGAAACGCCATGGAGGCTGCTGATAGAGGCGGCATTGTCATTACAAAATAAGCGTGTCCCGGAGTGTCCCCGTTTACATGCACTATGACACTAACCATTCACGACTTCGGTCGTGCATGGTTAGCAGCGAGCGGTGGAGGCGCGGCGAGCGGTAAAAACAAATGCACAGAAAATTGTATGTGAAGCATGCCACGGCGCGGCGGGCGCGCCGCTCGCAGCGGCAACTTTTTAGTTTCCACACCGCGCCGCTCGCCGCGCCGCTTAAAGTCGTGAATGGGCTGTAATGACGTAGGCACGGAAACCGACGGCTTTGAAAACTGTGACAGAAGTAAACTGTATAAAAAAGTCGGGTTGCACTCCGGGAGTGCCGGCAAAAGTGAAAACTTGAACATTAACGTTGTGCATTTTTGAATAAACACTTTTCATGAAGTATGCTTTTTTACCCATCAATATGGTTAAAATTTCTTACCTCGCAATCTTTACGTAATATCAAAGACTATTTCTTTTGATATTTACTGACATCTACTTTGTCGGTTGCTAGGCAACGGATCTTACGGTCACGTCTCCTGCCGCGAGTTTAAAATTTTTTACGCATCCCAAAGAAAGTGCACAACGCCCGCAGCTAAAGAAGTTTTCACTTCAAAAAGTTTTTGGAAAAAGTTATTTATTAACGCGGCTTGCGGCAGAAGTAAGCTGGCAGAAAAAAAAATCGTCACGTAGTAAGCGTAATAATATACAGGGTTATTTGTAAACAGCAACCTCTTAAGGGGTCATTGCACTCATCATTATGAACAACTTTAACTATAGGACCAAACTTGAAATCGCGATAAAAATATCAGCTGTTCCCTACATTTTGACAAAATATGAGAACATAAATGTAGGGAACAGCTGTTTTTTTTTCACGATTTCTACTTTGGTCCCATAGTAAAAGTGTGTTCATAATGATAAGTACAATGACCCCTTAAGAGGTTGCTGGTGTTTTACAAATAACCCTGTATATCTACCAACCCGCACTGGGTTGCGTGGTGGATTTCGGCCCACTCTCTCTCACCCAACCGGTTGCCCCACGACACTTCCCATCTTGTTTTTTCTTTGGAACAACAACAAATTGTCATAATTACGATAGAAACGATAATAACTACAAAAGATAAACAATAGGTACAGATAACTGTGTCGCAGCTATCAACGCCCGTCTAAACATAAAGAACACATGGTTCCATACTTAACCATGAAAAATCGTAAGTGGTGTGCTAGACGCACTTTCGGCGCCACGAATTTTATTAGTACTGGGATTCCGTGCTCTGGGACTAGGGTTGCCAACCCTACTATAAAATAAAGTATCTGCTATATTAGAGGCCTAGATACTATATTTCTGAAGAAAAAATGTAGTAGGCCAAACTACTATATTTTTGTTTCAATACAAAATGGCGAGATGGTCGGAATAGAACCAGATATTAATCTCATAATACGCTGAGCTGAGGCCCTTCGCTCTCTTAAAGCTTTGTGCAGACCAGCGCGACTTGATTGTTAAACCGTGAAGTTTTCTTAGAAATTGTGTTATTCGTCTGGCGTCGCGCGACAAGTCGTGCTGGTCTGCAAAAGCCTTTATGCTAAGCTGATTCCCTTTTAGCATTATAATCATTGTTCTCTGTTTTTATAGTTTTAAATTGTATTTTTTGTTGTAATGCCAATAAACGTAGTTTCTTTCTTTCTTTCTTTCATAAAAGCTGAATTAATGGTATTTTGTAACCTTAATTTGGAGAGTAAAAATAATTACGAAAAATGGAAAAAGACCTGTTAATGTCCATCATAGTAGCAAAAAATATACATTTAAAGAATTAAAATGTTTTTGAAACACACATACTATATTTTTACATGCAATGGCTTCGAAAATATTATTTAATTTATTTTTTTAAAGTTGGCAACCCTATCTGGAACATTTATCGTATACCAGAATATCTCACTACTATTTATATTGACGTTTACCAATCGCAAAGGTCAAAGCAATTCATTTACCAAACCAGTCAGACTTGAATTCGTTGATTAGATAATAATTTTAGCGTCAATACTTCACTCGTCGTCGTCTGTGATAAAACGAGCTACGCATTAAATGAACAAAGGTCGACGATGAATATTGATTCTCTGTCAACATTGTTATTCATCAATTCATTGCATATTTTTTTAGTTAAGTCTATAAAGTCGGCGAAATTAATTGTTAAGGAAATTGACTACCCACTTAAATCTTTTGTATATTCAATTGTATAACACAGCAAATAGACGTAGAGTGTCAATTTGTCTAACAATTAATTTTCCTGCCTGACGTAGAGTTTTGCAACCCAATATTATGTTTTTTTCTTATCCATGGGGCTAATCTTTTCAAGAATGAAATGCATCCTGGGGGCCTACCACCACCTCTGAAAGCAGTATTATTTTAATGTTACTTTAGTGTGGGAAAGAGATGAAGCTCTACATGACGTATAGCACCATCTCTTTCCACCACTGAAGTAAGACTAAACTAATACTGCTTTTAGTGGTTGTGGTAGGCCCCCTGATACCTAAAAACTTTGGCAGCCGCCGGCGAGCGCTACTTCCAAGTTGCTCACAGAAATGTTTTCACCATTGTCTAATTATCCGTGTTTTCGCTATATCCCTAGTGTTTTCGCTAAAATTCGAATTCTGCAATCATCCTACGACATAATATGTATTTAGCTTGCCATGGACTATAGTAAAATCTCAAAATGTTAAACGAATAGGTGGCAGCAATTTGTTAAAGTAATGATCATTATCTCGCCCTTATCCCAATTTATTTGGGGTCGGCGCAACATGTCCCTTTCTTCCATACTTCTCTATTAGTCGTCATCTCTGTAGTCATAAACAACTATATCATCTTTCACACAGTCCATCCATCGTTCCTTTGGTCCGACTCTTACACCCCTCCACAGTCACACTCAAAACTTTCCTCATGAAATCCGCGGAAATATGTTAAGGCAAGAGATGGGGTGACTGACTACCGAGATGACGACTAATAGAGAAGTATGGAAGAAAGGCATGCTGCGGAGACCCCAAATAAATTGGGATATGGACAGGAGAACAATGGTTTTCCGCAGAAATTAAATAGTCATTTTGCTGTCTTTTCACAATGCTCTCAAACAGGATAAGGAGCCTTTTCTTTACTAGAAGCTATAATTATGTATATACTATGGGTGAGACGTAAATCGAACATAATTTACTATCAATAGATCAATGAAAACTAAATAAAAGCCTTTGATGGCCCTACAAAATTTTAATGACCAATGTACCTGCAAACCTTCCAATATATCTTGACACCTAACAACAACGCTGCTTGCAAAAACGAATGTCAAATTCAATACAACTTCTACAATAGTTCCCTATTTAGCCGGGACCATGATAGGCTGGTCAGTTCGCGTTGATTCATTTGTGTGTTCGTATAATGATTGGCAAGCAAGGTCGAATTGTGTTGGTTACAAAGCGGCTCTTTCAAATTTCCGATGTCTGGTAAACATTAAACGCTGATCAAATGCCTTATAACTGTGGCTTCTTTATTCATGTTGACCTTCCACTTCCAAATGTTCTTGTATGTTTATTGGTACTGTTTTGTGCTAAGCGGCATCGTCTGCGTTGCTTCGGTTGAAGTGAATTGATTATGATGACGTTTTATGAGCTCTGATTTCTGGTTAATTTGATAGTTGTGTAGATATTTCGATAATTTAATTTATTTGTCAATGTATGTTTCGATATTTTAATTTTTGTTTAATTTATTTACTTACTTAATGTTACTTCGGGTTAATTCCAAGGCTACAAGGTTGTGTAATGTAAGTCCCGCATCTGAAGAATCACTAACTCCCAAAATACAAGCTTGACCTAGTTTGGGAGTTGGTATATCATTAATTATATGCTGCTGTACAACCATCAAACAACTTTCATAGATTAAGTTTTTGTTGTACTTTGAGAGTGAAATACATCAAAATTATTATTAAGTATTTATTATTCTTTATTTTTCTTGTCTTTTTCAACTTGCTCGTTGCTGGTTTTAGGACGTAGAAAAAGATTCCAACTCTGGCCAAGCAAGCTGATGACTGCAGAAACTATTCTGCTTAGCACGTGATATGATGCCTTATCATCTATTACCAGGAGTTTTAATTAACTTCTGGAGGGAGGTTGGCTGGTTGGAATAATTCCTCCAAACGGCCGCCATGGCCCACGTACAATGGTCCACTTGACGGACTAAGTGCGGATACTAAACCCAATAACATAGAACAGAGATGCCTTATCATATGACTGGTTAGCTGCCTCGATGATTTAGTGGTCGCAAGCTCTACTGCTGACCCTGAGGTCCTGGGTTTAGTTCCCAGTTTGGGTTAAAGTGTTATTGTTGTTGTAGGTTTTTCGATCTGGAATTTCTCAGTAGCAGTGCGGAGTCTGAATTTGTGCCAGTTGATGGCAATAGGCTCGCCCCCTACTCTATGGGGCTAAAGCATAACTGGTGAAATGTGGACGTACTATACTGCCTAACACTTCGGGTATCAAAAGCGAGTTGTTATGTTTTGTTATATTTTGATTATGTTAATACTGAATGTAATCGTAGGTTGGTTCCTCTTGTAAGAGTTTTAAGCCCTTAAATTGGAACATCAGGCTCAGAGTGAACTTTAGTATCTTTTTACTTGTTTCAGGAGCCAGCTTCCTACTTGATTTTGAACAACACTTAAACAATCATGTTTAGTGTATAACTGACTTTATTTGTTTCTCTTTATACAATAAACTTATTATTTACTAGCTTTGGCCCGCGACTTCGCCAAAAAAAATCTGCTGTTCCCTATGTTCGCATATCTCGTCAAAATTTAGGGAACAGCTGATGTTTTTTTCGCGATTTCAGCGTTGTTCCCATATTGAAAGTTGTTCATAATGATAAGTACAGTAACCCCTTAAGAGGTTTAGTATAAACAAAAACTAAGATTGTGAAAACATTGAAAAAGTCAATTATTTAAAAAAGAGGGTCCGTGAAGTTTCTTGCCGACTCTTCTCCATACGAAACGACCAATTGGAACCGTGCACCTAGATTCTTCGTTACCCATGTTTATGTGTAATAAAATATTTTCAATTTGAATTTGAACGTCTGTTGGTCTTCGATTCCAGAACGCTAAAAATATTCCAGTGCACTTATAAAGATAGGATCCTTAACCATAACTTCCACACAGTTTCAATCCATACACTTACAAAGTTCCAAGTACCAATTGACCCCAAAAGGCCATCGAAACTACCAAAAGTACCAAAACGCATCGAAATCCGATAAGTGTAATGAGTTGTAACGACGGACATATGGACTTAATGCGTCTTTATGTCGGCCATCGCACGTTAACGCGGTCAGGCGTCGATAAATGATTAAATGGATTCCTGCTGTAACGTGCCTGCAGACCAGAGAATGCAATTAATACTTTGCACATGCTGATTACTATGCAGATGTTTTTTTATTGGTGTTGCTTTAATTCTTTTAAAAGCTTTTGTTTTTAACAACAAGTAAAGGTTTGACTAGTTCAGTTTCTGGAGCAGATATTACGTGTTAAGCCTCGTGCAGATGGCGCGATTATGTTAGAGTCGCGTCACGCCGCGTGACGCGACTCTAACATAATTTTTAAGAGAACTGCACGGTAGAACAATTAGCGGTGTCGCGTCGTGCCAGTTTGCACGAGGCTTTACGATTAAAGTGTAACGAAATTATTTACATGGTCCCCATGTAAATAATTTAATTACATCAAGCGCATCCGTCCAAGGGCGCGCGTCCTGTAATTCGTTCGTTACAATAGAAATTCATAATTCTGAATATTCTTGTAGGTATAATCAAGGCCGTCTTAGGGCAAGCCGGGGCCCCTGGGCAAACAAGAATTGGGGTCCCCTTGAAAGTGAAAAAAAAAATAATGACAAAAAACATTTTTCTGTTAAGATTTTATATTTACTATGGGTAAGATATTTTGGTAGGTACTCGTACGTTATTAAATAAAATGCTGCGGATATGAGTTGGATTCGAATTAACGATAATGGTTTCATTCGGGATTTCTGTTCTGCAAGATCTTCTATAATAATATCCTCAGTATTTTTTTTTAACGATATCATGTTCTATGGACATAATTGACAAATTAGTTAGTCGTTCCTGTAACAATGAAGTTCGTAATAAAAAAAATATTCTCTGTTTTTTTAAAATGAGCGCTCTCCACTACAATTGGTAATCATCAAGTATAGGAATATACCGCGCTTCCGGGGCCCTACTGTGGTGCGGGGCCCTGGGCACGGGCCCCCTGTGCCCTTATGGTAAACACAGTACTGGGTATAATAGTAAATGTGTTTTACGTGGGTACATTTTTTACGCACGTGCGTGTTGTTGATGTCTGCAGATAATTGTTTTTATGTTATGTAATCATATTTATTCACATAATTGGTTGTATAGTAGCATTATATTCTACACATTTTTTTTAATTTTATTTAGTTACCTATTTATCTATAATTCATTAAACCTGACTTGGTTTCCGTACGTCTTTTTTGGGTGATCACTGAAAATCAACTCTGTGCTGTGGGTCCCCATAGCCATGCTGTAGCCTTCTTGTTACAGTCATGACGTGCCAGCAGCTGCCGACTACTTTTGTTTCGTGCTCGTCTTTATATTTAAATTTTTCATTGTGTTTTAGTTAATTGAAGAAAAAAGGATATTATTATTATTTTATTTTATACTTAAAATAATAAAAAATAATAATAAAGATAAATAAGATAAAAAAATTAAACCGAGTAGAAACTCTTTTTTTTATCTTTTTTTCATGCACGTGTTTCCGTGACAAATCAACGTATTTTTCTCTTTTCTTTTTATTTCATACAATTTTATTGAGCGCCCAAAACGCATCATACCGGCCGCGCACCTCGGGCGCTTGTTATAACTAGGGCTTGAGAAGTCGAATCAAGCCTTAGACCTAACCTAATTTAGCTCAATGATATCTCCGAGGCTTTCTAGACCCTTAAGGCGTAACCACACAGGTCGTAAACGCTGGGGTTAACGAACTTTACCTGTTGAATGTTGAATTACCTCTACTCTGGCAGTACATCCCTCTAGTACCTGCTTATTAACTATAGCAAGCATAAATTAAGCCGTGGTCGCGATTAAATCTATTAATAGATAGCGATTTGTGGCTCTTTGATTTATATGAAGTGTGGGCGATAATGTTATCGGGATATATCGATGTTAATGGGTTTCGTAGTCATTAGGCAAGATAATATGATTGGATTTCAGGGGTGTCAAAGGATCCTTGGAGTTTGAAAGAAATTTCGTGGCTTATGAAAGCAAGATTCTTGAGGATGTACATCATTTACTGATGGATTGCGTCAAGAACCAAGAAGAAAGGAGAACTTTAATTAATGAGTTTAATTTAAATATTTCACAGGTAGGTTTAATTCTATCGATTTTAGCTCAACCAAAGTCAGATGTGGCGAAAGGATTCAGCGACTTTGGTGTACTATATTGATTAAGATTCTCCTTTTAATTTAAGTTGAAAGTATTGTTTTGTAGTAGTTTGTATAAGACATGATAGGGTTGACGTATCCATTGGGATAAAAACCCTAATTAAATCAATAAAGAAATAAAATAAAAAGAAAGCAAGACGCATGTTTTGTACTAGATAAGTGATAAGAACCCAGAGGGGCAGCACGGGTCGATCTTCAAGGTTAAGCAACGCTTGCCGAGGTCGGCCCGTGGATGGGTGACTATCCTTCACATATCGAGACTCCTCCGTGCCTCAGAAAGCACGTTAAGTCGTTGGTCCTGGCTGTCATTCCTAGATCTTTGACAGTCGTTACGGGTAGTCGAATCGTGGGTCTGGCAAACAGTCTTTTAACAAGGGGTATCGTGTTATCCAGTTACTGGGTTGTGGTGGTCTGATAGACAGGACTGGTATTCAGCTGCATCCGGTTAGACTGGAAGCCGAGCCAAGATAGTTGGGAAAGAGGCTAGGCAGATGATGAAGTGGTAAGAACCCTAAAAAACTGTTTCTGTCTTTTCCGAAAGTATCTGATTTAAGTGTAAAAAACCCTGTCCAGGTTAAACTCTTACGCAATCACTCGCTAAAGGGAATTAATAACACATTCCACATTCATCTGTATTTAGAAGGTTTCAACCCACTTTGCCCAACAAGGGCGGATCCAAGATTTATTTCTGGGAGGGGCACATGGATAAGAAGTGTCTCCCATACATTAATGCACTAAGCTGTTTTTGGCATTAAGTAATTATTTTTCAATGAAGATATAGTAGCAAATTTCTTCAGCGTTCATCATTGAAGTAATTTCTTGATCGATATGCATTCAGGCCAGCTCCCCAATTACGCAATGCACGATAAATTTTAAATTGAAACCAATTGAAAAAGATTGCCAGTCCATTGCTTCATAAGTTCGACAAAAGCAATCTGCTCAATTTTTTTTGTCGAACTTACGAAGCAATGGACTGGCAATCTTTTTCAATTGGTTTCAATTTAAAATTGATCGTGCATTACATAATTAGGGTGCAGGTCCATTCAGACGATTCGATTTAATTTTACTTAAACCGTTTGGGGGGTGCACAGGGACACGTACTCCCCCCCCCCTCCAACTGAACAATGATTGTTTTAATAACAATATTAAATTTTAATTGAAAAATCATCGACGAAAACTGATATAAGCAATGACGTATTAAGTAATAAAAACTTTTTACAAAAAAAGAACAACCGACTTCCAAAAAAGACACTACAAAGTCAAAAATAACTTGAACAGATTTTTTTATTACGAGTCGGAGATGAGTTTCATAGCGAAACTTGTTTAGTATGACGGATAGAATCACTCCGTTGACACCCTGTATGTTTTTTTTACTTTTTAGATGTTTTTGTTTTTTATCAGTTACTTTTGGAGACGTTAATTATAATACTGATATGTTTCTTCTCAATAAATGTACATGCCTATCTGCGTTAGAGCGATGACACATGGGCGTTGCCAATGCGTTGCGTCGTAGCAGCACAGTAAATTCGACGCAGTCAATGCCAAACGATCGCTGCGTCCGCGTCGGCGCTGCGCTGTCACCTTCGATATGCTATTAAATACTGCGCTGCCGCTCCGTCGTTTCAACGCAGCTCCCTTTCTCACCTCGTCTCCCTCCTATCCTTGTGCGTTGCGTCGCGCATGTTGTTCAGATTTATATGTAAAACGACGGAGTGTTACCGTTCAGTGGATGCAGCGCTAACAGAACGCACAGACAACGCCCATGTGGCACCGCCCTTACATTGGGACTATAACAATTAATTACCAAAAACCTTTAAGCAGCAAAGGTTGAAGTTTCCATTAGGTCGTTTCGCTTGCTTAGAACCTAAATTCACAGACTATCTAGAGGTCAGATAAGAACTTAATAATATGAATTATTATTCCATTTAAATCATAAAGACGTTTAATTGAATAGACTGGCCCTAGATCTAGTAATATTATTCCTCCCACGTTGTACCTATCCATTGACTACGGACGGTTACTTAGGAATGCATAAAGCTGTGCAGACTAGCGCGACGGGACAGCTCGACGCGACAGCACGACGTGACACCGGTAATTTATATACCGTGAAGTTTTCTTAGAAATTGTATTGTTCGTGTCGCGTCGCGCTGGTCTGCACGAGCCTTAATGCTAAAGTTTACCTTAGGCAATTATCACACAGCACCGCAGTCCGTCGCGTAGTGCGGGCGGCAGATTTAACATTCTCCTTCTTATTATTTATTTATTTAACCATTTATGTACCTACACACATTTAAAAACAGACAAGAAGAAAAGAACAGAAAAATACGTACAAAGGTGATGCTTATTTCTAAAGAAATCTCTTCCAGCATACCTGCGATAGGACAGGGGTACAAAGAGTTGATCCAGATTGAGGAGATTGGTTGGTTGGGTTGGTTGGTTGGTTGAGGTTGGTTATGGTCCAGTGATCCAG
The DNA here is from genome assembly GCA_948150665.1 of Conistra vaccinii. Lineage (NCBI taxonomy): Eukaryota > Metazoa > Arthropoda > Insecta > Lepidoptera > Noctuidae > Conistra > Conistra vaccinii. Next base: position 6,866,862 of record OX411328.1, read on the forward strand.
GTTTTGTAGCAAAGAATAATGATAATGTATTAATAATGACATTCTGAAAAACTATCTTATAAAATATAATTTGGAGTCCCATATATCATCATTTCAACAAAATCGGGTAAGTAATCCTAATCCAAACTTAACATTATAAATGCGAAAGTGAGTTTGTTTATTTGTTTGTTTGTTACGCTTTCACGCTAAAACGGCTGAACGGATTTGGATGAAATTTGACACATGGTTAGACCATGACCTGGAAAATGTCATAGGATACTTTATATCCCGATATTTCTTCGGGATCGAGGCTTATGCGGGCGAAACCGCGGGGCGCAACTAGTAAAATATATTTTTATAAAAAAAAAAAACTGTTTTTACATTTTTGTATTCTGATATATACAGGATGGAAGGGTAAATACCGTTGTCACTCAAACTTATATTGTTAAAGAAAATAACGTAATTTTTTTTTACTTGGTTTTTTATGTTTATATTTAAGCCAACTAACCATGTTGGCTTAAATATAAACATAATAAACCAAGTAAAAAAAAATTACGTTATTTTCTTTAACAATATTAAAAAGGTTATTGTCCGACACCGTCCGCAAATTCATGGATATGCGCCCGCCCGAGTGACGTAATCGATCGCCGCCCGTCCTACCTACCTACACAACACATGAATAAATACAATACAACCTTTTTCTGGCTTAAGACAGACAAAAATACCTACCTTAGGAATTGCGTGACGATTCTAAATGTACATCTTTAAAAAAAAAAGTTGTGATTTTCCATTGAATTTAATTATGTTCTATAAACGAAACCAAACCACCGGTTTGAAGGATAACGGTGTTTACCCTAACAACCTGTATATAATTTTTTTTTTTTTAATTGAGGAGATTGACAATATTGTCATTAGATACCTGTATGATGTTTCCTATTAGCTGTGCATTAAATTAATTATTCTTTGTTTGGGGCTTAAAAACTTTAAGCGCTCTGTTAGTAAAGAAGTTGTCAGGCTGACTACATGAATGTTTACTAAAATGAATAATGCACACAGCTCTTACTACGCTGGTTTATCATATTCAACTTTAATTTTCTACAGTAACTTGAACCGAGTCACAAAGTTCTTTTCAACTAAAATTCCATCATTCAACTTTTAGTGGACGCTTGCAACCATAAAGGTATGCGTTATGAAAATTTTACATGAGAATGAATCTTCTTTTCATGTTTAAATTCAAGGAAAATTTACTCTTTTCATGTCGTCATGTTTTCGGAAACATATAATAGGGGTAAAAATAACATTTAAAGAACTTACTTATGCTCTGTTCGAAAAGGATCTACAGAAAGTGTAAACTAAAGTCATATGTATTTGGTAAACTAAAGTCATATGTATTTGGTAAACTAAAGTCATATGTATGTGGTTTCAACGTTTTGTCTCATCACTTTTTCCAAAAATTTTTTGTTTAAAAAAAGGTCCGGAACAAATTGGAATTGATTGAGGTTATTAAATTAACCCCAATTTTCAAATAAAAAAAACCGGTCAAGAGCAAGTCGGACTCGCACCAAGGGTTCAGTAAGGAGCTTCATTCGTATAGGTGTCTAAGTACCTAAATAGTTCTGTGATGACACACGGACAGACAGACGGACAAGAGAGTGATCTTATATGGGTTCTTTTTTTACCTTTTGAGGTACGGAACCCCAAAAACATTTATATAGTGATTTTGAATTAGAATTACGGGTTTTAAGTATTTATTTGGAAGTACCTATTTAATAAAATCAAAACAAAACATTCCATTTGAAAGTGGCACTACAAACTGGCATCCACAGGTACATTTTCTGATCAATTTGTTTACGATTTAATCAGCTACTTTTTGAACAGACTTTACTCGTCATGTCCTTGGGTTTAAGGGCTATGTGAGAAGGTTGAACTTAGAAAAGAGGCGGATACCCTTAACACCATACCACCATAAATAACATCGAGTGCACCCTGGCCAGCTAGCTCTGTTGTCACCTTATTGACCGTTTAATGTTTTTACACGCTTTGACGCTAGCGTCTAAAGACGGCAGGAAATAAAAATGATGGCGCCGAAAGTGCGTATTTACTGTACTTACGTATTTATTTACGCAATTTCTGTCATCTTCGCCATTCAAACTTCAAAGCCGTCAATTTCTATACGTCATTTGTGCCATAGTGGGAATAAATGGGGTCACGTGATGGTTTATTTTTGAAAGCTGTAAAATATTGTTAACTACTTTTTGCCAGCGGCTTCGCCCGCGTGCCTCTCGGAAATCATCCCACTAGAACGTAGCCGCCGAGGCGTCTCCGTATTCTGTGTTTTTACTGATAGGCATGAGCTTATACTTGTATTTTCACCAAGAAAGGAGGAACCAGACTCCATGGTGAATATAAAAAAAAAACTTAGAAAAAGAAAGAAAAGAAGTACATTTATTTACGGTAAACCTCCATTATGTGGTCGTGCTCACTTTGGACGCGTTCTCGTACGAATTTTACTCGTACGTACGCTTACGAACACGCACAAACGATTTCGACCTTCTAAGTACGAGAGTAAGGGAGCGCGCAGACTGTAGTCGTACTCGTACGTAAGTATACGTACGTATAGTTCCGACGTCAAAAAACAATCCGAACTTGTTGGGATTTTTCGTACGTTCAATGCGATATCACAGGAACACTACCTATTTGACGGAGAAAAACGTATTCAGTGTGCGTACACTGAATACGTTTTTCTCTGTCTGAATTCGTACGACCACGATCATACGATTACGTACGATACAAATTCGTGACACGAATTCGTTACCGTTTTTTTTCCGTCTCGAAAATAATATGGTTTGTTGTATAAGTGGAATAGAAGGTAAACACGAGAATATTTGCTTAGTATCTATCATTGAGATTGTAAAACTTCCGAATAACCTAAAAAAACATGACAACTATCCATCCAACGGCCATGCGTAAAACGAATAATAGCTAAAATAAAAGGAGGAGTAAAGGGCGGAGGCTGCGATGGCACATGTACTTCTGAGCCTACTAATAAGGCTGTTTATTTTACAACTGAACTTTACATACTTAACTGAAGAGTTGAAGAAGTACTAACTTTCCAACAACTGAAGTAAACCAGGTTTCTGTATAAATATCTCACTTTATATACCCGTACAAAGGTACCAACTTAATAAAATGAATAAACTTAATTAATTAAGTGTTTACTAAGTGCGGATTTCACCAATGAAATTGAACGCGTGTGCTAAACGCGTTCAAGAGCTGTCAGTGTACAATATTCCATAACAATTTTGACACTGACAGCTCTTGAACGCGTTTTAGAAATGCTGATCGCATTCAGTTTCGTTGGTGAAATCAGCCCTTAGTTCCCGGATTTGTAACGAGTTCATATTAGTAAGGGCTAGGTCACAGTTCTAACCTAAATTAATCCATTTGGTCGGGGTGCCACAAGCAGGTTTTTTTTTTAATTAACTATATTTAGGTGCAGATGCAGGTGCAGGTTTGAGCTGTGGTGGCCCAATGGTAACGACCCCGACTTATGAGTTGTAGGTCGTGGGTTCGAACCCAAGCAGGCGCTTTACTTTGTGTAAATAATTTCATCACCACTGCTCTCAAAACGGTGAAGGAAAATATCGTGAGGAAACCGGCATGTCTTAGAACCAAAATATTCGAAGACATGTGACATCTACTAACCCGCACTGGGCCCGCGTGGTAGATTACGGCCCACTCCCTCTCACAGAGAGGAGGCCTGTGTCCCAGCAGTGGGAACATTAATAGGCTGATGATGATATTTAGGTGAGTTCCATAACCGAGCGAGCGGTGCCGCGGCAGCGGCAGACGAGTGTTTTCAAGTTGGTCGTTACTTGGCAATTTTTACTTATACCGTGCATACGCTTTCGTTAATGATATGGCCAAACGCAATGATATTATAAGTAAAAATATAATATCATTGGCCAAACGTCGACTGACATATCGTTATACGTTGACGTTTTGCTAGCCATTTCTTGAAACACAACCGTTTCATGAAATGATCGAACACTTCTTGAAATGATCAATTCTAAGATCTGACCACGACAGATACATATTGCTGTTACGCGTAATAAACACAAGCTATTAATGTCGATTCGTTTATTGCCCGTGGTTCGACCGCGTAGTTCTACTAGTAGGACCAAGGGTATTTTTCTTTTCGGTGGTTCTATCAATCGGACCATGGGCAAATCAAGTTCTATCAATAGTACTAAAGGCAACTTTGTTTACCCGTGGTTCTATTAAAATGAAAGTGAGTATTTAACCACTTTGCATGTAAACTTCATGCAGGAAATTGTTTTAGATTAAAAAATATGTATCATAATGGCATTGACATTTATTATGGTTTATGAAATCCGAGAGTTGGGTTCCCACGGATTCCACAATCTCCCCTCGCTTTCCATACATGACCGCACATTTGTCCACATCCTGATGGCGCTACTGAAAGTTTCAGTTACTTTCAGTAGCTCAATCAGTTGCAAATTGTTGGGGGCAAAGAGTTTCCGGTCATCCATGAAGAAGAGGTGAGATATAACCTGACCACCTCTCCTCAGTCGATAGCCTAGACTCAGCTGAATCCTCCAGCAGTGTGCTTAGAGGATTCAGGGCTAAACCAAAGCGGACTCAAACTATCGTCCTGAAATATGCCTCGCTCGATCCTTATTGGCTTGCAAAAGACCATCCTCCATTGCCCCATACACGACATCAGGAAGGTGCGCAGAGTTGCATCTACTTTAAACAACTCCAGCACCCTCATGAGCCATGTATTTATCATATTATTATTTCGTAAACAATAAATACGCGCGACTGAGTTTGTGTCCAGGGCAAACACCTCGCACCTTCACACCGCACTCTCGCATTGCTCAGCCAGCTCTATATAGTATTACACTATGGTAGTACCGTGGGCCGTAGTTGCTCGTACCATGGGCAAAAATATTTATCTTAGTTCTACTCAATGAGTAGATCTAGTGCCAATACAATGTGATAATTTATTAAAGATGGTCCGATTGATAGAACAACCGAAAAGAAAAATTATCCTTGGTCCTACTAGTAGAACTACGCGGTCGAACCACGGGCAATAAATGAATCGATTAATGTTATCGATTGCTGAAATCAGTTACTATTGCGAATACTAACTTTATTAATTCTACTATCTAATATTATAAATGCGAAAGTGAGTTTGTTTGTTTTTTACGCTTTCACGCTGAAACGGCTGAACAGATCTCGACGAAATTTTGCACAAGGGTAAGCCATGACCTTTATCCCGATATTTCCACGGGATCGAAACTCATGCGGGTAAAACCACGGGGCGCAGCTAGTTTTCAATATTTACTCCAGAATTATTTGAATTATTAACAAAATAGACCACGGCCATGAAAAAAATCCAGATCTAAATCTCTCTGATAGAACAAGATGCATTGATTCATAATCAGCCTATTAATGTTCCCACTGCTGGGACACAGGCCTCCTCTCTATGAGAGGGAGTGGGCCATAATCAACCACGCGGGCCCAGTGCGGGTTGGGAGATGTCACATGTGTTCGAATTTTTGGTTCTAAGACATGCCGGTTTCCTCACGATGTTTTCCTTCACCGTTTTGAGAGCAGTGGTGATGAAATTATTTACACAAAGTAAAGCGCCTGCTTGGGTTCGAACCCACGACCTACAACTCGTAAGGGGCCGTTACCACTGGGCCACCACTGCTCTCTTAATATAGATTCAATCCATTAAAAAAAATCTGACTAAGTAGGTAACATTAAAAAAGCCCAAAACAGAATAGCAGAAAAGGACGGAGACCTATACTCAGCAGAGGGTGGAACAAGGCTGCCAATGATGTTAATGATGACGAAATTCTAAAAGCAAAGCTTCAGCAATTAGTAAAATAATTTGAATAAATAATACAATAGACGATGTAGGTATATTTAGTAACTTAATCCGCCGAACGCAAAGCGTTTTTGCGTTCGGTTCGTGTCGTGGCATCACTTCGTGTCCGAGTTCGCAACAAGTCAATCGTCATCCTGAGTATGCCTCGTTGAGAGGCGAAACACGTGTCGATTTCTTACAGGGTTCTCTAAGAGTGTTTAAGAACAGTAAAGCGGATTCAAGTTACTAAATATACATCGTCTATTGTATTTTATTATGGATTTCTACAAAGTCACGCCTGAGTCAATTAACATCTTGAATAAAAAAACAAAAAAAAAACAGGAGGTGCCATTCCGTAAAAATACCTTTTTGAGACGAAGTTCTTTGACGCGGTTTGCAGAAAGCGCGATAAGGAAAAGAAAGAGAGAGAGAGGAGTGAATGTAAATTCACACGCACCCTTTCTCTCTTTCCTTCTCTTTGAATTAGAAGAAGACAGTCGCAAGTATGAAGCTTAAGTATGATTTTGGTCAAAATGAAAATACAAAATGCGAAAATTTTCAAATTTTTCGTCATGGGTGTCGTTTTCATAGATTTCGAGGGTGCTAAAATCAATAATGGGGTCAAAATGTAAATCGAAGATGGCGGCTACGAAAATTTTGTTTTTGCATTAAATCATACGTGAGAAGGAACTTTGTTCCTGACGGGTGTCCCCCGACCGCACATGCACGATTTATTTTCCTTTAAAATTCGGTCGGATTACCTCTAAAAAGACCGATCAGAAACCCCCTCTGTGCATCACATCCCTGAGGAAATACCTAATTTAAGAATTATAACCCGGAAGCACCTTCTATTACGTTAGGAACAATGTATAATCCACGAGTAAAACTGTTTACTTTACATCTACGGCTTCATAACTGGAATTAGTGGAAGCAATTAATAAGCGGAGTTTAAGTTGGTAAGCCCGGCTTTTGTCAGTTGCTAGTGTTGCCATCGTCGCTACATGGGGCTTTGTTAAGCCAAGCGCACATTATAGCCGCAACGGGCCGCTGCGCAACGGATTTTCATACAAAAAAGTGCGGTGCCGTCCACCTGTAGTGTGGGTTATAGAAAATGTATGAAAGTGATGAAAAAGGTTTTTTTTTGCATTATATCAGCTTTAGCCTTTATAGTGCTGTGATTCAGTAACGGATATAGTTTTTACGAACTTTATATTAACTTGATTCGTTCGTATGTGTTTCCGGTTACTGACTTTGTCATTCATTTTTCAAGCGCTTCCTGGCATCCGATTGAGCTGAAGCTTGACATAGGTACTTATATAACTTCAGTCAATCGGTGACAATGCATAAATTTGATACCATGGCGCTGCTGGTCTGATGATGGAGCTCGATGATGGCCATAGAAACTCGTCAACTAAATAAGATAGTGTCGTTGTGTTTGAACTCGTTGGTTTTGTCTTGACTAGTCCTGGTTGAACTATAGGTAGAGTATGGTGGTGGAGACAGAGAGTGGCCACACGAACTCCTCAACTAAACAAGATAGCCCTGGTGTTTTTGGGCTCGTTAAGTTTTGTCTTGACAAAAAGGCGTGAACGTCCTTCTTAAGCCGCCATCCCACGGTGCGCCATATCGCGGACGCACGCGCACGACGCACCGTGGGAAACCTAGCGTGCGTGGTAGCGCAGACGCGCGTTGAACGCGTGCGTGGCGGTGCGTCCTCGTGCGGGCTGGTATGATATGGCGCACCGTGGGAGGGCGGCTTTACACTTAACGATAAGCCTCAAGCTTTTATGGAACAATATTTAAGATCTATGTTTAAGTACGTAAGTTTTATTTAGAATATTTTAGTTGATAAGAAAAAAAACTTTTTTTGTACTTTTATTTTATTGTACAGCAAAATATGGTAAGAATGGAATAACAAATTACGACGAAAAATCCATTTTTAAACCCAGATATTAAAATACAAACAATCAACGCTAAGGGCTTCATCAAAGAACAAAAATAAATTTCTAAAAGTCAGAACAAACTTTTCAAAAACAGACAGTAGGTACCTACGGAAAATATTATTAGCAGGAAAACATGAACTAATCAATGTTAGAAAAGTTAAGGGAACTAATTTAAAAAGTTGCTGGAATATTAATTTTCGTTGTAATTCACGTGTAATTAAGGTCGTCAGTTCATTCTTCAAAGAAGTGAAGAAATGTTGAGAAAATCTATCTCATCAAACTAAAGTTTCTAAGCTGTAAGGTAGATCTGGACAAGGGTGTATATTGTATACACTAGCTGCTGTCCGCGGTTTTGCCTGCGTGGACCTTAATTAATTTTATTTATTTACTGTGTTGCCAGACGCCGAAGGAGTGTCCTCACACAGACGTGGTCTGAAATCTCGTATTTTGCCAACACAACCTCGTACATACCTTATAATGAATAAATTTCTATTTTCTTATTAAAACTCTCAATTTTTTTTTATGTTATAGAAATTATGAAAAATTTCATTTCATGAATTTTTCTTGTATTGTTTATGTAAGATGTTACGTTAAAACGTAGAAAATACATTATATTTTATAAAATACCTATGTCTAAGTTAATTCCACTCCACTCCACGTCCACTGATATTAGAATTAGATACATAATGCACCAAACCAAAATTCCGGTTGACCTGCCACATGCGACCATAGAGATAGACACTCACTAGATTGTCCAGTGCGTGTAGAGTGCGTGCAAGTTATGTCTGCGGGTGGCTGAAATTTAAATCGGAACTAATAAGTAAGCCGCCGCTGCGCCGTCTTGTTGTTTATGTCAGGTCAATTTATGTATAGAATTATTTAGATAATTAATATTGCGAATATTTAGAGGTGCGTTCAGAGATATGATTTGTATCAACGAATCTCGTACAAAATCGTACGAGGATGGATGTAAGCTCGTACCTCTGAATCTCGTACATGTACGAGGAACTTCGTACGGATGGCAACACCTCCTTATAACATCAGCTATCTGCCAGTAAAAGTCCCGTCAAAATCGGTCCACCCGTTTCGGACATTAGCCGGAACAAACCTGAGTATAATAAATAAATCAAAGTATACAATACGGTAGTATTGTGTATTTTCATACGCATTTAGTAAAAAGCTATTATTTTTACATTACAAACCTATACAGGGTGTCAGGGACATCGACGCGAAGCTTGTTACCAAGAAATGCAGTACATGATTCTGAAACCCAGCGTTGAAATTTTTCGTCGGTTATTGAAAAAAAAATCTGCTGTTTCATAGAAAAGCGCAGTACCTACGCGGTCAAAATGTATGGAACAGCTGATTTTATATGAAATTTTTCGGATTCATCCATGGTAACAGACTTCGCGTCGATGTCCCTGCCACCCTGTATAAGAAAGAAGTAACAAACAAACACTTAAATTTTAATTATTTGAATGTATAAATTATTAACACCGACATTTCGCCAGGTATCTTTAAATCTCATGTAGTATACGGGCATTCTGACTCCGGGCTGGGAAAATTCCTGATGAAAACCCGACAACACTTTGCCTGACCAGGTATCTAATTACGCAACACATTTTCGTAAACGATTCCGACTAATGTTTCATTTTGACAGTTCAACAATATTCATTGCGTTATTTACGTTGTTGAGCAGATTTTTTTTTCGAACTTATGAAGCAATGGATTAGCAATCTGTTTCAAAACGATTCAAATTCTGATTGAATGTGTATTGCGTAATTAGGATACTGGGACTTTAATTGAACCGAGGACCTCACATATTTGACGTCCGTTTCATCGTAGAGATACGTATTTTTCTTTACGGTTCCATTCCAAGTCTTCACATCAAGAAAGGCATAAAAAGAAATGACAGTGTTAATCGAATATGTATTCATTGTCTTTGCCATTCCAAGTTTTCACATGAAAAAAATACTTAAAGAGAAATGACATAGTGCTAATGGTCTATTTGAAAGTGACCTTGCTGACCTACAGCGTAACCTGAGCGACGTAAACATGGGTTTTAACGAGCTAAAAGCTTATGTGAAAAATAAATAACTTTTGAATTTGACCTTCACATCGTAAGCGTAAAAACTTTGACATTTATGCTGACATTGTGTGCAGAATAACAGATTTACGGATCAATGCAGAAAAATTTAATCCGTGACGTTATATTTACTTTAGAATAGCTTAAGGCTGCTTTTAAATCACATCTATGCAGATATGCTGCGAAGATGTGAAAGCTAAGCTACGAACCTATGTGACCATTTCCACTAATGCTAAGCTGTGTAGCGGATCGAATAAGTTGTGCTATGAAGATGCGCCGCCTGCCGCGAGGTAGCTGTGCGAGCAAGATGCGAAGCTCGAGCTATACGATGCATCGACAATAAGGAAGGCACTCTGCTCTGCAGTTCTGCACATAGCTACACCACTCGCGCATTCATAGCTCCTATCCATAGTACGCATCCATAGCACGCATATAAAGCACACATCCTTCCATACAAAAAACATAGCTTAGTTGAACCCGTTTCCAACAGTGCTATGCTATGTCGAATTGTGGACCAATGGATTGGTAAGCTACGAAACTATGTGACTGTTTCCACTAATGCTAAGCTGTGTAGCGGAGCGAGTAAGTTGTGCTATGAAGATGCGCCGCCGCGCGCCGCCGCGAGGTAGCTCTGCTAGGAAAATGCGCAGCTCGAGCTGTGCGATGCATCGACAGTAGCGAAGGCACTCTGCTCTGCACATAGGTACACCACTCGCGCATTCATAGCTCCCATCCATAGCACGCATCCATAGCACGCATCCTTCCATAAAAAACATAGCTTGGTTGAACCCGTTTCCACCGCACAGTACTATGCTATGTGGACCAATGAATAGGATTGGTGAATATCAAACTCATCCATAGCAACGTAGCACATCTCTGGTGGAACAGCAGCCTTCAGAGGGTTTATTCTGAAAGTTGGCAACGTCGCAAATAGATGTCAAATATTGCGCTGTTTTGATTAATTAGATAATATTTCTGTATGGAAATGAAAAATGTGGCTAACTAGCAAACTAGAATATTGATTATGGAATGCAATAATTAATATCGTAACACCGAATAGTTAGTTAGTTAGCCACATTTCTTATTTCCATACAGTATTATTTCCAAATTAATCAAAATAGGTAACTATTTGAAAGCTATTTACGACGTTGCCAACTTTTAGGATGCACGCTCTTAAACCACGTCACGGTTGGCAAAAGCATTACGATTTGTATAAATATTTTTTCTGAGAAATCCCAAGGTTATAATATTGTTCACTAATTATCAAGAATTCATGAATTTCTGATGAGGTTTCCAGCGATGAACGATAACATCTAGAAAATGCACACATACCCATGGGCGTCGCCAAGGGGGGGCAGGGGGGGCAGCTGCCCCCCCCCCCCTAGAGATCCAATTTTTTATGACAAATACAAGGCTATTTAATAAGTTCCATATCTTCTAAAAGGGGTCTAATCCGGAGTCTAGGGACGTAATTCGTATCTATGTGTGGTATATGTGGTGGTAGGCCGAGTCATAATACCTATTAGCTTTCTGCTTACAGTTCGAATAGTTTTGGAAAAAATGTCCCTAAAGGTCCGTTTCCCATCCACACATCGAAACTGGAAATTATTATTTTTCTCAGTGCTTACTCTCTCACTTACAGAGTTGAAACTGATTTGTCAAAAATCAAATGTCCACCAGCATCGATTTTAGCCTCATTGTGCGCCGTAGAGGTAAGACACGCACTACAAGTGTAAAGCTTCATGTGCTCTAGACTCTTGCATGTATACCTACAAATCATACTTTTCCCATCCTCCATCAACTTGCCCCCTTACACATACCTACATAAAGAGAACTATAAGAAATCTAAACTAGTATTAAAGCTGAAGAGTTTATTTTTTGGTTTGTTTGTTTGAACGAGCTAATCTCCGGAACTACCAGTTGGATTTGGAAAAATCTTTTAGCATTTGATAGACCAATTCTTGAGGAAGGCTACAGGCTATTTAACATCACGCTAGTATCCTTAGGAGCCGAGTAAAAATAAGAAAAGTCAGAAAGAACGCTAAGCGAAAACAAAGTACCTACCTAATAGCGCGGGCAGGCAATGTGATATTATGATGGGGTGGGTCGGGGGCACAAGGATGTTCACGCGGACGAAGTCAGTTAGGGCAGATGCTAGTTAGAGATAAAATTAGTTGAAGTTAAATAAACCAGATGGAGTTCAAAGTTCAAACCTTCAGGAAAATGGGTCATATTTGCTCATAAGCGAGCTGGTCCGTTATTACATATTGAATTGTAATTTTAAGCTTTATTTATGCATAACACATGAGGTCACACACTCGGGCACAAGGTTTTGGACATTCACTTATAATTATAATATATAGAAAAAATAAGCAAATGAAGGTTATAAAATGCAGGATTATGCAGACTGGCGCGACGCGACACCGGTAATTGTTCTACCGTGAAGTTTTCTAAAGGTGTGTCCAAAGGTTTACCCTTGTTTGGAATAACAACGTTTCGTCGAAAATCACTTCAGCTAATTTTAGTTGCAATAAAGTCATTTCGTATAATTATTCATTTGACCGAATAATTAATTGGTAGATTTTTATTTAGCATATTTATTTCTTTGAAATAATGTCATTTGACCGAATTTTCAAATCCACTTTAAACGTATGTTTCACTAGACTAATAATGATTTAGTCGAAAGATATATGAAAGCGGTTCATCTGTCGGAGTGCCCTAATTTTGATACTGCAACCAATTTCCAAAAGACCAAACCGACGAATGTTTGCGCGGCAGTACTGCGCGACACATCCAAAAGTTAAGTTTTTTCTTGGGATAATTCTTTCTCTTCATCCTAACTACGAAATCCTTCATGATGCGTGGTCTGACACGCACTTGGCTGGTTTTTTTCGAGACAGGTCTGATATCAATCACCTGGCAAAGTGGATTCTAGCAGACTCCCAGATATTAGGTAGTTATGATTAGTTTCCCTTTTTATGGAGGGCCATGCTCGGTGATGGAAAAAGTGTTAAAACTGACATGGGTCAATTGTAACACGTGGCCTAGTTGTAGTAACACGTGGCCTAGGGTAGTACGAAGTTTTAATAGAATAATGACGTCAGCTTTTAGGTACTGGTTTGTGACCACAGACGCGCGGTCGACTGTACAGGTTCAGTTCGTATAAACATTAGATTTATTTTATAACTTTGTTTACATTTTACCCTTGAACAAAGGCGATAAGGAGGGGACAAAGGCCGGGATATGTATGTGGATGGGTGATGGTTTCCACTCATCTGTATACCCATTAATTATTTTCATGTTTTGACACTCACAAACGAATGCAACCCACCAACCACAACGTTATAAGTATTTGTGATTGTCTATGAAATAATCACAGAGTAGATATGTGAACAACAAATAAGTGAACGGAAGCTGGTGTCAGTGCAATGCACTGATATTAAACTGGGTTGGTGAAAGCTAGACTTCGACGGTCTAACATGTTGCATACATCTATGCATAAATAACAGTACTAAGTTTTGTGCACTGGCGCGACGCGACACCGGTTATTGTTATACCGTGAAGTTTTCTTAGAAATTGGCGTCGCGCTGGTCTGCATGAGCCTTTATTTGGTTAAAGCGACCAGACAAGAGGTGACTAAAGAATCACATTTTTTTTTTTGGAAAGTAGCAATTGTGTGTTAGTATAATTCTGATACAGTCGTAGTTGTTGAGTGAGTATCTGCAATAAAAAAAAGTTGCCAAAACTAAAATGCTGAAAAATTGGAAACAGTCATGTTGAAGTGACATGACATGACACATCATAACATCGTCATAAATTCATAATATAATACTCGCACATATTTTCAATCACAGTTCCGGATGGATGGATGAAAAATACAAAAAACAAAGCCTTTGCAATATTTTCATAAAAAACATGTCTAGTGTAGAATATGTGGGCAGTAACTATTTATCGTCGAAAAAGGCTAGTAAAACTGTATTAGAACCAGTTCGTAAATAGACTACGTGACCGGTTTAACTCAATACAAAATTGCAGAATATAATAATAAAATAGAATTTCCTCATAATCCCAGAAAAAGTGCGAATCATCATGACCCTTCTGAGGTGGTCCGATACTCTGATCCGGTTCGTCACGCATTTACGCGCTTTCGGTATCGAGTTTACACGCGATTCGGTCTCGTCTCGATCTCGACATTCGATTCGATTCATTCATTCAGTTTGCGAGCGTTCGCCGCGTGGTGTAGACGTGTTGCGTACGTTACTTTCCCGCGACTTTACCGCCGTTCTGTTTTCGTAGTGTTGAGAAAAACTTAAAATAAAAACAGTGATGTTTTGTGCAACAATGACGTCGTTCAGTGTCAACTTTTTGTGATATTCGTGACTGCAGTGTCAATAAAAGTGTTTGGGAAGTTGTGAAGTTATTTTACGTCACGGATTTACCAAGTTGACCGGCGTTTTGAGTGAGTACTTTACCAACTTATTCGTATTTTAACGAAGTTTTGTATTACTTTTCTGAGCATTAGCATTTGTTTATCGCGTTGTTTCGTTGATTTCTTTGTTAGTTGCGTTATATAACTAAATAATGGAAGTACTAAGTTATCGCAGTCTTTTCGGTTGACTAACGCCACGTTTTATCGTGGATTCTAGACTGTTATAATATCGGGTCGGATGTGTTGAAGACTAAGGACAATCGTGCATTTTTTAGTGCTCACGATATGTGCTATAAATGAATAAGGAATCACGTGTTATCATTTTGAGATAAGATTGCGTGCTGGTAAAATAGTTTATTATGTCAACACTGCAGTTTCTTGAGATTCAATTCTTATTGTAGGCACTTTACTAGGTATGTGTAGGTAAGTGGGTAGGTTATCTTTGTACTTTGACATTACCTACATCAATGACTTACTAGATATTGATTAGGTACGGTACTTAATTGCTATTTATAGCTTTCGGTAATTAAAATAATAGGTACCTATGTGGGGAATTCGGAAACGAATTAAACAATACTTTTCAACAATGTCAATCATTGACCTCGGACATTAGGTATAGGTACCTACGTAAACAGTCAAAATCGTAATTAAACACTAATTATTACACAACAGTACTTATTATTTTTCTCATAATGAAAAATAAATTATTTTTAATAAAAAAATAAAAAAATTGACATGACAATGTAGTATTATTTTAAATAATAAGTACCTACCTACTTACTACATTTCTATGTCCATTTTTTTTTTCTGCCTTTATTGTTACGTTTTTATCATACATAACTCAATAGCTGCTAATTACCCAGGTATGTATGTGGGTTTTCCTATCACTGCCATCCTCTAATTATCTCGTACTTATGTAAGTTTGTAAGAAAAATGATTTTTCCTCAACCGTTAATAGGCGCCCCTGCTGAACATAGGTCTTTACCAATAGCTTTTCACAGTACAGTACGCAAGAGAGTTAATTTTATTTTATTTACTTAGGTAAATGCATGGAATTAGTATGTAAAACTAATCCAGGCCAGGCCCACAAGCCAGGCGATCAATCTGCTGAACGCCCTGATTGCTCAGGAGCCCGATGTTGACATATTTATGTATAGCAGTAAATCGATGTTAAATATTTGCATGAAGTTTTTTAGCTAGATGTTGTTGTTGGCTTGCTGCGCGCTTTGGTGTTTACTGTAAGTGTAGCAAGCAATTGATATAAATAAATAAATAAATAAATAATAAATGTACTATACCTAATAGGTGAATGTCAACCGTTTCGGATTCACACCAAGGGTTACCATTTCAAAATTTGAAATGTCTTGACATAAAGTCGGACATTGCAAAAATGACCGGACATTTTACTTTTTAATCTTTATTTTTTCACTACTCATAAACAAAATCATTGAACTCATTTATATTTTCAAAAAAAAAAAATACACAGTTCGAATTCCAAAGTTCCCTTGTTACAATATTATTATGCACTAGCTTGCCTATCAGACACCTACCAGCGATTGATAGCCTTTTTTTTTTTTTTTTTTTTTTTGGGTGGGAAATCATCCAATGACTTCTCCCGCTCTGGGCGGAGCGGAAGGGCGTGTCAGACTTTTACTGACTAAAACCCACCCGTGTTCCTTCCCTTGCCATGCCAGGGGCCACGGTTTCCCCTTGGGACTACCCGCAACCCCGGCAGGCATCGGCCCTAACGGACCCCGTCAGTTTTGCTGACATCTCTTTGAGGCGCGCGTGGATTATCGGACGGCGAGCTGCCCTCTGCTCTCCGTCCGCAGGCCCGCGCCTACGGTGGCCGGAAATCGGCTATCAATTCCCGACGCCCGGGAAGTCTCCTACGGCGGCGGCGGCTAGGGCTGGTAGGGCGCGGCCTCTGCCACTCCCTCGCGCGCTCCGCCTCCTCCTTCGCGAGCATTACTGCTTCGCAGAAGGAGGTGACGGCTTGCCATGCCCTCTCGCTCCGCACCATGGCCTGGACCAGGGCCGGACGCGAGAGGTCACTGCCGCCGATCGCCTCCACGAGGACACGGCGGTGGTCCACCCAAGCCGGGCAAACCTCCACCGTATGCTCCACCGTGTCCTCCGGACGATCCACACAATGGTGACACCCGGGCGTTTCCTCCCGCCTTATGCGAAACAGGTACCTCCCGAAACAACCGTGTCCGGTGAGGACCTGCGTCAGGCGGAAGGTGAGGACGCCGTGGCGCCTCTCAAGCCACTCCTCAAAGAGGGGACTTATCGCCGTAATTGTGGCGTGCCCAAATCTGGGTTGCGACAATCGCACACTCCAAGCCGCCATGAGATCCCGCCGGAGCTCTGTCCGCTGTACCGTGATTTCTCGCGGCAGCGGAGTTACACCCCGGCGCTTCATCTCCTCGCGCCACTCCCAAATGTGGGCGAGGACCTTCGCCTCCAGATCCCATGGCGGCGTTCCGGCAAGGAGGCTCGCCGCCTCGCCGGAGACCGTACGGTATCCCCGGACCATCCGGATAGCCATGACCCTTTGGGCTGCATGCAACCGGCGGGCTGGGCGCAACCTTAAGGTTCGCGCCCACACCGGTGCCCCGTAAAGGGCCATGGACCGCACGACCCCCGCGTAGAGCCTCCGGCAGGAGGCGTTTGGACCCCCTAGATTGGGCAGAAGCCGCTTCAAGGCAGCCCCGGCCCGCTCCAGTTTGGGAGCCAAACGTCGGAAATGCTCCACGAAGTTCCACCGGCTGTCGAGGACGAGTCCCAGGTACTTCATCGTCACCTCGACGCCGACGTGAACCCCTCCTACCGTTATTTGGGAACCCGACGGTGGCGCGTTCCGAGGGCCATGAAAGCACATGACCTCGGACTTGTGCAGGGCCACCTCGAGTCCCAATTGCCGGATCCTGTCGACGATCGTCGCAACCCCGCGTGTCGCCAGTTCGGCCGCCGCCTCGTGCGACCTCCCCTGCGCCAGGACCAGCGTGTCGTCAGCGTAGCACACTACGCTGACACCACTAGGGAGGTCGGCGCGCAGCACCCAGTCGTATCCGATGTCCCACAGATGCGGCCCCAGGACCGATCCCTGTGGGACACCGCACGACATCTCTCGCCGGTTCCATTCTCCCTGGTGACCGGGGTAGATGACGGCCCTGTCCGTCAAATACGCCTCGACCAACCGACAGAGGTAGGTCGGCATCCGGTGATACCGGAGTGCCTCCCTGATGCAACTCCAGGGTAGGGTGTTGAAGGCGTTGGCGATGTCTAGAGACACCGCCAAGACGACCCCACCCCGGGCCACTGCATCCCCCGTCGTGAGGGCTCGCACGCGCATGATGGCGTCCACCGTAGAGCGCCCTCGGCGGAAGCCGAACTGGCTATCCGCCAAATCCGGCCCCACTCGCACCAGCTGCCCGACGAGGCGGTTTGCAATAACTCTTTCAAAGAGCTTGCCCACCTCGTCGAGCAGCACGATGGGCCGGTAAGCGGACGGAGAGTCCGCAGGGCGCCCCGGCTTCCTGATGAGGACCAGTTTCCCCGTCTTCCAGCGAAGTGGGAACTGGCCCCTCTCCATGCACGCGCTAAAGAGCCCCCTTAGTCGAGGCCCGAGAGCCTCCATGGCCAGGACCCAGGCTTTCCCAGGTAAGCCGTCGGGTCCTGGGGCGGTATTTTTGGCACTCAGCCTACGTACCGCCACTCTTAGTTCTACCTCGGTCACCTCCGGAGCATCGTCGTCGTCGTCGTCGGCGGTGTGGTCCGCAGCGGGCACCGCAACAGGCGGGGCCATGGGCGGGGCGGAGTGTTCCCCTCTCGAGGGGAACAGAGCGCTCACCACGTCCTCCACAAGCTGTGGCCGGAGACTCTGAGTCAGCGGGGGAGCCCATGGGCGGATTTTCTCCCGCACCAACTTGTATGGGCGTCCCCACGGGTCCCTGTCCAGAGTTGCCAGCGACTCCTCACGGGCCAGTCCCCTGGCCCGCAGGATCTCCGCTTGGAGGGCGGTCTTCGCCGCTCTGTACCCCTCGTACAACTCCGCCTGAATGGCCTCCGTATCCGGAGGGCGGATACGAAGCCTGCGGTGCCTGGCGTACAGGTGTCGCGCAGCAACGCACGCGGCGCGCAGAGTCGTCAGCTCTTGCGACCACCAGTACACCTGGCGCGAAGCACGGCCGGGCTGGACCCGGGGCATTGCCACGTCACATATATCGGACATGGCCTCCCGGAACCACTCCGCCTCATCGTTGATATCGGCAGGCCTGTCCGGTGATGACACCCAGGCCTGCACGATCGAGGCTTCCAGGATTAGCTCCCGGTCCAGCTGCTTCAGCGCCCATCGCGGACCACTCGGGGCCTGTCGGACCGGCGCGCTCGAGGACTGGGCGGAGACGTCAATCCGGATGTACCGGTGGTCGGAATACGTCTCCACCCCCTCCATGACGCGCCAGTCGGCGACACGCGGCGACAGAGCGGGGCTGGCGAACGAAAGGTCCACCACTGATTCACCCCGCATCCGCACACACGTGGGGACAGAACCCCGATTAAGGACGACCAGGCCTGTCTCCAGTGCCCAGTCCTCCACCATCCTGCCCCGTGTGTCTGTATACCGGGAACCCCAAGCCACATTCTTGGCATTGAAGTCCCCGAGAACGAGCACAGGGAGGGAACCGAACCCGACAACGACGACTCTCAACTCCGCAAGGGAGTTGTGGAACTCGGCGAGAGTTCGGTTCGGGGAGAAGTACACCCCTACCACGACAATCTCCCCGAACCGTGCTGCCACGCAACCCCGTCCTCTCTTGACAGCCTCGAGGGACGGAGTACCGGCGGCGGCCGACGATATTAGGGTCACTGAGCCGCTCAGGTCCTCCACCCAGTCATCCCTGGGCGGGACAAAGTACGGCTCAGCGACCACGGCGATGTTAATCGACCACTGTGCCATGCTCTGGAGCAATAGGTCCTGAGCTGTAGCGCAGTGGTTGATGTTCGCCTGGAGGAGGCGTAATGGAGCCGTTATTGGCAGTCCATTTCAGCCCCCTCCCGAGCCCCCTGTGAGGGCCCTGCCGCGGCGACAACGGCGGCGGCGACGACGGTGGAAGCGGCAGCGGCGGCGCCAGTAGTGGCGGCGGCTGCGGCGGTGACGGCGGTGGCGGCGGTGGCGGAGGGCTTGCCCCTGCCTCCGGCTTTGGCGGGTTTGGCGCAGGCCTTGCCCCCAATCCGGTGGTCGGCTGGCTTGCCAGCAGCCGCACATACGACGCAGTGCGGCGCGGCAGTGCACGAGCCAGCCTCGTGACCGGACTGACCACAGCGGTAGCAGTTACCGCTGCGGTCCACCTCCGAGTCGCACTTCACTCCCACATGGTGACCCACGTGGCAGCGGAAGCACCTCAGAGGTCTGGGTTCCAGCAGTTTGACCTGCGCGGATACCCAGCCCACCAAAAGCCTTTGGCCCTCCTCAGCAAGCTTTTTGGCCGCCGACACGGGGCAGCTCACCATCACGGCTCGCATTCCCTTGGAGCCAGGACGGATGGTGCCCGCCTTAACCTGCTCGGCAGAGCACCCCCCCGTCCTAGCGACAGCGGCCACTACCTGTCCCTCCGTCACCGAGTCGTCCAGGCCCGAAATGCGCATGTCAGCACACATGGTGGGCCTGGACACTCTGGCCTCGTCCGGACTTATTGTCTCTCGGATTTTATCGGCCAGAGCGTCAGCGGCCGGGCCACTGGCCGCGCCGGGGACCTCCAGCATTCGGGCCCCAGTCGCGGTGACCTTAAATTTAAGGCCATTCTTGGCCCCGAGCGCCTCCAGGCTCCCTTCCACAACCTGCCCCACCTTGGCGAGCACGCTTTGGTAGGTCGCGCCCTTCTTCTCCGCCTCCGGCTGTAGTGTGATCACTACAGCTGCGGACTTCGGGGCGCGGAGCCTAGCCGCGACGCCTCGCTCCTTGCGCCGCTGCCGCCTCGCCTTCCTTTTGGCCGCCCTTTTGGCCTTACCCGCGTTCCGCCTCTCCCCGGCGACTTGCCATTCGGCGTCGGCCGGAGAAGAAGCGGGAGGCGGGGGCGGCTGTTGGGCCGGGGCCCTTGCCGCCTGGGCCGGGGCCCTTGCCGCCTGGGCCGGGGCCCTCACCGCCTGGGCCGGGGCCCTCGCTGCCTGGGCCGGTGCCCTCGCCGCTTGGGCAGGTGCCCTCGCCGCCTGGGCTGGTGCCCTCGCCGCCTCTGTAGCCGCCCTGCCCTTGGTCTGCCCCGACGACCCTGGTTTGGTCGGGGCAGCTGCGGTGGTGGCATATGATGCCACCTTCCGCTGGCCCGAGGCCGGCTGGCTCGCCGCTAATGGGGGGCGCAGGACGATGGCCTCTAGGGCGGAAAACCGCGCCCGAAAGGCGTTCATCTCCTGCCGCACCAGGGACAGGACCCGGTCCTCAGCAGGCACGGGCCGTTCCTGCCCCTTCTGCTCTCCCCCCTGCAGCACCACCTCGCGAGGGCCGGCTCCTCGGAGCCTGGCCAGGTCCGCTCGGAGCTCCTCGTTCTCCTTTCGGAGAAGCTCCATGGCGGCTACCAAGCGGGCGACCTCCGCCCGCATTCCGGACATTTCGTCCGGCGGAGGCCCGAGGAAACAGGCCCTCGCTGCCGCCAAGATGGAGGCCGTGGCCTCAGGTATGGCTTCCTCCCTGGAGGCCTTTAGTTTCTTTAAGGCCGCTCCCTTGAAAGCGGCCTCCACGGCCTCCCTAAATTTAGCCGCTGCGGCGTCCGGCTCGCCACAGGGAGACTCCGAGAGGACCGCGCTGGTCCCTTCAGGGTGTACCACTGTGGCGAGCCTCGACAGTTCGCCCGAGCTGGGCTGGCTCGGCTCACCGACCTCCTTGGTGAGCCCCCTACCCGCGCCCTTTTTCCGGGCCCCGCCCCGCCGGCTGGAGTGGATTTTCCGCCTCTCGTCGGCGGACGACCCCTGGCCGTCCGAATTCGACCGCTTCCGGAATTCCTTCCTCCTATCGGCAGTCTTCACTGCCTCCTCGCGCTCCGAGCTCTGAAAAGAGCTCTCCGCGCCCGATACAGCGTCGGAGTCCGACCCCGTATCGCTCTCCACCACACTTCTGCTTTTATATTTATTTTTGACCATATTGTTCCCACGAGTATAAAAATTTTCCAACCAACCAACCAAAAAACGTGGTTCGCACTAACTACTAATTTAGCTACCCATTAGTCAAGCTATCAACCTCCCTCACGGTGCGCCGCCGCTTGGAGGTTTGGGGTGATTTTTTATAGAGGTTTTCTTCCTCGCGGCCCGGGCAATTAAGCCAAGACCCTCGACCCCCGTCAAATGCCAGAGACATGACCTACACACTCTTCGGGGCTACGAGACCAACGGTGGCAGAAGAAAAGGCTTCCTTCTGCCTGCCCGACGGCAGGGTTAGTGCACGCCGAGCCCGTTCCTACCCGAACGCTGCTTAACGTGTACTCTCTCCGAGTACATGTTAGAGCGTTCCTGTGACAGGATATTAGCATACGGACAACGAGACCCCATTAGGCACAAAGTACCTAATGGCGAGTCATTGTCCGCATCCCAGGGTGCACCGACCCGTAGACTGATCTTCCCCCCGGACGGATCCGTAAGGGAACTCCAGTCCACAGGCACACGGGGAGGTTTCCTGTCAACGCACCCCCGATTGATAGCCTACGTCGATCTTAAACACCATTTACAGCTTGATTAGTGTTGCTCATTAGTAACAGTACATTGTGCACTAATGAAGCGAGTGCATATTTATAGGTAATCATGGTAGGCACCTGCAGATCAATGCACTTTAAATAAAGTATCAACCTATTACTATCCACCTGCTAATTAAGTAGGTAATATACTTAAATCTTCATTACAAATTATTACTTATTTTGCAACTCAAATTCAAAAATTAAATCATTTAGGTAACTGTAGGTACAACAGCTCAGTAATTCACTTGAATAAGTACCTATAAAATTTTACAATTTTTATTTTATAATTTTTTTAACATACAACATAACATCACGCCTTGTTTCCCTGAAGGGTTGGGCAGAGATGTACCTGTAGCAGCTACACCCACATTTCGCCAGTTATGTTTAAGTCCCATGTAATAGGGGGCGAACCTATTGCCACCAACCGGGCACAAATCCAGACTTCGGGACGTCTACTGAATAATTCCAGAAATTTTATATAATTTTTATCTACCTACTTTAAAATCATTATAAAGTACTTACCTACCGAAATGAATCCATGTTTTAAAATTAGGCATTGCCAATTTAATATAATTTAGTAGGTAAATTATAGAAGGTACCTACTTACCATAAGGAAAACCGCGAAATACCTGCCTACAACAAAAAAAAATCATTATAAAGTAGGTAGGTACCTACCGAAATGAATCCATGGTTTAAAATTAGGCATTGCTAATTTTATTAATTTAGTAGGTAAAGAAGGTACCTATACGGAAAACCGCGAAATATAACTAGAACACGTAAATTTTTCCGTTTTGTCAGCAACTCGGTATACGAAAAAACCGCGAAATATAACTAGAACACGTAAATTTTTCCGTTTTGTCAGCAATTCCATATAATTATTTTACAGCCCAATTAGGGCATGCAATTATCCGCCCATTTTACTATTCGGATATTTCGGATAATGCCAGACAACTATTCGAATATATCCGGATAATACGGATATTTTGGATACCACTGTAAAAGAGGTAAATCAAACTTATATTAGTTTACAATCGACATTTTTATTACAAAAACTCTCCAACAATCGTATACTAAAGTACTTCAGTTCGCACTAAAAGCAAAATCTGTCCGATCTGTCATTGACAGATACGAGAAAAGCTATCATCCACGGGTTATCTACCAATGGTATAATAGATCGTGAGCTGGTCAAATGCTATCTTTGTTAAGATGGCTAAAACAATTGAAAGCACATTAGATGAAGACTGGAAGTCTTACAAAGTAGTGCTTGGTAATAAATGAGTCAAAATTTCACCACTGACATTGCTAGATGTCAAAGTATCTGATGTATAAGTTGGATCAGCACAAACTAGTAGCCGCGAATGACATGTACTTTCATCCATTCTCTGAATATGAACTATCTTCTGTGCGTTTTTGGTCAGTTCTCGTTATCGCGATTGTGCAGTCCTATCTTTCATTTATATGTGAAACTTTGGATATTCCTAAAGAGGACTTTCCGGATTGGGTTTTGATGGTCCAGGCAGGAAAGCAAATCATGAATGCAGAGAATCATGATGAGACCTCTGCTCCAAATTCCTACTTCCCATATCAATCTGATTTTGGCTTGGTTACCAAAACAGCTTATTCAAGTGTAGCAAAGCCTAACCTTTTCTTTATGTTGCATTTAACAGGAACTCTATTTTGGTTCTGCAAGATCTCGTCAAGCAAGACAATACCGAGATGAATCTAGAGAACAACACTACTAATCAAAGCCATCATTCTTGCCAATGCCTTTAAAGAAAATGCCATGCTTGTCAAAGCATTCACTGTTGATGGTCAACCTGCAGAGTCCTTTCGATCTCTTTGCTTATTTTCTCTGTTAAAGTAAATGATATTTCAGTTTCTGCTGCTTGTAACCACTGAGTGCTACGTCATCACCACCACTGTCGTCAACTGAAATCGAGCTCTGTGCAAAAGCACTTTTAAAATTTCTCTATGATGATTTGATGAATCTACATACTAATTGTGTCATTAGATGGATTTTTAAAGATAAAGCATGAATTGTCACGATTGCGAATACCAATTTTAAAACACAACGTTAAATGTTATATTATCAAAAGGAAAATGGAACAAAAGTAACTATCCGTATTATCCGGATAGTAAAACAAATTATATTCGGATAATATTTTCGACGGATATCCGGATAATTCGGATATCCGGATATCCGAATATCATGCCCTAAGCCCAATACAAACCATAATCATTTGATGAACAATCTTCAATCAGATCCTAAACAAGCGTTTCACTCTTCGAAGGTTTTACGACGTTCTAAAAAGCAAAAACCTGTGGCAGAGAAATTCACTATTATTGTTGATTGTAAGCCGAGATTGTCGGGGCTCACCCGAAAACCGAGGTTTTGTCATATTTCCTCAATAACCCAGCACTTCAATGATTCAAGCAAAAAGGGTCCCGCAGACAGGCGCGACGCGATTCTGGTAGAACAATCTCCATAAAGTTTTCATAATAGAAATTGTTCTACTAAAATCGCGTCGCGTCTGTCTGCGGGAGTCTAAAAAAGGGATGAGTGAAACTACCAGATTGCTCCACCCTTTCGGAGTTTTGATGCTCAAGAATTTTGGTAGCGAGAGCAATTTTCGAATCGAACGTGTTAGTTTGCGGTGAACGTGGTGAACTCCAGAACATTTTTATTGTTAGACTAGAAACATCAGTGCGTTTTAGATATAAAACGTAATCTAAAAGATCACAGTAAGCCACTTAGAGTGGTACAGGTAAAAGAAAGATTGGTTCGTTTAAAAATAACTAGTAGGATATTGATTGACCGCTTTTTCCTGCTGTGTCAAAAAATAACAGCAAAAACCACGAGATTGTGACACGGAAAACCGCAATGTCTAGCAACTAATTATACGGGCGGATCGGATACATGGAGGAAATTAATTATTCTCATTTGTTAGTCACACCACCATAGCTAAAGCTTGCGATCCACAGCCATAAACTGGAAGGTCTACAAAAACATAATTGCGGAGATCTTTTCTTGAACAAAAAAGATGATTTTCTCAAGCAAAATTAAGTCTAGAATAATTCCTTCCAGTTTTGTAATTCCTTGCAAAAAATTCTGTGTAATTTAAACAGCAATCGCATTTTAAAAAGACGTTGAACTTAAATTCTCTACAAGAAAAGACAGACCGTCTTTAATAACGTTACTTAAAACAGTAATTTCGTAGAAGATAAATTGAGGAAACAGATGGAGGAATGAGATTATTTAGGATTAGTAGACGTTTTTAAAAACCACCTGGTCGTAAGAAAAAAAGACTCAAAAGTAGGGATGAATGCCGTAAGATGTCGTTGAGGAAAATAAACAACAAATTGGAATAACAGATGTTTGCGCCATGCATTTAAAGATTATAACATCATTGGCAGACTAGTACTATCCATAAAAAATATTATTTTAACTCGGTACTCATACCTAAACCATTATCTTATCAGTCTGCAATCATTACGCTAAACAATTCGATAGAAAAACACAGTTCAATATTGTTCGTGGCACTAAATTCCGAACAATGCATTCCTTCTTTTTATTTTTATTTTTTAGTATTTCCAGTTTTTCTGCTGTCTGTACTAGGATGACGTGTAGATGTGACTGTATGACACGAAGGTCGGATATGAATTTTACCAAATTGCTTTACCATAATTATATCATATTTATAATACCATTTTCAAGATATAAAATATTTCCTTTACGTAATAATGACTGGCACTGACGAGGTGTAAATTGTGAGGTAACATAACAAGGTCAATGTCGTTGGCCAGCCAATCGTAACGATTCTTCTTGAATTATAGCACGTGTTTGTTAACAGGTTTTAATATGCCGATGTCATTTTAAATATAAAACTGTTTCAAGCCGGCTCCAAAATAATTACTAAGAAAACTTCACGGTAGAACAATTACCGGTGTCGTGTCGCGCCAGTCTGCACGAGACTTTGTTTTAAATGACATCGTGCATCGGCTTAAGGCTCCCAAAGACAGGCGCGACGCGAAGAACGGTGGGACGCGATTCTGATAAAACAACAATAATATCAATGATGTTTACATAGAAATAAATTGTTCGACTAGACTCGCGTCACGCATATCTGCAGGAGCCTTTATTAAATCTATGATGGTCGAGGATGAAAGAATACCTACTTGCAAGCTGATTAAGTATTTAAATCGGTGAAAGGATTTTGCTTTTACGCTCTTTATTACCCCAAGGGACTTCTGGCTAACTAATAACAGCCGCACGGGTCGATCGATCAGGTTAAGCTACGCATCTTTACATACCAAGATCCCTCCGTGCCTCAGAAAGTACGTTAAGTCGTTAGTCCCGGCTGTCATTCGTGTATCTTTGACAGTCGTTATCGTCGTTAGATAGTGGTATTCAGCTGCATCCGGTTAGACTGGAAGCCGACCCCAAAATAGTTGGTTACTCTTTCTTTCCGAAAAAAATATTAAGAAAAGGTATTATAAAAACTATAAACCACAATAAGATTACAGTATTATTAAGGTTGTTAGGCTGTAGTAGACTACAATAGAAAACCTTAGAAATATTGTTATCCCACGAAAGTTATTTCGTGGGAAAACTGAAAGCTGTCAACCACTCAAGGGATAAAACCTAGTTCAGAACAGATTTTAATTTAACCATCGTTTATTAACAAAAATAAAATCTGTTACGAAAGAAGATATTATATAGCCCGCGCTTTGATCCCAAGACAAGAAAATTTTTGTCCTACATTTTAAATGCTCGTAGAAGACGTCATTACGGGATGGCAACATCTTCAAAATTAATAACGTTGAAAGCACTATCATTCTGATCTTCTACACTAATATTATAAAGAGATTTTATTATTTTTGTTTGTAATTAATAAACTCAAAAACTCCTAGACCGATTTAAAAAATCTCTCACCAGTTGAATGCTTTTTTATCACTGAGTAACATATGGGCTCTAATTTATAAAGATATCAAGCGGGCAAAGCCGCTGGCGGATGGTAGTTATTTATAACTAGATTTTTTACAGCGGTAAGCAGAATATATTTTTTCAAACCTGTACTGAATGAGCGCTAACGATCAAAATCATGACATTTATTATAAAACTAGGTTGAGAATCACCACTTTTTGAACGTCAAATTACATAAGACAGTCCCCTAAAAAGCTCGCTCTTTACCAATTTGCTGGAAGGAACAAGTGAGGAATAAAATCCCCAGCAGCACAGCTGTCTCTTGTTGAGTTAGAAGAATTTGATGATGGAAAAGTCAAAAATGTATTGGATTGACATTTAAGTAAGCTATCGAAAAGCTTGTTAATCCTGTTGGAAGTCGTTGTAGAAAATACAAAACGCTTTGGAAACGATTGTCACTTGTCTCAGATATTATATCCTCAAAACAAATTATACCCACTTCCTGGGGTAGTTGGGTAAAAATTCCGATGTTGAGGACGTGCTAAATGCTCAAAAGCTACGAAATCTTTATTCAAAGAGCATTTTAACTAAGATATAGCTACTCAATATTCTTGTTTGAAGTCTGTTAAGTAATGTCAATAATTATCTTCAATTAGGTACCTATCATTATTTGGGTTTTGTAAAGATCAGAGAGCAATGGGTATTAAAATTAATTATTTACTTATCTTTAGTGATTTTGGTTAATGTTTTTGGCGGACATATTTGAATACAATACATTATGTTTTAAATGTATTGCGGGTTTTTCTAGATAGTGGCAAAAACTTTATAGTTACAAAAGAATACAGGAATTAAATCAAGGTCTCCTCATAAATATTAATGTTACTGAATAGTTTTAATTGTTTGTACACTGTACATTCTTACACATGTACAAAATTATAATAAACTAGCTTTTACCCGCGGCTTCGCCCGCGTGGATGTCGCAAAATATCCCACGGGAACGATCTACCGGGAATACATACCTAATAGCCAAGGAAAAGATCATTGACTAACTTTCAGCGGACGCAGTGGTAGGCTACAGCGCCCGCGTTGTCAACCATAATTATTTTGTTACGCGTAATTTTGAAACTGTGATATCTCTTAAACTATTCATTTAAATGATGTGATGTACAGGCATATTTTAATCGAAATTGAATGCCCAATTTAAATAACCTATTTAATTGGATAAGGATTAATAAGATACCGGTCAAAATAGCTTCGGAAATAACAATGAAAATTTTATACAATTTTGAAAGATAAAAATGGTTATTGTGGGTCACCCTTAGAAGATAGACATATGCCATCGCGGACTTTTTTGTTGCAATTTTTAAGATATACAATACTCTAGAACATAAATTTGATTTATCTCTCACGGCTTACGCAGCGCACTTCAGTAAAGCTCCCAGTCGGCATGATTTTTTCCGACATCTTCAACAATAATCGTCATATTTCAGCCAATTTACACAAAACCTTAATGAATTATACACTAAAACCTTCCGCATGAATCACTCCGTCCAATGGTGAAAACCGTTTCAAAATCCGTTCAGCAGTTTTTGAGTTTATCGCGTTCAGACAGACAGACAGACGCGGCGGGCGACTTTGTTTTATAATATGTAAGGATAAGTAGCTATGCCTCATTTACTTCCGTGTTAAAAAAATATAAATGATAGAGTCACGCTAAGTCTGCACAAGTAAAAAAACAGTAGAATTTGAAAATCTATAGACGGCAACACCATCCTGTCCTACAAAAAAAGAATTTGATACTTTGTTTGTGTTTTTGTTTTTGATAGGTTATAGCACGATGCAGTGTGGATTTGATACAGTTTTGTCATCGTATGTAGGTAGAGCATATAGGTACCACATAGTCACACACAATAATCTATTATGCAAAAATCAAATGGCAAAATATCAAAATCATTAGATCTACGAGTACTTACAACCCCGAAACTGACATAACTGACTGATGTAAAAGTATACCATATAATATTTAAAATCTTTTTGGGGTTGCCCATTTATTCTAAATATTGCAGACTTAACGTGGGCAGACTAATTGAATTGCATACAGCATTATCAAATAATTATCGTGGTGTAGCACCTTCATCATCTTCTTCGAAATCGCCAACCCGTCTTGAGCAAGCGTGATAACCAAGCTGGTACCTTCTTCTATATCAATATGAGAAGAGGCTTTTACCCTAAAGTGGGATAATAGGCTGGTATTAGTTAGCATCTTCCCATTGAAATATAATAATAGCTGATGTGAAATATTATCTAAGTAATGTCTGAGAGATTGAGGAAAACATGATGTTTGTGCAACATCTTATTCACTGCATAACATGTATGTATATAACACTGCATAACATAGTATATAATGATCTAATCAGCCAGCACCATTGGTTTGGAACTCACTCTAATCCCTAAAAAAGATTACTATAATATTTTTTTTTCCCTTTGTCTTTTAAGCTTTGTGCAGACCAGCGCGACCACAACACTGCAGGTCATTGTTATACCGTGAAGTTTTCTTAAAAATTGTATTGTTCGTGTCGCGTCGCGCGACAAGTCGCGCTGGTCTGTAAAAGCCTTTATTCACTGTTAAGTACCTATTCTTGATTAAATTTTCGTATTCCGAATGATCAGCATCAGGAAATTTTCACGTTATAAGTATCTTCAGTATTTTTCGTGTCTTTATAACGAAAAGCTTAGTGTTAGGGTGACTTTTTCAAATGTTTTTGCTGAATACCAAAGTGTGTACTAAAACCTCATCGTGTTTGCTATGTTGTGTTGCTTCAAGACTAGATAGCAGACTTGCTGTTTCAGGTTTATAGGCATAACAGTATATGACGTCATAAAAAAGAAAAAGCTATGTACTTACCCAATCTCACGTTTAGTTCTGATGAAAGCTGTACCATCCAGTTTAATATTCTCGAGGCGTCTAGTACATCAGTGCTTGGTATTTCGCTCTTTTACGGTCTCTAAACGAAATGAAAATATATATCGCCCAAAACCAGCGTTTTATCTGGCTTGAAATTCTCTATTGTGGACTGAGAGAGTCCAAATTTTCTTACTACGGTGGTCTAGGGAATGCGTTTTTGACACCATTCAGTATCAATGAATCTGCCTAGCCTTTTCCGAATATGTTGGGGTCGGGTTCCAATCAAATATAACCGGATGCAGTTGAATACCAGTATTTCACATGGAGCGACTGCCTATCTGACCTCCACAACCCAGTAACTGGGTAATACGATACTCCTTGGTAAGACTGGTGTCAGACGTTCCGGCTTCTGACGATCGGTAACGACTGTCAAAGATCCACGAATGACTGCCGGGATCAACGGCTTAACGTACTTTCCGAGGCACGGAGGAGTCTCGGTATGTAAAGATCACCCATCCACTGAACCAACCCCGGCAAGCATAGCTTAACCTGATGGATCGACCCGTGCGGCTGTTATTACTTAGCCACGAGCTCCTCCTGTCTCCTGTCAGTTTCATACTAACGAATATGTGTTTTGCGAATGTGATCCTTATTACTACTAGAAATTGTCGAACTGAAAGGTGTCAGGAATGCTTTCTCTCGACGGCCAGACTGTAAGCCTTTTCTCTCAGTTGTCCAGAAACGTAATTACCTACTTTCTTAGTTTGAGAATAAAAAAGTAAGTGTTCATTACTACGTGATCCCGCATAAAGGGAAGTGAAATTTTACTACTGGGTCCTTTTTTTCTTATGGCAAGTAAGTTTGAGGGACGTTGGATATAAAACTATATATGAGGCGGTTGTCCTGCATTACTTTGCGTAAACAAAGATACAGACCGCTCGGGATAAAATAAAGTAAAACTGTTTCTCATACATTTCTGTAAGCTGTCCTCGAAATTGGATAAGAAATGCCAAGGGTGGTGATGATATTATCTACCTATTACCACGACATACCTACCTCATTCTGATGACCAGACTAATCATTATACTGGAGGACAGCTGAATCTATACCCCGGCTATATCTAATTCAGGGATATGTTGCGATTTTCAACGCTCTCTTCTTACCAGATAAAGTATCGTGTTTATTTGACGGTAGCGAAGTTATTGCTTTCAAAAACTGCTATCATAAAAACTTAAAGCTACTTAACCATACATAGGTGAGACGAGTAAGTGGGGTTGTCGGGCGGTGTAGCTCACTTTGCGTTCGGCTCTTGTCGTGGCAACTCGTCGTGTCCGGGTTCACAACAAGTCAATCGTCATCCTGAGGATGCCTCGTTGAAACACGTGTAGATTTCTTACAGGGTTGTTTATGACTCTTTAAGAACAGTTAAGCGGATTAAGTTACTAAATAAACCTCTTCTATTATTATATTTTACCAAGACTTTCCTTATCACAGATTTTAATCTGAGCTACAATACAAGTTCAGTACGAAATACCCTGATTAGAGATAAGACAAAAGTTATTGATGTTGTCACCAAAATATACCAACAAAAGTGGAGATGGACAAGCCACATGTATACTTCAAGACCAGCGGAGTAAAGTTGTGTCAGAATGGTACAGAGATGGCAAAAGGAACAGGGGAAGACAATATAAAAGTTGGGAAAACGTTTACAGCGGGTCCAAATAGGAGAAGAGTAAGTTGCGAGAGATAGGACTCAGTGGAAGTTGTTAGAGGAGGCCTTTGTCAAAAGGCTCACTGAACTAAGAGACATTCTGTAAACTACTGAAAATACCAAAATGCAAAGATGTTCAGAATAAAAAAGGGCTTACAATACAAGTTCCTCCTGTAATATCTCCTCCAAATCCTCCTATCTTAAAGTTGAACAGTCAGACTTTTCCGCTGTCAAAAGTCGCCGTCTACGTTCTTTATGCAAATTACTTGGCCAATTAGCAAAGTGACGCTGTAAGTTAATAACTGCATCTCAATTTACTGTTCTGGGTCAAAGCATCAAGAGTTAATGGCATCACGTTTAAATTAGAACAAAACAATTAAACTAGTGCACCACAAACAATTTAGATTAAGATGAAGTTTGACACCAAATTAATGAGGTCTTGACTTATAGTTCTGATTATATTGTGACACTAGTGGATAATTGAAATGGTGGTATAATTTCATGGCATATACGATTACGAGAACAAGATTATGTAATTTATTATTTTGTCTTTAGAATAATCTCAGAAACAATTTGAATGGGACAGAGGTTTTATTCGATGGCCTTCCTTTGAATGTTCTGGCTCACTGAATTTGTATATTTTATGCGTATGAACTCTGGAGCTTTTTATGAAGTCGACCGCCGTTCTAGTTTAAAATATTCAACACCCGAAACAACAAAGCGAATCCTTACAAAAAGTATTTTAAAACACCTCTATCGAGATTCATGAAAAATTCGGGGAGAATATAAATATTTAAAGAAGTTGATAACTGTAAAAATCGGTGTCAACACTCTTACAAATGGAGATTTGGAGATTTCCCTTCGACTAACATTCGATGAATAAAACAATGTTTCATAACGGGAGAACAGCTGTAAGGAAAATTCAATACATTTTTTTTTGTATTCGTAAAATCTTACTTCCTTTGGGGCTATTTGTGATTCGGAATGATAAAAGCGATTGAGGCGAATACTTTGTGCGATAAAACGTTGACTGAAGACCGAAAAAATATATATTTAATGGCAGCCGCGATTTTTTTAGGTAAATTGGAATATTTTTGCTTATTTTTAGAAGAAAATATCACGTAATACCCACTGCAATTTTGAATAATGGTGGTAACTCGTCGAGGGGAGGGAATTCTCCACTATACGTCAACTTGATGGTAGTATTTGATCTCTTGACCTCTTTTTAGCCAGAGGGTCACTCTCAGTCCTTAGTTTGTCGCATCGAAGACAAATTGGAACTTTAATCCTGAAACTTGTATTTTCGGGACGTCGTCGTTCCGAGTTTCATCAATCGCTCTCTGGTTTTTACTTTTAGTTTAGAATTCCCGACATTTAAATTTAAATCCTGTAGCGTTTTAGGTTCCGGTTGAATTCTCGCAGTTGGTTAAACGAATCCACCGTCAACCGCGACCTACACACATTCTTTTTTTAAAACAAATTCAACGCGTACTTTCTTTAAAATATTTGTGTGTACATTGATTGTGTAATACCACTATATTTAAATGTCCTATTTCAAGTCTGGCTGTGTTCCAAATTGACCAAAAATTAGTGTTTTGTGGACATAAACCTGTCCAGAGTTCTGGACAACCCGTCACAAGTGTTGATAACTGACAGTTTGTTTAGGTGTGAACCCCAAGGGAATAACCCTATTATAAAGTTCCAAGTTAGTATTGTTTCGTTACTTTTGTTTAATCAACGTGTTCATTTGTTTCGAGAGCTTTCGTGTTTTGATGATAAGATGACTTGGTGTTTGAAGTTTCTGATGCCTTAAAGCCTGTTTATAAGTAGGTAACTCTAATTAGTCTGATAAAGATGTGATGTTGTTTTAGAGTTAGGTATATCATATGTTTTGGTCTTATTATATGATAAATACCAAGGGTTATTGTGTCAATAACCCTTGGTATTTAATTTATCATACTATAGTTCTGACTACGTCAAAATATTTGATGTAACCTGCCTACACGAAACTAAAATAAACAAAACGCCAATTAAAGTCTCGAAAAATCCTCGATAACAAGTCTCAGTGTGTACGAATGTACGTGCCCTTGGGAAGAAAAAGCGTAATTTACTCTTAGTTTTCCCTGTTATGAATGAACATACAAAAAGCGAATCATAAATAAAAATAAACACATTTGTCAAGGTCTAGCTGTTCATGTAACCAGAATTTGACGCAATCCAGATAGCGGTTCATGTGTACGAATGTACGTGCCCTTGGGAAGAAAAAGCGTAATTTACTCTTAGTTTTCCCTGTTATGAATGAACATACAAAAAGCGAATCATAAATAAAAATAAACACATTTGTCAAGGTCTAGCTGTTCATGTAACCAGAATTTGACGCAATCCAGATAGCGGTCCATGCAAATAAAAACATGTTTATTTGTGGGTAGTTCGAAAAGATGACTTACTTACAAGGTATAACGGGAATTGGTTTAATGTCACGGACTTATTTATGGCAGCTTATGACGTCAGTTCATTCATTACATTGTAGCTATTGATACCTACTACAATGGAAGTATTGAAAAGCATTGTTTTTTCCTTGTAGAGTTACGTTGTTGTGGTTTTAAAATGTCAATGTCATTTTTAAGTATAGAATTATCGTTTTTGCTCACGATTCATATGAATTTTACGCAAAAAGGCTTTAGCTATAGTGCTATTTTTAAAGATACCTGGTACATAATGTTTCTGTATTTAATGGAAATATGGAAATATTAGTGAGGCCTAATTTTACCACCCTAAACCAGAAGATCCTGGCAATTGGGTGAGTGGTACTATTCGAAAGCTTTCTAGCAGATATCCTCATTTCATACCCAGTTTAGACGGTCGATTGCGCGGAGTATTTGCATTTGCAGTTCCAGTATTTGCAGAATCCAAATCAAGATGCCTTTTACATATCCCAGATGAGAATTCTGACGCATCGATATGCCGGACCCGGGTCCATTTCGTGTCCTAATTAAGAGCTTACCAGATTTAGTTTGAAAACCAAACGCATTTACGCACTTGTTTGCTCTTAAAAAGTTATTAAAGCCCGTTCACACGACCATAGTCCATTATATCATATTTTCGGGCCATTCTGGCAATTTTGGTAACGTTGTTTTACTGGATCCGATACCGCCGACTCGTGTGAGAACGCTCGCACAAATATGTACATACGCCATCAGCCAGCACCGCTGAAAAAAAAACGTATCGTGAAATTAACGTACCGTAAAAATAACGAACTGTTTTCATGCGAACGGGCTGTTAAGTTTCAGTGGCGAGAAATATGTTACGATCGTTGTGGAGAATAGGCTTGTAACTTATTGGGGTATTCCTCGAAGCGCACTAAAAATATTCCTCGAAACGCACCATTCAGGTGCGCTAACAAAATCAAATTAGTACACATATACCTGTAACGCGCTAGCCTAATATCTGGAACCACCAGTCGAATTTGAATAATTTGTTTTGCATTTGATAGCCCAATTCTTGAAGGAGGATATAGAATATTTAACATACAACTACGACCCATAGGACCAAAGCGAAAAAAAAGGCTGAAGGAACGCTAAGCGAAAACGAAGTAATAGCGCTGGCAGGCGATGCAACGCGACGCGCGGGGTGGGTCGGGCAGAAGCTAGTAATAATATATTTATGTAAGTAATCTAAACAAAACACGAATGCAGTATAAACGAAGTAATCGTTATGTTTCGCACTATCAGCTCCAGACTTCTTAGTGAGTCAAGTATTGGCACAATATTTTGGAATGTTCACTGAATTTTTGAAAGCCTTCGTGCGTGCATCATTATCAGCGAAGAATCACGGTCACAAATTAAACCGTCTGTAAAGGCCTTGTGACTGTGAGGTTAGGAACCTGTTAGCACTATATCCTTTTAATGTCCCGTTAAAAAACTTTATGTCATACAACCATTTTTGAAATTATTGGTGATTAGTGGGCTACTCGGGCATTGTAAACCAGATCGTCAACCTTTTCTATAGCCAGCTGCTGCCAGTTTGACACAGAAATTCTTTGGTACTAATTTCGCGAATCAGATAAATCCCATTCTGAATTATGAACAAAAGATCGATTGTTCTCGGTCAAAGGAATACTAGTTCCTACAAGAAAATGTACCAACGACCTTGAATTCAGAGAGGCAGACGATGCCAATGTATCATTAAGGTCAGGAAACGGGCGCGAACTCATAAATAATTCTTGCAAGCTGTCTCAGTTGTGTGAGCATTGACTGAGAGAAATAGTTCAGGAATAATACTTAGCTGGACTGTTTTGTATTACAATAATGTATTATAGGTTCAGAACTAGGCTACAGCGATCCTTACTCGCCTTATTTTGTATCTAGTTTCCATTGTTAGGCACCCTATTAACCTGTACGACCTGTAGACCCAATTTAATATCAAATTACGAGAATTTTGATTGGGTTGAACACCTTTTAATCATGTTCATGATAGACCACTTGATGGCATGAAGAGTGCTTAGTTTACTCGAAAATTATGCCAGACGAAAAATCTGTAGGGATTAATTGAAACCCATAGCTTCAGTTAACCGCCCAAAAAGTTAGTTCGTAAGTGAATTTATTTACACTCAAATGTTTGACGTTCCGCGTCATTAATTTTATGCGAGCAATGCATATTCAACCCCAAAATGGAGTCCAAAAGTGTCACTTGACGCTGCCAAAATCCACTCGCAAATGTACACGTCATTTTACTAAATGTAAATCGTAAATTCTCGTCAGGCTTAAATAATAAACGCGGCACCATGAGGGTTGAGTTCCAAATGTGCAATTGTACTGCGAACGTCTTTTGATGAATAAATTCTGTTAATGGTTAGATGTGAACATGGGGCAGCGGAGTGAGGGTTGAGTCGTGTATGTGATGTTGGGCTTTTAATGTGATGTTTGCCAGAATTGAGACGTCGTCTTAATTGCAATAAATAATTAATGGTGGTGATTAAATTTTGTTATAAAATATCGGATTACCTACTTTTACGATTACTTCACAGCCAATTACCTACCTGCTGATGTTATCAGCGATCGTAACCCAATAAAGCAGGGTCCAACTGTTGGATAAGTGTATTTCCGTGTTATCCAATCCAGTACTTTTCTGCTCGAATTCTGAATAATTGATATCCCGATAATTGTTAACAACAGCAATCTCCAAATACATTACGATTCATTATCGGTATTCTTTGCCCAGCAGTGGGACATAATATAGACACAAGATACATTTTATACAACGTTATTTTTTGTTTGTCACTGTATAGGACTATTTTTTATTCTCTTTGTTTTAGCTGTAAGTCTTCCATAGTTAATAAATAAATAAAATAACTATTTTTATTAAGAAACATCTCAATGTAACTTAAACACTATAGGTATACCTAAATGTTAGTGTTACGAGCTACGTTCCTATTAGCATGCCTAGACGCTAGAATATAACCATAATTTTAATTTACCACACTTTACATTATTTGTTCAAGGATATAAAGCGGTAATGAAGAGTCAGGTAAAACCGAGATAATTTCGTTAGATAAAAGGATAGGGGTTATTTTGACCCAGACTGAAATAGGCCTAGTTAGTCATAAAGATAAGATCTGGAATGAGTGCTAAGGGTCTCATTTAATTTTCTTACTGTGAAAGATAATTTTATTTGACGTAGTTATCTGGCTACTACGTCTGTTTTTCCGGTGGCATTTTTTTGTTAGTGGTACAAAAGGCTTTCGAGTTTCGATATTTAAATAGAGAAAGGAAGACAATAAAATTGCAGTTAAGAATTCTTTATTCAAAGACTCGACCAGAAGATCTATTAAATTATTGCTTTGCATGAGGAGAGAATAATTATATTCTGGAACGAAAGATTCAAACTTTTTTTTCTTGTTCTTGTAATTTTTCGGCGCGGGAGATATTATAGTGCATTAGTGTGTGCGCAGACGCAGACACACTGTACACTCTCTCTCTTCCCTCCCTCTCAAAGTCCGATGGGACGGCAATCCGACACGTCCGAAAAAAAATTAAACTCAAAAACACAAGAATAAAAAAAAAACAAATAAAAAAAAAAAAAAAAAATTGCAAACAATTGCATTTGCTAGTAGATATTTAGGTACTTACGTTTTATTTTGCATAACATAAGTACCTAGGTACCACATTCTCGCTATCATTTTATTCAAGGCTGAAATAAATCGCTAGTTCGTGACCTAAATGGCAGGCTAACCCTTTTTATCAACAATCTTGTGTTATATTCAACCGTAACAGGCCAGATATTGTTGGCTTCTAGAATTTTATTGCAAATTCTAGTTATCTTTTGAATTATTATAGCACATTGTAGTAGCACAGTATAAATAAGTAACAGTATTATATATCTTCATACAAAACGGCCGAAACGACGCGTTTCGAAATGACAGTGTATCGGTAAGCAACAGAATCGAGTACGCGGCAGTTACGCACGGACGCAGGTTTATCTAACCGAGCGGCCGTAGGTAAATATTTCAATGTCACTGCTGAGATATACTGTTACTTTATTATACTGTGGTAGTAGTACCTAGTACTTACTAGATACGACAGAATTACGACAAAAATTATGTAAGTACCTCCCTAGATGGAAATTGGAAAGCAATACGAAACGAGGGATTTCCTTTCGACTGTCGGATCTAAAGACATATCGGCTCCCTAATTGCGTAACACACGATCAATCACGATATGAATCACTTCGAAGGATATTGCTAATATCCTTCAAAATGATTCAGATTTTCCATTGATCTATTGCTTCATATGTCTGCTCAACAACGTAAATAACGCAACGTATGTTGTTGAACTGTCAAAATTATTGACGCGACACAGTAGAATAATTTCTATGAAAACTTTATAGAAATTGTTCTTCCAGAATCGCGTCGCACCGTCGCGTCGCGCCTGTCCGCAGGAGCCTTTATTTATGTAATTTCAAAAATAAATTATGTTTAAGTTTATGACGTTTAAAAATTTATCGAGCCTGGAAAAACTGAATACAGTCTTGTTCATTACCTCAACGTACGAATGTACCTACTTACGAAACTTGTAAATTCTATGATCACATAGATACAAAACTTATGTAATATCATCTCAAATGGCGAACTAAACATGACATTTAAAACATTATCGAGCCCTGAAGTACTCCGAATACAGACTTGTTCGTTACTTGAACGTACGCACGAACGTACCTATACCTACCCACGAAACATTATATTCCTATATTCACATAGATACAAAACCTATATATAACCTATAATATCATCTAAAATGGCGAACTAAAAGCCAGTAACTAACACATAAGTATAGCAAGCGAGCGCTAATGATACATCGCATCAGATTCCACTTAGCTAAGCCATTCTTTAGACATTCGACTTTAGACCAAGCGTTCACGTTATTGGAATTCAAGTAGGTAGGTTTGTAAGTAATTCACACTCATTTCGATTTTTTATCGACTTCCAAAACAGAGGAGGTTATATGTAAGTCCGTCCGTAAATTTTAATAGTTTGGAAATTCCAAAAGTGCACGCCTCATAACACACATTCATAAACGTAAAAGAAATTCAAAACATAGTTTCTAACAAAAATTAACAATTTATCACTTTTCATGAAGTATGTTTTGACTGCTGTTTTACCCATCAATATGGGTAAATTTCTAACCTCGCAATCCTTACATTATGTCAAAGACTATTTATTTAGATATTTACGTTGTGGGTTGCTAGGCAACAGTCAAGGTTGGAAATATTTAGATAAAGATATTATATTTTAGTTAGTATTTTATTAATTATAATTAAACTACTTTTAATAAAAGAGCCATTTTCAATAGGGTTCCTTCTATGGCCGAAACAAATGTATAAAAAAAAAATTGACTCAATTAATTGATTTTATCGCAAGCTACAATGTTTTGAAGTTTCATAAATTGACGGACAGGATTTTTTTTTCAACTATTTTGATGTTTTTTTCATTTCTGCTGCATTAAATCAATCGGTAAAACGTGCAGTATTAATCTCCATTTAATCATCTATACAATGGTATATAAATTAAGTAGGTTCTGTGTACTATCAGGAGTGTAACAATAAAAACTGTTGCAGAAATGGGGCAAAAAATATTTTTCGATCGTAGAGCACACTCTAATGCTTCGCATTATGAGTCGTGCAAAAAATATATTTAATCGATTTTTTTTGAGTTTATGTTTGTGCGCAGGCGGGCGACGCAAAGGAACAAGAAATATCACGCGGATGAAGTCGCGGGTGAAGCTAGTATCGTTATAAAGCGCACTATACTACGGATCGAATCTCGTAAAAAATATTTGACGTCAGGTGTACAAAATGCGTGTAAGAAGTAAGCTCGTACCATAATTATTTATGTGCCCTGATTACCCTATAAAAAGCGCTTTCTATAGACCAAACTTATCTGTATTAACCCGCATTTTGTCCACACAAAATGGCTGGTTTTTGTATGGAAACCCGTTCGCCTCTCGCCTTTTCGCTTCGCTATCGTTTCGACGTGCTTATGTTCCACTCGAATAGCCGGCCATATCCTTTTAAGACCACATAAAGAAAGACATGTTCACATTTGCTTAAGTAATTAATAAAAGAACGAACAAAAGAGCTAAAAAAAGCAACTGCATCTATGCATAATACAAATAGGTAAACCAAATTGAAGTATCTGTTTGTAAGATCAAAATAACAGTTTTTACAAAAATTTTAAGTATGAACGGTACTTATCTAAAATAATGCTCATATTCGCATACTCAGTCCGAGGGCTTGAGGCGCTGCATGCTGAAACACAGGCTATAAACCTAGTTCGGCAACAGATGCTAATAATAGGACACAGTAACTGAATAAATTTTAAGCATAATTTTAAGTAGCTAAGATAATTTGTGCTACATGTTTACTTTTTCTGGCCTAATAAATAAATATAAATATTATAAATATATGTTTTTTAATTTATTTTTGGCTCTCTGTCAGTTTGTTTCGGCTGCTGATGTTAGCTGATGTTATAAGGAGTAATCCTATTTAGATCAATATACAACCTGATACTGATTTGCAAATTGCAAAAAACGTAAGAATATTTTAATTTCGCGGATTACCTGTATTCATACTTCCATGCAGATTGGCGTTTCAAGTGCAGATACCGTTATCACATCTCTGTAGACTGGGCTTTGTTAAGACATAGACAATATTAACCTAGGTGTTCCATCTGCAGGCACGTAGATTCTAGAACATAATTGTCTTAGTTAGTACTGTCCCTAGCATGTCCTCAAGATAGTTAGGAGCACTTGGATTCCGAATTGTTAGATGCATAGGTGTTTGCGGATTTCAATTAGAACCTGTATTGTAAATCTATGACTACAGTCCGGCCGATGACAGAATGCGTTCCTGAAAGCTGTTAGTTCGACAATTTCTAGTAATAATAAGGATCAAATTCGCAAAACATATTCGTTAAGTATGAAAGAGACAGGTGTCACGAACGCAATGTAGTCAATGCAGTGAATAAGTACCTATTAAGAATGACTTTAGTACCATCAAGGAATTTGTTTTTTATCAAATTGGCACACTACGCCAGTTTGCCGTGCTATAATATAACCATTTCATACAACTGTGGCAGCTGTGATTTGAATATGCGGACAATTTAAGTTCGTAGTCAATTTGCTGAAAAATTAATTCCCTGACTACGTTGTATTTTCTATTAAAGCGTTGATAAGTTAGCCATTCAGCATAATGGTAGCTAAGGTTTTAGTCGGATTGACAAGACGTGGTTGATGTCTTTAGCAAATTATCGAAAGTAACCACTTAACATAATTATCATCACGCCTGTATTCCCCGAAGGGTAAGGCAGAGTTGCATCGATAGTAAACCCCAGTTCGAAAGTTCGTCCGAGCTTATGGCCAGCAACCGGGCACAAATCCAGACTCTGAGCTGTTTCTGAGAAATTCCAGATGCATAAACCCAATAACAATTTGGCCGACTCGGGTCTCGAACACAGGACCTCAGGCTTAGCAGTAGCATTTGGGACCCCTAGCCCAAACGAGGCAAAGTAAACATTTTATAGAAATAAGATTTTTGAAATGCAGTGCGGGTCCGGCCAATTTTGAGTAGGCTCTTAATTAGCAAGCAAGTTGGCGTTTTTCTGGCTATAGGAGTAAAGGAAGACCAAAGAAACGGTGGAAGGACTGTGTGAAAGACGATATGGGTAGAAAGGAGATGACTACCGAGATGACGACTAATAGAGAAGTATGAAAGAACACATGGTGCATCGACCCCAAGACCCTCGTGCAGACTTGCGCGATGCGACACCGGTAATTTTTCTATCGTGAAGTTTTCGTTGAAATTGTTTTGTCGCGCTAGTTTGCACGAGGCTTGAATTGGAATAAGAATAAGAGAATGAAGATGACAAGTTGACCTTTTCCTATTATTATTAAATTATTCCATTCAAGGGAACATAATATAGGTCACTATGATTTCGCACAAAACTGACAAAGAAATTCTCGCCAGTGGTATTCCGGAATGCAGTATTACGTCGGAATACATTTACCAGCGCTCAAAGTGCAAACCTTGTGCCAGATTCATTTAAGCATTCTCTTATTATTGACAATAGTGTAATTTGTCTGGGGCCGAAGGTTTCCTTAAAAGTACCATCAGTTTGAACACATCTATTAAGTTTAATATCTGCGTTGTTTCTTTTGTTTTATGTTGAAGTTGCTCCAATTTCTGCTCTTATTTTTGCTTAGATCTTTGGGTTGGAAATTCGTGGAAATGTTTGCGGAATTGTACCTATAACTTTTGAAAGATTTCGATTGGATTTCGATTTGTTTATATCTATCTAATCTACGTAAACAGAAAGCCCTAATTAAGTGATTATTGCTTGATCCAAAACCATCGTTATGCACCACAGATTGATAGATAGATAAGATAATTAAGCAACACATTTTCGTAAACAATTCCGATTAATCTGTTTCAATAATATTCATTGCGGTATTTACATTGTTGAACAGATTTTTTTTCGAACTTATGAAGCAATGGATTAGCAATCTGTTTCAAAACGATTCAAATTCGGGTAGGTACAGGATAGATTTTACTTTACTTATTCAATTTTTTTTTAATTCAATTATGACTATCTTGGTATAATACGCCTTATGGCATGACAAAACGCACTCTTATTTTTTTTTCTTGAATTAGAATATCCTGTACCTTTGTTAAACAAACCAATTAAGTAGTGACTTACTCGAAAATTGTGTTGAAAAGCCGTCTTAAGTTATGAAACTGCATGTTTCACGACTTCATAAACATTGAAACACGAGTCCATATCACTCTATTGAATAGCTAATTTAACGTCAAAATTAGCGACAATAATGAGACATTCTGTCGACTATTGTATGCAGTAACAGTGCATTGTAATATCATGCGGCTAATTGGTCAGCTGAGCGCAATGCGACTGCCAGTGCGTATTGCTGCGTAGTTCGGTGCAATGATTGTTGTTGCGATCGTGTTTGGCCAATCAGTTTGGATGGAGATGTAAAAGCCAACTCCCACGGTGCGCCATATCGTGGACGCGCACCAGCCCGCACGAGGACGCACCGCCACGCACGCGTACAACGCGCGTCTGCGCTACCACGCACGCTAGGTTTCCCACGGTGCGTCGTGCGCGTGCGTCCGCGATATGGCGCACCGTCGGAGGGCG
Source organism: Conistra vaccinii (assembly GCA_948150665.1). Lineage (NCBI taxonomy): Eukaryota > Metazoa > Arthropoda > Insecta > Lepidoptera > Noctuidae > Conistra > Conistra vaccinii. The sequence goes on from OX411328.1 coordinate 6,910,166, forward strand.
GCTTAACCTTATTGACATGAATGAAATGAAGTTTAGACTAAGAAAAGAGGGATTACGAAAATTTTATCAATACTGAAAATTAATATCAGTAGTGCTAAAATTTTCAGAGAATCCTAACTAATCCTAATTCTAACTTCACTACATATTATAAAACAAAGTACTTAGTTTCCCGCTGTCTGTCCCTATGTATGCTTAGATCTTTAAAACTCCGCAACGGATTTTGATGCGGTTTTTTTTAATAGATCGAGTTTGTTTGTTACGCTTTAACGCTAAAACGGCTGAACGGATTTGGATGAAATTTGGCACATGGGTAGACCATGACCTGAGTTAGGACATAGGGTGAAACCGCGGGGCGCAGCTAGTAAAGTAATAATTGAAGAAATAAATCGGATACTTAGCTGGAATAACAATAGAATTTGCCAAGAATCACTTGTAACTGTAACAGAAAGGTTAGAACATAAATCTTGACAAAGAACAAAGGGTTACAGAAGGACTCATACAAAGTAACCATATTCTTTAAAGACCTCCCTAAAAGTAAGAAAACAAGAAGATTTAAATAATTTTCACATGTCAGACATCGACTTTGTTTTACAAACAAGCTCTTTCAAAGTTTCAATATCTCGAACAACGTCAAAACACACCTATTCCGTTTAAGTACCGTTAAGTAAGGTCCATTGTTACCCATTATTTCGTAACTCTAACTTTAAACAGCTGATTACACAAGGGCTTAAGTCAGTGTGTTGTGTTGCAGGGGAAATTAGATCAGGTTCCTTCCAGGAAAAATGTAGAAATATCTTATACCTTTAAACGAGCAATTCTTGTATACAATTATGTATTAATATAATCTGAATCTCGGAAACGGCTCCAACGATTTCGATGAAAGTTGTAATTTAGGGGTTTACGGGGGTGAAAAATCGATCTAGCTAGGTCTCATATCTGGGAAGAAATCGTTTTCTTTATTTTCACAGCCTCGGGAATCTGATAAAACTTTGGTGTACCTGGACGATATGTTTATATTCTCACCCCGAGCAGAGCTCGGTTGACCAGATATTGGATTATAATAATTGTAATGTATGTATAATCCTATACTATTAAATGAGCAACATTTGTATAATATGTATTTGTAATCAGTATCACGTTCTCGAAAACGGCTCTAACGATTAATGATTTCCCACCAAAGAAAAAAAGATAGAATAATGACGTTTGGCAGCATGGAATTAGTATGTACCTACTATACATGGTATTAGTATAAACTATCCTATACTATTAAATGAGCATTCTCTATTATCACCCGAGCAGAGCTTGGTCGCCCAGGCTACTTGTATAAATTTTGGCGTGGCGTGAATTCTATCTGAAAAATAATTTTTCGCCATATTAGCTTAGTATACCCTAATACAGAGATACAATGTACATTTTCCTGTACGTTCTTAGTACATTTTCCTCCTGTAACTTTTTGGATCGCATGAGTAATAAAACGATTTAATATGATGTTGCTGTTAAATAAAGTAACATCTAATTTTAGGTCTGACATGGGACCTAGTTATAACCTACTTTACTAGGTCATCTTTCCAAGATTTTCATTGTTTTGTTTTCCCGGCAATACTCGTACTTCGGACCTTATTTTTCTGAGAATTCTCAATATTGTGGTTTAATAAAGTAACTTCTATTTTTAGGGCTGGCAGGGTTACGTACTTGCTACGTCTTATTGAATCTTGTGAGCATAAATATTTCCAAATTCAAATCATTTATTGTGGATCATAGGTTAATAAGATGTTGTGTCAGTTACAGGAAGCCTGTGTTATCGGCCCCGACTTTATATACGAGTTGTAGCCTTGTAGGTCGTGGGTTAGAACCCAAGCAGGCGCTTTACTTTGTGTAAATAATTTCGTCACCAATGCTCTCAAAACGGTGAAGGAAAACATCGTGAGGAAACTGTCATGTCTTAGAACCAAAAATTCGAAGCCATGTGACATCTACTGACCCCGCACTGGGCCGTGTGGTGGATTACGGATTTACGGTCCACTCCCTCTCACTGAGATGAGGCCTGTGTCCCAGCAGTGGGAACATTAATAGGCTGATTATGTATTAAATCTTCATGGTACTCATATGAGCTGACCAAGATTCTGGACTTTAAAAAAGACTTTGACCCTGAGTTTGTTTCGTCATTTCTTCTCAGGGGTAGTCTAGTCAGATAGGAAATGAATGTCAACTCCATCTAGCTTATTTTTTTTATATGACGTGTAAAAGTGATTTCTTTGCAGTCGGGTAAATATTCGTCATCCTCAAGAATTCATTCATCTTTTTGCTGAGAAAACCTTATTAAAACGAATATGCCGTCATTACCTTTAAACGAGTGTCTTAAAATATCCCTAGTTAAGCGTTCCGTTGGTTTCCCACATTTTGTAAAAATATTTCTGTCCCATTCCCGTTTATAATTGGTGGTGACGTCATTTGTCAGAACGGAGTAAAATTTATGTTTGTTTGTTTCTGGCGTGGTGATGTGGGAACGAAAATAAACGATTACTGCATTGTATTGCAGCATTTAACGGCTTCTTTGTGTGAAAGAAGAGCATTAATGTATATTAATTAGTTGTGTTCATTAGTTCAAAATCTATTCGTCATCACGATAACCAGGTTGGAATCTTTATAATTCTTTTTGAGCCACAGAAGCTGAACTCTAAACGCCCTCAGACGTAATAACAATAACACTTCTATTGTGTTTCGTTTTACTTTCAACCGATCTAACATAATCCTTTTGTTCTTTATTTGGGTTTTTCGCAGCATGTCTTCTACTTCCATGCCGTCTCTACCAGTCGTAAATTTCAGAATTCAACCTCTTTCTGTTCATATCATCCTTCCCTTCACACAGTCCATTCATTGATTCTCGAGTATTCCCCTAGTCTTTGGCCAATTCAAAGCTTTTGTTATCGTATGACTTTTATCTATCCTTTCGTGTACTGAAATTTAAAGCCAATAACTCGATGACTCATATTTCATGTACCTACAGGATGACTTGTAATTTGAAGCATACATAATCTTTCTATTGCAAGAAAAAATCTTTGCTTCCAAAATCCAAAAACAAATTCAATCACTGTCACGTTCTTAATTACTCGTGTCGTCATTTGTCAGTTGACAGTAATTATATTTGTTTGGTTGCTGGAGGTGACTGAAGACTTCGTTAGCTACCCACTTTGTTTCTGTACATATTTGACTTCATTAAATTAATCAACAATGAAAATTCTCGACGGCTCCAATCTATGGTAATATTGTTTGAATCTGCTTCGTCTTGTTTAATGGTGGTTATTCGCTTCCGTCTTTTCAGTTTTTCTTCAATCAACACTATCTACCTTTTTGAAATGTTTTGATTGTTTGTACTATTATCAGGGTATCGTGTTACCCAGTCACTGAACTAGGGCATAGGCCATAGTCCTTCTATGTTGAATACTGGTATTCAGCAGCATCTCTTTGGATTCGAAGCTCACCCCAACATAGTTGGGAAAAGGCTCAGCAGAGATTTCTTGTACTTTACTACAAGATGTTGCACTATACTTAATGGAGGTATTATGTATATGACCAGCATTTGCATAAATTTCCTATGTAATAATCAGTGTCTTCTCTTCCTGTTGCATCCATTGCGTAGATAACCACTTTCATTTAACCAGGTTCATTTAAAAGTATAGAGTCTGCTTGACTATGTAAACGAAAAAAAAAACAGAATTTTTCTAAATATTTTCCAAAATCAAATCAAATCAAATCAAATTTATTTATTTTCAGATCATACAATCCAATTTGTTAGTATATAATCATCTTAAACACTAGTGTTAGTACATAAAAATATTTGGGAAATTCTGGACATGATTACTAGTAATGTCAAAACTATCAATAATAATGTCAAAATCATAACTTTGTCAAAATCAATACTAATAATGTCAAAATCATAACTATAATGTCAGAATTACCTTCAATAATGTCAAAATTACCAATAATAATGTCAAAATCACCAGGCAAAAATCAAATATGCAACAATAAACTAAACATTACTTCAAGGCACGTTTTGAAGGCAATACCTGAGTCCTGGTCCAGTGCCTGAGTATTATACCTTCCATTCTATCAGCCACAGTCAAGGCAAAAGCCTCTTCCAAATTCCCTCAAGAAAACTTCTCAAACCGTTATTTCCTGAAAACGCTGACACGAACCTTTTAATAGAGTGAAACCTAACTTTAAAAACATTAGTGATGTCATAAAAACTTTTGTTTTACCGAAGAAAATTGTCTAAGGAAGTTATCTCGGTGAATTCTCACAAGTCTGAATGACCCACTTTAGTGAAACATTCAACGGCAGTTTAAAGGGATTTGGTACTGAAATGCGGTAGACTGCATAACTAACTTGGTTGCGTTTAATATTAGCAATTGTTAAAGGACAATGGTGCTTCGAAACTTTGAAGAAGTCTTTTGCTGGATTGTTTGTTAGCTATTTGGTGTTAATTTGGATAATTTGTCCTACTGGAACTTTATAGATGAATCTTGTTGTCTTCTGCTATCTAATTGCGTAAAACATTTTCGTGAACGATTAAGTCTAATCTGTTTCATTTTGACAGTTTAACAACATTCATTGCGTCATTTACGTTGTTGAGCAGATTTTGTTTTGAACTTGTGAAGCAATGGATTAGCATTCTCTTTCAAAACGATTCAGATTGTCAATGATGGTGTATTACGCAATAAGGTTGCTATTTTCAAATAATTGAATCACTGTTATTTTTGCGTATTTCGAGATCTACGTTGTGCTTCTCCTACAAATCTAATACCTTTACACGAGCAATTCTTGTATATTATATATGAGTATATACTCGTATATAATTATGTTTGCATATAATCTGATACTTGAAAATAGCTCCAACGATTTTCATGAAATTTTGTATGCAGGGGGTTTCGGTGGCGATAATTCGATCTAGCTAGGTTTCATTTTTAGAAAACGTACCAAAAAAAACCCACCCAGATATTCTCTTTTAATAATGGCAAAAATAACATTATCTTCTTTTATGAAAACGTGGTGTATTAAAATAGATCAAAAGATGAAGAAGCCAATTTTACTGAAGGAATACCTACTTAAAATATACTGATATTGGTCTTGGCTGAAATTAGAAATATTTCCATGAAAGAATATATGTAGATAATATATACATTTTTAATATCGTTCTTCGGGATTCTTAATTTTTTTTCAGCCTTTGTCTGTGAGTTTATTTGTACCATATCTGTATAGGATTTATTTTATATTTTTTCTCTATAATTATTCTTATTATAACAACTATCTATTTGTAGAGTAGTCTAAAAACTTTGAGATCTCTTTTTTGACGTGTAAAAGTGATTCCGATTTCCTATTTACAGAATAAACAATTTCATTTCATTTCTTACACGAGGGGTGGATAACTATAGAGTAATTTTTTGCAGTGTTCTCTTGTTAGGAATATAAATAGGTACGCACTAAAAATAGCTTTTCAAGTTTCTAAAATAATCAAAACAACTTTACTCAATTCCTCAGTGTCACAAAACTCGAAAAACAGTTTACTCAACGAAATTATTTTTGAAGATACTGTAATAAACAAAGTTTTTGTTGCTAAGCAGATAAGAATGTTCCAAAAGTTCCGAGATGAATATGAAACAAGGTTTATTTCATATTCTCGTTGCTTTTGACTAAGTATGTTACAAAGTATTGTAGATATACACTTTGTATTCAATGTATTCTGAATTTCTCTTTCCTACCACAACGTATGAAGTTAGTTTTAAATTGTTTTATTTTTACAAATTGTTGAGAAAAGTTCAGACAGCCAAAACTGTGTGTTTTGGGTAAAGTATTGTAGGATATTGAACCTTAATTTGTTCTGTCCTAGAACCAAAAATTTGGAGAGATGTGCCATCTACCAATTCGCACTGAGGCCGTGTCACTGATTATGGGCTTTTCAACAGAAAGGAGGCCTGTGTCCTAGCAGTGGGAACTATATAGTCTGATTATGCTATTATGCTATGTTCTGTCCGCAAGTGAGCTTAGGAACTAGGCAAACTGACATTATGACAACGATAGCGATGATGGAAAAATCAAAAATGTATTGACGTAAGCTACCGAAAAGCATATGTCAATCGTGTTGAAAGTCGTTGTAGAAATATACGAAACACTTTGAAAGCTATTGACGCTAATCTAGGCCTTTTATTTCTTATTATTCTTTTCGGGCAAGGACAACAAGCATGTGCTATCTGCATATAGAGTTAAATGACCATGTAATCCAAGCTCTGTTGTATTATTAATGTAATATTAAAAATAATAACGGTCCCAATATGGATCATTGTGGGACTCCATATGTAATAGGTAAATCACTACTTTCGAGCCGTTATTATTTATTTTGACTACTTGGAATCTATTTTATATGTAAGATTTGAACATTTTCACTTGAGCGTCTATGAAACTACATAATTATAAGTAATGTAACTTCTGTGTAATTTGCTGTTCTACAAGCTTTACTCTCCTGTCACCCAATTAATAATTATGCTCGCTCACTTAAGTTCATTAACGTCCGATTCATAGTTAATTACTGTATCGAAACTTTTGCCTTCTCCCATTGATAATGCACTATAGTTCGTGTCCTCACTAATTCCTATTACAGTAAAGTTCAAAGTAATTTGAATTCGAAAAGCCGCGGTCTCGCAACCGCAATTAAAACGCGGATTCATCGCTTAATTTGAAGTTTTAGTGAGAAATTGTTGCGTTAACTACTATCCCGGTCTGAACCGCTGCTGGAGACTCACGATTAAATGGAGGTAGTGTTGCAGTTGCGTTGCTGTTGCATGTTGCGGGAGCAACACTTATGTTTTGGTAGTGTGCAACTAGGCTGGAAGGCTTTGTTCGTATGATTAAGGCCTCTCAAACCCCTTTCTATTACCTTAAAAGTATAATATTTTTTAAGTTATTACATTATTTTGGTCTGACCATCAACAACTGGGATTACAAAGTTGGTAGTACTTCTACTAGGTAGTTAATCTGTTTCATAGCTTTCAGTTGCGGATTCGTTGCTTAATTTGAAGTTTCAGTAAGATATTGTAGCGTTAAGCACTATCGCGGTCTGAACCGCTGGAGACTCGTTATGATTAAATGGAGTTAGTGTTGCAGTTGCGTTGCTGTTGCATGTTCACAGTTAAAACGCGGATTCATGGCTTATTTTAATTTAAAGTTTTAGTGAACTCAGCGATGCTTGCTTGCCATGGCAGGCAGAACACTTGCTTAGAGACTCACGCTTGGTTCTTAGGCATACCATACCAGTAGACCTACCACTATTTCCTGCTCGTTGCTCGTCAACTCATTTTTAGTTGCCAGCTCTATTCGCTTCTCGATAGTCACCGTTGGACAGGTGCCCAAAAAAGTTCTTATCTACACGTATTGTTCTCTTATCAACTACTAGAACTAGTTCCTACTCCTTTTACTTTAAAACCATTACAAACTAAATAAATAACCCTTATCAGTCGTCACACTAAAACTTCACGTTCTACTTAGTGATAACAAAACTGGGCTTCACTAAACATATTTACTGAGTTTTCACATATTTACTTAAGTCATGTGGTAACACTGTCAGGTATTGTTCTAACAACTTTAGTAAGGCTCATCATTCACGACGTTACTCAAAAGTAACGTGTTAAGCCCGACTCCCACCGTGCGCCATATCGTGGACGCACGCGCACCAGCCCGCACGACGCTCCGTGGGAAACCTAACGTGCGTGGTAGCGCAAGACGCGTGCTTGGCGGTGCGTCCTCGTGCGGGCTGGTGCGCGTGCGCGATATGGCGCACCGTGGGAGTCGGGCTTTAGTTGTGTTCCAAACTCAAATTACCAATGAGTAGCCAGAATGTCACAGCACTAGAATTTCAACAGACGTTCGGCGGCGTAACCAATCATAAACTAGTTAAGACGAAAACGCCAAAGTTAATTCAAATTTTCTTAAGAGAGTTGATTGAGGATTCTATTGATTATAAATTATAGTTCTGTACGTTTTTGTTACGGTCGTGAATTATATTTTGATCAACATACAACATGACATTGTCCTGGTAATTGCAAAAAACGTAAGACAATTTAAATTTCGCGTGCTCCCCGTCACTTCCCTCTTAATAACGCGTTAGTAGGTAAGTGGTGTCGTGTACTGACTGCCATTGAAATACTAGTGTTGTGACATTATGGCAACTCGTTGGTGATTTGAGTTTGTAACTCACTTTCGAGTAGCCTCGTGGACGACAGGCCTAAGATTCTAATCTGTTTACTAAGAATTTAGTCAAATGAAGATTTCGTTGTGATGATAAATTGTTATAAATGGATTAGTTAACGAGTTTAGTAGGGTAACTGATGCTAATGAGATAAAGTTCTAATCACGTGCTTATGTATTGAAGTTTATTAACTTTTTAATTAAATAAGTTTGAGGTTAAATTACGTTGAGGTTATGGGGACCTCTCGAGTACAAAATTGCTGGTTCGAATCCGAACCTGGATTTAGGAACCCAATTATTTTTTAAGTTTTACATGAAACGGTAACAGAAAACGGTGAAGCAAAGGGAAATATCATAAGGGGTCCTGAAATTATGATTATCCGAAACCGCCAAAACGCAAGGAACAAGTGAAATGGTGGTCTTTGCTCGTTCCTGACCGTGAAAACTTAGGTGAACTGAACTTGGAAGTGTAGCTGTCATTTCGCCTGATACCACAGATTTAAACAGATGGGTCACTCCGCAAAATCTATATCTATACATATAATAAAATTGTAGAAAAGTGGTGTCTGTACAATGGAAATATATGAAAAAAAAGTAGCAGGGGTTGTTATTATATCGATGCTGAACCCGAGATTGTAATAATTTTTTTTTTTGTCTGTGTCTGTTTGTCGGTTTGTCTGTTTGTCTGTGTGTTTGTGCACGCTAATATCAGAAACGGCTTATTCGATTTAGATGCGGTTTTCACTAATATATTGTAGTAAGCTTCACTTAACATTTAGTGTTTATTTCATGTCAATCGGTTCATAAATAAAAAAGTTATGTCAATTTAAAGAATCACATCGAACATTTGTTATAGGTTAGGCATTTCTTTTCTTGATTTTCGGTATACTTATCTTAATTTTTAGTTAGGGTTTGTATAATATATAAATATTATAAGTATTTGGTATAGGTTAGGCATTTCTTTTCTTGATTTTCTTTATTAAGTATAAGTTTATTAGCTCAGGTTAGTAATTAATTTTTCTAGCAATTCTTTTGTTTTATAAGTTAGCACCTACGTTTGGTTTACACGTCTTAACACTTATTACTTAAACTGTGATAATTTTAGACTGTATAATAATCTGTAGGTATTTATAGTTTAATTGTTTACGATAGTACGTGTTTACTAAATAACTGTGTGTTAAGTAGTAAGTACTATTTTATTGTAAGAATGCCTCGAAGAAGATCCAACCTCTCCCAATGTAGCAGAAATGCTAAAAGGATGAGATTAGTTCGATCACAGGTATCTGAGGAAGGTCGTGAGACAAGGCTCTCTGCAACTCGGGAACATCAGGCTAGGTTTCGTGCTGCAGAAACTTCGACGCGGGAATCTCGACTGAGTTCAAATCGTTCTCGAATGGTCGAGGTCGCGAAATTTTGTTTTCATACTAATGGGGTCAGTTCAAGAAAAAGGTTGAAAAGCACTGCCCTACTTTAATCCTACTAATATTATAAATGCGAAAGTTTGTGAGGATGGATGGATGGATGGATGGATGTTTGTTACTCTTTCACACAAAAACTACTGAACGGATTTTGATGAAACTTTACAATAATTTATTTTTATTTATTTATTTATTTTCTTCTTAGGAAAACTTACAGCTGAACAGGTTACAGTAAGTAATAGTTTAAACAAAATATGGCCAATTACAAGTTTCCACATATAGTGTAGCTTATACATCAGAATAACACATAATTGCTACAATTTATAAAGATTTTACGAAGTGTATAGAGTGCCGCGAGTTTCTTGTGGCACTCTAGTGTCACTGCCTCGGCCCGGCTAGAGTGCCGTGAGCGTTGCATTGTCACTGTCACTTGTTATTTAGGTTAGGTTAGGTTAGAACTGTGACCACACAACGCACGAGCCGAGCGAGCGTAGCGAGCGGTGCCGCGGTAGCGGCCGGCGAAGTGCCAGGGTCCGTTTAGGCACAAGAGAATGTAATGTTTTGGGAATGTGGTGTTTTACAGCGATCTAACCTCGATAATTAAACAAAATACCAAGTGACGTGACTTAGTGACAGTGACAATGACAATCCAATGCTTGCGGCACTTTGGCCGGACCGAGGCGGTGTTACTAGGGTGCCTGTAGTGGCACTTTATCCGATAAGGATAGAGTGCCAATGGTGGCACTCTATACACTGCCAAGATTTTATGTGATTTGAGATCTATCTTTGCGTGCGCTGCCTTTTTTTTTTTTTTTTTGCGTATTTAATCATCCAATGACTTCTCCCGCTCTGGGCGGAGCGGAAGGGCGTGTCAGACAGACTCTTACTGACTAAAACCCACACGTGTTCCTTCGATCCTTGATATCTCTTTGAGGCGCGCGTGGAACACGATGCGCCGTCGACCCGGGCCTGGTCCTTATCTGACGGCGAGCTGCCCGTTGCTCTCCGTCCGCAGGCCCGCGCCTACGGTGGCCGGAAATCGGCGATCAATTCCCGACGCCCGGGACGTCTCCTACGGCGGCGGCGGCTAGGGCTGGTAGGGCGCGACCTTTGCCACTCCCTCGCGCGCTCCACCTGCTCCTTCGCGAGCATTACTGCTTTGCAGAAGGAGGTGACGGCTTGCCATGCCCTCTCGCTCCGCACCATGGCCTGAACCAGGGCCGTACGCGAGAGGTCACCGCCGCCGATCGCCTCCACGAGGACACGGCGGTGGTCCACCCAAGCCGGGCAGACCTCCACCGTATGCTGCGTGCGCTGCCTTAACCGTTAGAGTTACATGAAGAAAATGTATTGTGGGATTGTTTGTCTTAAAGAGTTCTAAATAAAAGTCCGCGACAGCATCTATCTACCTTTTATGTGGAAGCCTTTATAACCAAAATAGTGAGCAATAAATACAGTTAAATTGAATACTTTTTTTACATTGCATATTTTAGAGTATTTAGTTAATTCTTATCAAAATAAATACCTTCATCGCTTTTGGTATTTAATGTAGATAAAGTTTGTCTTTTACACTAAGTAATTTGGACAAATAGAACGATAAGAATGACCTGCCATATTGAGTCGACGGCGCACAGAACGAGGGTGGAGGGGCGGGCCAGCCAGGGGATGACGCGCCAGAGCGCCGAGTGGAAGCTATTGCTTAATAATTATGTTCGAGAAATAACGTAAATAACGCAATTAATTGTTGAACTGTCAAAATGAAACCCATTGCTATTGTAAGTGCTACGCAATTACCCCGCTGATTTAGGACATGTTACACGTTCCTGTGGGATAATTTCCGACATCCACGCGGGCGAAGCCGCGGGCAGAAGCTAGTCATTTAAATAAAAAGCGACTCTTGCTACGACACAATAAAGTGCAATTCTGGTCGCACAGCTCTAATTACCTACAGTTATATTCATTAAGCTGCCTCTCTTTGTGTAAATCTAAGATTTTCTGTCTACGTTACACTCACTGAATTGGCCCAACAAGTCGAGCCGCGTAGTTGTAGCTTCATACCTAAAATGCAGAGTGAATGATGTGTTCATCTGTGCTGATGCTAGACACTTTGACAACTCTCTTCAAGTTTACACGTTGGGATTTTTATAAAATAGATCGGATTCTCTTTAGGTGAAAACGCGACGAACGGGTCTAGTCAACCACAAGTCTTTTCATGATATCGTTTTTAACAAAGGCTGGAATTTCTCCAACAAACGTCAGCATTGCCCTACGTCTCTCGTGTTGTATAAATATTGCTACGCACATCCGTACAGCGTACCGATGACGTCATGATGGAAGAATGATTAAAGTCGTCCGCTAAACTGTTACGTGAATGTGCAAATTGCCTCACGATGTTTCCTACTGCATAGCTATTCACAATCATTCGTCTGGCTATCGTGTCGAAAGTAACTCGTTTCGATAACCTTATGGACCCAGACAGCAACAGCTGTCGGTAGAATAGCGGTGGTCTCTTTCATTAAGGCTGCGATTCCACCAGGGATGAGGAAGGATGCGTAGTGAGGGATGTGTGTGAAACTAACCAATTACATCGCTTGGCTGTCATAGCTTGAGCTAACCTTGCGTTGTTATTCGTTAGTTTTACGGACATTCCTCGCTATGCATCCTCGCTCATCTCTGGCTTTAAACTGACAAAATTTCGCGTATTGGTTTTGTGAACAGCGTTGAGAGGACTCCTTCGATGCCATAATTGATGTTCGATTCGGTACGGAAGCCTATCGAATGGTTGTGAATAGCTATACTGGTCCTCATGGAAATTGTTCTGCGAATCTTGCAATTCATTCAACAACAGTAAAGTTGTCTACCTTAACTGTTGTTGAATTAATAGCTTTACTGTTTGTCATACTTATTTAGTTCCTTATCTTTTTGTTCTCTGCATTTTTTGGTATTACATGACATGCTTCGAGCTCAAATAGGGTCCCTACTCACGACCTCGCTGAGTGTAAGGTTCTTCTTTTTCGTGTCGACCGACGGCCGGTACTTTGATTTGACTTCTTTATATTTTATTGTTTGAGACCATTAGTTGCCCACGATGATTGTAGTGTTTAGCTAAAAATTAGGGACAAATATTTCAGCTGGATAAATTCTGGATCTAGACAGGAAATCAGACATCAGACAAGTGGTCCGCCCGGTACAATGTCAGAAAGCCAATTCTCGTACTTAAAAAATGTTCACATTCAAGTTGCAATCTGTCAAACTTGTCAAAAATGTTGGTAAATAAATTGATTGTATTTTTGACAGATATATAGCGAATGAGATGCGAATGCGAACATTCGCATCTCATTCGCTATTCGCTCAGATCTATTAAATTCATTGACTTTATACCTAACTGCAGATCATTACGTCAAATATGTCGAAATCGACATTAACTTCATTGGTATCTAATAAAATTATCATTGAAAATGTGTCGATTATTAAAACATCCTGCAGTCGAATTCCACCGATAGTTAGTTCTCGAATGACCTCAATACCGCTTCCAGTCTTATCGGTGTGAATTAAATACTAATCTGCACGATTATTATCGTTATCTTGTATGTACATAATATAGCACTTTGATCTATGTAGTGGATCATCCTGTGTTTAGCTTTAGATAATTATTAGATGCAACTGTTGAGAGACATCGTGGTTATCACGCAGATATAACCACTATCTAGCTGTGCCTATTGATGGGTTGAAGGTCAAACGAGAGAGTGTGTTGGATCATTCGGTTCCCTACAAAATGGTTTGTTTTGAGACTGGTCATCTCTTTTCTGCAAGGGCTTATTTTTAATGTTATAATTTGAATGCTTTTTTTTACATTCTCACATAGAAGCAACAAGAATAATGTATCCAGTCACATCATATTTAAAAGAGTGTCGTTGGAGTTTCTTGCCCGTTCTTCTCCACAGAGATCTATGTTTTGGAATGGGCAACTAGCTTCAAGTTTCTGACTAACTGAACGACTCTTTGACAGTTGAAAAATGCCTGTAAATGGTTTAATTGAAATAAATGCTTTGAGTTTGAGTTTGAAACGTGGTCGTGGTTATATTTTTCAAAGAGTGACTGTTACGTAATTTGCAGCTTATAAGTAAGTACACATGGAGAATTACTCTCTCGTCTTTCTATACGAGTTCGTAGAATGTGTTGTGTAAACCGGTCGTGTAAAATTAACATAATGACAATCACTATGGCAGTGGCGGCACGGAAATAATACAATTACCTTCGCGCTCTTCAAATAATAGGGAAGTTGACTGGGAAAGAAATAAAAACCAATTTAGTCCGTTAGTCTGATAACAAAAAAAAAAAATTATACACGTATTTTTTATTATTAAGTTATTTAAAACATGGTTTAGATAAAACGCATTACAGTTCGAGTCCCCGGCTCGCTATGTCACAAGTCAGTATAAAATCTACCGAGGAGTGACGTCATGCCACATTTTAATTCAATGTATTGCCCTAATCTATTGATTACGTAAAAAAAGAAAAAATAACTGTCCAATATTTTTTTATAAGTAATCATAATATTGGCGATTGCAAATAGGGCATAATGAGATCATAGGACGATGCTCCTGGCCCTACTATTTTTATCCGACTGCGCGACAACAGCTAGGAGGTTATGTTTTTAACGTTATTCCTCTCCAAACAATTAGCGATCGCAAATAGGGCATAGTGACACCATAGGAGGATGCTCTTGGCCCTACTCTTTTTACTCAGCTGCGCGACAGCAAACACAGGATTTTTTACGTAATTCGTTTGCCTGCCTTGAGGGGGTCCAGAGGTCGCATAAGTGCTATTTCTGACCATGAAGTTCAAGTCCCAGGTCGGGCAAAGTGTTATTGGATTTTTTTATGAGGAATTCATCAGTAACAGCCCAGAGTCTGGATTTGTGCCTGGTTGATGGCGACAGGCTCGCACAGTCGCACCCTATTTCTTGGGACTTAAACATAATAATTGGCGAAAGGTAAGTGAGTGTATTATTGGTCATGGTAACTCTGCCTAGCCTTACGAGGAAAACAGGCATGATGTTATGTTACGTAATCCCTTAATTGCCCTCTTTCAAAAACTGGTCAAGTCAGCCCAAGCCCTGATCCAATTTTAGGCTATTGTTCAAATTACAAAGCTTACTTAATTCCACACCTTAGTAAATGCTTACCGCTTGAGGTATAACGTTACCCTAAATACTTCCTCGACAATTAACTTAACTTTTTACCGTTAAAGGGAATCCCACACGCGCGTGGAATTAATTACATTATCGTTCTCGCGTGGGATTCCTGCATGTGCCGTATACGTTCTCCGAGATAAAATATAGTGCTATCTTTAGGTCGTGCTTGGATTGACAAAAGCTGGGTTGTTTTGTTTTGATCATTCAGATACTAAGCTACAAAGGCTGTTATCGCCAACATGGAAATGCAGCGCTACAACAGGATAATTACTGGCTGATATGATCATTATAACTTCAGTCGGAATACATCTACTGTTGGATTGGATTGCCACAACGACGCAAACGCAAATAAGGCCGCGCCGCGCACTTTGCAAGCGTTTTCGTACGAATATAATTCGCGCGAACACATTGCATACGATACGAACACGCACTGACGATCCCAACCTTCCAAGTACTAAGGGACTTCGCAGACTGAATGCGAGTTAGCCGACGTTCGAACGGACGTAATAATTGCGGCGATTTTTTTTGCGTATTGGATTTTCGTGTCAGAGTGTAGAGTTAGTCGTACGTATAGTTTCGACGTCCAAAAACAATCCGAACTTGTTGGGATCTTTCTTGCGTTCAATGCGATATCACCGGAACACTACCTATTTGACGGAGAAAAACGAATTCAGTGTGCGCACTCAATTCGTACGACCACGATCATACGTTTACGTACGATACAAATTCGTGTCCAAAGTGCGCGCGGTCTATTCCCGCTGACTAATACAGAAAAACTAATTTTTTGTAAAATTTATGACGGGAGACATTTATCTAATGCGGGTAGTACACTTCACTGAATCATGGTCCCTAAACCCTTAATAAGAGAGGTGTAATAAGAGTAAGGGTCCCTAACTAGGTTGTGCTCACTTAATTCAGGGCCCTGATTCAGTGTAGTGTAATACCCGTTTAAGTATTTACTTAATAAAAATCTTAAATCTTTTCATTCACTGACGAACGGAGGACAGCCTAAATCGTTGGGTTATAATTATTATAGCATATTTTTTTTATAACGAAGTTGGCACCAAGGAATGATTTTTAAAAATTCATGCCCTTTAGGGCTAGATGTAAGTTTTTATGGAAGTCCGTCATTTTCGCCGATGAGAAATAACATTGGGCGCATGGTTTATAACGTTGTGATATAACAATATGAGAAACGCAACACTTAGGTATCTAATATACATTGTAAAAGCGAATCCATTTTCACGCCTCCCCATTAAGACCTAGGCAAATAATTTTTGATATTGGGATAGCTCATGAAAAGAGATGCTGAGATGCCATAAAGAATATGAATAAAAAATCTAAACCAATAAAGGCTTTTGCAGACCAGCGCGACGTGTCGCGCGACTAACCGGTGCCGCGTCTAACCGGTACCCTAATTACGTAATACACAATCAATTCGTTTTGAAACAGATTACTAATCCATTGCTTGATAAGTTCGAAATTTAATTCTGCTCTGCAACGTAATTATCGTATTGAATGTTGTTGAACTGTCAAAATGAAACAAATGATCGCTATCGCATTGCTTCTGCAAGACAGGTAATAGCCCTGCGGGTGTCGCGTTGCGCGACAAATCGCGCTGGTCTGCACAAAGCTTAATCCTATCTAATATTATAAATGCGAAAGTGAGTTTGTTTGTTTGTTTGTTACGCTTTCACGCTAAAACGGCGGATTTGTAGGTAGACCATGGCCTGGGCTAGGATGTAGGATACTTTTTATGCCGATATTACCACGGGATCGCGATTTATTCGGGTAAAACCGCGGGGCACAGCTAGTAATAATATAAATCCGCGAAATATCGCGGGTATTCTGGTTTATAATTATATAGATAAATATGTATTGTCTTTCTCATAATTTAATTATTATAATACATTTCAGTCTACTGAAATGTATAAGTAATATTTCAAAAGATAGTCCCCAAGTTCTTGCCGCACAGCGATTTTTTTTGTACATAATTGTTTCTCCGCAATGTCTCGGATTCCGACCTTTATTAAATTACGAATAATTTATTTATCATTCCTTCAATGGAACTTGTCTTGTAAGTAGGCTTCTTTCACAATCTTACCAATTTAGTGAGACCAGTTTTTCGAAAAGCGATTCAAGAATTATTTAGTTAATTGGCCGTATTTTCGTTGTAATTGGGATATTCATTCAAGATAATAAACTTGATGTCATTGTCACTGGGTCATTGTCGATGAGAGCGGTTTGTGATTCAATAATAACAGCCACACGGGGTGATCGAAGGTTAAGCTATGCCTGCCACGGTTGATTCGTGGATGTGTGACCATTCATTACATATCGAGACCCTTAAATTCCGTGCCCCGCAAAGCACATCTCAGCTGTCATTCGTACTCGTACATCTTTGACAGTCGTTATGGGTATTCAGAAGCCCAAAAGTCTGATTCCCAGTCTTTCCAAGTGGTACCGTGTTATCCAGGGGTTGTGGAGGTCAGATAGGCAGTCGCTCCATGTAAAATACTGGTCATTTTCTGCATCTGGTTACACTGGAAGCTAACATAATTATGTAGTTGGGAAAAGGTTAAGCAGATTTGATTTTGCGTCATTGTCGATGTTCGTGAGACATGCAGTGGTACTTACCAACCTTCAATGTATGGGACAGGTTCATCTTCAAACACATTAACGTTACGCTGTGTGTTTGTCGTGCCAACAAAATTAGTATTCAGGTCAGTGTGTTTCACGTAATTTCTTACTGTGTATGTAATATGCGTAATCTTGAAGAAGTTCTCGCTTGTTTAGCCTAGGGGGGTTCCTTAATCGGTCATTGTTCTTTACACTTGTTCTTTCCTTTGTTCTGACAAGTAGGACATGATACTTGTTATTACTGCTGTTACTAAGTGGGTATATTTTCTACTGTATTCATTTTTGTAGAGGGTCCCTAGAGGAACGATCTGCACCAGTACCCGTACGTACCCATACCAGTTTATTGGATGAAAAGTATTTTATACGTAAGAAAGAAAAGAAAAAAGAAATAAAATACGTTTTTTTTGCGGTAAACAAAACACGACGCAAAGAAACAACACAGGAAAATATGCGTCACATCACGTAAAACGGCTATCGCTCAGCATATTCATGTATATTAAAAAATATAATCGCGAGTGGGTTGGGTAAAAAGTTCCTGGCCAGACTTTATTTTTAACCCCCGACGGAAAACGAAGGGGGGAATGAACCGTTGGTCCCGGCTGTCATTCGTGGATCTTTGGCAGTCGTTACGAGTAGTCAGAAACCTGAAAGTCTGACAACCAGTCTTTCCAAGGCGTATCGTATTATCCAGTTACTGGGGTGTGGAGGTCAGATAGGCAGTCGGTCCATGTAAAATACTGGTACTCAGTTGCGTCCGGTTAGACTGAAAGCCAACTTCAACATAGTTGGGAAAAGGCTAGGCAGATGATGAGTTCACTAAGGCTCTTTAATCTGGGTTAAAGTTACCTCTGCAGAATTTTATTCGTCACGTAGTTCATAGTCAGGTACCCAATGAATAGACGCTCAATTTTGTGGAAATTTAAGTAAATACCTTATCGGCGTAATCGGAAGTCCCAACCAAACGTGACGTCTATCCTGGAAATTTCTGCTAGGAATTTCTCTACAGCAGCCTTCGGCAAATACATGCCATGATGTTGTAAATAAGCCAGGACGTAACGTAAGCTGAATATGTTCTTCACTCTGCCATTTCGCTCGTTCATTACCTCGGTAACTGCAAATTGGTTATCGTGTGCGATACATAAATGTTGTATGTATTAATTTTACGGCTCCTCTGATTAAATTGTATCGGAAACACGTAGTTAACGTTGTTAAGAATGAATTTGATACGATCTTTGATATAGAAAGGATTTTGACGTGTAACATCTTTCGTCTCGCTTTCTGACATCTGTGGGAGTGATTTCGTGAAAAGGGACGGAAATGTGTAACAGGAAGCAGGGGTAGCGCGCGCAATTTGATTTGACCAATGAGCGCGCGCGGTGCTTGAGTTGGCCGTTAGATGGTACCAACCCATCTTCCGAGAGGTTGGTAATGTTGAGATGCCATAATATATGTTACAGATCAGTGCGACTTTAAGACTCGCTCGTTTTTTTTTTCAAGCTTTATTATGTTTGAGAGGGTCTTATGTTGATAGCCAAGTATTCTTCTACTGGCGTGTCATATTATGATTGGTTTATCTATAATTTTGATAGCGGGACTGACTGGCTAAGTATCATTTTCGTTGAGGCTCTTACGAGTATTCAACCAGCTCCTTAATTCATCATCATCATTTCAGCCGAAAGACGTCCACTGCTGGACGTAGGCTTCCTCCAAGCACCGCCACTTCGACCGGTTCTGTGCTTCTCGCATTCAGGGGATTGCTGCGGCTCCTCAATTAATCAGAGTTAAATGGTTGATTCGAGTTCATGAAAGTTCATGTCAATATGATGGTGATATGGTAAAGATGACGGTTGGAACGATGACAGTAAAATAGCGTAATATGCAATCAAATAACAATGCCCAAGCATATTCAGCCTATAATGTTGCCACTGCTCAGGACACAGACGTACTCTTTCGAGATGGAGTGGACTGTAATCCGCCACGCGGGCCCAGTGCGGGTTGGTACTTTGGTAGATGTCACATATCTTCAAATGTTTGGTTCTAAGACATGCCGGTTTCTTCACGATGTTTTCCTTCACCGTTTTGAGCGCAGTGGTGATGAAATTATTTAGACAAAGTAAAGAGCCTGTCTGGTTCGAACCCACAAAACTCCTTACAAAATAAACATTATTCCTTTACATACATTCAAACCCCTAAAATCTTACACAGGATATCTAAATCCAGCACGTATTTCAGAATTCAGTCTGAAAGCAAATATTTCTTACGCCAGCTTTATCCTACTGTAAAGGGGAATACACACATCCGTAACTTGGTACAACATTCTCAGTTTCGTTATCGCTCCACCACAGCTAGGTCTTGTGGCAAAAGCCTTTGAATGAAACTAATATCTATACTCTGTCTACGGTTTCCTTTGAAACTGGTTTGACTTGTTGTTTGCTTCATCTTATTTTCACATTATTTTGACTTTTTTTCTACCGGTTGATATTATGATGCTGTGTTCATTTTGTAGATTTAATTTTAGATGGGTTGTAAATTTTTTACGTCTGCAAATGCCCAAGGCCTTTTTATAATAAGTACAATTATTTTTATCCTCCGAAAACTAGTTCGTGTCTGACGTCGCCAAGGAGGGCATTTCGTGTAATTTTGAAGAAAGTTCGCATTCTAATCTCATTCGCAATCTTTTAAAAATGCAATCAATTTACCAACATTTTTGACAAGTTTGACAGATTGCGACTTGAGTTGGAACGTTTTGTAAGTGCGAGAATTGGCTTAGTCTACGAGTTTTATTAAAATACCTTCTGTTTTTTGTATAATAAATTAATAATGCGTCAAATTGGTGACAGCGCTCCTTGATGCGCGAGTTCTATTACTGGCTGGATGTACGACGCGTTGCGTGAGCTCAATACAGAACACGCAAGCTAACCACTCAAGGTCACTGGCATGTACATCTGTCTCTGCTATAGTCCGCGCGCTACTGCTACTCACGCCCTGAGATATGTGAGCGGTGATACGGGGGAGGTAGACAAAATCCAAGCTAACTCAGTCTGCCAATTTGTCAATCGTGCCCTCCCCTGTCAGGTGGCTAGCAGTCGCGTGCGAACTATATTTCCAATCGCTTCTGGTTCATCGCCAGCGTTGGAACAGATGCCTTAACTGCCATCAATTTCTCAATGGAGTCGTGAAATGCGAAGATATCGTGTTTCTTACGATGTTATGACTTCATATGTGTTCACTGTCAATGAGTTTTTAAATAAAGAAGGCATTGTATTGATGGTAATACAAGTTGGCATATCAAGTGTTAACTGAATAAAATTTTGGGTTTTTATTTATGGCAGTTTAAAGTGCAGAACGCCGTGCATTTAAAAGTAAAATTTATTTATTTATTTTATTTTTAGGAAAACTTACAGCTAAGCAGTTACAGTGAGTAATAGTTTATATAAAATATGGCCAATTACAAGTTTCCACATGTAGTAAAAATTACGAAGTGTATAAAATGCTATATTAAGAAGGTAATAATAACTGTCCTTCCTAACTTTATTAATAATAAAAATGTGAAAGTGAGTTTGTTACGCTTTCATGCTAAAACGGCTGAACGAATTTGGATGATTTCTGACACATAAAAAAAAAAAAAAATCATTTATAAAGTAAGATTATGATTTACATTAATAACAATCGAGGAAAATTTACTTCTAACTGTAATGTAGACTTGCCTGATCTAGGTTTATAAAAACCTGTGTTTCAGGCCATCAATTTGCATCAAAATTTTTAAAAAGAAGGCAACAATTAATTTATTAGAAGCTTAATGAAAAGAAGACATAATATTTTCAATGTCTTAAAGAGTAACTACTTGAGTACCTATATTACTAATTAAAAAACTAGATTATGTAAGAATATTATATTTAAATAAATTAACGAATAATATTAAAGTAGACAAACTGGAGACTATTATTAATTAGGTAAAGGAAAGAAGTTTTATTTTAATATTTCTAGTAAGTAGTTTTTCCGTGTCTGCGTAATTGAGTTTTGCCAAGTGTGTTGGAATAAAATTACATTCAGCACAAATAATTGATGTACTGTTAGCACCTAACATGCTATAAAAAGCAGATGTGTGGGAAATCAAAATGGGCGAAAAGTAGCAATCTTTAAAACTGCTCTTGCGTGCTACATGGGTAGACCATGACCTGAAGAAAGAAGGACGTAGAATACTTTTTATCCCGATATTCTTACAGGATCTAGACTTATGTGGGTGAAACCGGGGGCCGCAACCTTCCGGAATAAATTCTATAAAAAATTATGGTGAAAAACAATTCGTTGCGTACTTAATTTAAAAAACGACAGACAGACACAAAAAGTGACTTTAATATACAGAGATTCATTGCTATTTTCCTGTGTCACGTTATAATTATCTTTTCTGTTTTTTAATTTGAATAAAACCTTAAAATATTCAGCCTGTTTGTCTGTTGTCTTACAATTCAACATTAAGGTGAAACATTTATTCACCATGACCTTCCTAAAACAGCACGAATGACATTTACTGTATCCATTAGAAAGGGCCATTGGTTTTTCCACTCATTAAATCGCTTAATTCCCGTTAAATGTGACTATTTAATGACTTAAACCATTTGTAAGTCCACGTAAAGTACCGTGGCTAATATTTGTCAGAATTAATTTAAATTTTTATCATTGTGGCATTTTTTTATGGTGATCTACAAAATTACAAAAATGAAATTAATTTAGAAATTAATTTTTGTCAGCAGTCTACATAAGACTAATTTTAAAATATTAAAATAAATTTTCTATAGAACCTTGATTTTTTCAGAAATACCTACCTAGCTTTATTTGATTTTTCATATAGACTAACATAGTTTCTAATTTATTAACATTCGAATACCCATGCCTTGTTTTCCTTCATCACAGAACTTACTACGGATGTAATTTTAAATTATGTTTTGGTCCCTTTAGGGTTATGTAACTCTTGACCCGTGATATGTATCGCATCAATATATTAGAGGGGTTAATAAAACAAAACACTCTTAACATAACCTAACATCGCGCCTGTATTCCCCGAAGGGTTAGGCAGAGGTGTCCCTGTAGTACCTACACCCACATTTCGCCATATATATTTAGTCCCCTGTAATGGTGACGAGCCTTTTGCCATAACCGGGCACAAATCCAGACTCCGGGCTGCTACTGAGAACTTCCTGTCGGAAAAACACAATTACACTTTGTCCGACCCGGGAATCGAACAGAGGACCTCATGCTCATCAGTAGCGCTTGCGACCACTAGTTACAAGACCAACAAAAACTAGAATATTAATCAATCAAAATTAAGATTCCACCTTGTTTTTTGCTTTTAAATAAGTAGGTATCTAGTGCAGTACGAAATGATGCCGTCATCTTCTAATGAAATTAGCGAAATACGGGACAGGATTATAGCGACTTTATCTTTTGAATATTTTGTATTTTTTTCCACCAGATTTTCATCTTCATCAAGTTTGCTTGAGATTATAGAATTGCACGATAAGATTGTGAAGTTTCAATCAAGCAATTTTACAAGGCGCAACTATCATCTGACCGCCACAACCCAGTTGCTCGATAAAGCCTCGTGCAGACTGGCGCGACGCGACTAACTAAACAATTTCTAAAAAACTTCACGGTACAACAATTACCGGTGTCGCGTCGCGCTAGTCTGCATGAGGCTTTACACGACGATACGTGCTTTTGAGTACCTGTAACGACTTTCAAAGACCTACAAATGACAGCCGGGACCAACGGGTAAACGTGCTTTTCGAGGAACGGAGGGTCACCCATCCATGAACCGAACGCGGCAAGCGTAGCTTAACCTTTGATCGACTCATACGGCTGTTATCATTTAGCCACGAGATTGTAAAGTTTGTAACCCTGTAATTCCACCGTCCTTAACTTGAATCCTTTCGCATTTAAATTCCGGTATCCATTTTCTGCTCGAATTTTATCCCTATCCCGTAAGGTACATGTATGATAAGCCCAGAAAAGACGTACCCAATTCCCCGAAGACAATTTTAATATCGCAGTATTCAAGACACCCGTCGGATCTGGCATTGAGAGTTTTTATTCTTTTCTTTTTTGTACGCAGCTTTACGATTCTTCGGTAGGTATTATACTGTAGATAATAATAGTATGACGTAAAAGTATAAATGGCAGTGACCTAAGCCTCGTGTATTACCAGTGTGCATTAAAGATAATAATATAATGTTACATAAATATTTATATTTATATTTGAATTCCAAGTAGAAGAGACACCTTCTGTTTTTTCTTGATCTTAGGCTCTCGCGGTCGACGACTTTGGTCGACCAATTTCTATGAAAACTTCATGTTAGGTAATTGTTCTACTAGAATCGGGTCGCCCCGTCGCGTCGCGCCTGTCTGCGAGAGTCTTTAGTTAAGTATTTGGATTATGAACTGTACCATTGGGTAAAGTACAATAAAGGAGATTCCAGCTATGGACCTAGAATCTTCTGTATAGTAAATAATATATTAAATTGCAAACACCCAGGCAACTATCTGTGGGCCATACAGTTTTTGGCTTCACGTACATAGGTATAGGATATTTCATACAACAGTACATTGACAATCGAAATTACGAATATATCCATAGCCCAAATTCACCCTCTGCCACAGATTAGTACAGATGGAACACTCCGCAAAATCATTTAAATAAAAACTCTTGCAACGAAACAATAAAGTGCAATACAGGTCGCACAGCGCTAATTACCGACAGTTATATTCACCTAGTTGTGTCTCTTTTCATCTCGTAACTCTTATATCTTCTGACAACGTTACGCCCACTGAATTCGACAAGTCGAGCCCACCGCGTTTTGTAGCTGCGCCGCGTTCGCAAATTGTAGCTTCATACCTAAAATGCGGAGTGTACCATTTAGAAAGAAAATACGTTTATTTGCAGTAAACGTGACGCAAAGACAGAACAAAACACGAAAATATGCGTCACATCCACGCAAAACGGCCATTGCTCAACATAATGCTACGACCCTATGTGAGACAGAGCCGTCGCTAGTTTTTAGCGACATCTGTATTCATCTGTGCCCCTGCTGAGCATAGTATAATAGGCCACTCTTTTCTTGTGCTAATCTCCACGCTTTTGCGCCAGCCTCATTTAGGTGGTTTCGGTTCAGGTTCCGGCGGCGAGATGGGTAGACAACATTGCTGCCATCGCGAGTAGACAGAGGGTACGACAAAGAATTATAAAAAAATAACGAAGGCCGCTTTCCTCAAATACTTTTACTCTAGGTAACCCTAAACTGCAGTAGAGGTACCATCGCGGACACTGGCGGTGAACCACTTTTCAACCTCTTATTACTAAGAGCAGAAGGGTGAAAAGAGGTTCACAGCAAATGTCCGCGGATGTACAAGTATGACCCACAAGCGTGCCATGAACTAAAATTAAAGCATAATTTAAACGTTTCCCACTAGAACAGTGCTCATTCATTCTATTGTAACTTAAATGTATGCGCATATTTACACCGGAGAATGACTTCGTGATTCGTATAATAATACTGGTGTTTTGTCGATTTCTGTTGGTTTATTATACCTAGGTTTAATATATAGAGCTTTAAATATTTATATCAGCCTTATAATTATGATGCATTTTTCAAACCCATGTTGTGCAACCAATTAAGAGACTACTATCGCGGACACTGGCGGTGAACCACTTTTCAACGACGAAAAGTGGTCGACCGCCATTATCCGCGATTGTACCCCTAAAGGCAATTCACAGAATCACACCACACTCTGACTTTGCTAAGTTAGCGTTTCATACAAATATAAAACTAACTAATGCAAATGCAAACGATTTATATGAATATGAAACTTTTTCTGATAGGTACCTAATAAAAATTATGCTTACTTTAATTAGCAAAGTAAAGTTAAGTCAAAGTGCGGTCTGTGAATTTCGTCCTAACGGTCCACACAATGTACACAGAAAACTAACATTTCATTCCATAAAGTAAACGCTCGAGTGCGAGACAGAATTAAACCTACATTTTCAACAACTCAACATAAAAATCCACAAAATGATAAACCGGGCCGACAACCCGTACTTCATATTCAACCCTAAAAAGACGCCGTAACTCAACCTGAAACACTTCCGCACAAACCGGGCAACCTATGTAAACTCCTTTAATATGTATGCAGTGACACGACCCACAAAATTCATCCTTCGTGCGCGTTTACAGGGTTAATTAATCAAGTAAAAGTCTGGTCTTCTGGACGTACGTTGCACATGTTGGGGTAATTTATGTGTTGAAATTAGCTGTTAGTCATGGGGGTAGGAGTTAAATAGGTGTTTGTAGTTTTTTTGATAACTAGTTCATTAAATGTGGTATAATCTCCGTGAAATTTCTCAGTTGCAGCCCGAGTTCTGGATTTGTGCCCGGTTGATGGCAATAGGCTCGTACCCTATTACATGGGACGCAGCTGCATCTGGTTAGACTGAAAGCTGACCCCTAAATAGTAGCGAAAAGGCTAGAGAGAAGTTTATCTATAGGTCTGGTCGGATAATAAAAGTCTTCTTTAAATAAACCTCTCTATATCTTAACCTAACTAAAACTATTAAAAAACTAAAATATGTCGATGTATCCTCCAAGTCTGGTAGAGTGGAAACTGACCTCAAAATACAGAAAGGGTCGGCTAATGATAATTTTACCACAAAAGTAAACACTGTACAATCAATACAAACAACAAACCAGACATTGTGTTAAAGTGTGAAAAGCTAATTAGCTCTAATTTCTAGCTATTGTAGTGTTTGTAAATACAATTCATTGTTATTACCCATTTTGCCAAACAGTAGTTAATAACATAGTTCGATTAGTCTGTTTAGGGATCCGGTTTCATGGACTGGAAAATTACGGGAATGTTTGGATACTGGAGGCCAATATTTGGAAATAATGTGTTAATGCAAAGGAAGAACGCATTAAACAAACGAATTCGCTGCTGAACGATGAAGTTCTAACTGCTTCAATTCTTCTGGATCGAAATACTAACGGAATAAGCCATCAAACTAAATTGTATGATGAAACATATAACTGCCTGGCTTAAATACTTCAGGATCAAAATAATTGAACATAATCAACCAATGAATGAATGTATGAAATGCACCGACCCCAGCGTGGTTTAACCAGACTCGATATATCGAATGAACCCCAAGATTTGCACAAGTCCCTGAAGCCTCATGCTTAATGGGGTTACAGAGCCATTGCATATCAAGGAGTAGACCGGGGGGCGCGGTTCTAAAGGACATAATCAACCAGTATGTTTATTTGTTCGAATGTGGTAATAACAATTTTAGCAGAAGGGATATCTAGATATATATCTAGGAGAATCTAGGTAAGATCAGATGGCACATACGGTATATCACATACTGCTACATAAATGTCAACTAATCTGCTGCCAGTTGATGAAGCTGTAACTGCCAATATACTGCAGGATATTGTGGAACAAAACAGTCAGAGAACTCGATTAACACAAGCTGACCTATTGGCTTCTGCTCTGCCAATATTTGTTTGGCATACAGGTAGTTGTTCCGGTAGTGTTTCAACATATGAGATTTGTGTCTGTAAACGCAACAGTAAACATGAAGTATCGTCAGGTGAGGCAACGAGTTTTTATGCAGGAAACGGGCAGTAGAATGCCTATGCAATAATCCTGATGATATTTTAGACCAATACAAATACATGTTATGTAAAAGAAAGTGCGTACACTAAATTCAACCGAAATCGTCCGATGACGTCCGGTAACTATGTAGGTGTAGGTACGCGCTTACTTTCTTTTACATAATAATAATATGTTTGGTTAGATCGGCCGATGACGATGATGATGATGATGTACTTTAAAATTCTTATTAGAGGTCTATATTACAAAAACAACGTTAAGGTATCATGTATGGTGAGGGCTTAACACAAAAAAGGCTAATCCAATTAGCGAGAAGCTTTCTTCTTTCCAAATACAGAAAGTCGTGAGAAGTCACGAAGTTCAATCATCATAGGTACTAGGAAATTCGACTCTATCGTATGTAGGAGTACGTAGGTCCACAAACACAAATCTCGAATGCACAAACATTGCAATCGAAGTGCTGCCGCATAAATGATGATCCTACTTGAAATTCTGTCTGCCGAGCAAAAGGCAAAGAAGCGAAGTCATTCTACTTATTACCTAGTTCCATTTTTCTTATTTAAACGTGCAATGAGACATCCATTAAATTTATTTCCGGAGTATGCCGCTCGTAGAAATAATCTTAGATCAAATATTTGAACTTATCGGCGCAGTCTGTTGGCGCAGTTGCATAAACAGACAAACAGATGGTTTTCTAGTAAATACGGGCGTGTTTTGTGCGCTATGTGGGCGGATAACTGTCTGGTTAAAATAGACGCTTGTTTTAGTAAAGAATACAAAAGGATAAGGACGAATGAATAGAATTAGGGTCTTAATTTTAACACCTCGCTAACAGTTTTTTTAGTTCGTAGTGGTTTAAGGTACATTTAACATCACGGTAGTAACTCCTCTCTCTGTTTGCCTCACGGTATGTTTACCCCATTGTGTATATTTATAAACACAAAGTATTGTATTTTTATAACACTGTTTCGCTAAAGAAATTAACACAGAACCACATGGTAAGCCGCTTGTCACTGGAAGCGTTCAATAAAAAGCAACATTCGACGTTTAAAATAATCAACTCACTGGGTGACGAAGTAGTCTCCGTACTTCAAATCTTAATTACAAACGAATACACATACCTATAATTCAAAGCAACAACCAAGCGCAAACAACTTTAGAATTCCGACAATCTAATTTCGCCAAAAAAAATCGCATCATGGCAGTCATTCGCGGATCTTTGACAGTCGTTACGAGTCGTCAGAAGCCCGAAAGTCTGACAAACATTCTTACCAGGGGGTATCGTGTTTCCCAGTAACTGGTTTGTAGAGATAGGCAGTCACTCCATGTGAAATACTGGTATTCACCTGCATCCGGTTAAACTGCAAGCCGACCCTAAAAATAGTTCAGAAAAAAGGCTAGGCAGATGATTTTGCGAAAAATTCCAATTTATTCAAACCTGATTTTATCCTGCATGTCATTGAAAGTTGGATGAAGTACGTAAGCTTTACAGGTTGATATGGGGTGATACATTCATTCCGTAATCGGATCCCCAACTTCGGACAGGCCCATCCGGAGTGCTGAAATAGGTGGAACGGATGTGTTATCATTATTAATGGTTTCCATACTACTCCCCAGTAGATAAGATGTGTGGATATTTTTCGCACAGGTATTTTGGAGTTATTATGCGGAAATTTTTGAGTACTCTCGTGTAACAAAGGATTTATGTTTGTTGTGTTATGTGAAGTTGAGGTGGTTTAGAATACAATTATGGTAATTCTTTGTTTGTGGTTTTTGAAAGTGGAAACTTTTGCTCATTATATTTAGAGTCTTAACCGTGACGTTGGTATTATTTTACCAAACATTATCATAAAACCACATCATTTTATATTAAAATGAAGGACGTTAGTGCGATGCTAAAATTAAGTGTCGTGACTCAGTCATATCCACGTATTGCGCGAAAAATTGCACGGCAACTATCACTCTCGTGATATAAATGTAATATTCAGATAAGGATTAAGTATAATACTTGCCAATGCCCGGAGTCCACTCACTAATATTTATCTGATTATTCGATATGATAACGATACTGAATCATTTGCTTGGATTCCCCATGAAAGCAACTATTTGTATATCGCACACCTAGATCTAAACTGAGACAACTCAAAAAAGGTAATTTTTCAGGAGACGAAAAAAACGTATATCTGCATTTTTTGTTAGGGAAGTTATACAATTTAATTTGAATCTAGATAATAAATAGCTTGTAAAATGTCACTGCATGTAAACTGGGGCTAAGATTAAACCCTTTTTATTGATAATTGCTGTTTTTTGTGTTATTACACTTTAGGGTGGTGACTATGTATAAAAATTAAACACTATTTAGACTTGTAACAGTTTTATTGAATCATTTTGAGTTGTACTTACATTAGTACAAGAATTATATAAACAATTATTCAAACAAAATTGATCCAAACGAGTGGTGTAATATAAATTAATAATGAAACATTAATAAAAACCACACACTAGAAGTTATACATTAATGTACAGTTACTACCGATTAAAAAAGGAATCTCAAAGATAAAAGGGTGTTCCCTTTTAACTTTGGAGATTCCTTTTTTCTCTAAAAATTTAAGTAGATGTTTTTCTCTCATAATCAAAAATGCTATCTTAAACAAATAAATAAAAATAAAACTTTCATGTAATGCGGTGCTAATAATATCATCGCTAACTTCATTGACAACATGACTCTGAGGCTGTGCAATAGTATCAATCAGTAACATCTAACATCCCTGGATGAATCCAGTTTTTGATATTGAACTATCAACAACATTTTGGGTCAAAGGCTCTACAGCCGTGGTTTCAATTTAAAACTTCTCGGCTTCGAGGCTGTGCTACAGTGTCAGTAATAGCCCTGGTTTCAGTTTCAGAATCAGAACTACTGTTATTAACTATCGCTAGAATTCGAAGAGTTTGATCGTCATCAAACTCTTCGTAAAGTAAGTAATTCCTTCTTCATCTTCTTCAAGTGTCAATACGTCTATTGACACTTGAAGAAGATGAAGAAGGAATTACTTTACGGGAAAGAATCTTCTTCACAGTATCAGAGTCATCTACGAAACTTTCTTCACTTGGCGAAATAATAAAATCAATTTGTCTGCTATGGTTTAGTCATCACACTAGTGTTTATTGGAATATTTTGTTTATTTTTTTGTACTTCTCTATTTATAGTTGTAGTAAGTCTTCTTCATTAGCTGTTAAAGGGTTTTCTTTATATCTTTCATTGATAATATCGACAAGTAAACGGCCTCGCTTCATTTTTCTCTGAAATAGAAAAAGCAGTTATTGTAAATTATAATTATCCAGCAATAGTGAGTTAACTCAAAAAAATCTTTAAATACAAAGCGGTAAATAGTTTTATTAAAAACAGTGAATTAATATACATTCAATTTATAATACTGTACACGATATTTATGTGACACATGTAAAATGTCACATTGTATATAGAAAAAACATTAAAATAAATTTGATTCAACAATAGTAGGATAACTAGAAATTTACATGTTGATTCATCAAAACAAATTCAAATCAAAATAGAAACTAAATATTTACGTACCTTATCAAACAAAATTGGAACAAGTCAAAATATCCTTAAGTAATATGGCAGAACAATTCGCCAACACCGTAACAACTTTTATTAACTTACGTATACGATTCATCAAAACTGTAACAATTCGAAATGTCCGCGTTTTTGTTCTGGTTAATACGTGCACTCCTTATGACTAGTGAAGGTCAACTCACAATAGACTTGTTTAGCTGGGAGGACCCTGACAGACGTTGATTCAACAAAATAAAGTTAACGCCATCTAGCGATTCATTTTATAAGCATTTATTGAATCTGTTATGTTGGATAGTTGCGTATGAACGCCGAACATTCGAATACAAGCATAACTCAAAATTGTCAATTTTTGAGTTGTCTCAGTTTAGATCTAGGTGTGCGATATGTAAGAATTATTTTTAAAGAGTGGGGTGGGTATGACAGAGGGAGAGAGGTAGAGGTGATGCACGAGAAAGTAATAGAGCTGTACATGATAATGATTTTTCAATCAATTTTCCAAGGCCAAGTTTTTCCGCCCACTAAGAGTTTCCAGCCCACTGAGCGACAGGCCTTTCCAATTCCAATGATATAATAGAACACTGGCTCCTTCGACTTTCGCATCAGGCTGACATCATTCAGACCTACAGATGAGCCAAATACATAGAATTTGTTTTGTGTATCCTGCGATGAGATATAGGCAAGTTTTTGTGAATTCGAAACGATGATGTAAGAAAAAAGTAACGTATGAACGATAATTCTAGCTGTCAGCTATTACCGTATTTATTTATAGAAACCGTACTTCCAACTATTTCATTAGTGTCTTATCTCATTACGGAACCCGATCACGATGTTGATGATATAGATAATACATAACCAGGTCATCCAAGGTCAAAGGGATAAACACATGTTGACGGCACACGTGATAAAATTAGCAAAACGGATGCAGATAAGGGATTAAATGTTTATAGAGTATTAAGAGCATTATGACATTTATTGCTAACAAAGAATGCGATGACGATACTGTCTCGTGACAAGTGACTTGATGTTTCTGAAGCCATGATGGATAAGGTAATGTTTGGCAAACAAATGACGTCACGGAGATATCAAGGGCCAAGGCAAAGCCTTATTATGCATATTTTGATTTATATGTAATGTAAGATCTAAAGAAACATCATGTTTAGGCAGCAATATGGGTTTAAAGACATTGATATTCTGACGATTGACATTTGACATGCATTTAGAAGGTGGTAGCAATGAAATTACGATCGTTAATATCAAAACTAATCAAGTAACTGGGCTATTAGGAGCTCAACCTACTCAAATACTAATGACAAATCACAATTTCAATACTTATCAAATCTTAGTGGGTAATCAATATTGTAAATTCACAGATTAATTAATTTAAGACGAAACGACATTCATCAAACGGGTTTGTCATTAATCATCTACGTAACGATCTTTGGAATGTTAATAGTAAAGAAACTAGTGTAATTAAGTAAAGAAAATATAGACAACATTAAAGTTCATTAAATTGAGATAAATATCTGCTTGAAGAGGGACCATGTAATGATGGCAGTCAGCGAAAAAAAAAACAGATAACAAGGCACCGAAAAAAAGTTAGTTTATGAAGGTCAGACTAATGTTACTAATTTGGAAGATATGATTAACTGTGAAGAGATAAAACATTTGGTAATATATTAATATTAAACATTTTGCAAGCTTGGTGGTATGCTTTGTTTGCAACTGGATCCGATTCGTTAAATACAGTGAAATTATGATAATAATTAATGCGCTCACTGTAATTAAAATTTGATGGAGCAGATAAATATTTGAATTATGTTTCGGACGTTTCCGAGATCAATTTACAATGCATTAATTGTTGGCTTGTCCTATGTAATCGATCATTATAAATTAGGTATTATGTTAACTAAGTATTATCAATAGCACAACAGAATATTGTATTCACTTGAATAAGCAATTCCGTGCCTGATTAGAAGCGAATTAATACCTATTAATTTGTCATTGAAATTATTTCTATGTTGACCTCGAAAACCAGATCACTTAGCACACAATATTGTATGGATATGAAATATCATACAGCCATAAAAAATGTGGTTCATTATTATTTTTGAGTCCTAAATGCAGTGGCAAGGTTTGTTTCATGTACCCAGCCTTCTTCTGGTGTCTCTCCAATGATTGAAGATTTTCCATCCACTCCGATTATTTCTCTGTTCTGTGCGAGGCGAAAATTTCTAAAGCGTGTAATTTAATTTACTTAGACTTCCGTGATGATAATTATATGCGTTATATCTGCTTTTAATACAAAAATTGCTTTTTCCATATGCATCTCAAGAACAAATATCAGAAAGTAATAATTTGAAACCAATAAAACTCTATGCTTCCCGACATCTGGTATTCAAATTTTTATTCTATCTTATATTGACAATAGAATTCTCGGAACGATGATGTCCTCCTCTGTGAGAAATGTATGCTCATTCAATTTGACATCGCTCTCCACTCTAAAGATGTAATCTCGACTTTTATTCGATTTAAGACATCGGTGAACTGACAGTTCAATTTTGGCGTCTATTATATTTTTGGGTCTTGGGGTAGGTACCTAATGTCTCAGAGTTTATTGACTTGATTTTATATCTAGGTAGGTACAATTTAATTCAAGCCAGATGGGGTTATTCTTTTTGAAACATGAGTATATGTGCGGTTGAATTGATTACTTTTGGTACCTTAGGTCATGGTATGGTATGGGCATGCGGAGGAGTGAGGCAAACATCGTGAGGAAAGTTTAAGTGTAGGAATGTGGATGGCTATAAGAGTAGGGGAAGACCAAAGAAACGATAGATGGACTGTGTGGAAGATACCGAGATGACGACTAATAGAGAAGTATGGAAGAAAAGACATGTTGCGTCCATTGATTTAAATGGTTGCGTCGACCCCAAGTAAATTGGGATGACGGCAGGAGAATGATTTAGACCTTGTTGCATTAAGTACTGATTTGAAGTTTGCCTGCTTAAATGGTGCTATCAGAGGTTCACAATTTTTAATAGGACCATAACCTTTTAAATTCCCAACATTACGTATTCTGTAATATTTCGATATCTACGCAAGCCACACGGCAATATATCAATCGGCACCGATCAATCACCTAAGTGTCGTCTTTATGAACGTCACAGCTTCGCATTTTATAGTCGCTCTCAGATAGGCAACCGTATCTCAGAATATTCCTGTTTAACACCTTTTGCTAGTTGGAATTTAGTCGTAATTGAAAATCGATTTAGAAATATATTCTGAACTGTTGATAAAGCTTGAGTCTGTCTCTGAGTTTTTACCATTTGCAATATTTACTACAATCACTTTAATTATTTATTTAACTCACTCCAGCATTTCCAGTTTACAGAATGAGGGCTTATAAGTATTTTTTTTTCTCACTTATTTATTTTCACTTTACTTCCAAACAACTTAATGAATTCTCAAAATACCAAGACGAATATTCAAAAATGTGATCTAAATAAAATTACCCGCCGCCTTTTACATCAGAAAAAAATAAACTCGGTTCTCGAACTGCTACCAAGGCAAAAATATGACTATGCGTCAAACGGAACCGCGTTACTTTTCGTTCTTACAAATTATACCACTAAGTTGTAATTTAGCTATTTCTGGTCCAGTGCCAAGAACATTAGCTGAGATACAGAATACGCATGTAGCTGGACAATAAATATGATTTAGGTTTCTCAATAGCGGTTAAATAAATCGCCACTGCAGTGAATTACCCTGTATTATGTCGAATAGAATTGAGTAGGTATGATAAAAGAATGAGAATTGTCTAACGTCAGATTTTAACATAACGTCCGGACTTTATGGCCATAAAAAAGCTTGATTGTTTTTTTATTTTTTTAATACGCGTGTACCTACTGCAAGGGTTTGAAGGCTAGAAATTGGCGGTCATATAAAGGGTGGTTGGTTGAGTGGTTCAGAAATGATAGGTACTTACCAAAATGCCAAGAACTAATTTGTAAAATGTTACTTCAATTTTCCAAATCATTAAGCTGTGAAAAGTACAGACGATGGTTCTGCGCAACCAATTCTCTCTCCAATATACCTAAGATTACAAGCCATAAGATTAGATGGGAGGTATCTACATCTACAGCTAACGAAGAAAATAGTTCATAAGGCGTAATATATGAGGGTTCCTAAATGGTAGAGGCGAGAGGTTCGGGTTAATTCGTTGGGTCTGTCCCCGCAATTATGAAAAAAATCGCTGTCGATATTGCACATCTGGCCTTGGTTTCTATCCCAATTAACGAAATGACGTGCGTTAGCCATTTTGGTTTTGCTCACGTTCGATACGCCAGGAGCTTTGCAGAAAATTAAATGGACGTTGAATTGACTCAGTTCGGTTTCGTTTAAAAGGATTGGTTTTATTCACGTGTGGTTTTTGATCGAATTGTGTATGTTTTTGTTAGCGTAATCGTTTAATTTGAACGGATTTACGGCTATTTCCTGCTTTTGTTACAAGTGTATTAGTGATCGATGTTTTGTTATGATAAAAGTATTCGAATTGTATGTATTTACTGTAAAATCCTTTGGTATTTATTTATATGACGAAAACCAATCAATTATATCCGTTTAAGCTCTCCAACAAATGCATACTTATTTAATAAATATCGGTCGTCGAAAAGCGCTTCCGCAAAAACCAGCTTAATAATTTTACCAAGAAAATCTGCGTTCAGAATCAAATTAGCAGCGGGATTTCTTGTAAAAGATTTCGAGAATAATATTTGGTACCTAGTTTTCGTAACCAACTCCGGTACTAGGTTCGTTAGCGTTCGGATCACGTTGAATCGCAAAGAGTTGCTAACATTGGTAGCCTACATTTTGCAGTCTTTGTGTAATTGGTGGTCATCATTCAATTGTATGGTAACTTTGGGCGGTTTGCGGCTAAATGAAAACAGCCGCGGGTGATCAAAGGTTAAGCTACGCTTGCCGCGGTCAGTTAGTAGATGGGTGACCATTCATTACATATCGAGACCCGTCCGTGATTTGGAAACACGATAAGCCGGTCTTGGCTGTCATTCGTAGAGATCTGTGACATTTACGGGTAGTCAGAAACGTTTTACTCAGTGTAGGTCAGAACTCAGATGGGCAGTCACTCCATGTAAATACTGATATACAGTTACATCCGGTTAGACTGGAAGCAGACCTTAACATAGTTGGGGAAAGGCTAAGCAGATTGATAGATTGTTTGGCATTATTCACGTAATTATGCTCTTTATTATAAATATTTTGTGGTAAATAAGTACACTTTATGCTCGTTAATTGGACTGCAAACGTGGTTGGAACTGTTTGTTTTTATTGAAAACACAGTTGTATTGTTGTATGTATTTTTAATAGGTTTAAAATGTAATAATGCTGAAGCAGTGAATTGTGCAGTTTGCATGTATACAGTTACAATTTAGGAACACACAAAAAGCGTTTTTGGTATAGTATGAAATACGCATAGAGCTTGAGCTAGGAGATCCTTTGAATAATCACTACCTATGTTCAGTCACATTTTTGAGCATTGTGTGTCTTACCTAACCTTATGATAACTCTTCTTAGCGCGTCGCCTCATGCACATGAGATGCAATCATAATTTTTGAACGAAGTGTATAGAGTGCCGCGAGTTTCTTGGGGCACTCCAGTGTCACTGCCTTGGCCCGGCTGGGGTGCCGCGAGCGTTGCATTGTCACTGTCACTTGTTATTTAGGTTAGGTTAGGTTAGAACTGTGACCACACAACGCACGAGCCGAGCGAGCGTAGCGAGCGGTGCCGCGGTAGCGGCCGGCGAAGTGCCAGGGTCCGTTTAGGCACAAGAGAATGTAATGTTTTGGGAATGTGGTGTTTTACAGCGATCTAACCTCGACTATCAAACAAAATACCAAGTGACGTGACTTAGTGACAGTGACAATGACAATCCAAAGCTTGCGGCACTTTAGCCGGGCCGAGGCTGTGTTACTAGGGTGCCTGTAGTGGCACTTTATCCGATAGGGATAGAGTGCCAATGGTGGCACTCTATACACTGCCATTTTTGAATGTGAATTTATATTCCTGTTTTATTGTGTCAATAACAAAAATAAGAAAGTTTGTATCAGTGAAAGTCGCATCGCATCAGACAATACCTACATAACTGTCGTGTCTGCGAATAATGTGCTAATGACGATATATACAATGTTGTTAAGACCTAGACCTACTTGGGTAGGCACAGTTGACCGCATTTCGGTGTTTTTGAACTTTTCACCGCTGCCGTGCGGCCTACTGTAAAAAATTTTATGAATATCGTGCAAAGAACATTTTCAATCGATCGAAAAATGTTCTTTTAATTAAGAATTTGAGTCAACATGATAACATTGATAACATATTCCGTTTCTGATTACAAGATCAGAGAGAAGACGATTCCTAGTTTACAAAACACATGCCGAATAAGTAATAGGATTTCATTTTGTCCTTACATATAAATCAACTCTCGTCAACTGACAAAAAATATCGCCACATAAACTGTAATAAGATACTCAACACATGTGTTAATTTGTAAGTTATAATAACAACGCCAAATATAAAACTGTCTAGACGAACGATTTGTCACCAAAAAGGAACTTAGTCTTTGAACTATTTTGATAACGTTGTAATTCGAGTAGTGGTGGCCGACTCTAGAAACGGCCGCAAATTTACTTTTTGTAAATTATCACTGCTTCCAAAACGGTGAAGGAAAACATCGTGAGAAAACCGACATGTCCTAGAACTAAAAATTCGAAGACTAGGACTAGGACTTCCACCAACCCGCACAGGGCCCACGTGGTGAATTACGGAAGTCTCCTTCCCAAAGAGAGGAGACCTGTGTCCCAGCAGTGGGAACATTATAAGCTGTTTATGCGAACGTTGTTACAAATCTTGTGATTGTGGTATGTCATCTTTATTTAATTCGTGGAATAATGACACATAAAGGCTTTTGTTGTATTGTTGTACTTTGAGTGTTAGTTGGTCTTTGTATCCGAACTTGAGGACAGAATGGGCGTTAATTAGTGGGAGAAGAAAGCAATGAGTAATCAGTTTTGTAAACGACAGTCATCTATACTTTCTTCGTGATTATTAGCGGTTATTCAGAAGTCATCGACAACTTGGCAAAAGTTTCCTTCATTCATTGTCACAAGTTCATAGACGACGAACGATATTTGGACGCTTAGACTCAATTTACACTGCCGCGGAACGGCCACTCCGTTCCGCGGCAGTATAAATTGAGCCTTATATTGGCGCATTTATATTGGACAGAGATCCTAGAACGAACGCGCGATAAACGTAACATGAATTGGAACAGTTTTTGAATCGAAAATACAGCTATCCTGTAGCATTTAGTTTATTTCCAACAAGCACAATTAGTATTACAGAACATATGTGTAAAATAAGTGTGTAACAATTTTCAAATTGTTATTTACGTAACTTACGTAATTTACGTTACTTACGTTTACTCCGCGCGTTCGAGCTAGGCTCACCAGGTCGTTTATCCATCAAATGTCAATCAAGTACCGGAGTAAAGCCATCAAACCCGACGTTAGCCAATGCAATAACGGCAGATAGATTTCCTATTGGACCGTTTTCGACAAGCATTATTTTGTTTATCTTCACATCTGTAGAATCCTGTTGATTGTTGATTATATAACTCACAGAACAGTAACTGCCCAGTTGTACCGGCCACGACCTACGAGTTCTAGTTCGTAGGTTCGAACCTAGACAGGCGCATTACTTTGATGTGTAAATTATTTCATCACCACTGCTTTCAAAACGGTAAAGGAAACATCGTGAGGGAATCGGTATATCTTAGAATCTAAAATTCGAAGACATGTTTAATCTACCAACCCGAACCCGCACTTGGCCCACGTGGTGGATTACGGCCCACTTCTCGATAGGAGGCCAGCGCACACTGTCACAACACACGCCTCTCGTGCAGGGCTAGGTACTTCACTTTCAAGCTTTCCACGTCATTCGTGATGACTGACAGATGACATTAGTGACAGCAGCTACCTTGTGCGAATGACAGTGTTTAAATAACTACACTGACGAGCAATATAAAAAAGCCACTAAATTATCATGAAATATGTCCGAAACCACGCAAGATAGCTTCTTAAAGTAAAAAGCAATATTCAAGTGTATTTATTTAATAATAGTAAAACACCTATACAACTGTTTTTAACATTTTGTTTACTTCATGGAGTGTTTGTTGTTGTGTGGGTCAGGGTATTAAATAGTTAGGGTTAAAGGGGGAACACCAAGGAAAACCACTAAGGATTTTAATAATACGTTTATTATACTTTTCTAAATAATGGAATGTGTGTTTCACTAGTATTAAGGTTCGTACAGACCAGCACGACGCGACACGACACGAACAATACAGTTTCTCAGAAAACTTCACGACATAACAATTGCCGGTGTCGCGTCGCGCTAGGCTGCACGAAGGTTTACGTGAGACGTGTGATCCCATACAAGGCTAAATGAATACATATAGTACAGTCACTATGACACTACAACATCCAATACTTATGTAATTATCGTTATTTCATAGATATCAATTTCAAATACTTTAACTATCTTCAAGTATCATCAATCAAAAATGCTACAAACTTCTCTGTGTGCCGTTCCTTCATATTTTTCTTTGACATAATCTAGATTACGTCACAGATTAATACAGATGGGACACTCCGCAGTTTAGCTATAAAGCTACATGTACGTGGCGGGCCCGTCTTGCTGGGCCAATTCAGTAAGGGCCTATTTCACGATGTCCGAATAGCCACTACTTACCGAATAAATTAAAAAATGGACCAGAATTTGTGTGGAATTATCTGCCAAGTAAGTTAATAAGAACTTTATCGTAGGTGGTGAATCATGCCTTAAGTGTAACATAGAAGGAGTTGGTAGGAGTCAACTAGAAGTTGCCTCTCTTTCTATCGCGTAGATAGAAAGAGAGGCAACTTCTAGTTGAATATAATAGCGCTGTGCGACCTGAATTGCTCTTTATTGTGTCGTAGCAAGAGTCGCTTTTTTTGAGTTATTATGCAGGGTGTCTCATCTGTATTAATCTGGGATTACGTCATATTCAGACGTAAGTATTCGGTTCACGTTTTTATTTTTGTTCGAACTTCAAATAACCTCGGGATTCCAGGATACCTATATTTGCCAAAAGATGTGTCTGTAGAAGCTTACAAAAAATAACAGGTTGGAGTTTCTGGTGAAGTTGACGTAAAAATGTGATAGGAATAGCGAACGAGGAAATTCATTAAATATAAAATGGTTCACCTTTGATTTTGTGGCGTGAAATCACAGTAATGTTGACTCCATTTGAAAAAGTTCCAAAGTCAAAGTCAAATCATTTATTTCAAATAGGCCCTTGAAGGCACTTTTGAACGTCAAAATTTACAAAATAAAGTATTGATTCTACCGCCCCTTCCAAAAGGTAGTTTTCGTATGGAGAAGAATGGGCAAGAAACTCCACCGTTACTCTTTTAAAATGGTTTACAATATTTTGTATAGGTACATTATTTATATAATTATATGTGAAGACGATGCACCTAGAATAAAATTACTGTATAAAGTAAAAAGAATTTAAAGTGGAGCAAACGACAGATAAATTAATTATGTGGTAGATACATGGTGTTCACATATTCACAAACATTGTAAAAATAGACGAATCTACTAAAAAATTACAATTAATAAGTCAGTGTGTGAGGAAGTAATCACAGGAAGTACTCGTAAAATCAATGTCATATAATAAAAAACAAATACAATTAAGTAAGCAACCAGTTTGATTTTGATCCGTATTTGATCAATTATTAACTGACTTCCAAAAACGTTCTATGTTCGTAGAGTATATAATTATATATATATTTTTTTTTTTATTTATGTCCACCTATTTCTCCGTCAACTGTGGACCGATTATGTAATTTTTTTTTTGTTTGGAGGGGTATGCTTTCGAGGTGGTTCCATATAAATTTTATTAACTTTGCTTGGGTAGTTTTTGAGTTAGCTTCAATAATACGTATCTTTCTCCACTTAGCCTATATGGATGATGTTAATAACTTCCTGTCACTGTGTATTTACATAGCAGGTATTCGTATTTGTGTGGGGTACCAAAAAGTTTACCTAAAAAGAGAAAAATAAAAAAACTTTGTAAAAAAAAATACAACCGACTTCCAAAAACACACTACAAATGGAAAATTAACTTTAATTTCGGAAGTCGTTGCCAAAAAACGAAAATTCAAATCAGAAGACACCGACTTCCGAAATTAAAATTAGTTTGTAAAAAGTTTTGTGTTTATATTTATGTATTCGTGGCTCCTATAAGGAAATAAAAAAACCTAATTAATATATCAAAGTAAAGTATCGCAATAACTGTTTTTATTAAAGTAAGTTAAGTATCTACTTACTGTTATTGCCAGTCGTTAATATTTTCATACCTCTCCAGATTAAATACTTTCAGATAAATTACAACGAGATACCAAACAGGAATGTACGAGAGAAATCTTTCTCATTCCCTTTCTGTAGTATTTATTAGACTAATATTTTACCCACGTCTTCGTTCCTCGTATTTATCTTTCACAACAACCGGCGAGTCTGTTTGAACTCAACGATTTTCATCAAGCTCTGTCATAACTTTATATTCCATTACGAATAGCGTAGTGACATTGGAATGTCAATAAAAATTGCTCCCAAGTAAGCGGGGAGCACACGCTGGTATGCGACTAAGTGAGACCTACATTCCCGAGTGCTCTTGCCAGTAATCAGTTTCACCTTGAACTTGCTTGAGCAGTCGCTGACTGTGTGAACGCTCCTTCAGAAACGAAAACGTCTGCAGTATTCCTGGGTGTCATTGGCAGGTTGCCAAGTAAAACTTAATTCTTGAGTTCAGTGCGAAAAGTAGGCGGTTATCGAGATAGGAGCCTTTTTGGCCTCGTTATTTTCTGATCGTTTTTAAATACTCCTTGTTTGTTTTTTATTTATTATGTTTTACTTATTACTGTTTGTATTTCCTGTGCGTGTCCCAAATAAAATATTTTTCTTTCTTTCTTTAAATTGTAGACTTAATTTTCTTTCCTTTTTATTCCAGCACGCTAAGGATGAACGTTGAACACAATAGAAACGGATTTTGTCGACGGAAGAATAGACAAAGTGACAGATTAACAATCCTAATCTGTCATTTGGTGTATTCTTCTTTATGGTTTTCATGCTACGCATGCAGTGGTTCAAATTCAAATTCAAAATTCAAAAGTCATTTATTCAAACTAGGCTGAGAATCAGCACTTTTCGAACGTCAAAATTACATAAGACAGTCCCCAAAAACGCCCGCCACCACTTCCTAGTGCTTTTGCTGGAGAGAAGAAGTGGCGCAACAAACTCCCCAGCAGCACAGCTGCTTGATTCTATACAATAGAGTATGGCTAACGAAAGTTGGCCCTGGAATTATTTGCGAACTTTTTATATAGCAACTCTGTATGAACGTGAACGTCAATTTGACAAGGTTGTCGTTCGGTATCTCTGGTGTATTTAGTGTTGTCATGCATGTATTTTTTAAATTTGCCGCCAATATTCTGGGGCCAACTTTCGTTAGCCAGAATCTAGTATGCAAAAAATTTAGATTACTCAACACAAAACATTAAATAAAAAATATATTTGCCATAATGACAGCTAGCACACGCCAATGTACCAACAAAAAAATATATCGAAAGCTAAACTCAAGCGAAAATAAATACTAAAAAACTAAAAACGTAAACAGAACTTAATACCCGAATTATAAAGCCTCCAGGCATAAAGGGCGTGCCCGCTTACATATAGCTAATAAAACTGTAACTCGAAGTCACATAATTATGATAAACTAGGACCATCGAAGTAAAAATAAATCAACAGTTAGGCAAGAATAATATAATGATCTACTGTCGAGGTCGCTAGCTAACCACATATACCTGGT
Source organism: Conistra vaccinii (assembly GCA_948150665.1). NCBI lineage: Eukaryota > Metazoa > Arthropoda > Insecta > Lepidoptera > Noctuidae > Conistra > Conistra vaccinii. Next base: position 6,952,900 of record OX411328.1, read on the forward strand.
GTAGCGGTCATCATCATTCACTATTGCTTGGTTCCTTATATAAAAGAAAACAAATCTTTTGAATTAAGAATGGTAACATTTTTATTGCGAAGCTAGGCATATAAATAGGTTCGTAACTTAATTTAGTAGGTGATAGGTACTTCCATAATATGGGAGGGTCTATGAAAAGCTATGAGGTATTTAATTCTTTATTGGTAACTAGCGACCCGCTCCTGCTTCGCACAGTTTTTACGACTTGACAAAACATAGAGATTTGTTAGGTAAACGTATCTTTAATATTAACGTATTATACACATGAACTTTCCGGAAAAAAATCTCTAAACTATAGTGGAAACCTCATCAACATCTGTTGGGTGGTTTAGAAGAACAACGCGGACATACAGACATATGCGAAAAGCAACTTTATTTTATAATATGTATAGAAGATACAAGAGACTTAATTTTAACCAATAACCGTCCGTAAATTATATGAATCGGACATATTATGTAAATTGGCATGTATAATTATATTATGTATGTATACCTATGAACGTAACGGTACAGTGACTGTGACATAAAATGTTGAACAAGTGAATTTCGTCGTAAAGTAACCTTGGTTAGAATAGTCTTGATCTTGACTTCTATAAAAATAAGACTTAGAGGTTTATAAACGTTGTTTAAAGTTAAGTAATGGTTACCGACTGTATAACCATAAATTTTTGACGTTTGAACGTCACTTAACTTTAACCAACGTTTATAAATAAACCCTTCAATACCGTCAACAAATTGATGAAATCAGGAAGTATCCACAAAATTACGCTGTCCTTGAAGACGAATTGTTTCAGCTACGCTAGTTGGTATTAATCTCGTCTTCGTCACACTAAATAATTATTTATTAACCTTGCGAGTCTGCGGCGTCTTTGAGTTCTAATCGGGTTTGAAACAGCACTAATGGTTGAGGATTAACCAATATGTCCGAGCGTATACCTTAAGCCCGACTCCCACCGTGCGCCATATCGCGCACGCGCACCAGCCCGCACGAGGACGCACCGCCACGCACGTGTTAGATAGTTTATTTTGAGGTTATTATAATATTAAAATATTGGTTGTTGTATAGTGACATCTGTCACACTTACGAAGCTTGAGACCAATGTAGAAGTAGCTCATTTGACTACGTATTGTGTTTACCTAAAAATTAACTTATCTTGTAAAATTCATTTAGATATTATGTCTATTAATTACCGAGTAATATTTAATGAGACATTTAGTATATCTTAGATTTTATATTGTTATTTTAATATAACAAACTGTTTCAAACGATTGTTACGTTTCAAACAAGGTGGGGTGACCTTGTTTACAAGAATCGATATTATAAAAGACCCGCTTTCGGTGGGGAGTCAGTTTCTATTTGGCTTTTGAGCTGTGCGGACCGAATCAAGTGATGGAATAGTCAGTTACTCAGTAAATGTTCAGTTGGTTGGTTATAGTGCTGTTAGTGTGTGGAATATACCGATCAGATGTCACGTAAGTTAAGTAATTTGATATTATACTGTAATTATTGCTTATTATGATTATGTTGGTGTATTATTGCCAGTATTGCTATATTTATAATGTTGCTATTATTCTGAATCCAAGAAATAGAATAAACTGTTAACAATAAACGATAATTTATGGAAATATAAGAATTGTGTTGATAGAATACTGTAATATTGTTTCCATGGAGTTTCTTGTCCTTCTTCTCCGTGAAGACCTAGATTTGGAACGGACAACTAGCTTTCTGATTAAATACTGACAAGTCTAATTGAATAAATATCTAGTCTTGTCTTTCTGTGCTTTATTTTATGAAAACCATTCCCTACACAACTTATTCATAAGAACATTCATAAGTAATTAATAATCAGTAGTTATTCTGACATTCAAATGTTGCTATTTGGGTAATATCTATACATATACTTATAGTGCCCACCGTATTTTCTAACATCAGAAGTGGGATCGTTCACTGGCCTTTTAAAACAGCTTACTAATGAGATTTATTTCGTTTTTTTTTTCATGATCAATGTTGGAGCTATTGACGATCATTTGGAAACCGTTGATCGGTGATTCGCTGACTTCACTCACACCATAACGATGACATCGCGCTGCCGCCTCTGATATCTGAGCTGCGGAGCTGCAAGTTACTGTATGAGCATTGAGACTGTGGAGCCTCGAGTTTGCTGTAAAATATCGTGAAGCTTTCCGGCAATATGAAGAAGTTAAAGTCGGTAAGGCCCTTAGAGGCTCTTTTATATTAAAACGAAATACAATAAAATAAAATGATAAAATTTAAAGATTGCGAAACAATTTTAGATCATGATTATGTAAGAATTTAGTTCATGCTTAGCTTATAAAGGATGAAAATCAGGATATTTTACTGTGTTAATGACTTGATAATCATTGAATCAATTGCTTTAAAATAGAATGTGAAAACATTTTTTTTTACTGCTGTAATGAAAGTGTTCACAAATGTGAAACTTCGCGAATCCAGATGCTACATTGTTTAAACATTATTTTTGGAAGTAGGGTTATCTCATTTATCGACGAGATAAAACATAATTATGAAGTACTTAAAACGTTCTGCTAACAAGAACCATAAATGAAAAATAAATGAATCGGTTCGTTTAGTTGTAACTATATTTTTTTTTTTATAATACAAGTATAAACAGTTACTTTATTTCCAAAATACATACTTTAGCTAGTTGCTTTAGAATTATGATAGATATAGTTCGTATTTACTGCGGAATTAGAAAAATATATAGAGAAAACCTATGATTAGGTTACAAAATCAGTTAAGAATAAGTTTTAATATGCTACAAAAATATCACAACGTTTTGTTTTCATTATGAAAAAAAAAAAAAAAAAAAGCAATACTCTAGTAAAGATAGTTTATTCTGTTTATTGTGATAATGATCAAGTAAATTAGAGTACTTAATTAAAATTTTGCAATATCTTTTTTTTCTCGTTTCTAGCCGATTAGATTATTTTATGATATTTTAAATTAGCTTGTGAGCTTTTTATAATGGAATATAATTATGAAATTATATGTCGTATTCGGACAAACTCAATGAATTGAATTTAGTTAAGCTGAAATAATCCAAGTTTATAAAACAATAAAAAGTTAAAGAAAAGTTCAACTTCAAAATATACTGATTTGATTTATTTTATTAGTTTTGGAGGTCGATTAAACTGTGAAAAAGACAAATAAGAAAAAGAAAAGAGAAATAAGTTTAACACATCAACGGTTATTTATTCTGAAAAAAAAAAATACAATAATCTAGTAAAGAGCCAGCATTTATAGTTTACTTCTTGTGACAACGATCAGGTAGATTGGAGTACCTACTAAAGGCAAGGCAAGTTTGTTTTTTTTGTTGTTTTAGCCGAATAGATTATTTTATGATATTTTAAATTAGCCTGTGAGCTTTTTATAATAGGAATATAGTTATGAAATTATGTCGTATTAGATTGGAATTTCCAGTGCTCACAAGATAAGCTTGAAAAATTTTCAATTTACGATGCGAAATGGACAAATTCAATTAATTAAATTTAGTTAAGCTGAAATGATTCAAGTTTATAAAACAATAAATAGTTATAAAAGTTCAACTTAAAAAAAAAAACATTTAAAAAAATGATTAGTTTTGGACGTCGATTAAATTATGAAAAAGACAAAAAAAAAATACTGCTGGTCGGTCACTGGCCTTGTGTTAGTTTGGATCTCATGTACAGAAGGTGGGAGCCCTAACATGTTTAAAGGTCAGGGGCTTCTGATAATTCACTGCTGGTTGGTCACTGACCTGGTGTTGGTCTGGATCTCATGTACAGCAGGTGGGAGCCCTAACATGTTTAAAGGTCAGGGGCTTCTGATAATTCACTGCTGGTTGGTCACTGACCTGGTGTTAGTCTGGATCTCATGTACAGCAGGTGAGAGCCCTAACATGTCTAAGGTCAGGGACTTTTGATAAATTACTGCTGGTTGGTCACTGGCCTATTGTTAGTCTGGATCTCACGTACAGCAGGTGAGAGCCCTAACATGTCTAAAGGTCAGGGGCTTCTGATTAAAATATAAAATGTTCCTCGTTGTTGCTTTTGAGACTTGAACTTCAAGAGGGAAGCAAGTCAAGTTCGGCATAGCCGTGATACATTATTTTCAAATTTATTACCATTTTTGATGATCATTTTGGTACATTTCAGTTTAACATAACGTTCAAAAGATACATTGACAAAGATTAGATAATTATATCTGAGATAATATTATTATGTTATGTTATACACAGAACTACGTATAGTGAATTTTAAATGTAATAACATAGTTTAATGTGCTTTTAATATTATGTTAGTACGGTCTGTTCTTTTATATTTATCTTCTTCAGTTGTCAAATTATTTCTATTTCCAAGTCGAAATTGGTGAAATTGTTAAAGTAGTCAAATTATTTCTATTTCCAAGTCGAAATTGGTGAATTGTTTGTTAAAAACAGTTTTCAATAATATTGTCAGGTTGACCGAACGATGTATTATTTGGATTACTTTTGTGATTGCTGGTTAGTATTTTGATTGAACAGCCGTTAAATATTAATAACATACTGAATTATTAATTCCTAATAATTGTTTTATAAATTAAATTATACCCATATGCTATTCATTAGTTGATATATAGTTTAAGTATTTAACGTTTCTCTATTACATTAGCAGAAGTCGCTAAGATGTTTGGATATATTAGTAGAAACAGTTGTCAATTGCTCTGAGCACCTAAAACAAGAAACATGTCTAATTTTCTGCTGAATTGATTAATGTGTGTCATTTTTGTGAGACGGTAGATACATAGATACTTCGAGAACGAAGTACTTGTCAGTCTGGCCGTATTACATGTTTCATTTTGAGTTGGAGATGGTTAATAAAATAATAAATGAAAAAAAGAAAACAATAATAGTAATAATAAGAAATTCTCAGTCAAACCAAGTCAGTGACGGGTTCTGAATCTTTATGATCAAGCCACAATCTGCGACCTCTGAGTTTGATTTTTAAATAAAAAACAAAATCTTAGTCAAGCCAAATCAATGACGGGCCTCTGAATCTTATAAGATTAAGCCACGATCTGCGACCTCCGAGTTTGATTTTGAGTTGGCAAAATGTTGTGTTTAAAGGCCTTGGTCATGGCCGGGTGAATTACTTGATAAAAATGTAAGTGTCATTAATTCCTTAAGATAAATACTTCACCTAATTACGTTTATATTATTGTATTGTTGATTGTATAGATACTATAGCAAATACATTACCTAATAACATATAAATATTATTGTATTGTTGATTGTAGAGATATATTATAATAAGTACTTTACCCAATTTAAAATAAAATAAAAAAGTAAGTCTTTTCTAAAGTAAAAATCCACTGGGCTATCATTTGCTTGGTGCAAGTCTATCCCACTAGCAGCGGGTGGAGGACTTGACACGTCTAGGCAATTGGCAAAACAAAAGTAAATTACAAATTGTAAAAAAAAAAGAGTATGTAATAGGGGGATTAGATGAAGTGGTTGAAAATAATGAAGACGAAATTATAGACGTAACTTCTGATAGGCAATTGGCACGACACTGCCTTATAAATGTAGCAAACAAATTTAAAGAACGTCTTGATCAAACTCGTAGAGATAATATAGACTATAACATAGGCGACACTGTTTATGTAAATCAGGACCATAGACATTACAAATTAAAGGCAAAATTTAAGGGACCCTATGAAATAATCAGCATATTACAAAATGATAGGTTTCATTAAGGGGTGTTTTAAGAAATATAAAAGTTGGCAAAGAAAAACTTCCTCTATGACCTGGTAATTGGGTTGAACAAAACGCTGATGCAGCAGATAATAAATACGATGATTGTAAAAAACATATTATAAATGAGAATGAAGGAAGATATTATGAAACATTGTGTATGGATTCTAATGAATCGATTATTGTACGATGAGCTTTGTCTTAACTGTATTAAATTGCGGCGTGTTTCGCCACTTATAGTAAGATGTGATTATGGTGATATGATTATGTAACGAAAATTGTATAATTAAATTTTGGTCACAGTATTGCTTTTATGTAATGATGATTATCTTGTACTTCGAGAGCGAAGTACTTGTCAGTATGGCCGTGTTAGATAGTTTATTTTGAGGTTATTATAATATTAAAATATTGGTTGTTGTATAGTGACATCTGTCACACTTACGAAGCTTGAGACCAATGTAGAAGTAGCTCATTTGACTACGTATTGTGTTTACCTAAAAATTAACTTATCTTGTAAAATTCATTTAGATATTATGTCTATTAATTACCGAGTAATATTTAATGAGACATTTAGTATATCTTAGATTTTATATTGTTATTTTAATATAACAAACTGTTTCAAACGATTGTTACGTTTCAAACAAGGTGGGGTGACCTTGTTTACAAGAATCGATATTATAAAAGACCCGCTTTCGGTGGGGAGTCAGTTTCTATTTGGCTTTTGAGCTGTGCGGACCGAATCAAGTGATGGAATAGTCAGTTACTCAGTAAATGTTCAGTTGGTTGGTTATAGTGCTGTTAGTGTGTGGAATATACCGATCAGATGTCACGTAAGTTAAGTAATTTGATATTATACTGTAATTATTGCTTATTATGATTATGTTGGTGTATTATTGCCAGTATTGCTATATTTATAATGTTGCTATTATTCTGAATTCAAGAAATAGAATAAACTGTTAACAATAAACGATAATTTATGGAAATATAAGAATTGTGTTGATAGAATACTGTAATATTGTTTCCATGGAGTTTCTTGTCCTTCTTCTCCGTGAAGACCTAGATTTGGAACGGACAACTAGCTTTCTGATTAAATACTGACAAGTCTAATTGAATAAATATCTAGTCTTGTCTTTCTGTGCTTTATTTTATGAAAACCATTCCCTACACAACTTATTCATAAGAACATTCATAAGTAATTAATAATCAGTAGTTATTCTGACATTCAAATGTTGCTATTTGGGTAATATCTATACATATACTTATAGTGCCCACCGTATTTTCTAACACACGCGTCTTGCGCTACCACGCACGTTAGGTTTCCCACGGTGCGTCGTGCGGGCTGGTGCGCGTGCGTCCGCGATATGGCGCACGGTGGGAGTCGGGCTTAACGAAAACGCTGATCACTTTTGGACTTTGTCACATTAAAACTTGTTACTCGTCAATTGAAGCTGCAGCTGCATTTAAGCTTTGGCCAAACTGAGGCGACTCCCACGCGGGATGCGGGACGAAATTTGCTCGCGCCGAGATGGTGTCAACTAACATTAAAATAGGCGTTAAAACTGTCGAGAATAGTCGCGTGACTCCTTTATCATGAAAACAGACGCGTTCCGAATCCCGCGCGGGATTCGCCTCAGTGTGGCCAGAGCTTAAGTCTTTTGTACAAGCGCCATTTTTGATGTCGCCATTTGCTTCGCATATTATGACAAGTATAGCCATGGTTTTCACAAGCCGACTGTGCTGGCGTTTACCTAGTAATATGTTTGTTTATTCATGCGTTGACTATTCGGAATGGATTTTTCACTTCATTTGTTTCGGTAATGAGTATTGAAAGCCTTTTCCATTGCAGCCGACCAGTGGAGTAGGTCTTGATTATTAGGTAGTTTTCGTAATTGGATTAACTACTTCCAAATGGGTACGCATAGCTGTAAATTAGGTCTATTTGTTCTGCAGCATTGCTGTGTTGCGGTCTGAAGGGTTCCGGTTCAGTTACAAGCCCATGAATATCTTATGATATTGACAACAGATCGGCAAATCCCTTAGTATTCTAAGCAGGTATATAGGCCACAGTAACCACATTCCATTAGATGGACTGTCTCTACATAATCCGTTTTTTTTTTTAATAAGTCCACATCTCAGGTTAGAGCATGGGCGGTACTGTTCCATCATTCTCTTTGCAGGGTTGCCAAAAACCACTCTTTACTATAGTAGTCCAGCTCATCCCGCCAAAATCGAACCTAAATAGTTTCTCATTTTTATCTTCCAAATATTGAAATTGCCATCAATTAGGCCCTTATACAACGTGGAGACGACAATACAACAAAAAAATTAACGGAGTGTCCATAATGACGTTCCCATTCTGTATACAAAAATTCAATTGAATATATTCAATAGTTTAGTCATTATAGCTCGGCATAATCCATAGTCGGCTCGGGCTATTCCGTTTATGCACCCCAAAAATCCACTCTAAGGTGGATATTCGGAAATGTATGCCCGAGAATTCACCCAAGGCCTAGTTGGATAAACGGAATTTATAGGCTTAGTTAGGGTGGATCATATATATATATACATTACATTTAATTTGTTTGAAAAACTCATTTTTTTATTTCGAAGCTAGTATTTATTTGACAGTTCCAAAATACTCTTAAGCATTAGTAGTGCCAGTATTTTCATTTTTTGTTGTATGGTAGTCTCCACGTTGTATATATACAAAGTCAATAACCTTTAGGGCAATAAAAAATCGATCTACAACAGCAATAAAAGGACGCGAAGTAATAATACAAATGACAATGAACAAGAGACATGTGACTTATAATATAACCATGAACTGGATTGAATCAATCTCAATCAGGAACCCGTGACGCGGGGTACGCGTCGTGTGGTCGGTCACGCGCGGTTTAGTTGAACTCCTTTGTGATTCTGACACCCTGGTAATGTACCCGGTACTCCTTTAGACCTTAAGTTATTTTGGTCTTTGATTGACACAAGCCATGCCTTTCAAAAGTTAATAGGCATAGTATTAGTACCCAAGTTTAATGTTACAATCAAATTATGATTTGCGCTACGTTTCGTTGAACTTCTTTGTGATTCTGACGCTCTGGTAATCTATTATACTGCTTTAGAAGCTCTTTAGACTTAAAGTTATTTTGCGCTTTGATTGACACAAGCCATCCCTTTCATAAGATATAATGATAGTATTGCTATTATTTGCTACCCAAGTTTTATTCTACAATAAAAATGATTATGATTTGTGCAACGTTTTGTTGAACTTCGTTGTTATTCTGAAATCCTGGTAATCAAGAAAAAGGCTACCAGGAAAACAACTTGAAGTTTGATGAAAATAAGATTAGCTAAATATTTAAATTTATAGCCCGTTAAGTCCTTTTCCCAATTGACGCTTATCCAGGATTCCAAGAACTTAATCTTCTTTTGATCCTCTGATTTCATGTTTTATTATTTTTCTGTGACACTGTCTCATTTATGCAAAAGTTTATATCAGCTTTCTTTTCTTTTCAGGGTGAGTAGACCTGTTTCAAGCCTGGATGCAGTCGAATAAGGCACTTTTCCATCTGGTCTGTATATAAATCTAATAATAGTTTGGAAAATCCAAAAGTGCACGCCTCATACATCATAAATAACACTCATTCATAAACGAACAAGAAATTCAAAATATAGTTTCTAACAAAAATGAACAATTTATCACTTTTCATGAAGTATGTTTTGACTGCGTTTTTACCCATCAATATGGGTAAAATTCCTAATCTCGCAATCCTTACGTAATGTCAAAGACTATTTATTTAAATATTTACTTGGCGATTGCTAGGACGGACGTCAAATGAAGGTTGGAAATATTTAGTTATAGATATTAGTTTTTAGTTAGTATTTTATTAATTATAATTAAACTACTTTGAATAAAAGAGCTATTTTCAATAGGGTTCCTTCTATGGCTGAAACGAATGTATAAAAAAAAATTGACTCAATTAATTGATTTTATCGCAAGCTACAATGTTTTCAGGGTTCATAAATTGACGGACAGGATTTTTTTTCAACTATTTTGATGCTTTTTCCATTTCTGCTGCATTAAATCAATTGTTAAAAAGTACAGTATTAATCTCCATTTAATCATCTATACAATGGTATATAAATTAAGTAGGTTCTGTGTACTAGCAGGAGTGTAACAATAAAAACAGTTGCAGAAATGGTGCAAAATAAATTTTTCGATCGTAGAGCACACTCTAATGCTTCGCATTATGAGTCGTGCAAAATCAATTGCTGCTTTATAGATTTCAGTAAGCTCCCCTGAACTAGTCAGTGGTTTTGCAAAACTTATATAATATTTCTACATACAAATTAGTTTATTGAAACCCAGGACACGTAAAAAAGAAAAACGAAATCACCGGTAATTATTCAACCCTTTCAAGCCAAATAGTTGGAAAGGGATTTGAATTCACAGACCGTTAACAATGCGACTGGACCAAAAGTATTCCGGGAAAAATCAGGTTTGTTTGGGGACTGTTTACAAAGGCGGATACTGGGAAAATGGATAGTAGAAGTTAAAAGTGGGCCAATAGGATATTCCACAACCGTGGGTCGAATAGTAGAACAAGTTGTTGTGTTGCTTTTTTTGGTTCGAAAACGTAAAATATTGTATGGAAAAAAATTCGTGAATGAGTATGAGGATGTGAATATGGAAAATTACGAGCTTTTGGATATAGATTCTATGTCATCGCCTTCATCCAAAAGCTCTATATTATACAGGGTGAAATTGAATTCAGTGGTTGGTCCCATAGTGAAAGTTGTTCATAATAATGAGTACAATGACCCCTTAAGAGGATGCCCATGAATTCAATTTCACCCTGTAGAGTAAAAATGATTGCATCAAATCAAATATGAATATAGAGATACAGAGTAGTGTCTTGATTAACTAAGCGGCAGGCTATCTTGCAGAAGCAATGCGATAGCGATCATTTGTTTCATTTTGACAGTTCAACAACATTCATTGCGATAATTACGTTGCAGAGCAGAATTTATTTTCGAACTTATGAAGCAATGGATTAGTAATCTGTTTCAAAACGAATTTATTGTGTATTACGTAATTAGGGTACCGATTATCCACGGTTGCAAATAAATATACATAACATAACATCACGCCTTGTTTTCCCGAAGGGTTGGGCAGAGGTGTACCTGTAGGTACACCTTTCGCCAGTTATGTTTAAGTCCCATGTAATAGGGGGCGAGCCTATTGCTATCAACCGGGCACAAATCCAGACTCCGGGCTGCTACTGAGAAATTCCAGATAGAAAAACTCAATAACACTTTGCCCGATCCGGGGATCGCACTCAGGAACTCGTGCTCAGCTGTAGCGCTTGCTACCACTAGACCAACGAGGCAGTGGTTTTAGTAAATAAAGATCAGTCAGATAGTGATCAGGTAATAAAGTCAGTAGTATGGCATACACAAAGTAAGGAAGTCTGCAAAAAACGTTAAAGCTAGCAGTCGGTATCCTAAAGCAAAAATAAATATAAAAGTGTACCCTGAATACTTTGAATGTCAGGCATACATCAGTTTGATTGACACACGGTTTAATATCCCCACTAGACCTATAGAGGAACATAAGAACGAAGCCACATTTTCGTGAAAACCCTCGCATTTTCTATGAACTTTCTTCAGACTATCTCCGAATCAAAAATCACTTCATTATTGACAACCGATCGTTGTCGTTCGTCGTTAATTTATAACAATTCGGGCGGTATCTCCACAAATCCATTTATTTACATTAAGGTCTAGAGATATTTTATTCTGAACACCGTTTCTGCTCAAGATAGGAACGCTTCAGAAATAATAAGAGTTCTTGAGATCAATAAATTATGTCGAGACGTTTAAGACTTATAAGATAGTGATGGATTTAAGTTTATTGAGCAGTAAGCAATTGGAGTTCTAACGAGGCGTATTTAAAATCGAACCCATCTGGTTGATGATTCTGTCGATATAAATGAATTGGCAAATAACTATGCTACTGCCGACGTCAAAGTCCAGAAGGTAAAGTGAAAGGTAACAAACGTGTTACAACCAAAATTCAGTCACAACGCACATGTCTACGTACATACAGTTATGGGAATAGGTATCAGCATTTCTAAAGCCAGAGCATTTCCAATTTACACTAGCTAAGGCTAAAAGGCTGCCTTTTAGCCAGTAGTATTCACTACCTGTCAGCTTTACCGATGTCTAGATATTCAGCGTATTTCATAGTACCTAGTGATTCCGTTTGTACAGATGTCTATCGAACCGTTTAGTGACACGTTATCTCTCCATTGGTTATGTACTCCGTGGTGAAGCCGGACATTTACGTGACAAAATTGAGATTGATTGAAGACTCTAGAGAAACGGTTGGGAGTCGAAAATGTGTTGCTTTTCTATGGTTAACTTTGTGATTTTCGGCTTAAGCAAGATATCTATCATTGTCAGGTTTAGAGCAGAATAAAAAATATATTCTTTTTGATCTGGTTTTCGAGTGATGCAAAACTTTTTTTTATTTGCAAATATAAGCAATATTTTTGCAAAACTATACAGAAACAAAAAAAAAAAGAATCTGCCTTATTTGTACCGCTATGAACAATTTTATGTTTGCAAAAAAATATAGGCCAACGTACCCAAAATTTTAGCTTATTCAAATTGTAATATGGAAATATTTACAGCCAATGGCCAAAATTATTCCGTCAATTGCCCCAGAAAAGATAACATAAATTAGGAGGTAATTCTAAGTTAGATACTTTATCCTCGCCTAGAATTTGCGTCAGTGATCTCAATTGCTACTCTCAAGTATCACTTGAAGCCAACGACCACTCGGACATTATGCTGGTTTAAGTTATAAGATGTTAGATTTTTTACTCACCTTTAACAATATTGAATTTTATAAAATGGCTACAGACTTGCTTTTTTATGTTGATGAATGTTTCTTTCTCGTTCATTTAGTCTTTGTTCTCTTTTCCGGTCACGTCTACGGTTTCTATTAAGCCTTTTATCTATTTTTATATACAGATTATAAACTAACGAAGTTCATCATTATACGGTGACATCTACATCACACATACACATCATTTGTGTCTTAAAGCTATCCAAACCGTCAGTTTATATTAACTGATGGCTTTGAATGGGGGTCCTTGACAGAAGTAACCGTTCAACACACTTTTGGCGCCTTGAATTTTATAAATACCTACTGTCACCTCTAGACGCAGCGGGCGATTTCGTGGTCTATGGTTTTCCCGCTATATCTTATACATTAAACCCGTTCCTCTTCTACGCATGCATGTCACGCGGTATTATTTATATTCTCTGCATCTGTGGTGACAATTTCGTTCAATGAATTATTGATAGTGATGCTCCGTAGATATTATTCATTCATATTGCCGAGATTGGATCGGGTCTTGTCTATTTTTGTTTTGAGATGTTTTTGAAGGAAATCATTTTTACGAACGTTGAATTTTGACGTGTTGTTGTGGTGATTTGGTTAAGTATCTTTATTTATACCCTGGACAGGTCCACTCAATCTGTGTGGTTCTTTCCTCAAAAGACCATTTCAGACACCAATCAACATGGTCTTCACATGATCTGACCAAGATTATGTCTGGACTTTTAAAGAGACTGTGACCTCTGAGTTTGTTTCGGCCTTTCTTCTCAGAGTAGTCAGATAGGAAACGCCGACCTCATCTAGTTTAAAAAATATGATTGACGTGTACAAGTGTTTGTACAGACCTAATTACAGAAATAAAATCATTTATCATTTACTCACTAAAATCCTATACTTACTATTAAACGAGATATATTTGTATGTATTATTTGTAATCACGTTCTCGAAAACGGCTTTAACGATTTCGATGAAATTTGCAATATAGGGTTTTCGGGGAGGAAAAATCGATTTAGCTAGGTCTCATATCTGGAAAAAATCGTTTTCTCTGTATTTTCATCCGCGGAGAGCTCGCCCAAAGTTTAGAACAAGATGGTTGGCTACCTTAGAATAATGACATGGCAGCATGGAATTAGTATGAACTATCCTATAATATTAAATGAGTATTCTCTATTTTCACCTGAGCAGAGCTAATACTCACCCATGTACTATGTATTAAAACAGTATATAGTGTAGTGTAGTAGTTATTTATGTAATGTAAAACAAAGTTACTTAAAAAAAAAGAGTTTGAAAGGTAGTTACGTACTTCTTTCATTCTTTTTGTTTGGTTAGAGTGACTAACCTGGTGGTAAAAACTTACTTACAAAACTTTTAAAACGTCTGCATGTAAATCCTTAGGGCGTATTTACATCTCATCATTATCAGCCTTTTAATGTTCCCACTGCTGGGACACAGGCCTCCTCTCTGAGAGAGGGAGTGGGCCGTAATCTACCACGCGGGCCCAGTGCGGGTTGGTAGATGTCACAAGTCTTCGAATTTTTGGTTCTAGGACATGCCGGTTTCCTCACGATGAGGAAACCGGCAACCGAAACCTCACCTTCACCGTTTTGAGAGCAGTGATGAGGAAATAATTTACACAAAGTAAAGCCCCTGTCTGGATTTGAACCCAGGACCTACAACTCGTAAGTCGCGGCCGTTACCGCTGGGCCACCACTGCTCCATAGCTCCATATTTACATCTGGTCCACTCAAACGATTCAGCGATTCCTGCCTGGTTCGAATTAGACCCGATGACACGCTTGGAGGCTTCTTGAGTGGCTTTCTCAGATGCTACTATATTGGTTCTAGCTAGAGCAGCACTGTGTGCACTGGAAACATCTGTCTTTGCCATACTGGTTTAGGTTGTATCGAAACGTCATATTATACGATGTGTGTTTATTTTGCCTGAGTTGCTTTTGAGCTAGTTTTTAAACGTGTGCGCAAGAGTGTCTTCGTCTCTCCAATCTGTTCCTCTAAAATAGTTAATTGACTCAGGCGTGACTTTGTGAAAATCCATTATCATCATCATCACTACATAGTATAAAACAAAGTCGCTGTCGCTGTCTGTCCGTCCCTATGTATGCTTAAATCTTTAAAACTACGCAATGGATTTTGTACGATTGTTGAACGAATTAAATACGAGTATTCCGAGGTTACATTTGTTGCGATTGTTTTCTTATCGCACTGAGGTTCTCTAAGACTCTTTAAGAACAGTTAAGCGGATTAAGTTACTAAATATACATCGTCTATTGTATTTTTTTATTCCTCTAAAAGCGTGTTGCCGACGTTTGCGGAGTATAGTTATTTAATTGTTAATTCAAATGGGCGGTCACATGTAACTGCGCCTTAACGCTTGCCTGAACTTTTCAAGTTACGGTTTTTTACTTTTTTAAGTTTCAAGACTCAACGTGATCACGGTTGCTACCCCAGACATGGCAGTAATGGAGTAATAATTTGATTGCGGTAGAGGTTAATAGCTTACAATTGTAATAATTACGAATTGTTCAAATGGTTAGTAGAAATATGAGATACCTACCTAAACCTAAGTTAAACTTAAGCACTAATTATAAGTTAGTAGCTACTTATAATTTATTAGTGCTGAAGAAGCTGCGAATCACGTTACTCCCAAGCCTAACATAATGCTTTGGCGTTTTAAGGTGAATCCGCATTGTAGCCCGCGAAATTCAAAACTCCTTACGGTTTTTTGCAATTTGCAGGTCAGTGTCAGGTTGTGTTTGGAACAAAATAAATCTAACTTAGAGAGATGTAATAACGATTCCAATGATATAATTCTATAAATACATATCTGTTATAATCGCGCGTGAAATTTTTGCCAAGATACATGCTGATACTAACCTGCATATTGCAAAAAACGTAAGAAAACTTGAATTTCGCGGGATATAACTGCGGATCCACCTTAAGGTTTTCCCGTTTCTTATATTCGCTGGTTGTAGAATATCTTTCAATGTTGTAAAATGTGGCTGAAATATACAGTGTGTCCGGACCCATGTCCGGACACACTGTATATTTCAGCCACATTTTACAGTTTATATTTAAGTATTTAGAATATCGCTAGTCCATACTAGCGATATTCTAAATACTTAAATATAAACTATTTTAAAGTACAATTACTCTTTTTTTTTTTTTTTTACTATTACACTCTAGGCTTGTAATAATTATTGGAATTGTGAACACATTGCTTTGTAATGCAGATGGTAGACAATATTATTGCCTTTCGAATAAGCCTATTTTAATCTCAGTATGACTAAAACTTTGAGATATATGATAATTTTTGGAAAAAAAAAACAAAATGGCTGCCACATAGCGGGGAAGTGTATTGGACCCAAGCCTAGAGTGTAATTGTACTTTAAAATTGTTTATATTTAAGTATTTAGAATATCGCTAGTCCATGTCCGGACACACTGTATTCTATAATAATATATAGCAGCAACATGTGTTACTTTAATGACCAATCCATTTGCCAATGGTTGATTTGCAAGCAGGGACAAGTATCACGATCAACTGAAATAATCTTAAACTAGACTGAAACAGGCATAAAATGTTGGA
This sequence comes from Conistra vaccinii, assembly GCA_948150665.1. Taxonomy (NCBI): domain Eukaryota; kingdom Metazoa; phylum Arthropoda; class Insecta; order Lepidoptera; family Noctuidae; genus Conistra; species Conistra vaccinii. The sequence goes on from OX411328.1 coordinate 6,969,186, forward strand.
CTATTTATGCAAAGCTAATCTCTGCTTCTGAGTAACGCCATTCTATCTAATTGCCAGCTCATCAGCTAGTACAGAGCTATCCTTTCTCTTAGATTTTACGACGGTCTTGTCAAGCAGCTAATACATTCCATGGTTTTATTTTCTCCAAGATAGCAAATGACGATTTGCATAGCAATACAATTTTACGGTATCTATGTACTGATCGCCGACTAGTCGACACTTCACGTGACCAGAGGGTTGGCTCGTTCTTTGAACAAAGAATTAGCATTGCCATTCAACGTGGCAATGCTGCCAGTCTTCTGGGCACGTTTCCGGATGACAGCGATGCGGACGAATACTTCGACGCCTAAGTATCCGTTTGTTTTATTTTAATTTTTGATTTATTTGTATAGCTAGGTAGTCTTAGTACGTAGTGTAAATAGTTAATTATGTTAAATAAAGTTATTTATGGTGTGTGTACTGATTGAATAGACATTCATTATCTTATGAAACCTTTTTTTTTTTCGAAAATGGCTTCTCGTAGTAACTTCTTAACCGTGTTACATTTCAATTAAAAGTAGTACATTATAATATATAGGTTTTCTGAAATAGTATTATTTTCATAGCTTTGGGCATCATAAAAACACGCTCAATATTCGACAGTTGCTCGGAAGATTTTAAATGAAATTCTTCGAATTGTTAATGTTACGTAGTTGATTTGTGATGATGTGCGTAGTGGGAAAATACAAATAAAGGAGTCAATTGATGTCAATACACTCCCATAATTACCTCATTGGTCTAGTGGCGCTACTGATGAGCATGAGCTCCTGGGTTCGATTCCCAGGTCGGGCAAAGTTATTGGGATTTTCTATCAGGAATTTCTCAGTAGCAGCCCGGTCTGGATTTGTACCCGGTTGATGGCAATAGGCTCGCCCTTACATAGGACTTCAACATAACTGGCGAAATGTGGCTGTGTATACCTCTGCCTAACCCTTCGGGGAATTACAGGCGTGAAGTTATGTTATGTAATGTCAGTACAAAAGGTACTAGCAATTGTTTCTTTAGAAGCGATTACAAATTAAAATAACTAGAGCATACCTACTTAGTCTACTACTACTTGAGTCATGGGCCGTCTATCACGATGTGGGTCCCAGAAAACGTCCGTCGAAATCGAGGCAGGCCCAGGAGAAGATGGCGAGACGAGCTTGACGCCTATAGACATGATTAGTCCACACTAGCTCAAGACAGAGAGGAGTGGAAAGGAGAAAAGGAAGCCTTTTGCCCTAGTGTGGGACAACACAGGCTTAAAATAAATAATATTTTCTCACCTGTAGTACATTTACAATGGATCAGTCCAACATTCTTTTTCTTTTCGACTCGTTGGCAATTATTTTATTTTATTATTTTGTTAGATGGGTTGGGCCCAGTAGGTGACCACGCCAACCGCAACTCCAGTGGCGTTTTTAAGGTCCTCATAAGTGCAGGTATGCCATGTCCCATATGTAGAAGTGTCCATGACTTTGGACACTCCAACGTATGGGACATGGTTTTGGTGTCGATTGGGTCAATAATCCCCCATTTCGCTAGATTGTGCTTGCCACAGTACCACATTTAAAAAAGAACATAACCTGCAACAAATCCGTTTTTGAAATTCAGGAACAAGGAACAAGAAATCCTCTATAAATTCTCAAACTTGTACTGCGGTGTGAAACCATCGCCGCCCGGTTAACAGGAAGCGTTTACAGTGAGTGGTGGCCGGTAAAGCAAGTCAAATAGCTTGGCTCGTTATGACAAATTGAAGGGGGTTTAGTGGAATAGCTCGCTGTGACTTTGCTGCGACGGGTAAGGACTTTCGAAACGTTCCGTTGACATGAACGTGTACTTTGTTAGGCGACTTGGTACTTTTGGTTTTGTTGATAAACGATGGTATTACAAAACCCTTAGGCCCGTGTCAACAGTTGTTTATTTATATACTATTGATAAATCAGTCCTCAAATAAAAAGTTAAATGAAAATCCTTTCCCTAATAAAAATCTTTTATAGTGAAGGCACGTGACCATGAATTTATAAGAAGTTGGCAGGATCATCCCAGCGTCGATTTGCTGGGTTCGTTTTCTGCTCTAGGTGCCTACCGTTCTTTCTCCTGGCTAAGTTTATTTTGTATAGGTATATCTATGTATTAGTATTTATTATTTTTCGAGTTATTTATCAATTATATTGCACCTGCCATGTTTTGTCTCTGCATCACCCTGAGGTTGACTGGTAGATTTTTTTTCTTAGATAAACGTTATAAGTATACAAGATAAAAAACTAGCCAAGTGCGAGCTCGCACACGAAGGGTTGCATGCCACCCCGTACAATATATAGCAAAAAAAAAAAGCCGAAAAGGACCCTTTTCTTGCATGGTAATGCAAAAATGCGCGCTATAAGCATTTTTGCATTACCATGTCCACTTTCAGAATCCTATTCACAACCATATGGCATTGTTGTACATTTAGAAGAACTCGATACTTAAGTAATCATTTATTACACGTGGTAAACTTATAATATTTGAACATTTTGAACCTTGTCGGGTACAGCATAATAGGAAGTAAGTACATACCTCATGTAATTAATCTTGCACGGTTCCTACTAAGAACCTACTTAATTCTATGTACCCGAAACCTTGGAAATGTGAACATACAGACTTACAGACATACACAAAGTAAGGCTCCCAGATGGCGTTGCTTGGACCTCTGCAAACAACTTAGGAGTACACAAGGCAAAGTTTTGGGGCGTGCCTTAAGCCTTTAAGTTGAGTATGTGATGTATAGCTGTATATTAATAACTGTTGAAGGGTTTCATATTAATTGGATTCAGTTAAGTAGGATTGTAAGGGAAAATGTTTTATTGCTGATTTTGTATAAGTAAATATTGTAATAAAAACAAGTAAAAAAAAGTAACTAAGTATGTATACTCCATCTGATATAAGTAACATTAGACAAGTAACGGTTATCCTTATCATCCTTTTATTATTGCGATATAAACGTATAATGAACTCCGTAATTTCACGATAAAAGCAATGTAATCTACCTATTTACCATTAACATTTTAAAATAGCTTTAAAATGCGGCTGATTTCAACAATATTACACAATAAAGCTTTGTGCAGACCAGCGCGACATGTCGCGCGACGCGATACTGGTTATTGTTATACCGTGAAATTTTCTTTGTCGTTCGTTAAAAAAAAAACACACTTTATCAGTTGAAAATATCATCAAATAAGCAACAAATCTACCTTTTCACTTGCTCTAAACACCAAGGTTCGTAAGCTATTGTAAAGCTATATGCAGAACACTTAGCTGTTAAGGCTGAGAGTCCTACACGTTTCGCTCGACTCCGCTTTCATAGCCCTTCAGTGTATTGCGCTGTTTTACAGGCTCTTATTCATTATATTGTTAGAATTAGAAGTGTTTTAAATAGAAAAGAAATAGGTTAAGTTTATTACTGTTAGAATATGTGAAGTTATTAGGAACTAGCTGCGCCCCGCGGTTTTACCTGTATAAGTCTCGATCCCATTGGAATATCGAGATAAATAGTATCCTATGTTCTAATCCAGATCATGGTCTATCCATGTGCCAAATTTCATCTAAATCTGTTCAGCCGTTTTAGCGTGAAAGCGTAAGAAACAAACAAAAAAATAAACAAACTCACTTTCGCATTTATAATATTGTTAGGATAAATTAAATGTAAGTAGGTATAAATTAGACTTTACGCAACGAATCAATTTAATGAAAAACTCGAAGGTCTAATAGTCGATTTGGGGATTGGGAGTGACGTCACGGATGTCAATCAGTCAAAAGGTCTCTGTGTACTTCTCGCGAAATAAATAAAAATACTAGTTTATTTTGCAAAAGTTTATTGTGATAATACATGTATATGTGTAACTTACAAGTAAAAATATTTTCCAGTGTTTGTTTACTGTGTAATATAATCTAAACTCTAAAAACGTTTTTATCGCTCCCTAGAATTATTAAAGTACCTGACACCCCAAGGAAAATAAACAGTGTTTATTGGTGAAAGGGAAACAAACTGTGACCAAATATTAGTGTGTGCGCTCCTTTACAACGGTACTGTGCTCAGCCTATGGTGTCTGTTCGTGCCATACACACCATAAAAACTGCCATAAACTCGTTTGTTTAAATAGCGCCATCTGTTACCTTATCGGTGTACTACTTGGGCAGATCGATTACTCAAATATAATACAGCAAGTCCACCATGGTTAAGTGCGGTGGTTGTGGCAAGTTTCTGTCATCGACAGAGGCCGCTACTTGCAGCAAGTGTAGGTCTTGGTACCATCGTGCGTGTGTGGGTCTACAGAATACCGGCCCTTTAAAGACCCCATGGCACTGTCCTGAGTGCAATAAAAATCTGGTGAGGGATAACCAGGCTGAAACACCGGTTAGGGCCCGTACACCAGCAACAGCTGCTCTCGAGGAAAGTCAGATGGACACCAGCCCCATAATCAGCGCAGCCTTAGACGCCACACAGGAGCTCAACATAGACATCCTCAGGGCAGAGCTCAGCAAATTTAAGGAGGATTTTTTAAAGACGGTGCGGAATGAATTCCAACTTTTCCGCGATGATCTGTCTGAACTGAGATCCACTCTTAACGCAACGAATGATAGGATGAGCAATCTGGAGGAGAGAGTGGCCGTGTTGGAAAAAAACCACACTCAGCCCCGTGTATCGTCGGAGGTAGATGATGTAATATCACAGCTACGGAGCGACATAAACGACCGAGATCAGGAGCTGCTCGCAAACGACATTCAGATCACTAACATTCCTGAGACTAGTGGTGAAAATCCCATCCACACGGCGATGTTAGTTGCGTCAAAAATTGGCGTCAAAATCAAAGCGCGCGATATAGTGAGCGCCGAGCGTGTCGGAGGTAGGCGCATAAACGCAACGCAGGCGGCTGCACCGGTGGAGACCCGCCCCCGCTTCCTCGTCGTGCGCCTCGCACGCCGCGACCTTCGTGACGAGCTGCTGGAAGGTGCACGAGTGCGACGCGGCATGACTACTGCTGACCTCGACATGCCAGGCCCTGCAACGCGCTTTTACGTAAACGAGCGCCTTACGAAAGTAAATAGAGAGTTGTTTCGGAGCACTCGTGAGGCCGGCAGTCGTCTCGGTTGGCAGTTTGTATGGGCAAAGCGAGGACGTATTCTCGCCCGGTACAAACCCGGAGACGCCACTTGCCACATCCGCTGTGAGGCTGACATACAGCGCACTTTCGGACCGGCACCGAGTAACGGCGGCTCACCTTAAAATTAGTTTTTTTACTGTTTTTTATTGTTTTGTTTTACGGATTTGTCTAGGTAAGGTCATGCTTTATTTTGATATCACGATGATTTTTAAATTACCCAGTTTATTTCTTTTATGTGTTAGCATTTCAAAAATATTATGTTTGTGTTGCTATTGCTACTATCTGCTACCTTTTGTTTTGATAGGTGTGTGCTTCGCGGCGCTCCCTCAACTATACGCAAACCAGTTTTATAATAACACTACAAATATTTATCTACACCTATATAATACAAAACTATTATTGAATATTACAAACCTACTATTTACACACCTATTATATAATACATACCGCAGTTTAAAACCTTTGTTACATTTTAATATAATCATTATTTACATATTTACAATTAGTCTAAAACGGATAATATTATATCAAATTAGAATTGAAACTTATAAATGTGCACTATTAATAATGAGATTGCTAAATGACGGAATTATTTTTTTACATAATAATGATGGTTAAAGGAGAAAAGTTTATTAAAGTTGGTTTTCTAAATGCTGGTTCATTGGGTACAGGTCATGATAACCTTATTGGTGCACTCGACAGGCATCGTTTTGACGTTATGGCCATTAACGAAACTTGGTTGCGACCGGGCGAGGAAGGGCGCGCTCCGGTGGTGCCTGGATATCGTTTGCGTCACACGCCGCGGCCAGCGAGTGTGCGCTCGGGTCGTGGTGGGGGCGTCGGCTTTTATCTGCGGCGGGGACTGAGCGCGCGAACTTGGACAAGCGCGGTCGATCCCAGGTTCGAATCGGTCGAACAAATGTGGCTAACGCTCACAATGAACGGCAAAAAAATAGCTGTAGGTACAGCGTACCGGCCACCATGGCTTGACCTTGTTCTTTTCCTGGACGCCATAACGGATTCGCTTAGCTCGCTGGGAAATTGTGACCATTACATTTTACTAGGTGATTTTAATGTTAACTTGCTGGACTCAAGCTGCGTAAAGACAAAAAAAACTAACGAGTTTCTAAATAGTCTCAGTCTTACTCAATTGGTCACTTCTCCTACTCACTTCACAGCCTCCAGTGAAACTCTCATCGATCTCCTGTGTACCGACCTAACTGCGAGATACACGTCAGTGGAATCTTTTGGTTCACTAAACGGTCATTCTATTATAGTTGGGGAATTTCACGTAAAGCGCGATAAATATAAACCATACGTAGTAACTTTTAGGCCACTTAAAAATGTATGCATGGATAGCTTTAATATGGACTTGTTGCTCTTATGTCTTGAGAGAATTTCCTTGCTTGACAATGTAAATGACATGGTGCATGTATTTAACTGCCACATAGTTTCACTATTCGATGTTCACGCACCGATCAAAACATTTACTGTCAAGGAAAAGTCATATCCGTGGATTACTGATACAATTAAACTTATGATGCGTTTACGGGACAATGCCTTGGCTAGCTCCAGGAACTTGAAAACAGATTCTAAGAAGGAATACTACAAAGAGTTAAAGTCCTTAGTGTTAAGTTCTTTGTACAGGGAAAAGGTTGCGTACTTCAACCATAACATAAACAATAAAATAAAAAACCCTAAATTACTATGGAAAAACCTTAAATCTACAATATCACCTTATAAACCCAGACAAGACCTTCCGTCGCATTTTACAGATCCAGATCTTATAAATAATACTTTTTTGAAAGTTCCCGGAAACCCCGTTGCAAGCATGACACTAATGACGTATTTTGAGAACCATAGATATGGTGAAGCTATTTTTAAAATAAATCCTGTGGAACAGAATGACATCTCTCGGATTATCTCCAACCTTAAGAGTAACGCCGAAGGTTATGACAACATTACCCTTGACATGTTAAATATGACTCTGCCGTACGCATTAGGTATTGTAACTGACATTGTAAACTGCTCAATACTGACGTCAACTTTCCCCGACAAATGGAAAATTGCTTCCGTTAGGCCCTTACCAAAAAATGCTAATCCAATGGAAGTAAAAGACCTACGCCCTATTAGCATTTTGCCGTGTTTGTCTAAAGTATTAGAGAAAGTCGTCAGCCACCAATTAACGCATTTTCTGGAGCAAAATAACGTATTACCGGACTTACAGTCTGGCTTTAGAAAACAGCGCAGTACTGCCACTGCTTTATTGGATGTTACTGATAATCTATTATCAGCCCAAGACAAAGGAATGTGCTCATTGCTAGTCTTGCTGGATTTTTCCCGGGCATTTGACGCAATAAATATCCCGTTATTACTGTCAAAGCTAATTTATTACGGTTTTGACCCAAGCGCTACGCAATGGTTCCGCAGCTACCTTACTGACAGGAAACAACTTGTGGATCTACGTTTGGGTGACGGCACTGCTCTTAGATCAACTCTTACTTCGATTGAGAGAGGGGTTCCTCAGGGATCTATATTAGGCCCAATAATGTTTATTCTATACTGTGCAGATTTAATTAAATGTCTCCAGAGGTGCAAGTACCATATATATGCCGACGATGTCCAACTTTACATATCCTTTAGACCAGATGAGTACGATAGTGCCATTAAAGATCTGAACGATGACCTTCGTAGAATCGCTGCCTGGTCTGAAGAGAATTGCTTATCACTAAACCCAACCAAAACCAAATATATGGTATTTGGTGCAAGACAGCAACTAGCTAAACTACCCACAACGTTTCACTTGGAGTTAATGGGCGAACCAATTGACAGAGTCTTTGAAGCCCGGAATCTTGGTCTTATTTTGGATAAAGACCTTCGGTTCGAGAAGCATGTAGCCGACTCGGTGAGAAACTGCTTTTACCGCCTGAAGGTTTTGTACAAGATAAGGCCTTACTTGTCCGAAACGCTACGGGAACAGCTTGTGGAAACCCTGGTTCTGTCTAGATTGAACTACGCTGACACAGTTTACGGCCCGCGCCTATTAGCTCGTACAGACCGCCTCATCCAAAGGGTACAAAACGCTTGTGCTCGGTTTTGTTACAACATCCCCCGCAGAAGTCATGTCACACCTTTTTTAAACAAGCATTTTACTCTAAAAATGAAGTCCAGACGCAAACTCCACTTGGCGTGCCTTCTGTTCGGGGTGATTAAATATCAGAAGCCGGACTACTTATACAACAAACTAAGTTGGGTTACGAGTAGACGGGAATGCGGGAGAAGGCAATGCTCGCAACAACTATCGACTCAGTCTCAGGGTACAGCCGCTTTCAGAGGCAGTTTTCGTTATGCGGCTTCTAAAATATGGAACAACCTGCCACCACCGATAAGAGTTATTAACACTATAGGCGCTTTTAAACGACGCTTACGACAGTACCTCATTGATGTGCAACGGAAGCTGGACATGGTCACACTTAATGTCTCAATTATATGATAGATTATGTACCTGCCTACTTTCAGTATGTTTCAGTGTTTTGTCGGCAAATGTTGCTTGAAAATGTAAATGACTGCTGTTGTACGGTTGCTTTGGTGGAAGTTGTTCTTGCCCATTCTCATGCTCGGTTCAGCTCGCCCGCTCATGTCCCCTGTGCTGGGATTGCTGTTGCGATATCCGCGACATTGCTACGCCTCATCGCAGATGTGAGGCCTGTAAAATACAAGGCAATATATTAAAGTCATCGTTTATCACCAACTTATGTATTGCTAAACTACGTTGCATTTCAACGTACCCCATGTGCATGGCCTGTATGCACGCGACTGTAACGTACGATGTCGGGTGGCGCCATTTCTCCCATACTTTCATCAAGACTTGGAGTGGGCGAGCCTCGGTGTGGTTTGTATTTGTATTTGTCACCTCCTCCATAGAGAAGCATAGGGCTGTAAGAAAGAAATCGAAAAATAAGAATGGGTGGGTACCTTTTCACTTTATAGGGAACTTATATCGTATTTATTTATTTTTCCTGCAAATAACACTATTATTGACTAGCGCTTACCTTGCATCCTTATCTTTATCTTCCTCGTTTGTCTACGCTTTTTTTTTGTTTTTACTTCCACTTCCACTTTTGCCAACGATGTTTGGCTGACTTATTTATGTACGTAAATACCATCGTCACAGATTACACCATATTACGCCAATGTCAATGCAACCCAAACGATAAGTTAAAGGATTTATAGGTGGGAAACGATTCTTAACAAAATCAGTTGAATAACTGTCCGTGAATAGTCCGTCGCAATCGGCTGCTTGCAGCGTATTGTGCGATGAAGACGCTGAAGTGCACGGATTATCTAATTATGTTTGTTGGAATGTGGAAGTCTGGCAACGTTTCAAAGCAGGCTTTTTTTATTGTGTTCGTTTCGTTAGTTTTATATTATATCATGCGTTCGTCTCATTTATTTATTTATCAGGTTGATTTGTTTTGTTGTTTTGCAATTTTAAGTATTAGAATATTATTAATTATTTTTACACTGGTCTTTCTTAAGTATTTAACTATAGATACATACACATATTTGCTGTATTAATCGAATTTGGTATTTGTAATTATTATTATTATCTTACACAATTTATTTTATCTAAGTATACATACACACACACTGTAGTATAAAACTGATTTGCATCCGTCACCTCACACGCCAGGTCCAGTTGAAAACCAGCGTCAGGCACTAAATGTCTGGCATTTTTGCTGAACTGGGCCTATTTGGCGCAGCCGTGAGGCACACATTCCTGTTTATCTTTTATTTTTTTTAATGTATTATAATTATGTTGTGCTGTGTGTCTTTAAGTCTGTGCTAAATAAATGTATTTTCTTTCTTCTTCTTTCTTTCTTTATTTCATTTGACCGAATTACAACTTTGGCATCGATATGAACCAATTTTGATTCTTTTTCATGCTCACCGAAAGCCCAGTGACATCATGCCTTATTTTAACGCAATATATTACCGTAATCTTTTGATTACGTAAAAAAATAAAACATACCGAGTCCAATATTTTTTAATAATCTACCTTACGGACAATTTTTTTTTTATCAGCATCATTTTTTTTTAAGCATTAAAGAAAAATCTTGAGTATTTGGAAAGATCTGGCATTGCAGATTATAATTGATTTGTCATTGTTAGGCTAACAATAGGAACTTTCCTGTTAGTTTTATAGGAAGCGCTTAACCTAATCCATGCTCGTCAAAAACTTCATCAAGACTTCGTCACGAGCGTTAGAGCATAAAAAAAGCAACATCTTCTTTACATAAAAAGTCCTAAATAATTTCACCTACTCCAGTTACTTCATTCTTTTGTTTACCCATAAAGCGATGTTTACAAGCGCGAGATTGGGTAATTTTATAACATCGCCCTACTGTAGGGCAGTTGCACACTTGCGAGGTGCGTTCGATGTTTGATAACGGTGTAAAAATACCAGAACGTTATTGCTTCATGCCTGAAATGGAGCAGATAAGATTGTTTAAGTAGTCTGATATGGGGTTGATGAAATTCCTAATTGCAGGTCATGTTTACTCTTACGTAAATGTTATTCGTGTAAATATGAAGGGAGATAATTTTGTTTCAGTTCATTGCACCTATGCTGAAAATGCCTTGTTACCGTCCTATTATAAAAAAAAAAAAATGACGTCTGTGTTTTCTCTACTGTCTTCTACTCGAAACAATGAATCTCGCGAATAAGTATGTTGACTAATATAATATATTTTTTTAAATATCGGTCACATATGTTTTCTTTTTTTACGTAAGTAATCAAAATATTACGTCAATACATTGAGTTAAATGTGGAATGACGTCATTCCCCGGTAGATTTTGTACTGACTTGTGAGTTGTGACGTAGCGAGCCCCCACTCTTCAACTTTAATACGTTTTATCTAAGTAAACCATTTTTATTAATATGTTATAGCAAAAAATACGTGCTTAAATTTTTTTTTATTATGACAGACGAACTAAATACTTAGTTTTGTAGGGTTGTTAGTTGTGAAATTAAAGCCCCGTTGAACTTGATGATAATTTATTGGCAACTTTACTTAAATTACGTTACACGTTAAAATAATAATATATCATGTGGCAACCCTAAGTGGAGGGATGAAAGGGACTGCGTGGCTATCGCCCTTCAGACCTCCCCTAGCTGGCTAGTTTCCTGAAAGACTGCGTGGCTATCGAATCAGGAACTAGTCGTACGAAGGATCCGAGCTGGCTGCGTGGCTACCGCGCTCAGAACCTTTAGCTAGTGAATGATGGTTTATTCGACTTTGAAGACAGCTCTGCTTTTTAAGGCGGATTGTTTACATGTGTACACAATATCTACACATAGTCGTCTGTAGTTGTGGTGCAGATAACTTGTGATGTGGCGCTGGCGCAGATTGTCACGAGGCTTGCACCCGAACATTGTAGATGGCGTCACTTGTCAGAAATCGTTTGTAGTTGCTGTCTTCTAGTTTATGAAACCGCTCATCGTAATGCTTTGGATGGCGCTATTATGTTTGTTACAGTTTTTTTTTCATAGTTAACAGCTTTCGCGGCACCCTGTATTTTATATTAATACTAAAAGTAAAATACTGAAGAGTCAGAAGCCCAAAAGTCTGAAAACCAGTCCACCCAAGGGGTATCGTGATGCCCAGTAAGGGTTCTAGAGATAGAGATCAAGATAGGCAGTTGTTCAATGTATACTGATATTCAGCTGCATCCGATGAGACTGGCAGCAAGGCTAGGCAGATTGATTGATTCACTAAAAGAAAAAGACTGATCGTGTATCAGGAACATCTCAATCTCAACATAAAGATATCTTCCTAGCCAAAAACAACATACCTAACTTTTATACAATTTCCATTAGAATATTAGCTTGATCTCCAACAGATAAAAGAGATCCCTAGACTTCCGCTTAATGATATATTCAGGAACGCGTGTTTTCAACAGCCGTCGAACATGGAGACAAGCCATAAAATAGTTTGGCCATAAAGGTAGTAAGGTAGTACAACTTTGTTCAAGGTTATAGGGCTAAAAAACAAGGGAACTTTCGGTATCAAACTATCGAAAGTGTTAACTTAGGACTTTGGTATATTAGGTACAATATGTGAAAGGTCTGTGTAAATAAGAGGATGAGTAAATAAGAGGAAAACTGCGGAATAGCTTACTCTTTATTATGTAATCCATATGAATTAGGTACAGTTACATAAAAATTTAGAAAAGGTGACACAATAGGCGGTCTCATCGCTAGAAGCGAAAAAATTTGAACAGTCATCTACATACCATTTTTTATATACCACAACTGGGAAGCTCTTTGCCTGCATCTTAGCTGATGGTAAGTGATGTTCAGGCCGAAAGTGAAAGCGAGCTTCACCCGCAATCCTCGACTACAGAGGAACTGGATATTTGACCTCTAATTGCCAAAACACAACAATGCTGTTATCATTGTTGTTATGGCGGTAGACTTAGATAAGATAGTGGTAAATATTCAGGCGGACTTTTTTGCCCCCACTGGGAATCGAACCCAGAACCTCTGGGTCTGAGACAGGAGGTCTAAACACTAGACCACAGAGGCGGTGAAACCAACATTTGCGCGTCCAACTTTTTCGCGTATGCACACGCGGAAAAGTTTAAACAAATTCATACTTTTTTATTTATATTTATTTATTAGACCAGAAAGAGTAAACATGTAACACAATTTATCTTAGCTACTTAAAATTATGCTTAAAAGTAATTCAGTTACAATTTTGTGTCCTATTATTAATTTATTAATATCTGCTGTCGAACTAGGTTTATAGCCTGTGTTTCAGCATGCAGCGCCTCAAGCCCTCGGACTGACTAAGATACAGTCACACATACCATACTATAGCGTACAAGTCATACATAGATATGTATGACTTGTACGCAATAGTACACTGATGCGCCTACCACCACATCTAGTAGGTACAGGTCGACACAACTTAGATGTAGCATCGGTAAAATTCGTAAAACCGATCACATCCGAACTAAGTGCGCCTTCAAAATCATCAATCTTTATTACTGCTTTAGGCGAAAATGATCATTACGCAATCGCAATAACGTGTAAAGTCATATAACAAAATACATTCGTGAAATTGATGCGAGATTGACATGTACTTTCTTGCAGAATAAATGATCACGTAAATAAAGTCTGTATTTTTTGTTTGTTTCTAGATTCGATTTGAAGGATACAAGGCTAGAACGATGAATATCAGAAATCAAACTTTCAAGGCTTCGCCAAATAGAACACGTACTTAGCGTGCGTTAGAACGCTAGCCTAACGCTGCGCCGAATTGTGTTGTACGCACGGCTACACATCAAGCTATACATTTCCAGTTTATGGTGATCTCGCATTGTAAACGATTTCCGAATAATGCGAGGTCAGCTTAAACTGGAAATGTATAGCTTGATGTGTAGCCGTGTGTGTACTATGACGTGCGCTAGCAGTTCGTTACGCACGTTACGTTAGCGTGGCGTCAGGGTTTTTTTTTTTTTTTTGGGTGGGAAATCATCAAATGACTTCTCCCGCTCTGGGCGGAGCGGAAGGGCGTGTCAGACTCTTACTGACTAAAACCCACCCGTGTTCCTTCCCTTGCCTAGACGGGGGCCACGGTTTCCCCCCTTAGGACTATCCGCAACCCCGGTGGTAGGCATCGGCCCTAACGGACCCCTTCAGCTTCGCAACTCTTTGAGGCGCGCGTGGAACACGACGCCAGCACTCTAACGCGCGCTAAGTACGCGTTCTATTTTGCGAAGCCTTTTGAGATATTTAAAGTTAAAACTTCAATATTTTTTTAATTATTTGTATCATTGAATTATTACATTATCCTTACTAAAATACAATAGACGATGTATATTTACTGTTATTAAAGATTTAGAGAGCCCTGTAAGAAATCGACACGTGTTTCGCCTCTCAACGGTGTTCGCGGCGTGTTCGTGTTCGCGTTTGGCTCTTGTCGTGGCAACACGTCGTGTCCGAGTTTGCAACAAGTCAATCGTCAGCCTGAGGATGCCTCGTTGAGAAGCGAAACACGTGTCGATTTCTTACAGGGTTCTCTAACTCTTTAAGAACAGTTAAGCGGAGTAAGTTACTAAATATACATCGTCTATTGTATTTTATAATGGATTTCCGCAAAGTCACACCTGAGTCGATTAACTTTTATCCTTACTAATATTATAATTTCAAAAGTGAGTTTGTTTGTTTTAAAAATTCGTGTTCAAATTAAATTGTCACGAAGTGTACAGAATGATTCACCCACGTGCATTCACAACGCTGTCTCGGGTTGAACTGAGGCGGGAAAGTAAAGCGCGAATAGCATTGAATGGCGCGATAGTCAGCTATTTCTATTGGTTGTGTAAATCGGAAATAATCGGTTTTACGAATTTTACCGATGCTACATATAAGTTGTGTCGACCTGTACTAGATAGTACTAGATATGGTGGTAGGCGCAACAGTGTCACAATGTGCGATAACTTTTTCACAAATCGTCGTCGCATCGCAATCGCCTTAAATACTTGCCTCAGCTTATTTTATGGCATCTTTTCTTATTAGATATCAAAGTACTAAGCATAAATACAAGTTCTTTATTGTAGTGAAATTTGGCTGCTAAAAATCGCATTGACTCGTGCCAACGCAATCAGTTGGTGTGTCTCCATTTTAAGCCAGAACATATCAAGTTGTAAATAAAAAATCCTTACATACTTACAGTGACTCACAAGTCTCGACTCCGTCAGTGTGTTTATGCCGAGGTCATGATATTACTAGCATTACGTCACAGGGCATCGTAAAAGTGCTAAATCGTGGGTGGTTCCGTAGGTAGCAAGATTTAAAACCAGGCAATCTTGGCCCAGTACCAAGGCTCGTAAAAACTTGAGTCCGCTTCCTGCGATCTCGTTTTTAGGATATTGAAATTATGAATGAATTCCGTGAGCACTTTACCGCTGTATTTATTCCTTTGTTCCTATTTGGGCGTTTACTTATTACGTATTTATTAAACCTGGCTTTAAGATTTCAGGCCGCTATTTGTTGAGGAATTCTTGAGAGGGGTGTTTTCTGGCGTCATCGATTACTTCATTTTATCGCTCGAGTTCAAGGCTTTAGAGAGAAAGTTGCGGAACAAATGCCTTTGTAGCTCATTAAACTTTTAATCATGCTTCTGTGGCTATAAATAGGATTATGTTACCATCTGGTCACAATATCTAAGAGAATTATTTTTAGTCTTCAGTAATGGACCGAAATATAAATGTTTACAGAACGTTTCAATTCCAATTTCGTTTACAGTAGTTAAACGAAAGTAAATACAACTGAGCTTATTGGTCACGGAAAGCTTACAAACTGCCGAACAATACATAAAAGGATTGGAAAATGGAGATAAAATGATAAAAAATCACAAACATAAAACAAAATTAAACTTTACGGGCATCAAAAGAATTTTCTTCTTTTGTGAGAAAATATTTTGTTCAAGTTTAATTTACTTTCAGTCTCCGTTACTGTAAAGTGTATTTTGTCACAGACACGGTTGAGAATCATATTAAATAAAATACAGGAAGCCCAGGTCAAAGGTAAGCCCCAAAGCTGAATTATAAGGCTTTGACTCGAAACTACCGCGTCTTTAATTAGAGAACATTTGAAGTTGTTTCATTATTTTTAAGACCCAAGAAAACATTTTTAAACATAAAACTTCGTCTACAAAGGTAGTACAAAATAATAATGACTCTGGGTTGGTTGACGAGGAAAAATGTAAATTATATCATCCAGATGTGCGTTTCTGTCTGCTGGATGTGACATTATACCAATTCGAAGAGATCCAAGTAATAGACAGCACTAGAATAAGGCTCGGAACATACACAAGTGGCGAGTGACGCGGGCGTAGCCCAGACGTGGCGAGAGTATGGCCGGCGCCGGCGGCGTTGCGCCGCTCGTTTCACATTTCAAACAAAATTTATAGGAACGACGTGGCGCGGAACATACACAAGAGGCGTGGCACGGGCGAGGCGAACGGTGCGGCGCGGGCGTTGTGTGTATATTCCGCGCCACGTCGTTCTTATACATTTTGTATGAAATATGACACGGGTGGCACTCTCGCTCCTTGCATGGAAAGCATGGAATTGAAACCCCAGGTTGTGAAAACGTGCGCCACAGCCAGGATTCTTATCCTCTTCATCAATATCCTATCTTCATCAGAGATGATCCATCTCTTACAAATACATCACTTTCTACGTCCCACTTACAATAATTATAATAAACTGAGCTATGTCACTTCGACTGAATTATCTTAATACTAGATAATAATCGAATTTCCAATTAGCCGTGTTAGATGCATCCACACTCAAACGTCACCAGCTGATATTGCAGCGTTATTAGGTGCTAATGGATTGTCAACTTGTCGTCTGCAAGTTTATTTGGTTGACGTGAGTAAGTCTGACAAGCGGGCCTAGACAAAGTGACATTCTATCAGCGATAACTATGATGGAAAAGTCACAAAAAATGGGACTGAGGTAAGCTACCGAACAGCTTATGTCAATCCTGTCGAAAGTCGTTGTAGAAATACGAAACGCTTTGAAAGCGACGCCACTTGTTTCGGAACCTTTGTACACATACGTTTTCTTGCCGTCAAAAAGTACGGCTGAGTCGCCGTGTGTAGGCACGGTCGTCAGTGTTGTATGGATCACTATAAAAGGCACAGCTCTTGACTGTTACGGTATTCCCCGATTAATAATAATGATCTATACTTGATCCAGCCTGTCCCTCTTGCTGTCCTCCCCCCAGCGAACGCCCTAAGCCGAGGTTCGTACCCCACAGGGGGTGCCCTTAGCGAGCGTTCGCCTAGTTTTAATTTAGCTTAGTTTATGCTCCTGGCTGGAGGCTTTGAGTTTCTTTAGGAGCTTAAGGCAGCCACAGGAAAGTCCAGTTAAGCAGCGAGTACCTTAGTGGTAACCTGCGAGATGCCCTAGCCAAAAAAAAAAAAAAACTATTACGGCGGCACTATGGCATGGCGCCGTCGCCTTATACCATACAACCGGTGGTTTGCCTGCCGTGACATAGGTATGTAACAACATTATAGAATTCTTTCTTATATGTATGTGTAGGTAACATGTTCCCGATTATTCTGCGGTGCGGCTAGCACGCCGTTTCATAAAGAAACCGGCCGTGTACAACGGGCCTAAGAATAAAATCTTTTTATTATTATACGCCCTTTTATTTCTAGTCTTGGTCTGTCTCCAAAGAGATATAGAGTAAATTGAAAAAATATAACGGAATAAGCTTCCAGTTTATTCTACACGAGCCGCTTGCCAGAAGGGAAAAAATCCCTAGGTCTGAAGGAGACTCTGAAAATCCCAATTAACCATGATACATACACACATACATAAACTCGCGCCTTCTTCCCATAGGGGTAGACAGAAACTACAGAACGCCACCTGCTACGATCTTTCGATTTATGTTCATGTCCATATATCCGGAAATGCAGACGCACGCCGGTTGCGAGTACTACGGACGTTTTTAAATTAGTAGACTTGGTCCCCAGATCTTTATCAAGAACATCACCAATAAGGTGATTAACTATGATGGTTAACAATATTATGACTGTTTTCATAAGGTTCAACATACCTATCTACGATGGAAAACGGTACAATTAATGAGTTTATCAAAAGGCTATTCTTGTTTAAATTACCATTCGAGGTGTACAAATGCAATAAATTCCAATACGTTTCTCCAGAGAAAAGTTCCCAATATATCAGAAAATCCCTGGTTTGACTACGCGTCAATGTTAGTAGAAATCCTTGCCAGTTCTTAGAATATGTCTTCACCAACGCCAGCTATATTTCCGTTCAAGTGACTGCCATAATTTAATATTTCACTTCTCGGAATCAAGCGCGGTCCTCTGACATAGCCCGCAGGTATCTTCGAAGATATATAGCTCTGTTGAAACCGTTTTACAGTTTTCTATTTGGTTTGTTTCCGATCTTTGTTTTCTCATTTATCGTTCTTGTAGATACACTTTTTATACGGATTTTTTTTTTCTTAGATGTTACTATTCACCCTATCTCTCTCCAATTTCCTGTTTGTGTATTGTTTAAATTTTGTTATTGTTATACTGGTTGGATTTTGTTGTTTACTTTTTCCATAATTTGATTTAATGAACAATAAAAAATGGAAACTTCCTTGTTACCCTTTCAAATCACCAGTTTGTAATTATCTAGTTAAAGTAATCTCAAACTCATTCATTTATTATTAATTACTTAACGATCCGCACGAGTTGTCTGTAATAAATTATTTTGGTGAACTACGAGAATTTAATCAAGGTAATTATTATTAATAATAATTGGCTTACTTTGAGTTTGCGTTAATTAGAGATGTTGATCTCTCACTCTTCATTAATGTTATTGAAACGAAGAGTTGGTGTTTTATTTCACTTTGGTAGAAAACATTTTCTATTTGGTAAAGATATTTCTATTCAAATTTAGTATCTCTTTTATTTAAAAGATATAAGTACTTAATTTTTTTAACAAAGGGTTTCTATTTAGAAAACCTTCAAAGGTGCTAGAAGAAGTGGTGCCTGCACGATATTTCTTGGTTCTTACTAAAAAACAAGTATTATTGAGCCGACTCCAAATAAATTGGGAGAAGGGCAGGAGAATGATCACGATGATGACCAAAGAAATGAAGTCCAAAGGTTGACTATGATGGATTGATATTTGGTTAAGTACCGACTTCTCAAATATTCACACAAGATATAATATCTAGTTACATAATCATGGAATTACAGCACCCTTATAGGATAAGGAGGAGGATAGGGAGAAGGATAAGGAGGAGGATAGGAGGCTTCGTATTATGTTCGAAACATTTGTCTGCACAACAACGTAAATAACGCAATGAATGTTGTTGTTGAACTGTCAAAATTAAAACCTTTGCTACTGTAATGCCCATTTTCATAAGTGACACTTAAATGAATTTCTAAATAAAAGTGCACTGTTCGATTTTCAACGCTAGGCTCAGCGCTGAGAGTTGAAAATCCAAAACTGCACTTTTTTTTAGGGATTCATATTAACTGGTAAAACCCGACTATATACATATTGATAGCAAACTAACACCCCTTCAAGCCCGACCGTATCCATCGGGATACGCGCCTCACGGCGTAGGCTGTTGGACACGGTGGGGCTGGATGGATATTCCGTTTGGTCTGTGGGTTGTTTCTCTCTATGGCCTGAGGTATATTATCGTCGATAATAAGTAAAATTGTCAAAAAATTATAGGTAACACCGAAAAATTCTGAATAATGACAAAAGTGACGTAATGGGGCGTGTCAGTGTCAAACCGCGGGGCTTGAACGTAAAAACGTGTATTTTCGTCGTACTTGACCGGTCTTAGATGTCGGTGAAAAAGGATATAAGTGTGTTACTCAATTACCCAGCTGGTCTGGAATGCAATGTACAAGAATGAATGAATGCTTGATCCTTCGTCAAATTATTATGAGAATAGTCTAAGCTCTATATTTACAGGGTCCTCTAAATAACATAGTCTACATCCCGGAATGATGATCCATAATGGTCCTAAGTTCATCATCATCATCTTCTTCTTGCCCTTGTCCCATGCTACGTGGGGTTGGCGCAACACTTTTTCTTCTTCCACTCTCCCCTGTCAACCGTCTCGCTCTCATTCACTTCCTTTTCTTTCATTATCATTCCTCACGCAATCCAACCAACTTTTCCAAAATGATCATAAGCTGCTTAGGACAAAATGTTTGAAACGTTAATAAAAATAAAAATAGTTTGGAAAATCCAAAAGTGCACGCCTCATACTTATCGCTCATGCATAAACGAAAAAGAAATTCAAAACATAGTTTAAAAATGAACAATTTATCACTTTTCATGAAGTCGTAATGTCAACGACTAACAAAGATATTTACTTGGCGGTTGCTAGGCACCTTACTCAAAGGTTGGAAATATTTAGTTAAAGATATTATATTTTAGTTAGTATTTTATTAATTATAATTAAACTACTTTGAATAAAAGAGCCATTTTCAATAGGGTTCCTTCTACGGCTAAACCGAATGTACAAAAAAAAAATTGACTCGATTAATTGATTTTATCGCAAGCTACAATGTTTTCAGGGTTCATAAATTGACGGACAGGAATTTTTTTTCAACTATTTTTATGCTTTTTCCATTTCTGCTGCATTAAATCAATTGTTAAAAAGTACAGTATTAATCTCTATTTAATCATCTATACAATGGTATATAAATTAAGTAGGTTCTGTGTACTAGCAGGAGTGTAACAATAAAAACAGTTACAGAAATGGGGCAAAAAAAAATTTTCGATCGTAGAGCACACTCTAATGCTTCGCATTACGAGTCGTGCAATAAACTTTTATTTTCAGGTATTAACCCATAGCAATATTACAATGCATTGTTATTAAAATATTACATCACAGTAAATTAAATTAAATTATTAAAATTGAATAACATTAAATTAAACTAAAATTAAAAGTACAAGATTAAATCATAGAGGCTAGTGCAGACTAGCGCGACTTGTCGCACGACGCGACACTGGTAATTGTTATTTCTTAGAAATTCTTTTATTAGATTCGCGTCGCGCTGTCGCGTCGCGCCGGTCTGCACGACGCTTTATATCATATTAGCGTTAATGAGATGCCTAAAACACACAAGCTCTCTTGTACCTAAAGTACATCAAGTTTAGTGCTGCGTCGATCGCATTACTTGAATTATGTTCCGCTGAAGTTTAATAAGGCTTTACAGTTTGAGACCAATTTACGTAAGAACTTAGGTTTAAGTTACTAATCGATGAATACTGTAGGTGTATCATCGTAGGCCTGTACAAATCATCGTCGTTTCCACATACCCACTTACCTATAACCCTGATTAGATACTGAAGGATCCTTGAATGTCCTACCTAAGTCTCAATGAACCATAAACGAAGTCAAGTGAGTGTGAACGCGTTGTTCTTCTAAACTACACAACGGATTTTTTGTGGTTTTCACCATAATTTTGAGAATTTATTTCGTATATTAAAACAAAAATATACAATATTATGGTAAATAAATCTCGATGTTTTGTTAAATCGCAAAAACCGTACGAAGCAGTCGCTAGTAAATTATATTATGAATTTAATTATGTACGATTATTGGTTTATTTTCTTTTCTACCTTTAATTAAAAAAGCATTTTATCATAAAGCTGTTTTCAGACCAGCGCGATTTGTCGCGCGACGCGACACGAACAATACAAAACTTCACGGTATAACAATAACCGGTGTCGCGTCACGCGACAAATCGCGCTGGTCTGAAAACAGCTTTAAACTGACGACTTTAGGCGGCAATGTAAACAATTTTATTACTTACCTATTATTGTTGTGTAGCAATATAAATAAATTATCATTATTCGTAGGAATAATTATATGTATTTATACGCGATACAGAATAGATGTTAGTAATAAAAATGCACAAATATATCAAAGTAAACGTAGAAAACAACTAACTAAACGTATCAATCAAGGCATTAGTTAAATATTTTAGTCTTCATCGAAAAGCTTTAGCCGTTGATTGGCAAATATTTTATAAAAGCTGATTGATTACTCGAGCCGGAGTCCGCTACTGTTTTATATTTATTTTATGTACTGTGAAACGATACCATTTTTAGTTACACGTTGAATTGGATGTTGTTGGAATCACAGGAAGCCACTCAGTTTTGTATGGATTTTAGCACGTGATAGTTGTTTTGCGAGAAATTTTTATTCTTTTTAGATGTCTGTGTACACAAGACTACTTAGATTGGATTCATTTTAAATCCTAGCCACTATCAATCACAATGCTCTCAAAACGGTGAAGGAAAACATCGTGAGGAAACCGGCATGTCTTAGAACCAAAAAATTCGAAGACATGTGACATCTACCAACCCGCACTGGGCCCGCGTGGTAGATTACAGCCCACTCCCTCTCACAGAGAGGAGGCCTGTGTCCCAGCAGATGATGATGATGATCAATCACAATGTGTTTCATTTTGACAGTTCAACAACATGCATTGCGTTATTTATGTTGTTGAGCAGACAAATTTTTCGAAATAATGATGCAATGGATTAGCAATATCTTTCAAAACGATTCAGATTGTGATTGATCGTGAGTTTCGAAATTCGAATGCAGGCTATTAGTGACTACCTCAGTTCTACATATGAAACAAGATCACTCGCCATCTTTTCCCCGTTAGGAATAGATGTATTGTTTACCCGACACCCTTTGTACTAGGACAGGAAAGATAAATTTTATAAAAATGCTAGAGCAACCCGCTCCTGCTCGACTTGACAAAACATCGAGATTTCTTAGGTCTGACACATAAACCTTCCGGAATAAATTCTCTATACGATGATGAAAACCTCATCAAAATCTGTTGCGTGGTTTAGAAGAACAACGGGGACATACAGACAAACGCGAAAAGCGACTTGGTTTTATAATATTATGTATAGATAAATACTTACGTAAAGGTAAGTCATCTCAATTTCCAAGAAGTTTTCATATGAATTGTTCTTCTAGAATAGCGTCGTGCTGTCGTGTCGCACCACTCGCACCTGCAGCTACCCTTTAGCGAATAAAGCACAGATAAAAGTCTAATATGTGTTTAACAAATAAAAAATCAATTAACAATTAGCTCGGGTATTATGGTCTCTATCTTGCACTTGTAGTTTGTCAGTTGTGCGACAGTGACAGAAATAACTCTAAGCCAAAGTAAATAAGACTTAGACTTTATACCTAAGACTTTATCTGTGTTTTATTCGACATTAAATTTTAGTAAAAATTCAGTTGGATGTCTATGTTTTGCCAGTAGCGTACAAATTTTATAGTAACGTTTATAGATCTCGACCTTGATGTCTCTGTATGTTTCTTGTGTCTTGTCAATTAGGATACACCACTGCCCAAGCCTTCGGGGTATTCGGGCGTGAGTTGTGTTACCTGTGTTAAAATCTTAACAAATACAGAACACGTCTTGATATATTATAACCTCAAGCTACGATTACATCCGCCAATACGTTAAAGGAATTCTAATTCATAAATTGCAGGATTTTTGGCCCGTATTAAATCACTTTTATTGATACTTTGGTAAATAAGTTATTGCGGATACAATTCATAGTTCGAAGGGTAGCCGGGGCAGATAATCCCTAGAAAATATTAAGCCTTAATATTTATTGGTTTCTAGCTCAATAGCCCGGATATTCTTGATTATTCTTTTCTCAATATTTTCTATAGCTTTTGTAAATCGGCTCCTTCAAAAATGTTTCAATTCATCATGATACCTTCTTTAACTTGTTTTTTTACCACTAATCGGGTAATTTTGATTTTCGATTTGCTACACCAAAATGACAACTGCATTAAAGACCTTTTTTTGAAGTGAAAACTTCTTTAGCGGCGTTGTGCATTTTTTTTGGATGGGTAAAAAAAAACTGTTAAACTCGCGTCAGGAGACGTGACCGTAAGATCCGTTGCCTAGCAACCGACAAAGTAAATGTCAGTAAATATCAAAATAAATAGTCTTTGACGTTACGTAAATATACATTTTACCCATATTGATGGGAAAAAAAAGCAGTCAAAACATACTTCTTGAAAACTGTTTAAATAAATTGTTTAATTTTGTTTGACTATATTTTGAAAATAAATAAATATACTACTACTACTAATGAATATTATATTTAACCACATAAATTATAGTAATTTTATACTGATAAATAAAGCAATTCGTGCGAAATTATTCCCTAACCATTCCAAAATATTCAAAAATGCACAACGTTAATGTTCAAGTTTTCACTTTTGCCGGCACTCCCGGAGTGCAAACCGTTGTTTTTTTTTTCTTTATCATATTAAAAAAAATGGTTTTGATAAAACACATTAACGTTGGGGAGTGAGGGCTACGTCACAAGTCAATATAAAAGGGAGTGACATCATGCATGCCACATTTTAACGTATTGCCTACTCAATGTATTGCCGTTATCTTTTAATTAGGTATTTACGTAAAAAAAGAAAAATTACGTGTCCAATATTTTTTTATAAAAAATGGCGAATTTTTTTTTTTTTTTTTCTATATCCATTTTAGGTTGCAGGGGTTTGAGTCAGTTGTCACTCATAGCCACGCATCATCGTCAGAAGCAAATACCACAGCCTGATAAATATGATAAAAATCTCTCCTCACATCCGAGTTTCTTTTTCATTAACTCCCAACGAATGTTCGAGATAAATATCAAATCAATTTCGGTTATTAATAAATGAACAGTCGAACACGTTCTGTAAGTAATTGAATTTACTTGTTAGGTTACCTGTATATGTGGCTGGAAATCGGATATGGATGGATACGTGATTCTTTTATTAATATTCCCAATAGGTTGATCTGATTTTGCTTGTATTTAATATCTTCCTACCTTTAAACGCCGACTACACGGTTGCCACGTGCCGCGTCCCGACAGAGGTGACTTTGGTGGTTTACCGTGTAGATGATGGTTTACGACCAAACGTTGAAAAAACTTTGCCGGTCTCCAAACAAGGTCACCTCTGTCGGGGACGCGGTTGGCAACCGTGTAGCAGGCACTTTAGACACAAATAATAGGGCTTCTAATTATAAATAACTGCCTCGTTGGTCTAGTGGTCGCAAGCGCTACGGCTGAGCATGAGGTCCTGGTTTCGATTCCCGGGTCGGGCAAATTGTACTTGGGTTTTTCCACCTGGAATTTCTCAGTAGCAGCCCGGAGTCAGGATTTGTGCCCGGTTGATGGCAATAGGCTCGCCATCTATTACGTGGGACTTAAACATAACTGGCTAAATGTGGGTTTATTATAGGTATTCCCATAGATAGAAGAAAGAAGATGGGTATTCCTCTGCCTCACCCTTCGGGGAATACAGGAATGATGTGATGTATGTAGGCTTGTGCAGACCAGCGAGACTTGTCGCGCGACGCGACACCGGTTATTGATATACTGTGAATTTTTCTTAGAAATTGTATTGTTCGTGTTGCGTCGCGCGACAAATCGCGCTGGTGTGTGTGGAATAAATGCTCTAAAGTCTGAATGATGGCGAAAACCGCATTAAAATCCGTTACGTAGTTTAAAATCACAACGAGGTTAGACTTGAAAAGCAATCTTTTTATATTGTTTATTATTATAAATATAGCTAGCGATTTGCTCCTGCTTAGCTCGGTTTTTATGACTTGACAAAACATCGAGATTACTTAGTTTTATGTTACTATAATACTAACGTAATAAACACATAAACTTTCTGGAATAAATTCTCTTAACGATGGTGAAAACCTCATCAAAATCTGTTGCGTGGTTTAGAAGAACATCACGGACATGCAGACAAACACGAAAAGCGACTTATATATATATATACCTATAGATAATTTCAACAGTGAAATGTGTGTGCATGTCCTACCCCTTAGGGAACATAAGGGTTATACCTAGTAGCTTTAGCTCACTTTAATTAGTTTTGTTAAGGTAAAATGACTGCTACAGACTTGCCGACCGCGTCCCCGACATAGGTGACCTTGGTTGGCGACCGGCAAAGTTGTTTCAACGTTTGGTCGTAAACCATCATCTACAAGGTTGTAAACCACCAAAGTCACCTCTGTCGGGACGCGGTTGGCGACCATGAAGCAGGCGTTTAAGGGTCTGAGAGCTGAAAAATTATAATTATCATAATAAGTACCTATAGCAGTTTGAGTTCAAAGCTTGAAATTCATTCTGACTTAAACTGAACTTAGAATAGTTATTGAAACAAAACAGATCCTAACATTTTTAATTTTGCAGAATAAATAGCTTTGTTTATACAATTAAAGCGTCGAGATACTGAAATCCAATTATTGTCTATATTATTAATGTTTTTTTTTTCTTTCAGGTAAGTTCCAGACTTTGTGAGAAAGTTTTACTATTAAAAGAAATAACCGTCAAGTTCGGTGAGTTTTCTTTATTCTTTTCAATAAAAATGATTATTTTGTTTGAAATTAATGAGATAAGTTTTGTCACTAATTGCTTTTGGTACGAAACATAAACATTTTTATTACTTACTAGCTTACTAGCTTCGGCCCGCAACTTTGCGTGGACTTCAGAATTTTACTGGGATAAAACGTGCCGTATGTGTTAGTTAATCCATAGATTTGGATAAAATTTGGCGTACAGATAGTTTATAATCTAAACTTGAACTTGTAGGTATGCCAAATTTTATCTAAATCCTTTCCGCCGTTTTTGCTCAATTGAGTAACAAACATTCAAATAAGTATATAAACTTTCACATCCTAACTTATAGTAATTAAGATAAAAAAGATAATTATGATAATTATAATAAATAAGATAATTACCATCTTTTATAAATAATATTCACGTGATTTGGTAAATGGAAAAATAAAATATCCCACCATTTTTAGCTGATAATAATGAGTAAGAATTAAATTACATATGTACTAAAACGATGAATTATCAAAATAAATCAGGTTATCATAAAATGTTAACATTAAAAAAATTACGTTATTATTTAAGTAATTAAATATTTCTCACCATGATCGTCATACTAACTCTGTTTTAAACATGATATTCCGGCATTGTTTTGAATTTAAATCAACTAGCTACCCTTGGGCACTTTTCCTGTTAACAGCGATGCGGACGAATTTTTTGGTGCCCTATGATTATTTCCCTTCCTTTTTTTTTTTTTTTTTTTTTTTTATATATTATAACTGTAATTTTAATAATCAATGCAAATCTACATAACAATATATTAAAACTATTTACACTACGTATTAAAAAACTATACTAACTATACAAATAAATATAAAAAATAATAATAAAAACAAGCGGACACTTAGGCGTCAAAGTATTCGTCCGCATCGCTGTCATTGGGAAACGTGCCCAGAAGACTGGCAGCATTGCCACGTTGAATGGCAATGCTAATTCTTTGGCCAAAGAACGAGCCAGCCCTCTGGTCACGTGAAGTGTCGACCAGTCGGCGAGAAATGTCCTTAAAAAGGGCACGCGCACTCGGGCCCCATGACCCGAGCGTTTCGACCCCAAACGGCTCAAAACTGTAGTTACCTATAAGATTACAGTATTTGCGCCGCTTGAGGGCCTCAGCAGCCGCAGCAGCGGCGCCAGCACAGCCCGCCGTGCTTGGAACATGAGATGGCGCAAGGGTGTCGACACAGGTTGCGTCCCACACCAGAGGCCTACCCACCTTCCAAGGCAACAACGTCATGCCGTCTGGTCTCTTCCCATCGTCACGTACCAGGCCGTTTGGTTCTAATACAGCTGGTACGCCGGCGGTGACAAGGGCTCGACGAATAATGTCGTTGATGCTGGCGTGCCGTGCAATGCGACCTGCGCTCCTGTAGTAGGACAGGCCATGGTGCCCGAGACTGTCTACAGCTTCGCCGCAGTGACACCGATGCGGAGCAACACAAGGTGCGCCCAAGCGGAGACACGTAGCGAGCCGAAACGATGAGTCATCCATCATGGTCCCTATGGTGGATGACGGGAGCGCCTGAAGCCACAAGCCTGACTCCCATTCTCCCACAGCTAGCAGACGGGCACGCTCAACAGTATTAGGTGACGTGTTGACCAGGGTATTCCGTATAATACTGCAGAGCGGCGCGTCCCACCGTCTCTGGGAGGACGGGTTGTCAGGCAAATCCGTATTGGGACAAGCCATTTTCCAAGCATTCAACGCATCGGTCAGACACGGTACCTCAAAATCGACCAGTGAGGAAGATAAAATGTTCCTGGTTAATTTATCGGTGCTGTGGACCGAGGAGAGGAAGGCTGGTAAACTTATACTTGAAATTTTGCGGACACCGAGACCACCCAGGCGGATGGGAAGTGTGGCTTGCTGCCACGCTCGGTCGTCCAGGGCCACATTTAGGATTGAGGTTAATGTACTTTTAATAATTTTGTCAACTTTTTCTAAAAGTTGTGGATGCTTCCACAGATGGGAGGAACGGAGGCTATACGTGAATTTTGGTCCAAAGCAACAGTACCGAATGAGTGTGAAGGCCGAATGAATATTAATTTTGAAAAGTCTTTCCGAGACATCGTTGAAATTTTGTATTTTCTCCTCAATAAACGTTGGAAAGGATTCGTCAAAAATTGGGGAGCCCAGGAGGTGAAGAGAGTTTCTTTCTGTAATTTTGATGTTTGGTGCTATGGTATTAAATTTTGCTATGGTAGTCTGTCTGTCAGTGGTTTGGGGAAGATATATTTCGCATTTAGAAAGGTTAAGGTCAAGGCCAATGGAACTGAATTTTTCTTTTAAAAATGTTAAATCTTTTAAAACCGTGTCTACATCACCTCCTAGGGTTCCGTCATCCAAATACCAAACGTTGAATTCCGAATTTAGTTGTCGAATAATTGGATTAATTGCCAAACTAAAAATGACTGGCCCAAGGGGGTCACCCTGTTGACATCCAACGGCTGATTCCAAAAGGTTGTCTTTATAGAGTAATTTAGAGTGGTGCCTGTAGCATTGATAAAGAAAGCTGTAAATTTTGGGTATTTCTTTTTGAACTTCTGTCAACAGGGTGTCCCTGTTTACGGAATTGAAAGCGTTCTTAATGTCAACCTTTAGGATGACCTCACCTTTACCGCTATTGAGATAAGTGGATAGGGCGTGTACCGCAGCCTCACAGCCCCCTTTAGACCCGAAGCCCAGCTGTAGGGGCTGGAATTTGCTGGCCAGAGTTTCGCTGTAGAAAGCACAGCAAATTTTGGCTGCGGTACGACGGTAACTGGACCCTACGGCAATGGGACGAATGCCGCCATCCTTCTTGCGCAGGGCACATAGGTTTGCACCGTACAAAATGTCGGTGACGGCTTCGTTCGCATTGCCGGAGAGCATGAGGTTGATGAGGGCCGTCAGCTCCTTCAAAAGGGACTCACCAGCCTCCCCGGCGCCTGAACACAATAAGTCCTTCAGATGTTGAGGTGTCAGGCCGTCGAGGCCGCCGGCGGAGCCACTTCGAAAGGAGCACACGGCCGCACACACGTGTTGAGCTGTAATTTCGAGTGAGTTGGATTCCAGATCGGGTGGGTCAGGGAAGGAGAGGTCATCTGCCGGGGCAGGGTGTTTGCTCTCCAGAGCTGTAAGAGTCTCTGGAGAGTACGGCGCAACCACATCGCTACTAAAGATGATCCTAGCTGCACCTCTGATATCACCCTCGCCTAGTTTAGACTCTACATGGTGCAATAAGCCTCTTTGGGGGAGGTGCGCTGTTAATTTGGGGTCAAAACTTTGGGCCGAAATGTTACAATTATCCTTGATTTGTGCTGTTAATGTTTTTTTAGTTGCCAAATTTTTTTGCACATGTAGAATTCTAAACGGGAAGGTGAGCAATTGCTCCCAAGCACTTTGAGAGTTCTCTCTGACGGCGAGATGGATACAGCGAGCTAAATTTGCAGCCACGGATGGTCTCGCGCCACGAGGAACTCTCTTTAGAACTGGAGTTGAATTTTTTAATTTTGCCAGGGTTTTCCAAAAGGGTTGAGGGGGTGAATCAGGTGTTGGGGAAGTTACTATCGGGCAGGATGAAGGTACATTGTGGGGTTTATGTTTCTTACCCAAATGTACCTTCAAGCCTCGTTCACCCTTAAAAAAGCGTGCTTGGGGACAATGAGGGCATTTCACTAGGACATCCAGCGATGTGGCAGGTTGACTGGCGCTTCGTACGGCGTCACTACTGTCGTCATTGTTCAACATAAATAGTAAAAAACAAAGACTACTTACAGATTTGTCCTTATAAATAAATACAATTAAACTTTAGGAACTAAATAAAATAATAAATATGGCATATAAAAAGGAATTGACATTGACTTCTGCACGATGACAGCGGCGCAGTCGCGCTGGCAGCCTGAGGCGCCGCGCCGCCGCCGTATGTCATTTTGGCGCAGCCCTGGCAACCGTTGCCGTGATACAGCGTCGTTCCGCTTTTAAATTATTAGTTTTGTGTATTATATCTGATTCCACTTCTTCGGCAAAAAGTTACGAATTTAAAAAGCTACCCAGGTATTTACAGCTTTCCCCTCCTGGATTGCAGCCACGTTTGCACGCTCACTACCCGGTAGATTTACGCTCAACCGTCAGTTGTATCATGCACTTATATTGGGTGCTGCCGTTCGCACTCGGCGTCTTTATCGCAGATAACGCCTGCGGACACTAACCGGGCCACATTTGATCGAAAACTGGTATTAAGACCGGAGAACTGTGTTTTAATATATTTTTTAAAATTATTATATGTATAATAAATAAAATAAAAAAAGCCTTTTATTTCTTACAAACTAGAAGTAAATAACAGTTATTTCACTATATCTAATGTGTTAATTATATGTATATACTTGTATATATTATTATTATTTTCTGTAAGTTTTTAATCTGTGTAAAAATTATCTTAAGAGCGTTTATCCTAAAAGTTGGCAACGTCGGAAATAGCTGTCAAAAATGTACCTGTTTTGATTAATTTAGCAATATTACTGTATGGAAATAAGAAATGTGGCTAACTAGCGTACTAGAATATTGATAGGTCTTAATGAGTTGCAATTTTAACATTGAGTTTGACGTACCCGTTTTAGGGGTACAAAAGGCATTTGGAAACTTTCTAAATACTTTATATACATCGCCGTCCCCGGCGAATAAAACGGTAATCGTAAAAACTAAATTTTACAGGAAAAATAAAAAACTGTTTTGCGTGAATATATATATAACTAATACACTTATCGGGATTGTTCAAATACCAAAAGAAAGGTGATTTTTTACAAAACAATTGTATACTGTATTAAATAATATAACGTTTTCAGAAATATAGTTATTAACGAAATTAAAATTACCATGAATTAAAGGCACAAACTTAAACGGTAAAACAACATTACGATATTATTCGCGTAAAATCTCGTGTTGTACGTTAGCGTAATAATGCATTGCTATGTTATTGGTTGATAAATTGTGATATGATCTCATATCGTAATGTACTATTACCATTTTATTCGCTGACAAACAGTCAATTACAGATTACTGTAATAGCAACTTACGTGTGTATTCCATGGAAAATTTATTATAATAACTGCAGGTAAGTATCGAATACTGAATCAATGTTTTGTACGTGTTTACGGTAATTTTCCAAGAAATAAAAGAAATTGTCTAATAATTACTTATTTATTCATAATTGTTAACAACTTTTTATCAAATCAACAAATTATTAACTGTCTACTTTAATTTAGTAGTTAATTCTTATTTTTTAAGAAGCATTTACTCTGGGTAGCTCTAAACGTCGTCATCTACATGTTCAGAGAGTTTAGAGTCTGAATGTTCACTCGGGTTAGCCTCGCAGCTCGTGAGGGAGTCATAAAACGCATGGTAGTGCTGTGGGAGTACACAAACTTAATAAATCTGCATGTAGCACTTTACTTATAGATATTTGCTGATCATAAACTTGTTTTAAATGCCCATTTTATTTGGTTTCCTTGAGTGTCTTTTAGCCAGTGTTTTCCAGAAATAAGAAAGGCTTTTTATGTCGGAAAAGTCAGGCTGCTTCATTTCATGCTTCGTCACTTTTGCATTATCCCTGTATACACTATGCAAGTGCACCCAAGGACAAGGTGCAGGAAAGTTGCAGAACATGGTATCAAAACATATTGGGCTATGAGTTTGGGTGGCTATAGTGGATTGATAACTTTGAGCAATGGAAGACTTTGTCCCCTGACTGATCAATGTCTAATATAAAACGGATAAAATGGCATGAGGTAACTTGCACACTCAATAATGGGCCCCCGGAAACTGTCACTAGCACATAGTAACGTAGCGACAAGGGGGCAACATCTCCTGAGGTATTTGAGGAGAGGAGAGGTATTCCACAGCTATCAGGACAATCCCATAGCCCGGAAGATGATCAAGATCCCTACCAGCATCTTACTGGAATACTTCCATCCTCCGAGCACGTTTGCTCTTGCGAATCTCCACTCAAGCTGACCAATAAAGGCAAGAAAGAGGTGTGGCTGTGTTCTTCGGCAGTGTTCACTCCAGCCGCCCAATAAAGGCAAGCCATTATAGGTGAGGAACAACCCTTTTCGCGGAAGGTAGGTTCCGTGGGTTCGCTGCTGCCCAACATCCCGCCACATGCTACCCAACGGGTTTATGTATCTCTCTTGGTCTGGCTCCTCACGCTAGACCTGTCCCGGTAAAGTAGATAAACTCTACCGCCACAGGCCTAGAGTTCAGGAGCGCAAGTTCCACCACAACGTCAACGTAGAGATACGGCGGTGAGGTTATTTATTATTATTCTTTGAATTCCAGTTCTATAAAATATTCAGACTTCGTTTTAGCGCTTCACTGCTTGTAAAATGTTAAATATTCTATTTGAGATATTTAATGACAGCGTGGTGGCACTCTATTCTTAAGTAGGTACTAGGGTTCACCATCAGTTTAAACATTGCCAATGACATTGCATCGCATTTTATTACCTTTTCTGGCTTAGGTAGACACTGTGAAAAAATAGGCCTTGGCCTGGAATCGCAATTAACCTCATTGAACACATGAAATCCACACAAAATGGACCTTAGGGTACATCAGGTAAATTATCAATATAAATGATAATCGCTAGAGTTGTCTTCTCTGATGGCCATGGCTATGCATTAAAATGATTCAAAAATAATCCTTCACAGTTTACTTAATGTAAATTCTAGCTAAAATAATTGAAGATAATCTGTAAAAGCCACGTTTAAATAAAACCTATTGTTGATGTATTTCCCCGATGTTTAAAAAAAAATAAACGTTAAACATTGAGAAACGGATACCCCTTGATAGACTTTATAAGTTTAATCAATTTTTATTGTTTCTTCAAAGTTTTCATCAGAACTGTATCATTACTTTTTATAAAATCTAATTTGAACTTCCCATAGAAAACCCCTGACTAACCGCGTTCCATATAAAAATAATTCTACCGTACCCTGAACCTAAGTATAAGTATTCCTCTAAACAGTATCCCCGAACTCAATGCATGCAGGAGATAAAAATAAACAGAGGCCGTAGAGTCTAGAGACTACTAGAGGTCTTCTAACACTGGTTAGAGGGTGACGTCGAGGCATTCTTGCATCGGATGCAGTCGACTAATCAATATTACCTTCTTTGATTTGTAATGAAATGTATCGTAAAAAACCTCAACGATTTTAAGATAAAACTGTCAGTTACCAGAATAAAATTGGAATAAGCTTTACGCAAATTATGTTGAATGTTTTCCCGCGAATATAATGGTAATAGCATTTTACTGGAAATGTAACATATCAAAATTATTGTAATCGCCTATAACAATTTTATTCGTTGCAAAAAGTCTAATAAGTATACATACAAATAATATTGTAAAGTACATTACAATACACCTGAAAATCTCGTAACTTCTGAAATAACCGTAGGAAGTGTCTGAAAAAAATTGACAAAGTGTAATCGGACCTCTAAATATCGAATATGCAATAAAGTTAAAACTATCGTAATAGCACATTACCGTTTTATTCGATGGGGACGGCGACATCTAAAACTAAATATGCAGTGTTACGATATTAATTATTGCATTTCATAATCAATATTCTGGTTCGCTAGTTAGCCACATTTGTTATTTCCTTTAAGTAATATTACCAAATCCAAATTAATAAAAATAGCGAAATATTTGACATCTATTTGCGACGTTGCCCACCTAAACTAAACCTTCCGGAATAAATTGTCTAAATGGTGATGAAAACCACGCGGTCACATACACAGACAAAATGCGACTTTAATTTATAATATGTATAGACTAAAGTCAAAGCTTACTTTTAAATTGAAAAGTCTTCAATAGTTATATCCCAGTTGAAGTCACATAGCGAACTACTAAGCAAACGTCAGTACTGTACGTGACTTTTACCAATAATGCCTTATCGACTGTCGAGTGAATGGACAAAGGCGACTTGGCGATACAATATAATAGTATTATTTGATTCAGATCTGCAACTTGTCTCGGATGATGTAAGTATGCAGTTATGCACTAGTTTTGCTTGCTCGCTTTTTACCTGACTATGCGACAGCAAAGACAGGGTTATAGTATTTGTTTATTATCTTTGTATGGGAGATTCTTTTGACCCTTGAAGCATCCTAACGGCTGGATGGATTTTAATACATGAGGTATGTCCATGGACTCTTTTAGGTCATGTGATGGTTTTAGGTTTTTTTTTTATAAAAACAGCATGGTGGTTTCTTGAGGAGACTATTAAAAAAAAATAACGCAATAAATACTTAAAAAAATAAAAATGGCCTGATTGCCAACAAAAAAGTTCAAAACATAATTCTGCAAACTGATGCAATTTTTGGCATCAAATCAGAGATTGAACTAAAATAACTGCCACCAAGCATCTAATGCTTGAAAAGTTATCTTGATTTGACCTGTTTTAGTTGCAGTTGGGTTTTTAGTTTTTTTAGAACGGCAATCAAATTTAAAAAACTAGAGGAGGTCGGCGTTTCCTATCTGACTGCTATGAGAAGAAAGGCCGATACAAACACAGAGGTCGCAGTCTCTTTTCATTCTCATAAGTCTCTCTTCGTCAATTCAAAAAACTTTTGGTATAGATTATACTTTTACTAGCTTAATGCCAAATCGATATCTTTGTAGTCATCATAAAATCCTTTGAACAAAAGGTGACAAATTAGTGTGTATAAATTACAAATTCAATATTACCTTTCAATAAAGCTGAAACTAAACTATTAGTAAGTATGCTAAACTATTCCAGCTCTGTTGATAGAGCAATTACGATTTATCATTGTCGGAGTCAAATATTCAATTTAACTCAGTCTATTTAAGGTTCTAAAGTACTTCTAAGTCAACCTCGAGACTTAAACAAAATTGACTGATACTATCGAAATAACTATGAATGAATTTTAAACGCTTTTTATATTTATACAAAACTATTTATCTTCTTCCAAGAAAATATCTTATATTCGATTTTACACACTTGATTTTATTTAAATGTTAAAAACCACTGAACGTTAAAATAAAAACGATTTAACTGTCTATCGTTACGACTATTCTGTGGTGATCTTCAATAAAAGCATTTACGAGCAATTTAATAGTACTAAACTCAACAAGTCCTAATTTTCTTAAACACTGACTCAGTGTGCACATGTTCTTTAGAAAGACAGATCAATATAATTAGTCTATTGGCTGAGTGAGTGTGACCTGTGTCGTTGGTGCGATTTCTGTTTGAAAATATGTTGGACCTGCAGGTCTATTCTCAAAAAATGTCACCATGGAAAATAAGGTGAAGCTTTAGCAGTTTTCAATAGTTTCATTCCCTAGCGTCAGGTAGAATGATATCTCACTTCAAGTTTTTGCTAAATTGGGCCTATTTGGCACAGTCGTAAGGCACATATTCCTATTTGCAAGTTTATTTTTATTTTTTTCCTTTACCGTATTATGTTGTGTGCCTTTTAGTCTGTGCTAAATAAATGTATTTTATTTCCTTTTTTTTTCAGTGAAAACTTCTTGACCATTATTTGGGTGAACACTAATCATGGAACTCGCGTCATCGTCACCGTTGAGCACTTTTTTGTAGACAGCACACTCTGTTTTATTTTTTTGGATTTTTTTTAATGGTGCTACAGGTTTCGTTCTTATACTGACAGTAAGCCACATAAATTCCTGACATTTTCGTTAGATGGCGTTACTTAGTTTTCACTTCTATCGGCAGTCCCCAAAGACTGCCCCGCGTGTTTTTTTATTGCTTTGTCAGTTTTCACGACGAGACCGGCAGTTATTGCGTCTGAAAGCTTTTTTGATCGCGGAATCTGCTGGGTGCGAAAAGCACAGGATCGGTGGATACTATTGTGTTTTTTAAATATTTTTCTGTATTATTCGAGTTAACTGATCTATTTGTATGCACGTGTTTCTGTGGCAAAAAAACAATTTTGCTTTCTTTCGTATTATTTATTAATGGCTGAAATGAAATCTATATTTACAGATAAAAGTTAATGTCTTTACGGCACTAATTCTTATGTGGTCTTGATCCATTAAGACCAATAAAAAAAGTACTTAAATAAAACCCAACCAGAGCACACATTTTTCAGAGAACATTTTACGAATTTATACCAATCTGCGTCAGAATACATAATAAAACATTATTTATTTAGGTTAATGTACCTACGTGTGTGTTCTTTAAAATGAGATGGGTGGTAAATGGGTTACAGCCGCTTTGTAGGGCAGCAGGGCAAGTTATCGATACAAGCTTGCGAAATCGTATAATCTATTAGTGTTGTGTAAAGTTTTGGTTAATGTAAATACAATACATTGTTATTACGCAAAATAACGACCCTAATGGATCTGCCGATCCAATCAATCTGCGCCTTTTCCCAACTTTGTTAGGGTCGGCTTCCAGTCTAACCGGATGCAGGTGAATACCTGTATTATTCATGGGGCGACTGCCTTTCTGACCTCTACAACCCAGTAACTGGGTAATACGATACCCCTTAGTAAGACTGCTTGTGAGACTTTCGGGCTTATGACGACCCGAATCGACTGTCAAAGATTCACAAATGACAGCCGGGACCAACGGCTTAACGTGCTTTCCGAGGCACAGACGAGTCTCGGTGCATAAAGATGGTCATCCATCCACAGACCAACCAACCCCGGCAAGCGTAGCTTAACCTTATGGATCGATCCGCGCGGCTGTTATTACTTAGCAACAAGGTCCATCTGGATCTTATCTAATGATTCTGAAGTGAAGTGAGTTGTAAATTTTGTGTCAAAATAACAGCACACTTCACCTAACTTTTCACGATAACATTTTTACAGAATAAACCATCTGGTTTTAAGCGATTTGACAATTTTATTTAAGTACCTAATTGATTGTAAAAATGGCGTGTTATTGAATAACAGACTCTTGAGAGCAGTTCATTTCTTAGCTAGCTATGTCAAAGTCAGTATAGAAAACGATACAAAAAGGTAACTGTAAATTGCTTCCTACGAGTAGGTACATACCTAGCTATGTAGGAAGCCACACACACAGTTCAACTTGTTTATAAACATTTATTCAAACAATGATAGACTTTAAGGGATATCGCACACTAGACGGCCACGACCACGACCACGACCAGTACCCTAATTGCGTAATACACGATCAATCAGAATCTGAATAGTTTTGAAACAGATTGCTAATCCATTGCATCAAAAGTTTATTAAAAAAATCTGCTCAACAACGTAAATAACGCAATGAATGTTGTTGAACTGTGCAAATGAAACAGATTAGTCGTAATCGTTTACGAAAATATGTAACGTAATTAGATAGCAGGTAAACTATAGAAGCTGATACGAATCGCGCACTTGGTCGCAACGGCCAACGAGCCGCACACCATACAATACATACTGCTAGACGGCCACTACTGGCCGGAGTCGTGGCCGGCTAGTGCGCGAGATCCTTAACAGTCGGGTAAAAATAAGTAGATTTTGATTATTATTACCAAACGCAATCCTAATATTCCACGAACTCAGAATTGAAAGTAAAGTTTATGGTTTTAATTTGATACCTAATCTGATAAGCTCTTTGTGAACGTAATTACCAAACGCTTTTAACACGTTTTGATAACCGTAGCATTATCTTTCATTAGAACTAATTAATTGTGTCTTATTTGATGACAGAAACTAATTACCTAATCTAATCATAATATTTAATACCAAAATCTCTAACGTTCTCAACGTTCTCTAAAATCCAATATTAACTTTAATATTAAACCGTTTGAACTTGATCAAATTCAAACAGAAATTCATAGTTACAGATTATCAGTTACTCTTAGATGTTGTTTCAATAGAATATTAATTAGTGTATACATCTGTGGGGTTTATATTTAACTGATCATGTGTAATATTAATAGTCAAGTTATTTTACGTGGATAAAATCCTTTAAATTCAATGCGAAATTTAGTCTAGCCTGGAGCCTCGTTCAGAGGCCACTGCGCTCTTAACGAGGCAAGACTAGGTGGCCACAGTGCATAGCGAGCTGTTGTAATGGGCAGTAGAAGCTACTATGTATCTCCACCAGGGTAAAACAATAGCCGATCTCCTGCGACGACAAATAGCCTGTGGGACCAACTGGTTTATGCAGCGTTTGCTCCTAAACTAAAGGACGCCACAGCAGCTATCGCATGGCTTTTGCCAGGCACCTTACTTTCGGCCGCATATCTTTTCTCCTCTAGGCATTGCAGACTTGAGCCTATAAAAGTATAAAGGGGACATGTATGGGCTGACGTCTAAAATAAATATGTCACTTTATCTTTTGTTTTCATCACCATATTCGTAAACAACGGCACATGTAAACTAAGCCCCCAAAAATCGATTACGATCTTTTTTTTCTTAATTATGAAGAAATGTGAAAACTTTTCAGAACCGCTTTCCATTAGGTGAGCCGTAAACTTCCCTGTCATCTGTTTAAAAACGTAGACCAAGTTTAAATTAAAGCGCTTTGTGTGAAACGGCACATTACTCCTTCCCTACAGGTATTACGGTCCACGGGAACGGCAAAAAACCCGGAAAACAAACCACTTTCTACTACTTTTTAAACAAGAGGACCATAATAATGGGATTATGCAAATTCAAATACCTTATTTTCCTTGTGCGATTTTTTCTCGATTTAAATAAGCCCAAAACCCTGTTGTTTACCATCCATGAGGTTCCATGATTCGGATAGCCCCTTTTTTGTTTATAAAGGTAATCTATGTAGCAGATTACTGTTTGTAATTGGATGACTCCTCATTAGGCTTAGGGCGG
Source organism: Conistra vaccinii (assembly GCA_948150665.1). Classification (NCBI taxonomy): domain Eukaryota; kingdom Metazoa; phylum Arthropoda; class Insecta; order Lepidoptera; family Noctuidae; genus Conistra; species Conistra vaccinii. Next base: position 7,008,175 of record OX411328.1, read on the forward strand.
AACCTGATTGGCTCCGTTATGAATCTTTCTGAGTTAGATAGGTTACTGTATCTATAACACTGATATAGGGAATGAATCCAACCAGATTTGCGGTAATATTTTCTTACAAATTGTTGGTCACAAAGCCAAGCTTATGTTGAGTCGTAAAAGAGGCTGATAATGAAAAAGAATATAGTCAACCTCGCTATTGCCTTACCAGTTATGACAACAATTCCCAGTAAATTGTCAGTTCACTAAGGTAGCAACTACCTAACTGTCTCATAGACAATCAAACCTTGACGTACGTGACATTTAACCTAATAATTATAAAGCAATTACGTGGCCGCGCGGGCGACTAACTTCCTACTTGGAGAGAAAGAACAAAAAAAAAGACGTGTGGCACTCGGGGACTGCCGCGGTAAAGCTACGAGTATTGCAAAGCATTTTTTATCAACCTATGCAATTGTAAAATATTAACCCGAATACAAGAAATAGCAATGGTGACATTGACAGGAACTGTTATTCACATTTATAGTTTTTAAAACTTGACACAACGTAATGGGAACATCAAACTAATAAAAAGGTTTTAATTTAACTATTAATAGTCAAGGATCATTCGTCTAAGTAAATTTGAACTTTGTTGTCAAACAGTTAAACATAATTTTCAATACATCATTCTCGTTAGATCATTCGTCTAAGTAAATTTGAACTTTGTTGTCAAACAGTTAAACATAATTTTCAATACAACACTCTCGTTAGGCGTTAGGTATTTTCGTTACGGAATTTCTGGATTCGGTATCCACGGTCAAGGCCCGCGATAGAAGCTATGCAATAGCTTAAAAATTGTCTTTGGCCTCTGGCCCTGACAGCATTTTCTATATTTTGAATCTTGAATACGAGGCTTGTGGCTAATTTGTAAAGAAGCCTCATTTGTATTTTTTTTTGTTATTTGCGTTTACTTTTTGCAGAATAAAAAAAAATCTTTCTTTCTATATAAAACAATTTATAAAAAAAAAAATGTAACTCTAATGGGAATATTGAATCCATTGTCTTTTTCGCCTATAATTATCTCAAAGATAACTAAAGGGAGAAATTAACTTTATTCCCAAAAGTCGGTCGACATCCAAGTCCCAACCTTCCAAGGGCAGGGGTGTTGAAGTAAGATAATCTTTAATTGGAAAGAGGCGGGGTTGTGACCAGATTTCTTCAATTAATCTGGTTTCAAATTAAAGGCTTACTTCGCCTAAATTTGGAAAGGGACGCTCGTTTTTACTGTTTATCACCATTAAGTGACATAATTCATTGAGTAAGTTTCAATTTATCGTAATTTTTATTTTAATATTTATTAAACTTGTACTTGTGTATCCCTTTTTAACGGTGACTGAAAAGTTGTGCGGAATTCAGTTGTCATGGTATATACGGGCATGTGATGCGGAGGAATGAGGAAAATGTCGTGAGGAAAGTTTTGAGTATGAAGGTCGATGGCTATAAGAGTAGAGGTAAACCAAAGAAACGATGGATGGACTGTGTGAAAGATGATATGGCTAGAAAGGGGATGACTACCGAGATGACGACTAATAGAGAAGTATGGAAGAAAGGGACATGTTGCGCCGACCGCAAATAAATTGGGATAAGGGCAGGAGAATGATGATGACTTTAACTTGGGTTTTTTGCCTTACACATTTTTATGAGATTAACATAAATACACTATATTTTGTTCAGTGTACCACAAACTCATACCATTTATTTCAATTAACGGTTTGAGTTTGTTATTTACAGGCACTTTTGAATTGTCAAAAGAGTCGGTCACTCAGAAAGATGAAGCTAGTTCAATAGATATCTAGGTACTATTGATTTATTAATAGCTACTATTTTGCTTTTAGGTATTTCTCGGTTCAAAAATATCAGCTCGTCAAACGAAGGCTGAAAACTGTCTACTCAATTACTTCCACGAATAATTTCCATGAAAACTAATTCAGACGATTTCTTAATTCATTTTGGGTTTCAATAACTGTGTATTGAGTTCTGTAATTTTTTTTGTTGTTATTATGTAAATTATCGAGTCCGTAGCACACACAGAAACATTTTTTTTTTAATGATTATCGTCTTATTATTTTTATCTAGGCAATCAAAAATAATTTCCTCAATAAACTATTTCACTGTAGTTTTGCAGTAAGATATAAAGAATGTTAAATGATAAGCATCTATAATATGATTAATCGCATAATCTCAGGATTAAGGTTGCATATTAACGCCCTTGATAAAATCATAACAATCGTTTCTTGAGTCGATAAAATTGTAATAAAAAGTGAGTATATTTATATAGTTAGTTACTCACTTTTCACTTATAGAGGTGAGTAGTATCGTTTTTATTGTTTGGACTATTGAGTAAATATTAACATGAGATACCGTTATATTACAAACATATTATTTTGAATCAAATGTGTTTCATAAATTTTCAGCCGAAAAGTACGGCGGCGTTGGTTTAGATTTTATTTTTCAAATATTCCATGTTGTTTAAGCTGCTCGGCATAAATAATGTTTTATCACAAAATTAAGTTTTTATCGTCCCCATTTATAACAATTCAAATCCACAATGCCCATTTGGCAATAGTCTTAAACACAAAATGGTCTTTAACAAACGTAATAAAAAAAATAAACCGTCAAATTTCTACATTTATTTCTGTTATTTTTATGGTGTATTATGTGTTTCAAACTCGACGACCCGAGGAATATTATAATTATTAACATTATTTTCAAATAACTCAATTTCCATGACCACAGCAATTGCAATCCTATATTTAAACAAAGCAATCTCTATTTCTATTAGAGACTTATAGCCTTTGGCGCCGTCTCGTCGAAGGCTTTCGAGCCTAAAACCGAAACCGTGGAAGTAAAATATTTGTGTTTTCAACAACAAACATTTCAATTATAATTATGATTTATTTCCTATGTATTTATTTATTTAATCAGGACCTCAAAAATCATCACTCCAATTACAGGAGGCCATAGCATGCTTTAATTAAACTATCTATCAAATTAACTTAAAACTAAAATGGAAACTCTAGTAGAGTAACTTATAGAAAATATAAATAGAAAATGTAGGTACCTAAGATTCTGTAAATAACTTAGTTAGATTTTTTTACTTCCTTATTATTTAAGGACATACAAACAACTGAGCAGAAGTTTTCGTTATAAATAGAAGAAAATAAAAATAAACTTGTTGATAAATAAATACGAAAAGTGAGTATTCAAAATCTGATCTAATATTCAATACATTTTCCAATTATATTTCATTGAATGAAAGAATGTGTAGGACCTAACCTATACAGCTTTTAGACGACTTTTCAAAGAAAATGTCAAAAATCTCAACTCTCTTTTAGATAATAATTATGTATATAAAAGAGAGTTGAGATTTTTGACATTTTGGAATTTTTGTCGTAGGTGTGTTTTCAATAGAAAATTAATTACGCCTTTTAAAGATGAAGCTATATTTGTAAGCATTTGAGCCATCCCATTTGCCAACTAATTAAACCCGTGAATATAAAATATTATGTTGGAACATTAAACAGCGCCGGTCACTTCTGTTACTTTTTCGGATTGTTGCCAGTTTGCTTGAATACAATTTTTATTCTCTTTATCAACGTTATTATATTTTGTTTTTGTTGATAGAATAAAATATCTTACCAACATTATCAGAAAATTATTAACAAATTATAACCCAGAGACCTTCGGGTTTCGCAATATCTTTAAAATACCACCAGGGTCCCTTTAAGTCCCCTGTCATTAGGTCCTACGTTTAGGAATTTATCGGCGCACGGGATGGGTTGTACTCGTAATACCCGTATGCTATTCTCATTAAGCGTTCCTGGTGTCCAATAAATGGTTCCTTTGGTAGTGCCGTACTGAGTATAATGGATAGTATTGTAATTGTTCTAAAGTCTGGTTGCGTCTAATGTTGAACATAATGAAATTGCGAGTAAGGTACTACGTACAGTAAGGGGAATGCCAACTCTCCATAGACACTTCGGCCTCAAGTGCACACAATTCAAAGTATATGGATAGGATAATATGCGATTTAAATAATGAAACGGTCAAGGTCTTGGTTTAGAAAAAAGTTGGGGTTATTTAGATAAAATCGTTTTTTTCAATGAGGCAAAATCTTCAATTTGTGCTGCACTAAATGTTTTAATATGATTATAATTGATTCTAAAAGTAGATTCCAGGGGTTAGGTACTACTTAAATGGTAATAACAGATTCTACAATCCGGCGGTACATAGTAATTGTACTTACAAAAAAGATGTACCCGCAGTGCTGACGGGACAGCGAGCCGATTGGTCTTGTTACAGCCAGGAAAGAAACATTGATTTTGAGTGTTTGGTGCTCTTACATAATAAGGCAGCAGTATACTGTTGGATGTGTTCAAGCTTTGTTGTCCCGCTTGCTATGCACTGTCAGCTACTTCAGATTGCACCGAAGGTAGGTTGGATGGTTCAAATTGCTCCATAGGCAGACTGGATGGTTCAGATTCCGGTTCTGTAGTTGAACATGATGCTGCTCTAAACTGCTCTAACGAGATGATGATGGCAACTGAAATAATAATAAAAATTAAAGCTCAGTGCATAAAGACAGTAAACGTGAATTACTGTGGTTTTGGTACAAATAAATACACAATCAAAAAAATATCTATCACATTTTATACGTATTATTATTAATTAATTTCTAAAAAATCTTTCTCAAGTTTCTAGACAATCTGTACTATGTGAAATATAACTTGTGCGGACACGAAAGAAGTTGAATATTACACTATAGACTCAGAAGTATGTCAGTATCAAATCTCAGAACTACGCTTGTATTAATTCTAAACTGTTGATAACTTACCACTCTTGGTACAATCTGACAGGCAAACATTTCGAGTTGTTCATGTGGAGAATCAGACCTGAGTGTATGTGATCTTATTCTCAAAAGCAATCTGCCGCACGCAGCTGATGCACACTTGTCCATGACCATCAATCTGTACATTTTGTTGTTCGCACACTAAACTGTCACTCGACACTTGTACCTAATAAACAAGTCATAATTATTAGATATCCTAAAACAACACTAACTTTGATAGTACTCTGTCTATTTATTTAAAAATCATTTCTCAGAGGAAGACATGATACTGACCTGTTGTGTCGAATTGTTGTATAACATTTTGCTCTTTCTGCTATTTCCAAGAAATGCCTTCGTATTCTCGTGACGTTTAAACCACAATTAACACAGCGTAAATGACCTTTTGAATGAATTACTTAGGGAACGGAATTACTCGGGCCAGCGACAATGCCGGGGTCTTCATAATTTGTGGATATCGAGTCAAAGTTCGTGCTGAGGTTATCGTTAGAAGCGGGAGCGGAATCCATGTTCAGGCCGTGGTCGTCAGGGCTCAGGGTTCAAAGAATCTTCGGAGTCCATTTAATAAGCGTATTCGATGGTTAAAATAACAAATTCGCAAGAAAATAAAGTTATGCAAACGAAAACAAAGAAAGTCGATTTGTGATTTGACATTGACATTGACATTGACTTGACAGCCGGCCGGCATAATTCAATGTTGCCACACCACACACAAAAAATTGATTGATCGATATCGATTTTTTTATCGAATCCTAATTTTAATACAAAATTATAATCGCCACTGTGACTCTTTAATCTTTACGACGTCAACTCTGATGACGTAACATTATTTGGTAAAAAAAAATGGATAAACAGTGTATTTTAGTTCAAATAATAAAACGATTAACTACCTAATATTAAAAAATAAAATAAAGTCTTACCAGCGATTACACGACACGAAAAACACACAAAACTCAAAATAATCACATTCACTTTTTCACTCACGGGTTCCCGACGTTTTTTTTGGTCGGATCAAAATAGGTATTTAATAAACGATGCTAGTTAGTGCAAATATTTATCTACCACGATGTATGTAAAAACTACTTATGGAAATAACAACACTTCCCGTCGATTTACACACAAAAATAATAAAAAATAACGAAATACGATGCCGAGCGCGCACTCGTGACTATAACGTTTTACCTGCGTGTGACGTGCGACATCAGTCAGTTTCAACATTTTTTTCCAATGTTGGCTATTGATATTTTTGGATATTGGTTTTTATGATAAAAATCGTTAAAAAAGGGTGTATTCCCGTTCGTCCCACTGCCGTCGTCCCCCTGGTGGGACGAACGGGAATTTAATAATTAAATGATTTAGTTGACGAGAATATCCGTCAGGCCATAGAGTTAAATTGCTCACCGACCAGATTAGCCCTAATTTCATAGTAGAAATAGAGATTTAAACCGTGTGTACCTGCGTCGGCCGTATGTCCGCCTCGGGGTTTGAAGGACAAATAGTTTGCGGCAGCCTTGCGGCTGCCTCGGGAGTTTAAAGGTTAAGAAGTTATGAACGTCTTTGTAAATATGTTTTCTTTAACATATTCTATCTTTGTTGTGCTGAACAGCTAAAGAATTATATGTAATTAAAATGTGTAGTAGCGTTTTTGTTATGATCCTATGCATTCATTATTATATCAACTATCAATTCGCTTGTTCATTTAGTATCAATAGTAAAAACATAACACCGTATTTGTTTGAATACATCGAATAATAAGCATTACGGATCTGATATTATAAGTAAACATGAAAACATAATCGATTATTTCGTGAACGGAATTAATAATTATTGGCAACACTGCTGATTTTATCCACAAAAGGGAATTATTTTCACGTATTTATCGTTTCGGTACTTTTTATTTGTGCAAAAATGTTCCCATCTTGTTCGGATAAATGAATATCTTGTTAGATAACTAGAAATAACGATGTTTTTTTTACATAAACGTAAATTGGTGGGCGTTCTCGGGCCATAAATGGGCATCCTTCTTTGTTGAACCGCAATTTAACAATAAGATGAAACTTGTTAAAATAAATAACACTATGATTGTTGCACTGAATTGCACCAGCTTCGTAACACCTAATGTGTAACAGTGGCTCTCAACGCCACTGACCACAGGATGAAACCACCAACTCACACGGTCACTGGCTGGTTATCTGCGATTCTGGCAAATTACTTTTTTGAACTCTTTTTAAAACACGGTTTGGAGCTGAATTTTTTAATCGCTCGTGTTAAAGTCATCGCTTGCAAATTCGCGGGTGATTTCAAACTTCGTTTTTTAAGCTCGCACCTACGAGTAGTATTTTTGTGGATATTTGTTTTCGAGTTTCTTTTCGGTTCATTACAATCGGATTCTTCAGTTTTCGCACTCTTATGGTATATTCTACATTACAAAAATAATAGAGGTATTATATCATGTTTTTCTGTTGACAATGACTACGATTTATTATTATTTTCAAAACCCTTGTTCATGGTTCGTAAAACCCAACACACACGCAGTGTTAAGTATGGGGTATCATTAGACAGATGCTTTTGTGGTTAGGCTCATATTTATGAGATTTCATGCGGTCGCCGGCTCGTGAATGATGAATTATCTTCCGTTACATAATGTTCTAAGCGGTCACGATCTCTCTGAAGATTTCCTTATTAGGACTACCTAAGGTAATTTTAATGCTTTCAAGTGGTTATAAACTAACTCTATGTCATTTTCTCTAATTATGTTCCAATCACGTCTAGAATGTTCTGACCTCTGCCGTTGTGCATTCATTCCAAGAATTATACTATTAATTAATTTGGCTGGGTTGAGTTAGCTTATTAAATATTTAATAGACATTTCATCATCATCATCATTTCAGCCGAAAGGCGTCCACTGCTGGACATAGGCGTCCCCCAAGCATCGCGGTTTTGTGCTTCCCGCATCCAGCGGATTTCCACCTTGTAGAGGGCTTCCAACAAGACATTCCAATAGACATTTACTTGTACCTAAAAGATACACAGTAGTAACGATCGTAACCAATAACTTTTATGAAACAAATCCTCATATGTACCTACGTCAATTTCATATTATTATTTGAAACCCCAACTCACTTGAACTCAGGGAAAGTATTATCATATTTTCAATCAATTCCTATTATTTTACTTTAGAATGCACGACCAGATTTCTTTACAACTTATTTGAAACTTTCATCATAATCCAATATTGAATTTCGTTCGTAATAAATGAGATTGTTACTTTCAAATGTTTGTAAAACCTTTTCAACTTTAAACTTTTCTTTAACTAAGTTGCTCATCATTATTGATTGTTGTACTTATTCATTTGAGGGAGAAGCTTGTTTGAAATTTATCAAAAGATGATTTACAGAAGTCTTTTCAGTTACTTCAGTTCATTTCTCAATGTCAAGTTGTGTTGGAAGTATTTTATTCGGCCTTGTATTCGTTCAATTATAGCGAAGTCCTGGCATCGCTCAAGCCTTGTTCAGGATTAGTATGACTAATTGATATTAGTTAATTCTCACGCTGTCTTAGCGTATATTGTCGACACACCGGATTATCTCTGGCTATTAACTAATTGCAGTGACTGATTTTATTACGTGTTTGAACTTGGCTATCATAGGATTACTCATATTTGTATGATTAATATCGTTTACCTCCCCCTTGTATTCTGTGTAGTTTTGATGCTTGTTTACTTTCAACAAGTGCTATTAGTGGTATCTAAGGTCTCTTTCGGTGAAAAACAATAATGCGGAACAATTTTGCCACGTGGAACAGAGGCTCCATTTGTCCGTTCTTTGTAAATCATACTTTTACCTTGTCAATAGTTTATCTCTCAAAGTTTCTGACACAAAGTAAAACCATTATTTCTGATTAATGACCAGTATTCAAGATAACGAACGTAATGATTCAAATATAAATGAATTGATTGACATTGATAATGGACTTATTTGTTCCGAACCGATGTGAAATGAGTTCATATTTTATCTGCTACAAATCCTGGTGTATCCGAAATGTTAATTAATATTGTTGATACAAAGAGTTTTGTTAATGTACTGTAAACTCGTTTTAATAAGTGTAGGTAGGTATTATTGTCCCGAAATTAATGATATTGTAATTGGATTTCAGTTAGCTGTTATTGATGATGAGTATGATGACCTTAGTGGTCGCCCAGTGGGCGAATTTTTTTATTTAAAACTTTAACCATAAATAAAAGGGTGTGTTATGTTTTTTTATTAATATAATTTATTTCTAATGCGTAATAGGTCTATATAAAAATATTAACTAAGTAAAATTTAATAATTATGAAGATGATATTGAAAAATTTGTGGGAAGAAAACTTACCACCAATGTTATATTTAAAACTTTCCGGGGTTGAAAATGCTACCTGTTGTTTTGGCCTTATTTACGCACAAAAAGTTTTCCCTAAACTAGATTCCGCTTACCCATGGAAATCACATGCATTGTCTATGAGAATGTATTGTGCTGTGAGGAAAACCCTTTTAGAGAACCTTTTGAATTTCTCTTACCTACTGTCCTCCGTCCTTGTTTTCTTCTAAACTGGGAAACATTATTGTTCTTTTGTTCGTATTCGGATGTTTTTTCGATCTTTCACTGCTCAATTGACATTTTGTTCTAACAAAGACGTTTTTAGGGTTCCGTTCCTGAAGGGTGTTAACCGGAACCCTATTAGTAAGCCTCCGCTGTCCGTTTGTCTGTCAGCGAGCTGTATGTCATGAATCGTAATTGTTAGACTGTTGAAAATTTCACAGATTATGCATTTCTATTGCGGCTATAACAATTTTTTTTTAATTTTAACCTTGGCATGTGGGGTCATTGTCTAGAACTCATCGAGTAGGGAACAAACGTATGTACTTAATTATTTTTTTAAATGTTGTATTATTCGAGCTCTATCTCAATAACTTAACAAGTCAGGAATTTGAAACCTCTGCATATAACCAAATTACTAAAAACGCCGATTCATAAGGTATTTTATTTAAATGAGGGTGATTTTCTGCAACTGCAAAAAATAAATTGTAATTCATAGAATCCTTATGGAATACAAATTCATCATTGCGATTTTTTAAATTCAAGATAAGAAATAATAATATTCTTTTCTATTTCTTTTCTTCTTTTAGTATTTCTATTTACCTATTTGCTAAATAATTTACAGTGGTACTGGTACGGAACCCCTCGTTTTTTTCGAGTAGTCGATTTCGCCGATTTTTTTCTTGTATTCTATTATAGTCGAATACAAACGTTCTATAAATAAGCTTCTCAATCATTCCTCAACCAAAAGTAGGCTCTTGCGGATGAGGAGCTTAAGTCCCTTCATCATCATGATTGAAATTATCTCTTATTTCACGTGTATTTCCTTTCATAACTTTCCAATAATGGAAAGATCACAATGAATGTTCTGACAAAGGAATGCTGCCTCGATGCTCTTATTGTACAATGAGTGGTTCCCAATTACTGGTTGCCATGGAAATACCGATGCGTGAGTATTTTTACCTATTGTTGTTAAGTATGCAAAGTATTTTCCATTAAACCGCATTGTATACCTTGTTTTGTTAACACTTATTGTGTTTCAGTTCAGTTTAATAGTCTTGAGGAGCTCGTGGTTAAGTAATAAACCACGCTTGCCGGGGTTTGTCCATGAATAGGTGACCATCTTTATATACCGAGACTCCTCCGTGCCTCGGAAAGCACGTTAAGCCGTTGGTCCCGGCTGTCATTCGTGGATTTTTGACTGTCGTTACAGGTCTGGTCCCGAAAGTATGGCAACCAGTCTCACCAAAAGGTATCGTATTACCTAGTAGTTACTGGGTTGTGGAGCTCAGATAGGCAGTCGCTATTATGTGAAATACTGGTATTCAGCTGCATGCGGTTAGACTGGAAGCCGACCCCAACATAGTTGAGAAAAGGCTAGGTAGATTGAATGTTCGTTTAATAGTCTTGTTGGTCTGAATTCTATGAACCCACTGAACTAAATTGAAGAAATGACAAGACAAAAGAAAATTCGGGTATACTAATTATACTTCTGTCCTGATACAGACGCTAATCCGATAGCAAATGGATTGGTAAATGCAGAGCTGATTTTAGTAGGTACTGTTATTCTTGTTGCTTGCTGCCTTTGACGAGCAAAATTAAAGATCGGCAATGAGATGGCCAGAAACACTTAAAGTTCTTAGTACGGAATTCACAATTCATACAGTAGATAATTAAATCAGGCGTAACTTTGCGGAAATCCATTACACACTGCCGTCGGCGCTTGACGTGGCAACACGTCGTGTCCGGCTTCGCAACAAGTCAATCGTCATCCTGAGGATGCCTCGTTGCGAGGTGAAACACGTGTCGATTTCTTACAGGGTTCTTTAAGACTCTTTAAGAATAACTCATATTATGTTTGACGTAACCTTTCAATAGAACTTTAACGTTGTCGGAATAGAGTTCGAATTTTAAAAATGGCTCGATGAATTAAACCTGTGTCCTAAAACAAACCTTGATTTATATAAAGCCGTACGTCTTTTGGACCTTAATGTAGTTACGTAATGCCACAATGTTCAGCTCAATAGGTAAAGTACCTTTCATGTTCGGATCCGATATTAGGGCTTTCTATTAAAACAAGAATGTGCGGGGTATGTTTACGAGCCGTTCCATTGAAGGCCTATCCCATATCCGTTTTCTAACAAATAACTAAATTAGAATTTGTTAGTTCAATGTTTATAGTTAAGAATGTCGGGTGAAACGTGATGGCTTTAATTTGAATTCTTGCAGCAATTTTATCGTAAAGGGTTTGCAGGCTTCCCGAATTCCTATCGATTTGATGGATCAGAGATCAGACGAGACTTTGTTTATCATCCGGATCGTCCTATAAATAAAAGTATTAATTTATCCAGTATATTAAAAATTCTTTAAAAAATTTACCGCCCTTAGGTCATTAAACAAATGAAATGAAATGAAATGAAATTGTTTATTCTGTAAATAGGACATCGGAATCACTTAAACGTCATATTAAAAAAAAAATTTTAAAATAAGCTAGATGAGGTCGGCGTTTCCTAACTGACTACTATGAGAAGAAAGGCCGAAACAAACTCAGAGAGGTCACGGTCGCCATATGAGAACCATGTAGATTAGTGTCTGAAATGGTCTTTTGAGGAAAGAACCACACAGATTTGAGTGGACCTGTCCAGTCAGTGGCTGCAAGCATTTGTCAGTACCTAATCGTGGAGCTCACTCAGAGCTTAAGGAGCTCAACTCGACCAACAATACCAAAGAAAGGACATTTGGGTAGGCCTCATCAACTACTGAAACTGCCAGACCATCATTAAAACTAACTAAGAAAAAAAGAAAAAAATAAAGAGAAAAAAAAAAGAAATACCTACATAGTCCTGAAGCCAAACGAAGCCTAGTACCGACCACTACCTGAATAAATTACGTTTTAATTAGTGTGTTTCCATTGGCAACTACATACAAAGAAACCTAATTCAGAGATACCATAAGAAAACGTATCATATTATTATTCATATTAAGTTTCACTATGACTGCTGATTAATATTTAGTGTAAGTATTTATTATACATACTCACACTAAATATGAATCAACAGAACGCCAACGAACATAATTTATTTTCTTGCCTGATAAAAAAAAAAATTGGCAGGGACTGCCGACAGAAGTAAGAACTTAGTTAAGAGTTAAGAACTGTTGTTGTAGTAGTAGTAGTAGTAGGTACAGCGCGTGTCGGTGACGCGAATCCATAAGTTTATCCCCTACCAAAAATCGCTCAACGAGCCTAAAAAAGGATTTCCGTACAATGAAAGGTCAGCTTATACTGGTAATGTATAGCTTGATATGTAGCGTATGTACATCTCTGCCTAACCCAGCGGGTAATATAGGCGTGACGTTAAGTTTATCTTAAATGTACAAAATTTTTAAGTTAGTTACCGATATTTTTATTGAAAACATTAATTTCTGCTAGCAACTTGGTTGAAATCGGTTAGGTTAGAGCTGTGATCAACGCGCGTGAGCCAAGGGAGCGTATACGAGCGGTGCCGCGGCAGCGGCCGGCGAGCGCTACTTCCAACTTGCTCGCGGTTTTCGCGAAAATTGGAATTAGCTAATTATCGTGCGCACACTTTTACTTTAGCCGCTTAACCTATTTTTATTCTATGAGTGTACCTGAAACAGATTTTAAAAGCCATAATTGGTAAAGCTTCCCTTGATCTTAGCGACAATTAGGCTTCTGTATATCTACCCATTCTGTGACACAGATCTCAAACGTATTTCGCATGGCGCATGTAATCATCTAATTACACCTGTTGAATGACTAAGAGCCGTCCATTGTATTTAGCCAATTAACTAAACGATCGTTTGATTCATTACCCACTCATCCTTGTTTTGATTATGTATAGGATTGTAGGTATACAGTATTGTAACTGTTTGGTAGGCAGGATTAATATTTATACAAGGTCAAGTTCAATTAGCTGACGAAACTTCATAGACATATAGGTTAGAATGATCGATATCAAAAGACGATAAAAATAAAAAGGATTTTCCAGACTCATCATTTTAATTTAATAATTTTTACCGCCTCTGTGGTTAGACCACCAGTCTGAGACCCAGCGGTCCCGGGTTCGATTCCCAGTGCGGGCAAGATTTTCTGCTCGGTTTGTTTAGTGCGGTAGGGCTTATTCTGAGTCCGTCTGGCTGGCTAGCTACCACCATCTAATCTAAGTCTGTCCTCATAACAACAATGTTAATAGTTTAATAGCATTGTTGTTTCAGCAGTTAGAGGTAAGATAGCGAGTTCCTCTGTGGTTGAGGATTCCGGGTGAAACTCGCTTCCACCTTCTGCTTGATCACCATTTACCATCAGGTGAGATGCAAGTCAAGAGACTCCCCGTTGAGGATTTAAAAAAAATACTACGTTTACCCCGTACTCAGCTGTACTCGAAATTAAGAGTTTAGAATATCTAAATTTATTTTATTTTATTGTCATTATATAACGACCCATCACGTCTGTGAAGTTTCGTCAGCTAATTTAAATTGACCCTGTATAGGACAAAACTATTGGACGTACCTAGGAGAACTTTGTATGGTCCTGAATTCCTGATACATATTTATACGAATAGCCACCAGACTATTAATTAAGGGCGTTTGTTAGTACTAGTTGGCTTGGACTAAGAATAGATGACCCCAATCGTGCCTGAGCTGCCCCTTGGTCAGAAAAGTAACTATTCGTTAACATGGAGGTACTCTTTGCATAATGTGATAAGCTCTCAGAGCATTAGTTTACTGCCCATGGCTTTTGACCTTTAGAGGAGATCGTGGCTAAGTTATAACAGTCGCATGTCTTGATCCATCACGTTAAGCAATGCTTGCCGGGGTTGGTAACCATCTTTACATCACGAGACTCTTCCGTGCCTCGGAAAGCACGTTAAGCCGTTGGTCCCACCTGTAATTTATGGATTTGTTTTTGATTTTGACAGTCGCTACGGGGCGTCAGAAGCCCGAAAGTCTGACAACCAAACCTGTCTTACTAAGGGGTATCGTATTACCCAGTTACTGGAATGTGGAGGTCAGATAGGCAGTCGCTCCATGTAAACTACTGGTGAATAGCTGCATCCGGTTAGACTGGAAGTCAACCCCAACATAGTTGGGAAAAAGCTACGCAGATTGATTGGACTTTGGTCTTTCAGTTTTAAATGAATTTATCCTCTCTTTATTCTAGCTGTGTTAATGAACTGTCATAATATCTCAGAGGGCTTCAAGGAGCCATGCATACAGAGGTTTTTTTTTTTTTTTTTTGGGTGGGAAATCATCATATGACTTCTCCCGCTCTGTCAGACTTTTACTGACTAAAAGTCACCCGTGTTCCTTCCCTTGCCTAGACCGGGGCCACGGATTCCCCTTAGGACTTATCCGCAACCCCAGTGGTAGGCATCGGCCCTAACGGACCCCTTCAGCTTCGCTGACAACTCTTTGAGGCGCGCGTGGAACACGACGCACCGTCGACCCGGGCTTGGTCCTGATCGGAGGTGGACCTGCAAATGCCTGTAATTATCTTACGCTCTATCCCACCCTGTCCGCTTCCTTCTGTATGCGTTGCGCTATTTACCTATTTGTATGCAATGGACATGCAAAGCATAAGGCTAAGCGTATGCTGAGCCGCAGGTGATGCAGGTCAGCACAGTACAGATTTTGCAGAGTAGGGCAGACAGGCCGTAAGCGCATACTGCAACGCAGCTACACAGACACATTCGCGTCCTTGCTAATACAAATAATAGACGTGTGGTAAAAAACACGTGACGACCTGCATGCGTCGCGCAGAAATCTGTGCTGGCACTACAATGAGACACAGAGCAGGACATACACATGTCTGCGTGGCACGTGCCTGCGCCGCAGCGTACGCAGCTGTCAGTACGTTCATGCACTACAAAATCTGCTCTGCCCTGCGCTGCGTGGACCTGCATCAACTGCGTCTCACTCAGCATACTCTTAGCCTAAACGTTGGTGCCGCGTGTGTCGTCCTTATCCGTTGTCCACGTCCCGTTGCCTCTGCGAGAACCGCACCTTAGATGAATAAATATCGAAATTATGACCAACACCTCGAAAAGCTGAAATAAACTCAAGCAAAGCCAAGTGTCGAAAATAAATAACCTTCTTGAATTCGCTGTAGAATATCCACGTACAAGTTATCCATCAAATGTCCATACCAATTCCGGCATAGGTCTGAGTATCACGTATTTTTCTAAGTCGGTAAATAGGTCGGCACTACTTCTTCCTGAGACTTTGACTGATCGAGTGGCCAAAAGTTGTTGCACTTAGTTTTAAAATGTTTTAAGTGTAGTGTGGCGACGTGTGGGGTAAAACATGGATAGAAACCTGGAAAGTATGTAACCTCACCATACTTAGGATTTTTAGTGCTTTATTCGGTTGTTGACGCCTAGCCCTGCGATGCGCGGGGGGGTCGGCTCGGCCCCTACTCCGCGACCCCGAGCCTATTACCAATGCGCCGGATCATTCGGGAGTGACCAAACCTTTAGTTTTATATTCGTTCCGCATTCAAAGGAACAATAATTATTGTATAAGTTTAAAAAGTATTAAACAAATAGTATTTTGGCATCCAGAGTTAATTTTCAGCTCCGCACACTTACCTGACACACCATGACAAAGGTAATTTAATAAAATAATTTAAATTACTTCCCGTTGTTCCCTTTGTCCACATATTACAATAAATTAACGTGGACAGCGTACGCTGCGTATGCGTAGCGAGCACGCCACGTGAACACCACGTGTGGAGAACACGTGGTGTTCACGTGGCGTGCTCGCGGAGTAGCGTTACCGTAACGATAGCGTTTAACGTGACAGTAGAACACAGAGTAAGACAAGCGAGTGTACAATATTGTGAAAACGCGGAAAACACGTTGCGGTGAGCTCGCTTTACAGCCGCGGAGAATACGTAGCGTTGCATGTCGAGCAAATCGCCTCGCTGGAATAACGCTGGAAAATTCGTCAGTGTGATAAAGTACCGTACCTATTTCTGCCGCCAACCACTGTTACTGTGTGTAGTTGGAAGGATATGGGTGCGGACTGCTGGTGTAACTGACTACAAAGTACCTACCTACGTGAGACATTCCAAATTTGTTTCTGGCAAGTATGGAGCGGATGTATGCTTCTGGTATTGTAGATGACCTGAGACGGCGCGGCGGTGTCAATAGGAATAAATTCTAAAAGAAAAAAAAGCTGAGAGGTGTCAAGGGACACCCGGATGGAACGAAGTTATGGAATGAACCTCACAAGGGCATGTCACTAATTAGTACCTATGGTCGCTCACATATGGCGTTATAATAAAAAATATTTATGGAATTAACCTACCAAAGGCATGCCACTAATTAGTACCTGTGGTCGCTCACAGATGGCGTTATAATAAAAAATAAAAAGTGTTGTTATAACTTTTGGTCCCAATTTTTTCCGTCTAGCAACAAATATTTCCATTCTTTTAGCGAATTCATATCACAGTTCTAAAGCTCTGGCCACACTGCCACTGAGGCAAATTAAGCGCGTGACGCGGGACGCGACTGGGCGCGTTGATTGTTTCAATTATTAGGAAGACATACGACTATTTACCCCAGTTTAAAAAACTCCATACAAGATAGTTAATACAAACGGCGCGAGCGAATTTCGACCCGCATTCCGCACGGAATTTTCTTCAGTTTGGCCAGCACTTAACATGTCTAAGGCCCGTATTACAGAACGTCACTCAAAACTCAAGCATTACTTAAAACTCGTTTAAAGCCTTTTGATTGGTTGATACTAGTTTTAAGTAATGCTTGAGTCTTGAGTAAGGTTCTGTAATACGGGCCTAAGTGAAACAAAGTGGTTTATTGTAATGAGCACAAATTCGACGTTCGTTTCTTTCATGTCTAGACTGGCGTCAAGATAATGAGCTAAGACGTAAAAAATAAATTACTACGACTCGGATACATTGCAATTTATTTTGTTGACCTAACATCTTTACAACCACGAGTTTTTATGAAGATTGTAGTTCTTAGGAAGTCCGCATTAACAAGATTGCTAGGTCTCTGAACAATAAAAAAGTCAAGAGGTAAAAAGGAACAAGGAGATTTAATTATTTTTTGAGAGGCTTTGTAATGATTACAGTTTAATTGTTGTGAGAAACGTTTAAATTTTCCTGAAACTGCTGTTAAACCGTTCGTAATATACGTTCATTTAGACTCTAGGTATTTATGCTGGTTTCTTTGAGATCTGTTTACCAATAAGTACTTAAAACTTTATATTAAACAGCGCACACGCCAGCAGAGGGCCCAGACGAGTGGCAATCGCGTTCAAAGCGTTTCGTATTTCGACAACGACTTTCAACAAGGTTGATATTAAGCTTTTCGGTAGCTTATGTCAATCTAATTAAATTTTTGAATTTTCCATCATCTTTATCGCTGAGTGACATTCTAATGTCACTTTGTCTGGGGCCTCCAGGGTCAAATTGGTTTTCTTTGCATTATACAGCACTGTTTTGCCTCGTTCTAAAATTGTTTTTTTTTTTCAGTACTCGTTTTACTTTATATGAGATTGTTTTTTGGCGAGTGTGTGCGTTATATTATTTTCATTAGAGCGATACTCCGTCTCAAGTTCTTAACACAGTTTTGACTCAAGTCTGTTCACTGCCTTAGTTTCTATTGCAGTGTTACTATAATTAATTTTGTTCAATGAAACCCACGCACCTACTCATGACGGTCACTATCATTCTATTTTTGTGCTGGAGATGAATGAACGGAGTTGTAAATTATTTGTCAGTAAGAATGAAATGTTTACTTTGATCGGTCATGTCAATGTGATTTCAGTATTTATGTTTGTTTTTTGTGTCTGTTTTTGATTATGATTATTTATTGACATAATCGTTATCCATAATATACAATTGAATTAAATTAAACTACTTATGAATTTCTTATTTTTGCCTGATTCAAATGAAACCTGTAATTCAAGACATCAGACCAAAAATCAATACTTAGTACAATAAAACCCAAAAGCTAAGATCTAATTGAAGGCAATCAAAACCGAGCAATTAACAAATCCTTATATTTACTCATGAACGCTATGTTAACTCGAATGAATGAATGATTCACTTGCTCGCACGTGGGTGCAAGTTAAACAAAACAGCGGAGAGTAGTGATGGGTTGAATGATTTATTATTATTGAGTGTGAACGAATGGAAATGACGAGGTATGAAGTTATTATGCAGTTCCGCTTTTTAAAGTTTATTGCGTTCTATCGCAGTTAGAATGTGAATTGTAGTTGATGATGGGTTTAGTACAGTTGCGATTATTTCTGATGCAACCTTAGTACCTAAAGTAATTGAGCAAGCAAAGTGTGTTGGTTTTAGAAATGTACAACTACATCGTTTTAACTGTAGGTATTTCTATATTATTAAGAACATTCACAACAGTCCGTTTTTATTTTGTAAAATGCTTAGCTAGTTGTGTTGTCAAATAGGAAAATCTCCGAAAATTATCGAACAATGAAAGTGGAAGGTAACTCTATTAACACTATGTCAAAGCTCACGACGACAAACACTATGTTAAAACTTCATAACTAAAACAGTATCCCTAGTTAAGCAATAAAATATAGTCGTTCCTACGTCATTCACACGCAGCGTATAATAAATCCTCCTCACTTAATGTCAACACCTAAAATACCCAGCAAAAGTTTAAAGATCGTAACAATGTTGTCTTTTGAAATTATCACACAGCAACGGAGGGTTATAAACTAGGGTTCCAACCCTAATATATAATGTAGTATCCGTTTAAATTAGAGGCCTAAATACTATATTTCTAAGTAGGCCATGACACTACTAAAATTATTTTCATTTCAATACAAAACGGCGAGATGACCGCAATAGGGTCAGTAGGTAATAATCCCATAAAAGCTGAATGGTATTTTTTAACCTAATTTAGATTGTAATAATTATAAGTTTTACTTTTGGGACATTTATAAAAAATAAGTAACCATTAAAGGCTCAAAGTAGGAAAAAATAAGCATTTTAAAATATAATATTTTTTAATTATAAGTACCTAGTATAATATATTATTTATTTAAGTATACCTTTTTATTTTTTTCGCTTTCTACTATGTTTTTCAGGCAATAGCTACGAAAATACTATATTTGATATGAAAAAAGGTTGACAACCCTAGTTATAACGTTTATGGTCCCGGTCCTTTTGACCAAAGACCAAACTTCAGATGGTCCTTGGAAGCAAAATTATTCAAAAGCATACGTTGTAGTCGTTGTACCTAGTCTCATGTTTACGGACCGTAATTTATCTACAACGTACAAGTGTTGGGTATCTATCCTATTTTCCTTGAAACTTGTTTGTTCTGGGGTTGAACCGTTGAACCTTCATCAGCTATTCTTGTTTGAAACTACTGAAGATTTCTGGGAGCTTGCAAACTGTTGCGTTTGCTAATAAACGTGCGACGTACATGGTATACTGCTACTCAGTCATGCTTGCTAAGATTTTGTACTGCGAGATTTGTCCTGTAACTTGAAGGAAACACTTTGAGTTTGAACTATATGCATTAATTTGAGCAGTAGCAAGTATATATAGCTATTTCAAACTTATGTTTTAAGATTGCTGGGCGTTGCAGTTAAACATGTAGGGGTTTATATTTATATATAATCGTTGCTTAAAGTTAAGTAATGATAAGCGACTGTTTAACCATAAATTTTTGACGTTACCATAAATTTTTGACGTTACCATAAATTTTTGACGTTTGAACGTCATTTAACAACGTTTATAAATAAACCCCGTAGTGGTGAACTGAAAGACATGCTTCTTATTCTTTTCGAGTCGATGGTACTTTTTATATTAACAGGTACAAAGTGGCTACGTTAAGGTGGATGCGCAAAGGAAGCCAAATGATGATTCTTTTGGTTATAAGTAATTTATGTAAATACATATTTGTTGTAGTCGGGAATGATAATTATGTTGATCAACATACAATACATTGGTCCATCTCTCTCAGTTAGAATTGGTCTCAAATATCATGATTTTATGAAAAAGTAATTCATTAGGTTAATTTGAACTTAGAGAGTTGTATTGATGATTTTAATAGTTATTATTCTGTAAATACATGTGTTGTGGTCGCGAATCACCTTTTTGGTCAACATACAACCTGTACCCTAATTACGTAATACACGATCAATCAGAATTTGAATAGTTTTGAAACAGATTGCTAATCCATTGCTTCATTGGTTCGAAAAAAGATCTGCTCGACAACGTAAATATCGCAATGAATATTATTGAACTGTTAAAATGAAACAGATTGGTCGGAATCGTTACGAAAATGTGTTGCGTAATTAGATAACTGATACTGAAATGCAAATTATAAAAAACGTAAAAATTTGAATTTCTCCTCAGTTTGTGTTATTTATGACGACTTTCTCTCTTCATTTGTAGGCTACACGAGGAACATTTGAAAAAGGTCACAATAAAAGTACTTATGTACTTCAAAATGTTTCCCGTTCTCACACATTTTGCGACCATTCCACGTGCCGTTCAAAATAATTAATCGGCACAATTATGTAAATCACTGAAAATAATCCACATTATAGTCCGCATTATACAGGACTACTCGTAAACATTTACGAGAAACCAAGGCTTATATGTACGAAAAATAATCTAAAATAGAAATAATTGTTTGAAATTATTCATGAAATTACACCTATCTGGTCTTATGTGGCCACTCAACTTAATCACGAGAGTCGAAGGACCTCTAAAATGCTAAATGTTTGCAGTAAAAAGTAATGTACGGTCCCAACGGTGGGCAACTTGTGTATCTCTGCTTAGTTTCCGTGTCTGAATATTCATGTTTATTACCAAATTTAATTAAAGGACACTGGCCCTACTGTGAACATTGGGCTGTTTAGTTGATATTATTTTGGTCTATAACTCCATTTGAAATAAGATTAGACATTCTGAACCTTTTTTACAGTCCGTTCAACCGATTTTGACTTCTATTGCGTTGGTGGTATGACAAATGGCAGCTGCTTAAACAGTTGGTATTGTAACCACTTTTTTGCTTTTATTGCCATCCTTATGTCTACGGTATAGAAGTCAGAATCGGTTGAACGGACTGTAAAAAAGGTTTGTTAAAATGTCTTATCTTATTTCAATTGAAGTATAGAAATCAAAAATAGTTGGAATGGTCTTGCTTTAGGTAAAATTAAATAAATAAAACTACCTGCTGCCCGCGGCGTGGCCCGCTAGCCTAGTTGTTACTCCATATAACATCAGCTATCTGCCGGTGAAAGTCCCGTCAAAATCGGTCCAGCCGTTTCGGCGATTAGCTGGAATAAATAGAGACAAAAAAAATTGAATTTGTTTTTTTGTTATCCATAAGTACCTTAACATATACCGGTACCTACTTTCATATGCCTGTAATGTCAAAATAACAAAGGTAGGTAAGTGATAATCAGGCCGAAGGTGGAATAGTGAGCTTCACCCGGAATTCTCAACCACCGAGGAACTGGCTATCTTACCTAAATAGATATTGATAGATGTATAGATTAAAGCGAAACAAACGCGCATTATGGTCGATCAATCATTGTTTATTGACATCAGGTAAATATACATATACCTACCTATATTTATACAAAAAAATGTCAACGGACAATTTTTTATCCTGTTGATGTCGCTGTCAAGTAAGTTTCTTTAATTAAATCTTTTATATTATAATATAAATAATTATTTATAGGATCGTAGAAATCATTTTGAATCGTAAATTCAATTGTTTCAATCAAGCGATAATAAGACCGACCATTTCAATTGGATCTTTCAAAAAAGATCTGTAAAGCGGAGTCAACAAATAAATCGAGCAAAGATTCACCGGTTGACTGTTCTACAGACTTTTATTCCCTACATTTTCACAATCGCTGACCTGCAGCCTGATTACGAAACACCTTTTGTTTCTGATTACGATTCTGAAAATAAAGCAATTGCCTTCTTAATCGCATTCCCTATTTGGTATTACGTATTGAATTTTTTACGATTCGACGGAAATTGGATAGGGTTGTACATAGCAATAGGCTATAATCTGCTTCACAGATAATATAGAGAACAGGTTATCTGCTTCATTGATGTGTTTTGTTACACCATTTAGGAATGATTAATTTCCAAAATATTTAATTCTGTTTTAATTACAACTGATGCTCTACTAGTGCTTATAAATAAAAGTGTACAATGATTGCCGAAAAATAAAAAATCTATTTTTAAAACACTTTCTACCAAAAACTATCATAATTCAATTGCGTAACAAAACGTTTTTCTTTTCACGTTTTTGTTATCTGTGGCCAATGACAAAATCGTAGAAAAACAGTGTTGTCAACTTAGTGGGATTTACACTAAACCTGGGGGTTTGGACAAAACTAGCGGACTGTACTGACGGAAAAAAATTGCTTATAGTGGGTGGGGGTTTGTCTAGTGGTAACTTTAATTCAATTTTTAGAAATCAATTAGGTACTAAAACTTTGACTCGAGAAAATTAAAAAAAAAACACGTTAATGGCATATTTATATATCTAACAAACATCCAAACATCTTCGCTAACTTTTTTAATAATATTATTGTGTGAACCGATTTTGACTTCTATACCCTAGGCATAAGGACGGCATTAAAAGCAAAAAAAAAAAAACTAACATACGCGTTGAACATAATTATAACCTCCTCCTTTTTGGAAGTCGGTTAAAAAAGTGGTTACAATACCAAATGTTTACTGCAGCTGCCATTAGTCATGTTAGTAACGCAATGGAAGTGAAAATCGGTTGAACGGACTGTAAAGGTTTATTTAAATGTCTAATCTTATTTTATTAAGGAGTACTTACCTATATTTAGAAATCGATTTCAGGAGAAGTTCCGGCTCACAATTTCGATCGTGTCTAGAAAACAAATACTTGCGCAAAGCTACTCTCGTCGTTTGATCGATCATTTTGATGTTTATGATAACGCACGTCTATAGTGGACTCGGGGAAAAAATTGGCAGCACTGGGTAAAAGTTGAAATAACCATGTTCAGAGTCGAATTTAATGCAAAATATTGCTTGACTAAAGTATACCTTTACTGCTCTAACTTCATCAATGTGTAGGTAAAAGAACAGGAAAGGTATATAACATCACATGTTAAACATCGGACAATAATCCGCGCTGGAATGATCATTCTTTGTAGTCTGTGGGGAGAACATTGAGAAAAAATTGTTTTGCATTGAATGTTATAATTTTCAACAAACAAAATTAATTATATTCACACTATTCTCATAAAGAAACATGGGCCTATGTTAAGCAGTTTTGGAACATTTTTCTTGTGGCTTGTGGAAGTCGGAAGAACTTTGAAAAATTCTCTCGTTCAAGATCAAGACAGTCCACTGTTTTAGTATTCTACTGGCTGCACTAAAACTTACTTACTTAGGCTGTTTTGCTCAATAGCGAAAAGTACCTAATTCGATATTATCACTACAAGTAAGTTTAAGTCTAGTTACTATGTCCATCAACCTCACATTCTAACTAAAATTGTTAATTGATATTTTTGTACTTAAATGCTGAAAAAACATATTCATAATATTTCCACAGATGGTGCTAGAGCTGTAAATACAAGAATGGAATGCTACCCAACATCTATTTTGTTGACATCCTAACAAATAAATTGGTGAAATGGTGTTAAACATGAATTGGATAAGCAATACCCACCGACCTAATCTTCTGTATTAATCATTGAAGGTAAGCTTTACGACACATAGTTAAGAATCAAGTGTAGCAACTCACCTAATAATAAAATTATGAATATATTCCCTTGGCCTAACTATCTACATAGACACAGCATATATTTTATGTATACCTAACTAATGTTTATTATTATAAAAAATCTGGAGACTGAAAAATCTGCCATAAATAAAGAAAAAGAATAAATTATACAACCGCAGCAGTGACTAGGCTGATGGCTTTTGTCCAGCCATGAGCCTAATGAAGGCCTATATGTCTACTTTACTTTGCCACATAATATTTAAGTACAGAGCAGAAAATAATATGTTTTTGTTTTAAAACTTTACAGTTCCTGGGACGCATGAATGATGTCTAGAAACTGAAGATTGTTCATGAAAGAAAAACATTTTCTTTAGAAAACTGTTCAGTCTTGTACGACTACAATAAAAATGTGTGCTCCTATTTATTTAATAGATGTGTAAAATTTAATAAAGTGTTTTAATTATGAACTATAGAGATTAGAGTTACAAAATAAATAAAAATAACTTGTTATGTAATAATTGAATACTGTTTTTTATAAATACAGACAATTGATTATTATAATGATACTATTTAGAGGTATTTACCTAAATTAACTGTCATTCATTAGGTTTCAGTAAATAGAGAGAAATAAATTATGGTAAACAAAACAGCTGTTTTATTATATCAATACATAACTCACAGTAGCATTTATTCACTTTTATTATGAAATATTTGGACATGGGGCAAAAAGAAATTCGAACAAATATTTTGTAAGAATTAGTGGAATTTGGGATATAATTTCTTCCTGTGGAAGTCATCATGGATTATGTATGTACTGCTTGCAAATTCTTGCTGTAAGTGCCCGACACCTGAAATATAAAAATAATAATTTAAGTAAATCCTCATATATTCCATGATCTATTACATCCGTCCACAAAGTCTAATAGGCCTAAACACTTTGATGCACAATCTATCTACTTTATAGAACAGAATGTAAACTTAAACATCCATCCACAAACTCAAATGTAAACTTACTACCTATACATTTGCAGGTGCATTTCACATTCACCAATAAACAGTATGTTAGTGTGTAACGTTCTTGCTGTGCTAAACACACATTCAATGTTTAACACTAAGAAAGAAAATAATATTGATAGTAGGTACCTTAAACAGACAATGATGTGGAAATAGATCTATGTATGGTGGTGTGATGGGTATGTTCATTGTGTCCTTACATAATCCATTGACATAAAATGCTTCAAACTATGTTTGTTTGTGATCTTCCTCTATAACATTGGCTTTTCCAATGAAGTACAAGCTCGATTGCTTGTGGCTCGTGATAAATTTGATA
Source organism: Conistra vaccinii (assembly GCA_948150665.1). Classification (NCBI taxonomy): domain Eukaryota; kingdom Metazoa; phylum Arthropoda; class Insecta; order Lepidoptera; family Noctuidae; genus Conistra; species Conistra vaccinii. Next base: position 7,033,712 of record OX411328.1, read on the forward strand.
CGGTACGATGAATTCCACCAAAATACCTCGTTTCTGAAATATCATAATAATATTATATATCTTTAGTTTAGGTTGCACTTGTAACAGAAGAACTTTCACAATTATTATAGAAAATCGACCTCGCTGCTTCGATATTTAACATATCACTATTATTGATTTATTACGGAGGTTTTACACAAAAACACATTCCCAATTCATCAAGACGATGTTCACTTACATAATTTCGTAATAATTAAGGAGATTATACGAGTAAATCCCAAAAATATTCCAAACAAAATCGATTGCGACGAGTATACTGCCTTCGGTTTGACGAAGCAAATTGAAACAGATGGCTCGATGATTTGAAAGCAGTATAAACAAATTTACAACTGTCAAAAGAGTTTCGTAATTTGAATAATAGCCTTTTTAGAGGCATATCGTTCACTCTTTAGCGTCTGAAGCAGAGTGCAGTTTGTTTGACAGATTTTGAAGTTACATAATTCGAAAGTCGTAAAATTCAACCAAATGCAAACAAATTCATACCAATTCCACTAAATCGCATTGAGAAAATGTGTTTCGTAATTAGATAGCTGGCATTTGTAGTGAACCGTCGCGTGTCGACGTCCGCGTCCTTATCCTATTTTAATGATCCGAATATTTTAAGGTTCCCTGCGCTTCTATTGAAATCTTTGACATTTCGAAATGGTTCGGTCCTCTATCCGTCAGTTTTCACGAAGTGTCTTGACATACAATAATGAGAATTCCGTCTAGACGGAATTCGAATAATAATAATATTACAAAGATCGAAAGACCTTACGGCATCTCGTATTCTTGTCTTGTCTAATAGTAAAGCCAAGATGGTACTGCTAAATTTCGTTTACGATTCTTGGAGCAGTCCTGTCCTTATTATTGGATACCAGCTTCTGCCCGCGATTTCGTCCGTGTGAAATTTCACTCGGCAATACTGTAACTTCCCATTTGTGAAAGTATTTTCAGAATCGGATCAGTAGTTCCGAAGATTACCTACCTACTATTAAAATCGCAAATATCTCTTTATAAGTTTATACAATGTCGCCCATGCGCATGTGACCGCCCGTAATTTTCTGAATGTTCATGAAAAAAATATCAAAAATAAACTTCAAAAGGGTCTATCTATAACATTTTTCATGTTATTCAATTTTTAATTTTTTAAAGATTTGCTTTCTGTTTTTTGACACATCTCCGAAGTTTATGGGTCGATTTGGATTCTGTTTATTATTTCCAAAAGCTTATGAGTTATTTTAACAGGTTAATTAAAATTTTTACAAAAAATTATCGACTACGAAAGAAAAAAACGGAATCGAAGTCATGTTTTCGGAAAAAAACTGTGTATTTATTTTTAAAAAACTAGTGAAAAATGTTATAGATAGACCCCCCCTTTTGAAGTTTATTTTCGATATTTTTTCATGAATATTCTGAAAATTACGGGCGGTCACATGCGCATGGGCGACATTGTATAAACGTCGAAATCGAGACCCCTCAGATACGTCGTCAGTTGTTATTACGAATACCATCGAGTCATAATCGAAATATTAGAATCCCGATACATTTACTGTTAAGGTACAGTTCCGTAGCCTACTGCAGGCAGCAGCAGCAGGAAAAGTGTCGTGCTGGTATCTCTGGTTATGTATTTGACATATTCCTCATTGGGCACCCGCTTAAACGGCACCTGAGGTATTCCACATACGGCACCTATCGATATTTTTCGCAGGTGTACCTTTAGGGTATTTATATTATTCAGTCATTGACTATTGAACGTCAAAAGGCTGTCCGCCCAGTTTAATTAAGTTCAGCTGTATCTGGTTAGACTGGAAGGCGATCTCAACATGGATATGATAGGTTGCAGTGTTCCGTATTGAAGTGAATGAATACCGGTGTTATTACAAGCGAATGAGACACTTCAGTGTTATTTTTGGGATAGGCATAGCCTTATACACAACAATGACCACTGTCCATGAGGTAAGCTGCCTGGTTGTTGACCACCAACACATATACATATAATATTACGCCTGAAATCCTCGAAGGATTTGGCAGAGGTGTACCTATAATTAGTACACTCCAGATTATTTCTATGGTACACCCACATTTCGCCAGTTATGTTGTCGACATTTAACCGCTTAATGTTTGAAGGAATGATGGAGTACAGCCGATATATTTCGACGGCAAAGGGTCTTCCGTAAGTGGATTGATAGTGACAGCTAATATTCCAAAAGAAAATCTAACGTCAGTTGATGCAGTAATAATGCAATAAAGTATGTATGTATGTATTTATTTATTTATGTATCTATTATATAGCATATATATATATATATATAAATATATATATATATATTATATACAGGGTGGCAGGGACATCGACGCGAAGCCGGTTACCATGGATTTAGTATGATGATGATTTGGAACCCCCCTGCGTTGAAATTTTTCGTCGGTTATTTTAAAAAAAATCAGTTGTTTCATAGAAAAGTGCAATACCTACGCGGTCAAAATGTATGGAGCAGCTGATTTTTTTTTTAATAACCGACGAAAAATTTCAATGCAGGGGGGTTCAGAATCATGTACTGAATCCATGGTAACCGGCTTCGCGTCGATGTCCCTGCCACCCCGTATATATATATATATATATATATATATATATATATATATCTCTATGTGTCTATTATAGTATATTGTATCTATATAATTAGTATTTTGCACCAATGACAACCCCATTTTTATGTCCACGTAATCACTGTCCATCCAAGGTTGCCTGGAAGAGATCGCAGAAAGCGATAAGGCCGCCCATTGTATGTTTCGTAGTGTTATATTTATTTTTGTTGCTATGTATTTTCTGGTGTACAATAAAGTATATATAAACAAATAAAATAAATAAATAATAACATATCGTTATAACATCACGCCTGTATTTCTTGAAGGGTATACAGAGGTGTACCTATAGTACCTACATCCATATTTCGCCAGTTATGTTTAAGTGCCATGTAATAGAAGGAAAACCTTTTACAATCAAACGGGCACAAATCCAGACTCCGGGCTGCTACTGAGAAATTCTAGATGGAAAAACCCAAAACACTTTGCCCGACTCGAATCGAACCCCGGATCTCATACTCAGCAGTAGCGCTTGCGACCACTAGATCTACGAGGCAGTTATTTATTACTGGAAGCACTATTATCTGTGTGTCAAGGTAGGAAGATATTATAATACAACCAAAATCAGATTAATCTATTCTCGATGAAACCGAAATCGCACCCTCAATCGACTGACCTCATGCTCTGCAGTATCGCAACCAAAGGACTTATATTTTTTTTTTTTATAAAAATACTATGGAACCCTCCGACAATACCTCTTCCCTTCTTTACCCCTGTACTGTACTCTCTCTGAGATAGTTGAATCAAACAATGGCAACAGTAACTCACTACACTCACTTTATGGATTATGGAGACATGCCAACGAGTATGCGCGAAGAATCTTTATATTTACTTCTCTTCTAAGGAAATAGCAATGAACTTTATATGTTAACGGAATGTAACTTTAAGCTTGTATCTACCTATGTGATAAAGTTTTATCTGTTGATTTGGGTGTCACCTTGTTTCGCAGACAGAAATTACATAGAATTTCGTTTCGCACCAAAATGTTTCATATTTATTTAGTTCTTATATTTTTATTTCGAATATTATTGTTTCAACAACTATTTACTTGGATGAAACATTATTTCACAGAAACACAATTCAATGAATTTTTAATCACATTTTTTTATTTAACAAACTTATCAAACAGTAGAATTATTTTTTAAAGAATATTGTTTGTTCAGTTATTTCAACGAAAATGTAAGAATAGACGTTATGCTATAAACAACAATAGTGTGTGTGTGTGTGTGTGTAGTGTAGTGTCTAGTAATAACTATTAGGGCACTCCGACCATATAGGTTAGGTTAGGTTAGAACTGTGACCAACTACGCGCGAGCCGAGCGAGCGAAGCGAGCGGTGCCGCGGCAGCGGCCGGCGAGCGCTACATCGGATTTGGTCGCAGTATCAAGATTAGGGCACTCAAACAGATGAACCGCTTTCATATAACTATACTACGGTATATAGTGTGTGTGTGAGTGTGTAGTGTATTGTCTTTTAATATAACTATTAGGGCACTCCGACCATATAGGTTAGGTTAGGTTAGAACTGTGACCAACTACGCGCGAGCCGAGCGAGCGAAGCGAGCGGTGCCGCGGCAGCGGCCGGCGAGCGCCACATCGAAATTGGTTGCAGTATCAAAAATATAGGGCACTGGCGATTTTCTTGGTAATAAGCTTTATTAAATACTAACTAAACAGTATGAGAATAAAGAATATTTGATTTGTTATTCTATGATATGAATATCGAAACTTTTAATTTTATTTGTAACAAAAATCAATGATTAAAGTTTATTCAAAGTAAGTATTCTGCGTATTGATTATTCTGTGAAATGATAATATATGAAAAAATTTATGTGAAACGAAATTCTATAAAACTATTTTCTATAAAACAACGTACAACCGTTGATTTGTTTATAGCACAGCCTTTTTCTAAGTTGTTGGGATATTCTTTTTTTAGAAATTCAACGTTGTCGACGCATTTGCGTTGTAATGTATGTAGGTAAAGCTGTTTTCAGACCAGCGCGATTTGTCGCGCGACGCGACACGAACAATACAAAACTTCACGGTATAACAATAACAGTTGTCACGTCGCGCGACAAATTGCGCTGGTCTGAAAACAGCTTAAAGACACACTAGGCAAAAACGTCTGCGGCCTCGTCCACACAGCCTACGCAGCTCTTGGTGTTGAGACGAGCATTTTAAGAGTCTAATAGAGTCTCCCACCTCATCAAAAAGGACACACTGTTGGATTTTCAACTCTCGGCGCAAAACAGTGCGATGAAAAACCAGTGCGCAATAAAAAATCGGTCGTGGGTACGAGGGCTTAAAGACCAATAAAATATGTTAAACCAATGGATTTATCGTATTTGGATGGTATTTTCGTATATTAAATTAGAAAAGTTATATTGGATTGAATTTTAAATACTTAATATAAGTAATAACTTTTGTGACCATTTCAAGTCATAGACGACGAGATTAAGAAACGATATGATTTTTTTACGAAATTGAGATGCCAAAAGATGAAAGATGTGGATGATTTTTCGATTGTAAATATTGGTACCCAAGCTTTTTTAACCTTTTACCGTTTCCAATTACAACAACTCAAGTTCAACGCCTTAATTCGAATTTGGCAATAAAAAAAATCTTATCTTGTCTCCTTACAATGGAAAAAATAATTACCTTCTACGGTACCAAGATTATATTGAATGTTCAGTATAAAAAATGGTCTTTTGAATCACCCGATAAGTGGTATGAATTTAGATCCTATCGAATTTCGGGAGGTTGTCTGACCTTTGCCGGCGGCAATATCGATACCAAGTAATAGAATCATGAACTCGATTTTATCGGTTAATAATCAACTCGGCGGAAGCATGCGGTAAATCCTCTAGGGTTTCATAAATTTTATATATAAAAATTAAATGGTCTAGTATTCATGAAAGGGTATTTGCAAATAAAAAGTGGTCACTTGTCTATCAAAATTTTATTGATGTTGTGTTCACGAAAGGTTCCAAGTATTCGCAAAAAAAAAAAATACTTCACATTCCAATTTGAATAAACAAATTGAAGTGTGTCCTACAGTGTCAAAAGGTTGGTCTCATGTCGTTAGGACCAACAATTCAAACACCTGCCATTTTCAATTGTAGGTAGGCGTATTATTACCAACGCCCACGAAAAAGTGCTTCAATCAGAAAAAGGTAGGATTCCCCGTATTGTAAACTACGAAGAAATGTGAATATGACCCGAAAATTCTTAGAATCGCAAATGAGATATCCACGGTAATATGTCAATCAATCTCAATAACTTTCCATTTGATTTCAAAGCAATTTCTTCTCACAACCGCTATCAGGTTCGTCATTAAAATATCGGATTACCACTCGGCATTTTCTAATAACGTGTCAGATGACGACACTCACCGATTACTCTCCTTTGATAAGTGGGGATGATATTACAGACAATAAATTTGTACCGTTCAAATAAATAGTGGCTATAAAACACTTTATAGGTACAGTAAATAAAGTCAGTTTATTGTGACAAGTATTGGACCGGAGGAAGATTCGGATTGATGCGGAGAAACGACAGCTTTGATGTTCCAATACTATCTCATGAAAATGTAAACATTAGGATCAGAAAACTTAGGTAGGTAGGTACTCGTGGATGCCTATTTGCAACTTACAATACAAATTGAGTGCTTTGATTTGATTATTTGAATACTTAAAACCCGAAATTTAATTTAAAATCACTTTAAAGATGTTTTTGATTTGACATTGGAAGTTAATTTTATATAACGTCAATTTTCGTCGAAGGATTTTTCATTTACAATTCAATAATGTTATTCGAAGAAGTCAGTTAACAATAATAGGGATTATAGGAACGTCTGATAGATAATTTTTTGACGTAATCATAAGATGACGGTAATACATTGAGTTAAAATGTGCTATGATGTAACTCTCCGGTAGATTTTATACTAAATTTTGCCGTAGCGAGCCCCCACTGATCCCCAGTGAGCCCCTACTAAGAGCAGTGGTGGACTAGTGATAACGGCCCCGACTAACGAGTTGTAGGTCGTGGGTTCCAGCCCATGTGACATCTACCAACCCGCACTGGGCCCGCGTGGTAGATTACAGCCCACTCCCTCTCACAGAGAGGAGGCCTGTGTCCCAGCAGTGGGAACATTAATAGGCTGATTATGTATTTGTGTCTGACTTCCCACTTTAATGACTTTAATGAATTTTATCTAAATATTTTTTTAAAGCAAAAAGAAAATACGTGTACTTAATATTTTTTTATTATCTGACTGACGGACTAAATAGTATTTTTCCCTAGTCAACATGCCTATTGTTGGAAAAAGCGGTGAGACATAAAGTTGAAATATTCTAAATATAGATGAATGTGTAACTAATTCTCTTGAGTGAGTGATTGCTTAACAATTTATCCTGAACAAGGTTTGTTTACATTTTGACAGATACTATTCGAACAGAGTATACGAATCCGGATCTAGGGTTAGGAGAAGATATAAGAGACGCTAACGTTTGTGTTCGGCAACAAGGCCTACAAGGAAAGTTTTAATATAAATATTGAATGAGCCTAGTCTTTGTGGTTGGATAAATTAGGCTTATTCGAGAATTTTTGGGAGTCCAAAGTTAACATCAATCGTATTTCTCTTTGATCGTTTATTGTATTATTCTAGCGGTCTTTCCGTAGGCCCATAGCTAGTCGTAGACGTTTACAGAGCTAATGCAATGAATAAGATTCTCCCTTTCATCAATATTTTATTTTCTGCTCGGTTTGGTTGGTGGTAGGCTCTTGTTCTAAGTCCGCCTGGCTAGCTACCACCATCTTATCTAAGTGTGTCGCCATAACAACAATGTTAACAGCATTGTAAGTTGTGTTTCGGCAGTTAGAGATAAGATAGCCAGTTTATCTGTGGTTGAGGATTCCGTGTGAAGCTCGCTTCCACCGGATCATCTCTTACCATCAGGTGAGATGCAGGCCAAGAGTTTCCAGTTGCGGGTAAAAAAATAAACTCATATATCTATTTAAAATCAACATCAGAACTCATAAGAAAGAAAGAAAAATAGGTTTATTTGTCACAGAAACACGTGCATACAAAGAGACAATAGTAAAACAAAATAAAGAACAGAAATAGTCGGCAGCTGCACGCCGCTGAAATAGTCGGCAGCTGCACGTCATGACAGCACAGCGCTGATTTTCAGTGGTCACCCGAAAAAGACGTACGAAAATCAAGTCAGGTAAGATAAGCTCTTTCTGGCTTTAAATTCATTTCCAGTATAATACGGCCGAAATACTCGGCAGTTCTGAACTTCGCGCAAAAAGCTACGCATAACATTTTTTAGGAACCAAATGGTGACATGAGGCGAGTATGAGCGAGAGAACATGCGCCTATGTTCAGATCGGTCGTAAGGTAATAGCCCTGCCGCAGGGCTATTACCTATCTTGCAGAAGCAATGCGATAGCGATCATTTGTTTCATTTTGACAGTTCAACAACATTCAATGCGATAATTACGTTGCAGAGCAGAATTAAATTTCGAACTTATCAAGCAATGGATTAGTAATCTGTTTCGAAACGAATTGATTGTGTATTACCTACGTAATTAGGGTACCGGGCTGTTGTCGATATCCGCATGCGCATCGGCAACTGCGGAGCTTCCGCATCGGTTTGGCTTTGGACATCTGCACCCGCTTCCGCATCCGCAATAATTAATGCGGATGTTCATGCGGATGCGGAAACAAAATAGGCAGAACCGGCGATTGGCGCGTGCCGTACACACGTGCTCATTGACCAATAGGAGCGATGATTTCGTTCGGTGACAAGATCCGATGCGTTTCTTATTGAGTATCATTATTTGTTTCTAGTAAATCAGTCATAACTTGGTTAGTTGCGCTTATTGTATAAACATTTCCGTTTTCTGAGTGTTATCGTGAAATTGTGAATATACAGTGAGCATTGTGTGTTAAGCGAGATTTCTGCAGTTGATAGATTATTTAAAAAGTGAATTTACAAGGCCACCACCGGCGCAAAGTCACATACGGCAAAAATAATTTATGATCCGCATCCGCATCCGCGGATGTAAGCATTTAAATATCCGCATCCGCAGATGTGAAAAAATTTGCATCCGCAACATCCCTGGTACAGACCTTTCAAGTTATATCGGCCGTATTGTAAATCAAATTTTACGATAACAATTTCTAGATTTTTGCTAGTAACGAAACCAGTACTTAAGTACTAAAACTAGTGAGCTATTCGCCAACAGATAAACCGATTCTATATCACAGTGTGAAGGACCATTGTAGTAAAGGCATAAGCTCTGAAATATTAGTAACAAAGCGATATATGTTAGAAGTATATGTAGTAAAAGGTACCAACTTGAAGAACTTGAAATCTAAACTGCTTCTATATATACGTAGGTAATCAAAGGTGTAGTTTGGGTAAAGTTCCATACTTGTTAAGAGGGAAATTGTAACCGTATTCAGTTCTCACAACTTTCTTTAGACAATATCATAAAATTCTGGCAGCACCGTACTCCGTAAATCATTATCAGATTTTACAATAAAACTACATTCAACTGATTTTACAGGCAAAATTACCATTGGGCTGTTTGCCAACGGATTCTATATCAAAGACGTAAGGTAAATATTTACTAGCAAATAAATGAAAATAAATAATAAAAACTTTATTGCCAGACATATTACACATTACAGGGTTTTAACATCGACCCCAAATTGGGGAAGCCTGTATCTTGGGTACCAATATGGAGGGTTTACCAGTTTAAACATTTATTTAAAAATAACAGACAAAGTGAACATAGAAATAAAAATAAGACTAGAATTAACGCTATTTATTGTGTGAGTGAGTGTGAGTGTAAGTGTGTGAGGGTGAGTTTGAGGGTGTTTAAGTGGGAGTCTATGTATGTGAGACAGAACGTGATAGTGGCTTATGTGTGCAATTTTTTATTATCACGTAAGTTACTATTTCTGTTTCGTCTTAAGATAAGTTTAGCAAAGCCTATTAATTTAGTATTTATAACGATATTAAATTAGTAGGTAATAAGTAACTGGGTGTTATTTATGTAGCAGTTGGTATACTTGGTACCTAATTGAAATCGAAACTGCTAGGTCCTGTGTACTCGTATGATCAAGGCAGTGTGGGTGGCGTTAATTTACTTCTTGAGTTGAGAGGTATGTTGATCATTTTCCTTTTTTGTGTAAATTGATTAAGTATTATTAACAATTTAATATTTAGTGTGATAATATTTAAAGTAATTATACAGATGTCCTCATAAACTTGATAATCCTCTATGCCTACGTTATCTAGGTAAATATAGAACTAGCGTAGGAGCAACCCCAGCAAATTATGATTCAAGGAATAAACTACGAAAGTGTGTCAAATCAGGACTTTTTTAGGAACAATCAGAAACTACCTTAAAAATCTTTGACAAATGTCTATTTGTTCACTTCAAAAGCTCCCATCGAACAGATTCCAATGGAACCTTTACAACCGTCTCTTTACAATCCGAATCAGCTTCTATTGTTCACAAAATAGAGTTCTTATTTCTTTAAAATAGATTGGAATAGGTGAAGCGTAGTTCAAAACACAGTAAAGAAACTTTGTTGACTTAGGAGTACCTTCGTGAATGGGAAATAATTCAAATACAAGTCAATGCAAATAAAAGTTTCAGGGCAATCATGTGTGGGCGTGCCTCGCGAGGCAGTGAACTAGTTGTAATAGTGGCTCAATATATCACTGTCTAGCAAATGGCCATTACTTTGAGTAAAAAAGAATGGTATTTGCTAACAACCCCATAAGTTCAGATGCGGAGTAGTAAAGAATTCGTCCTTTTTGTGAATTTTAAGCAGTTTTATTGTTTTCTATGTCAAGATTGTAAATAATGGTCATCTTGTTTTTTGTTCATACTCCTATCCTAGCAATATTTGTATATACAAAGTGGAATTTTTGAACGCCACCTGGAGGGAAAGTACTCTAAATACTGGATAGCAAATTTTACTCAAAGGAAACATTTCTTTATTTTTTTAAAGAAACAAATATGTTCAAATATTTTCAAAAATTCGCTTCGTACACTCGGGAATCAAACCGAGTAAAATCCGAAAAAATAACATCCTGTATTTTTATGGGATCAATCGATAGAGTTAATCATAACGATCAAATGTCTCTAACAAACATGATAAATTAAATGACGGGAACACCATAAAATCTAAACTGATATGGTAGCATGGAATTTGTATGTGCTATCAGGGCAGCATGGAATTAGTATGAACTATCCTATTAAATGAGCATTCTCTATTTTCATCAGAGCAGAGCGGTCGCCCAGTTACTGTTTTTTAATGTATGGCAAACCGTTTATATTATTTTAACTACCAGAGCCAGTCCTCTGTAAGCTGGTTAAGAGAACAAAAAAATATTATTTTAGTATCGCTCCTTTCAAAGTACCGAAAATCTATATTAATAATTTCGTCAAGGGGTACGGTAGACTCGATCGAAACCTTACCTGAATAATAAAACATAAAAAAATAAAGATTTCGAGTCGACAACATATATCCGCAAAATTCGGATTGTCGAGTATTTTGTTAAATTCTAATGGTACTGACATACAAATCGCAGTCGCCATATTGAAACGTCACTGACACCGGATGACATGCAGTGCGTTCCGAGTTACACTGTAATCGATTTGAGCGCGCTAAAAGCCGTTCCGAATAAGCGTGAGCGCGATAACGATGTTCCGTGAATCGTCATCGATGCCGTCATGACATCACCATCTTGCGATAACGCCGAGTCACCGACCATACCTTTTACTAATATCACCGTGAGCGCTGTCAAAATTGACAGTTGTGCTGTTTTTGTTTTGAGTCGTATCATATCTTTAGACTAACGTGGCATATTCGAAATTGTGCTTCTGGCTATCGTTCGTCACCTAACCCAAGAATAAGAAGAAAGTGGTATACAATACACAAAGAAATATGATATGAAATTTTTGACATATCTTATTCGGAACGCCAATTATTGATGTCAGCGCTGTGAGTGATTATGTTCTAATTCGGAAAGCGGTATACATACGTCGCGCTACGTCGCGCCATTCATTATAAACAAAGTGTCCATTACAAAGAACTGTGACAATTTTTCATTCGTTTCGCAAAGGTATTGTTTTGGATGCTTTTTATAAGATATACTCTGTGTTTTTTCTTAAAACCTAAGATTGGCCGATTGCCATAACATAACCATAGAAAAAAGAATACTAGGCCTTAACCTGAAAAGTTGAAGTTGTTTTCGTAATAAAATTATAATGTACAGACGCCAGCACATCATCCTACTCCAATCTGTCAAATTTTCCCAGTCAACATTGAACCTTATTCTTTTGCGATAAAGTTGAAAATCTATTAAAGAAATTTGACAGATTGTAGTAACTTGATGTGCTGGCGTCTGTACATTTTTCAGTATTCATTTAGTTTTGCTTAGTATATCTGAAAAGCTCCGACCAATTCCTCTCGGCGCGCCGCCGCCGACAATTTTTTGGTCGACGCCCACTTCTAATTTTGAGTTACATTTCACCCGAGCGAAGCCGGGTTTTCATCTAGTAAATAAAATAAAATACAGTGTCATTCACACTAAATAAAATAAAACGACATTGATGCCCTACAGAAATGGCGTCTGTAACAATAAAAAGAAAAAACCTACTTAGCTAGCTTTTAGCTAAGCTATTTTTCACAAAAACACATAACATGATACGAAATATTGCAGATATTTTGTTACGAATAAAAGAGAGTGCAAAGATCCGATAAAGATCTAGAATCTAGATTGAACTACTAATTTATGATCCATGTCTAACGATGCTTTAGCCCTTGTTTGAACTTAAGCATTGGAATTTGGGCTTACATTAATCCCTTGAAGGATTTGATTTAGTGATAATAATCGTCTAATTCTTGAATTAATTAAAGTAAAGGAGCCTTTACTTTAACTAAATCAAGAATAAGACGACTGTCACTCTTTAAGAAATCAATTAGTTACAGATTAAGAAATTAATTATCTACCGATTAGTTTTTTGACAATGCCTAAACCTTCAAGGATTATTTGCTTGATGTTATTGTTATGTTTTGTACTTTTATTGAGAATCCAGTAAGTCCAAAAAACTACTGGGCAAAATTCATGCCACAACAATATTTCTGGCGATCAGTTTCCAGTGTAATGTTAGACTGTGAACATATAGGTATATTACGAAGAATATTAAAGAAAGAAATGTATTATAGTGAATCATCATATTATTTAAATGTCTGTATATTTTTGAACAAATATCATACAAGGTGATTTTTTATTCACTATTAACTTTTTAGGGCGTTAAAGTACTCATAATTATTGAGCAACTTTCACTATGAGACCATCTCTGAAATATCGGAAAAATATCAACTGTAACAAAACAAAAATGCAATATTTATCCGATGAAACAGATGTAATTTTTTTCTTATTTCGTAGTTGGTCCCATATTGAAAGTTGTTCATAATCATGAGTCCTACTTCAGCTTCTGAAAGTTTAACAGTGAATTAAAAATCACCATGTATACTATTAGTTATTCTTCATTTGGGTGTGGAATCCTAAAAACAATAAATTCAAATTCATTTATTGGTGTGTTTTTTGGTACATTTTAGATCTTAAAAATAAATAAGGAAAAACAATATTTTTCCTAGCAATGTGTACTCAGTTTTTGATGTAGAAGAGTAGGTAGTTTCGTTATATGTACAGTCAGCTGCAGAGAAATCTCACCCCCTAGCAATGTTAAAATACATTGCTAGGGGGTGAGATTTCTCTGCAGCTGACTGTACGACATTAAAGGTTCTTTGAGGACGAAGGCTAAAAGAACAAAGGTATGCTACAGACGGAATTGTTTACTAACATGCCTGTAGTAAGCGGATAGTGGGTGATCATATCGCGTACGGTAGGTACCGGTATTGTGACTTGCGAGGCATCTGGCCTATGGTGTTAGGACACTGCTATAGTGTTGAGCGGAGCGGGTGTCAAAGTTTTTTTGTCTTTTGATACAGGACCAAATCGTTTTAAACGGTGGGCTCAATCAATCAAAATATTTTATTTCACATAAACCTACTTGGGCACTTATGAAACGTCAGAAGCTAGGTCCTATGGAGAAGAGTTGGCAAGAAACGCCACAGTTTCTCTTTTAAAAATAATTGGCTTTTTACAATATTTACAAATAACAGTGTTAATAGGTAGGAAGGTATGGGAGGACAGTGTAGGCCTTTCAACAAGTACCAGGTACTTAACAAAATAGAAAATGGTCAACAAAACTACAGTCCATCAAGCGTACCTACAACGTTCGCACATTCACATTACAAAAAAGAAACAAACGACTTCCAAAATTTTATTTTTCACTTTGTAGTATTTTTTTTTGGAAGACGGTTTTTTTTTTTTTGAAAATGTTTTTATTTTGCGCTTTTTAGTTGTGGTACCCACACCAGACAAATTCGATTACCACTATCTGCTATGCAATTATCAGTTAAGTATAGAAAGTTATCATCATATCATCCATAAAAACTAAGTGGGAAAAATGTGTATTATTGAAGCTAACTCAAAAACTATCCCGAGTAAAGTTAATAAAATTTATATGGGACCACCTCGGGAGCATACCCTTTCAAACAAAAAATCAATTTTCAAAATCGTCCACATTGACGGATAAATCGGTGAAAATACATTAAAAAAACATACAAAAAGACGAACATAGAGCCTCCTCCTTTTTAGAAGTCGGTTAAAAATAGAAAACAATCTGTATAAAATATAAATAAAATAATACAAATAAAAACCTTTTTAAGCCAAATGCTGCGCACTGTAAGAGTGGTAAGACTGGTAAGCATATTATAATCATTATCTGTTTCAATAGTGCGTGTCAAATATTCTGGTTGTCTGTATCAAAACGATAGTAAATTCTACATAAATATATTTTCAAATCTAATAAACAAAGATAAAAGAAAATACTCATAAACGTTCTCATACAGTATTAAATCAACTAATCCTTGCACAATTTAAATTAACTACACACAAAACAACACCTGCTTTGAAATCCTTAATTAAATAACATTATATTTTCATATAAAATAATACGTTTTCACATTATTAATACCACTTAACCTAGTATTCAACCCCGGAGCAAAATTATTTCAGTACTGGTCTAGGCACTGGTACCTATATAATTAAAGCTTCATATCCATTTGCTGTTATTCTTAAGCAGAATTGGGTATTTACTCAGTGCAAATAATGTATGGAGATCTCATATTGTTTTATTGTAAGTAAGGAATGATTTGGGCCGCGTTACGTCTGTTTGGTTTCTTCAAACAAATTGTGTAGGCACATATTTATTCACAACATTCTTTGAAGTAAAACAAGCATATAATGTCGGTAAATCAGCACACGGAGATTTACTACATACTGTGCAATGAATTATAAAAATTGAAATACGAAATACCTACTGTAGATTACATAAATTTTTATGTTATGACTAGCTTTCGCCCGCGGTTTCGCCCGCGTGGGGATCGGAAATTATCCCACGGGAACGTTTTACCTGGATCAAAAGTATCCTACGTCAAAAGTATATTACCTGGATCAAAAGTATTCAGGTTATAAACTGTATGTGTGCCAAATTTCATCCAAATCCGTTCAGCCGTTTTTGCGTGATTGAGTAACAAACATCCAAACATACAAAGTTTCACATTTATAACATTATATATATTATATATTATAAGTTATTAGTTTTATAAGTTATAAGTAGAAATTAGGATGAGCGGGAAATATAAATACGAGTACGCACTTACAAAATTCAGAGCCTATATGCCGCCTCGTCATGAATTGTGTAGAATTGGAGAAAAAATGTCACCGCCAACTCTTTCAGAAGTAAATCGCTTGCCGCGTATTCTTAACCCGCTTCGCTTATAACACTCAATCGCTACCTAACGCGGCATTCTATTGATGTACACTTTTATTACGGAATGATTTGCAGATGTATAGACTTATTTATTACACAACAGATGGAGTAAGCTTTTGGTATAAAGGCTAGTACTTCTTTTGTTTTGACTTGTCTTTGAATCACTTTGAATAGAGTTTAATGACTAGCCCTTTTTGAAGTTCAATATTATTAGTTAAAATCGAAAGTTCCATGGGATGTAATTTCTGAGCCGCGTAGAATCAGTTTTTAAATTATATTGATATAATTATAGACAATTGTTGACCGCCTCGTTCGTTGGTCTAGTGGTCGCAAGCACTAATGCTGAGTTTGAGGTCCCGGGTTGGATTCCCAGGTCGGGAATAGTGTTATTGGGTTTTTCCATCACGATTTTTTCAGTAGAGTCTGGATTTGTGACAGGTTGATGACAATAGGCTCGCCCCCTATCTATTACATAGGACTTAAACATAACTGTCGAAATATGGGTGTTACTCTAAGTATAGGTACCTCTGCCTAACCCTTTGGGGGCTATAGGCGTGATGTTATGTTTGTTGCATATTGCTGGCTTATAATAGATTTTCTTAATCTTCCACGCTTCCTCGCAATATTTTTCTTTCATCATACTAAAGAAACAGACCCGCGCAAATATTTAAAAGGGTTACCAGGAAATAGTTTTTTGGGTTTTGGATAAGTTTATTTAGAAAACTTAAATCAAATCAAATCAAATCAAATCGTTTATTGCAAACCATAATGTACAATTACAGGTGGTAAATAAAAAAATAATAGAAACAATTATGGACCCTGTCGGGCACAGCAAATTTATAAATAGGTTGAGAGAGGAAGAGCGCTTTATTAATTATCATGAATTATTTATATCCTATTAGCTATGTATTTATATTTCCATTCATTCGATTATTCTATAATATTTTATATGCAGGTCTATCTGTTCATTTATTATTTATTTAATTATATTTAATATTGCTTATTTGTTTACTCACTTAAAATTTTGTTTATTATTACTTAAAGTAGTACCAACGAAAAAAACGTATGTATGGCTAGCTGCAGAGTTTTACGAGTACCAGTTAGTGAAGAAATCGGAATGAGGATAAACATTGTAGATGATTGTTAAAAGAAACGTCACATAGTATTTGATATGAATATGATGTGTTACATCTAACATAATTATCATCTTAGTAATAAGCAACATTTAAAGAGGCGGCGGCCTCGTCAAGGTCGTTTCTGACGACCAACTCTAGCACCGCGCGCGCTCATTGGTCAAATCAAATAACGCGCGCTTCCCCGGCTTCCTGTTACACACTTCCGTTGCTTTTCACGAAATCTCTCCCACAGGTTTGATTATTTAGAATTTTAATTGCTGGTAAGCGAGAGGGAATATGTTACACATCTAAAACGTCTGTCTAGCTCAAGAGTTTCACCATTTAGAGGACTAGCCTAGTGTATGATTGTTAAAAAAAAACACAAAAAAACGTGCAAAAAGAACTGCCGTATTTTGATACTTACTGCAATCAAGTTTATTCTTCAAACGGACAGTGAAAAGTGACATTCTTTAGTCTTAATAGAATATGTTATAAGGGTGATCCAGAACATATTTCTTGTGGAATAATTTATTTTTCGTTTCTCTTCCACGTCCACCTCGACTTATCCCTCACAATTTATTGCACAAATCGACTCGTTCAATCTTGGGTCCGGTTTCTTTATGTTTTCCCTTTATTCCGTTGTCTTACGTAATGTTATCATTATGATGATATTATTTATTGATAACATATGTAAGTTATTTATTATTATTATTTATTTATCGACTCACGTGATATTGCCCTGTTTAAAGGCTTTTGCAGACCAGCGCGACTGGTCGCGCGACGCGTCACGAACAATACAATTTCTAAGAAAACTTCACGGTATAACAATATAACGACCACGGTATATTTTTTTCGTTTTAACGCTAAAACGGCTCAACAGATTTGGATGAAATTTGGCACATGGGTAGACCATGACTTGGGTCAGGACATAAGATAATTTTTATTCCGATATTCCCACGGGATCGAGACTTATGCGGATGAAAACACACAGTAGCAGCAGCGCAACTAGTATTACTAATTAAAAAAAAACTGCCATTTTGGTTCTTATGGATCATAGTTTTCATCATTATCAGCCTATTAATGTTCCTACTGCTGGGACACAGGCCTCCTCTCTGTGAGAGTGAGTGGGCTGTAATCTACCATGCGGTCCTAGTGCTGGTTGGTAGATGTCACATGTCTTCGAATTTTTGGTTCTAAAACATGCCGGTTTCCTCACGATGTTTTCCTTCACCGTTTTGAGAGCAGTGATGATGAAATTATTTACTCAAAGTAAAGCGCCTGCTTGGGTTCTAACCCACGACCTACAACTCATAGTTAAGGTTCCTCTAAATCGAATCTATAAAAAAAAAATGTATTGTAGATATTTCTAATGGAAATTTAAGACCGAGGTGCCATTAGAAATGATTCTATGAAGTAGGTTATAGTGTTGTTAGTTTTAGAATCACTTAGCCAAGTGATTCTAAAACTAACAGCACTATAACCTACTTCTGTTCCATATCCAACAAATCACACAATCAAGCCTCAGTAAATTTATCTTGCATTTATCAAAGACTTAGGTCCAAAGGTCAACTAACGTGTACCAGATGCGTAACAGTATATGCGTAATGTACGGCGTACGCAATTATCGACAGACGCTGCCCACTTCAAAGAATATGTATGATAAAGTTGATTGGTCTAGCGTCTGGCATATCTCAGACCTCTGGCATAGAAGAAATCCGAATAGAAGCGAAACTCTTGACGCTTATTTTAAAACAGGATTTATCTTTAGACGGAGGTATAAACCATTGCGCTAGTTTTAAATTTCGAACTAAATAATAAACAAGACATCACATAGACAAATAAAAAATCCGGAGTCACCAGCCTACCGCAGCTGTCAACAACCTGCGACTAGATAATTAGACAATGGTGAAAACATTTCTGAGGCAGAATGAACTGAGTGAAATAGGTTAGGTTAGAACTGGTACCAACCGCACCCGAGCGAGCGAAGCGAGCGGTACCGCGGCAGCGGCCGGCGAACGCTACTTCTAAGTTGCTCGCAGAAATGTTTTCACCATTGTCTAGTTATTCGTGTTTTTGCAATATCCCTAGGGTTTTCGCAAAAATTCGGAATAATAAATCATCCTACGACATATTAATTAATTTAAAAAAAAACGAGCCGTAGAATGCCATTTGTGCGGGGCCACGGACCCGGAGTTTCGCGTCTATCCGGATTTGTTATTATGCCGCCGTTCTAAGGGCGCCAGTAATCCTACAGTTGTATTTGTAATCATAGTGTAATGTGCCAAATGCTTTTCTTAATTCGTTGGTGTTTGATATTCTGGGAACGTTGAGGATGTGTAGCATTCCTGTTTAGGGTTTAATCGATCGTAAAATGTAGATGTTATTGGAGTATTTACGGATTTTACGATGCGATTCGGATAATGTTAGAATTCGAACGACCCTAGTTCACGGAACATGAATGGGAATAAACTGATGCTGCATTTGTTTATCTCTGACATTTCTAATGGTCTTATTATTTTCGTGTGGTTAGTGATTAACCTGGTGTCAGAGTTTTAAAGCCGCCCATGGGCCTCTGACTTGGTTTCTTGGCCATCGAGAAATATCTCTCAGGCATGCCGGTTTCCTCACGATGTTTTCCTTCACCGTTTTTGAAGCAAGTGATAATACGCACATGGAGTCGAAAAGTCTGAGGTGCGTGCCTGCGGTTGGAAATCGAGACCTGTCCTGCCTGGCAGCTAGGCTATCACTGCATAGTTCTAATGGTAAACCAATTTTTTTTTGAGCGTCGGCTCAAAGTTCTATTCCAAAAAAAAAATTTGATTTGCATCTAGCATTTTCCGCAACTTGTACAAAAATGATGACTAGTCCTTTTAGCGCACGAGACCTAATCTTAATCCTTATTTACTCATCTAAAAAAAGTTCGCACAAATCACGAACACCTCCCAATATCAAAAACATTCATCCTATTAAGATAAGAAAGCGACCATAGTGTCCAAGTAATGAGTTTGGTCGATCGTTAGCAATTAATTGGACCCACATGGAGACGCTTCGAACGAGATAGCGTTCATTCAATATTGGTGATAGCATCGCAACATTCGCAACAGACCAGAAACATGTAATTCGGCGGTCAGCGGGGTGTAGGATTTTCTTGTTGATTTGTTACTTGGTGATTTTGGAACCCGATTTATTATGTGTTAGTATTATCTTATCGTATTTTGACTGATTTAAAAGACTGTTAGTGAGTGTTCTTTGAACGATTTTCAGATAGTTCAGCTTTTGTTCACTGAAATTTTTCGTCAAACGAAAAGTCAAGAAAAATTACATTTCTGAATAAAATTCAGCAGTCCTTCTTCTAAATCCGGAATTTGCCTGTTATAATTCATTTGGACCTAATATAAGACAAATTAACGTCCATAGACGTCTGAAATGAGAAAGTTGTTCACCAGTTTTGATTAAACACTTTCTCTTTTGTTAGTTTCTATTTAAGGGGTAGGTACTATACTATCATTACCATCATCGCTACAATCAATGAAGCAGTAATTAAACGTCAGACACTTGCGGTTGGGTTTTCCAGTTGACTCATTTGCGAATTTGGATCAACTGAATCTGGCTACGCTGCGATATTTTTTTTCTGTCTGTGCCTACACAGACAGCCTATCTCTAAGTCTACTAAGAGATAGACGCGTCACCCAAATTCCCACATCCTTTGGACAATATTCAATAGCGAATACAACTAGAAAAACCTTTTACTCACACTCGTTTTAGTTAGAGATAACTCTTTCACATGAAACACAATAATCTCTAGCCTTGATCTTTCTCACAAGTATAGGGTATCAAGTAATATATTGTGTCTTTGTGTCCAATATAACTAAACAAGCCTAATGCGTAGTCTAGACGATTAATTAATTATAATATAAGGCAACACTTACTTCCACTCAGTCTTGAAACTTTTGCAAATTAGTGCGGGTAGAAGGCAATTTAGAATTCGAATTTGGAACAGCTCCGAGAACGCGGTTGCGTTCTCGGAGCTGTTCCAAATTCGAATTCCCTACCAATTCTCTACTTAGGTTTAGTTAATAGGAGGGTGACCTACGTCAAATTTAATCAATTATGTGTTTGCTTCCGGCACTACACATCTACAGAAGTGTCTAAGTTTGAACTAGTTTTCAATTTGTAGTTGACAGCTTTGAGGCAAATAACTGACTTCACTGATCTTGTAGGTCTGTTCTCCGAAAAGCGATACGAGCTGAGCGCAGTTTTATAGACCATGTGCTCTGATAAAGATGAGAGCAAGAAATGATTTATTTAAAAATCGCAATCGCATGCCGTGCGGGAATCGCCTCAGTGTGGCCAAAGCTTCAGTTTTCCCCAAGCGCCGTTTAAACCACAGTTTTCAGTCGACTGCAAATTACATAGTAACAATAGAGTTAATCAAGGTAGTTGTGGGTAGTACTTAAATTAAACTAAGCTGACTTAAATAGCAGATAAAAATCAATAGGTCGATCTAGCCTTAATTCCCCTTTAAGCTAAGACTGTATTATAATCTCATGGTTGTCGATACAGGCGCCTAAGGGATTATCAAGAGCGTCGAGTGTAGGTAGCAGCTGTTTATAACGGAGTACTTAAGACTTTAGAACGATCGTGAAAACTCCCAGAAGCTTTAGTTAAGGCGTATTGAGTGATGTGACTAAGTTTAACCTAAAATATACGTACTAGCTTTATTTCACTGTAAAGTAGGACGCACGTCAGTAGTAAGACTTTGACCTTGACCTGGCCTGCCTGGTAGGTACGGAGATACGATAGAATAAAAGGCCAGCTACTGGTTTTGTTACCACTGACGTTCGGCCCGAACGAACTACCGAATAGAAGTTACAGTCATATTAGGTAAAATAAATAAAATAAGCCTTTATTTCTTCCATACCTTACATTAATGACACGTTGAACACTAAAATATAAATGTTAATAATGTGGTTAATATTTTGCTTACATCTAGTTGTTAGTATTGTTAGTTTGAAGTTTCTGGGTTTGAGATATGGACCCCATCATGGGTGAAGGCCTCCTCTAGCATTTTCCATTTAGTTCGGTCTTTTCCTATTTCCATCCATCCTTTGCCTGCTATTTGGGTGATGTCGTCGATCCATCGTTTGTTAGGTCTACCAACTTTCCTCCTTCCTTCTGGTCCTGTCCATTTTGTGGTTGTTATAGTCCATCTGTTGTCTGTTAGACGGGCAACATGTCCAGCCCATAACCACTTCATTTTGAGTGCATGTTTTAGCGCATCAGTTACCTTCGTCTTGTTCCTTATAATTTCGCTTCTAATTTTATGGATTTTTCTTATTTTTAGAATACTCCTTTCCATTCCCCTTTGACAGGTTCTCAGCATGGATTTAGTTTTGTTAGTGTAGACCCAAGTTTGGCAGCCATATGTGAGACAAGGTAGAAGACAAGTGTCCATTACTATTTTCTTCATATTAAGGTTGTAGTCTCCTTCATATTAGGTACGGTACCTAATATGACTGTAACTTCTATTCGGTAATCACCAGCATGCCTGTCTCTTCTGCCTGTTTTTAAATATCGTTACATTATCCTGAGATAGAAGCCTTTTTGGCCTCGTACCAACAGGTCGCTGTTAGAATTTATGGTTATCGTTTATTAGAAAAAATATGTTAATTTTGTTAGTTTTTTGTTTATTTTTTAATTACTCTTTGTTTTTCTTGTGCGTCCCGAATAAAAAAAAACTTTTTTCTTCTTTCTTTCTTTCTTGCCAGTCATACTCTGTTTTGTTCAAAGGTCAAAAATGATTACGTTTGTCCGCTTGAAATTCATCATCGTCATCTTTCACAGTCCGACCTCATCCACAACTGCTGTATGCTGTATCATCCACAACTGCTGATAACCCGGGCGTCCCGAATGCGTCAATCTCCGTCAAGCCCGGCTGTCCCCGAATAGGGGACAGTCTCTCACGCGTTACAAATTTCTATTTCTGCTCTCTAATCTGGACTAATATCGTCTGTGGGCTCTTTCTCTCTATGGCTTGACGGATATTCTCGTCAATTAGATGTAAAATTGTCAACACCGAAAAATTCAGAAAAATGTCAAAAGTGACGTAAAGCGCGCGGCAATGTCATAGTTAATAGGGCTTTATCAGTTTTGTGAGTTTCTTACTTGTGTTAATCAATTTGTACCTGAATGCGATTGTCGCAGGAGCTTATCCTGCGACAATCACATTCAGGTACAAGTTGCGATGTCATGAAATTCATCACTAGCAAGATAAGTAACCAAATTCTTAATTTATCTACGTAACGTACGTAACGTTGCGAATGTAACGTAATATAACGTGTACGTTTGGTACGTTGTTTTATTCGATTGGTTGTTTATTTGTTCATTTGCATTTTTAAGTCCACGTATTTACGTACTTAAATAAATACGTGAAAAGTAGCAAATTAAGAATTTGGTGACTTACAACCTTTAATTACTTAACCATTTTTTCAAGCAGAAATATCAGCAGAATCACATACAGTATCAGAATTTACAGACTCAAAGACCTCGTAGATTCCCATATACTCGATTTTTGGCTCAAGCTCATAAAACCGTAGCGTCGACACGAACGTTATTTATTAGCGAATTAACTTAATAAAACCGAATGTCTGTCAGTGGGTACAGCTTGATATTCAGACGTACTGTTCAACGTTATATGGGATATGATGGGGCTATATTTCATTTCATTACATTTAGTGGCCTTGGTTGTATGTGTGTATTGTTGAGAATTGTCTGAGTAAATTACTTACCTTTCTATATTACATGCATGATAATAGAAAATGAAGAATATACTATACTAGCTTCCGCTAGCGGCTTCACCCGCGTGACAAATTTATAAACTATAGCTTACTATAATATTATGAATCACTCTTGAATCACTCTTGAATCACTCTATTTAAAAAAACCGCATTCAAATCCGTTGCGTAGTTTTAAAGATCTAAGCATACATAGGGACAGACAGCGGGAAGCGACTTTGTTTTATTTTATTTATTTATATTAAGTAGTGATAATCTACCTTATCTTGGAAACTTGGGATTGAGGCATTATGTTAATGGGACTAGCCCTACCCTCGTATTTAGTAACAAGAGCATAAGTTATAGACGTCACTATTTTGACTAGGGATTTTGACTGGGAAAAAAAAGAAGGTAGGTATTTAGTCCGTTAGTCAGATAATACAAAAATATTATAGTGCACGCGGAACTAGTTGTCCGCTCATCTCATCACAAATCATCTCGCTATTGCAATCTCATGTGCGTTTTGTCTAAACTAGCCGGTACTTTCAACGCGTGTTGCCGTCGCGAAGTGAAATTTCCGGCTAGTTGAGACAAAACGTACATAAAATGCAATAGTGAGATGATAAACAGGTATTTTTTACTTTATCATATTAATAAGATAAATAGCATTAAAGTTGGGGAGTGGGGGCGCGCTACGTCACAAGTCAATATAAAATATACCGTGAGTGACGTCATGCCACATTTTAACTCAATGTATTGCCGTCATCATCTTCCTGCCCTTCCCATGCTACTTGGGGTCGGATTAACACGTTTTCTTCTTCCACTGTCCCCAGAGCAGAGCAGTGGTAATACTGGTAACGACCCCGACTTACGAGTTGTAGGTCGTGTTTTCGAACCCAAGCAGGCGCTTTACTTTGTGTAAATAATTTCATCACCACTGCTCTCAAAACGGTGAAAGAAAACATCGTGAGGAAACCGACATCAGGCATGTCTTACTTAGAACCTAAAATTCAAAGACATGTGATATCTACCAACCCGAACTTGGCCCGCGTGGTTACAGCCCACTCCCTCCCACAGAGAGGAGGCCTGTGTCCCAGCAGTGGGAACATTAATGGGCTGATACTCTCCCCTGTCAACTGAACTCAATGTATTGCCGTATCCTTTTGATTATACGTAAAAAAATAAAAAATACGTGTTCAGAATTTTTTAATAATCTACTTACTAAAAAATATTTTGTCAACAGCCCTATTCTGGGGTACCTATTCATTTAAAAAAAAGTAATATGTTCAGGAGTCACAGCTAGTATCGAACTATTGATGCGAGTAGTGCGAGAACGGTTCACCATGGTGAAAAGAAAAGCCGCAGTCAGAATTTCCATTGTTCAAAGTAGTATTCGCAATCATATTATATTCCACTCTCTTTCAACCAAAACCACTTTTAAACCCGTAATTTCCTTTTCATTCCATTACAGCTCTTAAAATTAAATCACATCGGAGTCCAACGCTTCTGTTCCATTCACAGTACTAAAGCGGATTAAACCACCTGCCAAATAAATGAAAAAAAGCGAACGAAACCACGCTATTTACTAGTATGTTGGCAATTTTCCAAGCAGAGGTTACTGCGCTCCGCAAATATTTTATCGCTAGGACATTGATATATGTAAAGAAATGGTTGCTTGGCCTCCATACGCCTTGAAAAACTTTTTGTCGTGTTTTGGAGTTGGTTAATAGAACTCGTGGAATATCATCATCAACATCATTTCAGCCGAAAGACGTCCACTGCTAGACATAGGCCTCCCCCAAGCACCGCCACTTCCACCGATTCTGTGCTTTTCGCATCCAGCGGATTCCTGCGGCCTTTACAAAGTCATCGATCCAACTTTTAGGAGACCTTCGAACGCTACTTATGTCTTCCGGTACGCGATCGCCACTCCTGAACCTTTCGGCCCCATCAGCCATCTGTTCTGCGAGCAATGTGCAGTTTGGCAATTCCTCGAGCTATGTCGGCTACTTGGGCTCTCTAAGGATCTCTTCATTTCTGATTCGATCACGTAGGGAAACTCCAAGCATAGCCCTCTCCATTGCCCTTTGGGTGACTTTTAGCCTTCTGATAAAGCCCTTTGTGAGCGACCACATTCCAGTGCCGAGTTCCAGTGGAATGTACTTAAACCTATTCCCCAATATAAGGGTCGTAGCAGGTGGCGTAGTTAGTAGTTTCTGCCTACCCCCATGGGGAAGACGGCGTGAGTTTATGTATGTTATTTCCCCATGTAGTAATAAACACGGAGTAAAGTGATGCCAGACTTATAATACTCCGCGTAGTGGGTATGTAGCTTAACTCCGCTTGTATTGACAAGGGGGCTAGAATGTTTCTCCGTTATTATTCTAAAGTTTCTCCCTTTGAATTTACTTAATGCTGTCTGTCACTACAACTTTTTCGAAAATGGTTTGGCAAGTAAAGTTCTAAATCAAATACGGAAAAATTTGTTTGGCATAGCGTAATCATAGCATAATCAGCTTATAATGTTCCCACTGCTGGGACACAGTCCTCCTCTCGGTGAGAGGGAGTGAACCGTAATCCACCACGCGATCCCAGTGGAGGTTGATAATGGTACATGTCTTTGTGTCGAATTTTTGGTATTGGACATCCAGTCTCCTCACGATGTTTTTCTTCACCGTTTTGAGGGCAGTGGTGATAAAATAATGAACACGAAGTAAAGCGCCTGTCAGGGTTCGAACCTACGACCTGCAACTCCTCGCGGCTATTACCACTGGGCCACCAGTGCTCATGTATGTATGAAGGGTTCTAAATTAAATACTCAAGTTTGTTTAGATACCGCATCAAATAATATTAAAAAACATGTTGCTATTCACTGAAGTGACAAGTTACTCAAAAAGTCACAAGGGATTTGTCAAACTTCCCAACATGTCTTTCTCGTTACTACACGGTAGCTACTGGTAACTATGTACCAACATATACATCAGCCTAAACAGAACCCGCTGAAACTATGAAGGATTAACAAAAGTTATGAAAAGTTATCGTATCATTCTTTGAACAAAGTCGTGGAATATAAAAGTGAGTTATGGCGTATGGCCAGACGAAAACTAACGTAGTTATGTGCCAGACAATCCCCAGACACTAATACCAAGCATGTGGGTAAAAATGACAAAACTTAGTCATACACAGTACGTGTTAATGTTTGAAAATGGTGGTTGTCCGCGATACAAACGATTCCGATACGACTGCAATAAACAGAGGGTTATTTTACGAAGACATGTGACGTCTACCAACCCGCACTGGGCCCGCGTGGTAGATTACGGCCCACTCCCTCTCACAGAGAGGAGGCCTGTGTCCCAGCAGTGGGCACATTAATAGGCTGATGATGATGACCTTCCGTAACTAGCGACACATCGTTGGCAGCTACGGGCGAGCGACAGGCGACACGCATAGCCCGACCACAGACCAGTAGTGCCGCCAACGCTCGAGCGATAAAGGTTTTTCTTTCTTCTATCTACCGACTGGAATACGGGCTGTTGCCGCCTGCGGTCGAGTTGGGAATCATGACTGCAGCGACATGACGCTGCGACACGTCGCCTGCAGTTACCACCTGCGGTCGGGTATACGGAATGGTACCTTTAGTGATCACATTCGATTTAAGATTAGATCCAGGAACTTCGTTTAAGGACAGAGAAGACAAATATAATAAGTTCGTATTTACCCCTAAATATCCATAGCCTATAGAAGAAGGTCGCAAATCATATTTTCATCAAGATATGTACATAGACACTGACGTGAAAATTGCAAAAAACGTAAGAAAATTTTAATTTCGAAGGCTAACTTGGCGCATTTCCCTTAACCGCATTCAAGAGCTATCACTGTCTATATTGTTATGGAATATTGACACTGACAGCTCTTGAACGCGGTTTAGATGTTCTGATCGCGTTCAGTTTCCTTGGTGTAATTGGTTCTAAATGTTACTGTACCTAACTAAGCTAAGAATCTTCTTAAGTAAATCTGACAAGCTGGATCCATGTCAACAAACTTGTTTAACTTTAGTTAAGTCAGGATTAATCGTGTCCAAGCAATAATCGATGCCAGATTTATGGTGAATGAAACGGTTAATTGTGTAAATCCCTTAACGGTTTCGAGAGAAAAGTTCTTAGGAAAAGTTTGGCGTTTCACGTAAGGGTTTACGGCAAAGTATTAAAATTGCCTTAAGAGTTTTAAGTCGGTAAGAACATTTGAAAGTTGAGGGTATAGAATGTTAATGAATGTAAGACGTATACTTAAACGCTTTAATTTTGGTATTGTTTATTTATAAATTCACTACCTTCCGCTTGCGACTTCGCCCGCTTGAAATTTCTGGTTTTAACAAAAAACTTATGAAACTCGGTCATACTGTAGTTTCCCTTTAGTGAAAGAACTCACTCCTGAGCAGAAAAAGAGGTTGTCACAATAGCATCCTGAAGGCTGTGGCGGCAGATACTTCCTCGGCCATAATAAGCCAATTTTTAGGAAGACTTATAGCCTAGTTTTAATTTTTCGTTATCTAGTTGATGGGTGGGTCTTCTCATGAATTCGTCTTTAGTTTAAGTTACTAACAATAGTGTTTTAAGTGAAAACCTGTTAATTATTAACAATTTATGAAACTCTTACTTTTCCGAATTAAAATTATTTTATTTATTATTCAATTTATTCCTCTTCTATAACCCTTCACCTCTCCCGGGCAAATGGTACCTACCAAGCCACCGATAAATCAATTCCAGAAAATTTTAAGTATAAACTATGACAACAATAGATAAAGTATAAGTAAAGACTGGCTAATGGCAGGCACAAGTATACAAGACAACATCGTAAATTACCAAGTTTGCTTTAAGTTACTAAGCCTAAAACTTAGAGGACCTAATATTTGTTAGTGGTTTCCAAAACATAGGTACTGTTCATTAACTATCGACCAAACCAATAAATACCCTGTCTAGCAATTATGTATGATTTAAACTAAATTAAAATCTCCAATAGGTAAGCCAAACGATTTAAGTTAAGTGACAAGTTTTAAATTGTTAACCCCCTTACTAATAAACGTTGTATATCGCCTGTAGACACCGATTTCTCTCTTTCAGTCGTCAGTAATTTGACATTAGAAAGAAGAAGACAAGCAGCGTTGTGTAACTATACAGGCGATATACAACGTTTATTAGTAAGGGGGTAAGTCTATAAAAGTTTTTGTAATGAGTTCGCCCCACATTGGACTTAAACATAACTGGCAAAATGTGGGTCTACCGTCTACTATACATACACCTCTGCCTAGCGCTTCGGGGATACAGACGCGATGTTATGTTTTATAAAATAATTAACACACACTGCACTTGCACTTTAATTTTCGCTCTTTATAAAGAGCGAAAATTCGTTTGTTTGTTTGTATGTAGGGGGTAGGTAATCTCCGGAACTACCAGTTGGATTTGAAAAATTCTTTTAACATTAGATAGCCCAACTCTTCAGGAAGGCTCGCGGACGAAATCGCGGGCAGAAGCTAGTATAATAAATGTTATAGTAACAACTAATTTGTCAAATTAAAGCCCTTTTCCTCTCTCCTACTTTGCTGTGCACGACAGGGTCCACAGTGGTCTTCTTAACCTACCACCTTTTTTTTTGGGTGATAAATCATCAAATAGTTTTACTCGCTCTGGGGGGAGCGGGAGGGCGTGTCAGACTCTTACTGGCTAAAACCCACCCGTGTTCCTTCAGTTGCCTGTACGTTGCCAGGGGCCACGGACCCCTTAGAACCCTTTAGGACTTTCGGGCCAATAATCTACCACCTAAGTTTACACTGTGGAATGCAATAAATATTGGTTTGTCTCTGTTTATTGTAACATCTTAAATAACTTAAAACAAAACTGCCCGATAAACTGTTCTAATTCTATCGTAGAACTATAACGCCTAGTACACGAAAGTTGTAACCAACTACGATGGGTATCTAACTTCCTGATAAGTTTACCGTTCAGCTAGTCGACAAATCGATTAGGTACATGGATAGGTGTGAAACATGGGAGCCATCTATCGGAATTTCAGTTTCATGTACTAAGTGATAAGTTGAACGTGGAAGAGATTTAAACTATAGTCATTGAGGTACATAATGTCGCTGGTGAGAACTTTGGAGACTAATGATTTATTATTCATTGTGTTTTGGAACTTTGGTGGGTTCAGTGAAACAGGTTATATTCTTCTCTTTAACACCCAGTTGCAAAAGACAAACATTAATGTCCCATTACTTAATGGATCATTAAAACTAATGATTTCATTAATCTCATCAAAGGACCATTAAAATCGATTCTAATGTTGCTTTCTGTAACAAGTTAATTTAAGATTAGTATTTAATGACTGCTTTAAAAGTTAAAGTTCGTTTCTGCAACTGCCTGTATGAATACTTACTTTTTTTTTGTGTCAAGTAATATTTGCTATACTTATGAAATACTAGCTGTTTCCCGCGACTTAGTCTGCGATCCAGGATGAAAAGTAACCTATTTCCTTCTCCAGGTCTACTCATGAGCCATATTTCATCCAAATCCGTTCAGCCGTTTTAGCGTGAAAGTGTAACAAAGAAACAAACAAACATACAAACAAACTCACTTTCGTATTTTATAATATTGCTATAGAGAATGAGTGAACTTTACACCCTTAAGAATGTAAGTAAGGTTAAAAGACTGGCAGCATTACTAGATTATTAAGTGATAGACGATCGGCATGGCAACACTGAGTGGAAATAGAATGAATGACGGCAAGAGCAAGAAGTAGGTAAATTATAACGTAAGACAAAATTTATAAAATAGAAAATTTCAAACTACAAAATATCGTTTCACTTACCACCCTGATCCCTCATTTATAAGACTTTCCGTATCACCACAATAGTATAGGTATTGTGTAGACATTAATTGAACAAAACCCAAACTGCCACCATAAAATTTCCGAGCACCACTGGTACCTACCATTAAGTTATTCGACCCAACCCTTGAACACCCCTATGTCTTAAGACAGACATCTATATCAGGGACTCAATCAGGGGTTTTAATAAATTTCTCCAGAACACCATTACTTTGATTAAAGTTAACCTTAGTTGAAATTATCTGTGTTTCTATGCTCATAAATGTTGAAGATTAAATCCTCTTTAATCTTGCTGTCTCATATTTTACTTAGATTTTAAGTAAGAAAATAGAAACTGCGATGTAAACCTGATCTTAAAACGTTGAGAAGAAATGGTAGTTAAAATTATGTTTATTCGAAATTTATTTTTGCAGTACAAAGTTAAACGAAAAGTAATTTCTAGTTTAACGAACTGCATGTACTGAAAATTAAGTTCATTTCGCGTAAGCACTTATTTAATGAAATATAAAGAATTGAAAATATACTCGTACTGTCTTAACTAGACCATAGCTAAAGCTTCAATTTCAAATCTCGGAATTCTTGATGTCCTTGTTTAGTTTCGCAATTTCAACAGAAATAATATCAACGGTAGCAAAGCCTCATAAAAAAGCCCTTAAATAAACGAGCCATAACCATTAATACCTAAGAACTTTTTACGATTACGACTTGTTATATTTAAGGGGCCTTTTCCAATTTGCCGTCTGATGCTTTTGTTGGCATTGACGTTATTTTCGGTCCCTGCGTTTGAAGATAAGTTTGTAAGAAATGACCACAGCGGCGGTGACGCGCGAAGGATACGCCGACCGCGCGCATCACTAGCATAGACAGCTAATTTATGTTGTTTAGTAGCCTAGGACGTCTCTAATACTGTTACTTTTGTGGTTTGACTTAACATTTTATTGTTGTCATTTTGTTATTATAATGCTGCGGCCGCATCTGTGTCTGACAAAGCAATGCGTGCCGAAGCTTTGTATATTTTGCTCGCCAATAAGTTATCACGCTAATGCGGTGGTCACATTAGCGGCTTCATAATTTTATCGCATTATCGTGCAATAATCTAAGATGGCTCTGCATTATTTCGACAGAGCATCTGCGCAGTCCGAAAACAACAGTCAAAATGACCAACGCTAGTCCGACCACGGGCCGCGCTTATTATGTGCCGTCACCCGTGCGATAAGTGCTAGTAACCCGAAATATCGCGACGATAACCGATAACGGTTGGTCACATTGCGTGTATCGTATCACTGTGCGAAGCTTCGTCACGATTCACGCAAATGCGGCCGCAGCAAAGAAAGTCTTACTCTAAAGTCTGTCTCTACTCTATTCATATTTGGGTCAGAACTCCGAAGCCACAAAATGACTAAAATTGGACTTCCCAACCTCAAAATTTGTTTGTATCAAAGCCTAACTCCATAAATATTTTAGCTTTCATATTGTACAGTTCAGTGCCTACATTACTTGCTCTTAGTCTCCTGAGGCTGAGCCCAGAGTCTTAATAATTCAGCAAGTACATAAGTAATCGATACTGTTCCAAGGTCCCAGTTCTGTTACCGCCGTCTAATTAGTAAATGATGAATCCACAATCATACCTTGAACTGCATTAAGACTTGTTAGTAGACACGTTAATAAGGCATTTATACTTCTTCTGTTAATTACACGTAGCAACTGCTCCAATTATTCCGCTAGTCAAGTACCTGTTGAGAAAATTCTTGTTTCGGAAACAGCGAACAAAATACTTTGACAGTTTAAAATTTTGTTCCTGGAAACAGGAAATTGGGCCTCTAGAGCAAGTATCTGTTTATTGGTAGAAGTCGTTGCTCATACTTCGTTCATAGAATTTCCCGGAAGCCGACGAACGAGTCTCCTCAAATTGCAAGCCCCGAAATAGAATAACGCAATTTAACTCGGAGCATCAAGATAAAAACAAAACACTAACGAAACCCAAGACATATGAATGACGTATTTTTATTGTTGCTCGTATTTTTGTTCGTGATTACATAAATTCGTTGTGGGATACAAGATGCCCGGGAGATTTACGCAAACAAGCGCCCAGATTCTTTCCAACAGCCGGAACAAGTTTATGGCTTAATCTTTCATTTTTTATGTGGTAGGAATGCCTAATAACACTTTCAACTACGTGTATTGGCTCTTGTATAGGGTTTTTCAATAGGGACCGGGTATATTTGAATTGAAATAAAATCACATCGATTGTTTACAATCAGATTATTATTATGTTTTTTCAGTTTCCTCCATAATAAGAATTAATTTTCATATAAGGCCTCCAGTATGGAAATTTTATGAGGAGTGAAATTTATACTTCGTGTTTTATTCATAAACTAGCTGTGCCCCGCGGCTTCACCCGCATAAGACTCGATTTCAAAAATTAGAACACGTCTACTCGGTAGGAATGAAACTATTTGACTAGGCGCAGAAACAGATAAGTTCGCAAGCGACGGTACGGAGCCGATCGTATGCGTCGACATCCTGCCGGACGCGATCGGCTGTCGCCGCATCCGTTCGTATCCTTTCCGATCCGATGCGATGGCAAGCCGTTTGGTGGAAAAGTATCCTTATCTCATTGATGACGCGTGTGATGTTACTTTTTAAGTCTTCGACCGATCTTGGCTTATTCGCATACACCAGAGATTTCACATAACCCCACAAAAAATTATCAAGGGGCTTTAAATCACATGATCTTGGAGGCCATTTCTTGTCTCTGAATTTTGAGATCGGGAACCCGTTCAATTTCTTTTTCAACGTTTGACGAATTTGAACCGCCGTTTTGATATCATTTCAACGCGCTGTTCAACTGTATAGCGATATATTTTGATAAAATAATGTTACATTTAATGACTCATCAGTCTGTCAAAAAATCGCGCCAATAGGTAATCTAATATGGCCGCCAGCAGCTATCTTTGCCAGGGTTTTTCAATAGATAAACCCTGTAGTTTTAGAAATTGAGAACAACTGTAGTATCGTGATTCACTAGCCTCTTTCCAACTATTTTGGGGTCGGCTTCCAGTCTAACCAGATGCAGCTGACCACAAGTTTAGTATTTTACATGAAGCTACTACCTCCACAACCCATCTACTCTCTAATCCTTGGATAACTCGATACTATGTCAGATTGATTGTCAGACTTTATTTTTCAAAGAACAAAATAGATAAACACGCCGTTTTATAGGAGGGATTTGAGTAAGGATTGTTGTAGTCTTCAGTAGAAATAACGTCAGTAACAGCGGCGACAATTTATTTAGCATATACGTGTGACTATTTACATATTGAAATAGCGCTACTGTTGTCAATTCCACGCTTGAAAACTCTGACGTTCCAATCTAAAGCTTACTACTAGTTCCGTTTGGTTTAAAATCCATCGTTAAATCGATTCGGATGTTGATAGTTGAAAACTGCAGTAAAAACTATCGTAAACGAAAGTTTTCGTATTTAAATGATCATATTTACGACAACATTAATTTCACTTATCATTTCTGCTTCAACGACTGCCTCGTTGGCCTAGACGTCGCAAGCGCTACTTACTACTGAGCATGAAGTCTTGAGTTCGAGTCCCTGGTCGGGCAGTGTTATTGGGTTTTTCTATCTGGAATTTCTCAGTAGCAGCCTGGAGTCTGGGTTTTTGCCCGGTTGATGGGCTATAGACTAGCCCCCTATTACAATCAATCTTCCAAGCCTTTTTCCCAACTATCTTGGGGTTGGCTTCCAGTCTAATCGGATGCAGCTGAATACCAGTATTTTACATGGAGCGACTGCCTATCTGACCTCCACAATCCAGTAACTGGGTAATACGGTACCCCTTGGTAAGACTGGTGTCACACTTTCGGGCTTCTGACGACTCGTAACGACTGTCAAAGATCCACAAATGACAGCCGGGACCTACGGCTTAACGTGCTTTCCGAGGCACGGAGGATTCTCGGTATGTAAAGATGGTCACCCATCCAGTGACCAACCCCGGCATGCGTAGCTTAACGTGATGGATCGACCCGTGCGGCTTGTTATTACTTAGCCACGAGCTCCTCTGGCTGGCCCCCTATTACATGGAACTTAAACATAACTGGTGAAATATGGGTGTTCTATGGATACCTCAACTTCTGCCTAACCTTTCGGGAAATACAAGCGTGATGTTATGTTATTACTGCATCCACTGACGTATGATTTTCTTTTGGAATATTAGCTGTCAATATCAATCCACTTACGAAAGACCCTTTGCCGTCAAAATATATCGGCTATACTCCATCTTCCTTCAAACATTAAACGGTTAAGTGTCGATCAAAGAAACGTATGAGAACCTCACAGAAACGCATGCACGGCTGTTCGCTTTCAGTTTTACCGGACTACGGCGTAACAAAAAGGATGGTTATGTTTTTGACCGATATGTATGTAGGTATGTTCATCTGTTTCCTCATAACTTCTAAACTACTCAACATAATTTGACAAATGACGTACCGTTGGAAGCGTCTATGGTGAAAACAAGACATCACAGACCTTGTTTTAGTATTCCAGGTTAAAAAAATAAAAAAAATCCTATTGAGGTACTTAAAGTAATTTTATCCTAGATGCATAGTGTTCACATATAATTATACAAATTAATGTAAGTATACAAAATATTGTAAAACATAATCAAAGAGTAACGGTGAAGTTTCTTGACCATTCTTCTCGATACGAAACTACCTTTTGAAAGGGGCAACTAGAATCAATTCTATTTTCTTGTATGACATCCAAAAGTACTTATTTGAACCAAATTATTTGACTTTGACGGCTGTCTTGACTGAAAATCGTTCACTTTTCTCACATAACTAATCCAAACTCTGTTTGTTCGCAGGACTGCGAGTGGCATACATCGGGCTGATTGTACAAGTAAGTATAGTATACCCACGTTAAACATACACAACACAGGTACATAAGTACAATTCACCCATACAGCACCGGTTGTTTGCAAATCGTGATTCCCGGTTTTTGGTCGCGTCGACTGGAATGCTTGATCAGCTTCTCGAACTAAATTAAACATGATTGATTACGGGCTTCGACGGAAAACACGAGTAAATAGGCTTCGGCAGTGTATTGAGTGAAGTATTTGCTGATGTTCATGTCGATACGAAAGTTAATTTAAATAAAGCTTAAGATTCTGCTCAAGGATTTAACGGAATATTTAATGTTCATAATGCTAAAAGCAACTTTAATATTGTATTAACAAATGCAACGTTTAGTTATTTTTAAGCTCTAGAGACTATGGGTAATAAAATCATTAATTATTAAAGGGTTTTCATTAATTCATATTCTATTAAAACGTGAACTATAATGCTTACGAGAATATGGGTACAGACATCGACATAAATTGTTAAGAAAAGCTTTAGGGTGGTCGCACATCGGATGCATTGCGTATTTGCGTGTCGTCGGTCGCGTAACACACTTCACATAGATAATAAAACATTTTCATGTACACACTCAATCGATGATCCTTTAGTGCGTCTAGCGATTAAAAAGACGTGAAGTTACGACCGGCGTATCTTCCGTCAGAAGTGCGACTACCCTTAAGAGCGTCCATCTTAAAGTTAGCAACGTCGGAAATAACAGTCAAATATTTACCTGTTTTGATTAATTTGGCAATATAACTGTATGGAAATAAGAAATATGGCCTAGTGAACTAAAACATTCTGAATGAATTGCAATTATAACACTGAATTTGAAGTTGTAACCGTTTTATGTGTAAAAAAGGCATTTGGAAAGTTCCAATTACTTTTTTTACATAATTATGAAACTAGATATTCGGTGTAACGATATTAATTATTGCATTTCATCATCAATATTTTAGTTCACCAATTAGCCATATTTCTTCATTTCATACAGTCAAGTCATATCGTCAAATTAATCAAAACACCGAAATATTTGACAGCTATTTGCGACGTTGCCCACTTTCTGTATACGTTTTTGACGTCGGACCGCGGGGACCCGGCTGCCATTCCAGAGGATACACTCTTATTAATTAGTAGACCAAATAAAAGTGAAAATAAAAAGTTTCACAAGTTACTGAACAGGAACTATCAAACTTTAATGATTGGTAAATTGGAATCTGTTGTGTATTTTGTTACCGATCGTACTAGTCTTAATGAATATTCAGTTACAAGTATTAGCGAACGGCTTGCGATACATATTATACAAACAAATTGGCCCCAAGTCAATTCCCCAACATATAGATTACCAATTTAGCTTACAAGCCAACATTTGGCCAAGCTAACATGACCTTTCAGTATATTTTAATTTCAAACGACGGACGACAGTAAGTTTTGCATTACAAAACGTTACTCTCTCTTGTTTTTGAAACTTCAACACTAAAGATATTAAACGATTCTTTTAGCAGAGAACAAGGATTGTTTGAGTCAATTGATCCCATCTTCGGATGTCAAATACATTTTATGTATCGGGTCGGTGAGCATTTGCCGGGGACAAAAGCTTTTAGAAAATAAGTATGTGCGTGTGGGTTGAAATGGGTGAAGAAATTCTCCCATACTTCCATTATTTGATGTCTTTAAGGTTTAAAAGCCTTAATCGTTCGATCTGATCTTCAGTTTTGACCTCTTTTGTTAAGGGATAATTTTGTGATGGATGGAAGGTTGTTTTGACAATATTCATTTTACTACCCACATGTACAACTCGCTCACAAGTACAATAAGCAGCTTTCTGTGACATTTAAATTAAAACAAAAGCGTTCTTAAAACGAGTCTGGTACAAAAATGTGTCATAAATTCATATTAACCATTTTATTTTGTTACAAAATATTTTATTAAAATTATAATAAAGTGTTTTCATAAAAGAACAGCGGACGTTTCTAAAGTGCTTGTAGTTCTATCAATAAATTATGAGTTCTCCTTTCATTTTCGTTTTAAATTACTTATTTCAAGATTTTTCTTTTCAATTTGGAACGAAGTTCTTTATCGCTCGTTATACTTTGCACATTTGGCGAATGAGAGCTATAGACCGAATAAAGTGTAACATTTTGACAGACACGATAGTTTTGCTGTTTTTAGTATGCGTGTTTTTGATGTGTAACATCTTTCCTCTCGCTTTTGTGATGTAGTGATTTCGTGAAAAGCGACGGAAGTGTGTAACAGGAAGCCCTAGCCGGGGAAGCGCGCGCTATTTTATTTGACCAATGAGAGCGTGCGGTGCTGGAGTTGACCGTCAGATGGTAACAACCCATTTTCCGAGAGTATGTAAACAGGATGATGATGGAGATGACCATAACGATGGCGGTGGTGATGGTAATGGCGCTGGCGATGACGATGGTGATGTTACACATCATAATTATGTGACTACTGTAAGGCTCGCTCTTTTTATTAATACCATTAAATGCGATTTTCATTGTAAACGACAATTCGTTTACGATTAAAATCGCATTTTCGTATAGACATCTATACGCTTACGATAAATCGGTGGTTAGGGTTCGATATAATACAGGTACAGCGAAAGGTACTTCGTTAGTACCTACCGATGGTCCCACAGCACCTATTTACTTTTTATAATATCTCCACGGTTTCTATTATAAACAAAATTACGTTTATCGTTATTCATTTGGACGCTGCATAGTAAAAGTTTCTGCTGATTTAGCAGTAACAGTAAGACAACTGTTTGTCACTCCCTATGTCATAAAACTTGAGAGATCCTAATTTGAGTTTTACATCTTCGTTATTTGTTGCAACCACGGATAAGAAATGAGCTGACAGCTTGACATTAACATTATTATCTTTAAGACTTTCTTTAAGTATATTATTATTCTTGGTTAAAGCATCAATTATATTTTTTTATTCTGTAACCTCATCATCATTTCAACCGAAAAACTGCTGGACATAGGCTTTAACCCCACCATTAACCAACTGCATTATTACCTACATATACTTAAGCCACAATCTTCATCATATTCATATTATTATGTCGTTTGAAACAATTTGTCTGATATCTTTTCAATCCTAACGATGAACGTTAGTAGTGTCATTGTTTTCTTTTATTTTATCATCTATTTGAATATACACCCCCTTATCTGACACTAAAGTGCACTATTATGTACCAGTTTAAATGTTCCTTCAGTGGAATTGTTTCACTTCTCTTTGCGGAGACTTCCATAGTGCTTTCTCTAAAAGGATTTGTTCTATTTGTATCAGTATCGTTTTCTGGTAAATGAAAATGGTATTTCATCAATGGAGTGGTATGTTCACATATCCCAATGTAGCTACATCGGGACATGTGTGTTTTCAAATGAACTCATGGCTTCATTCAGTGGTTTCAATGATCCCTTATATCCTATATCCCATCCTCTAACCATCTCTCTCTCTATCCTTTTATCCTATTGATGATGTCCTTAATCTTTTAGAGCCTGTATTAATTTAGATAATTTTTATATTGATCTGCTTACTTTGAATACGTTCTTTTAAGTAGCATTTATGGATACTAGTGATTGATCTTCCTGCAACATATCAGTAGTTTTAGTTTCGGGTAGTTTTTTTTTTGTAATGAAAGTAGGTAAGTTTTTTTTTTGTAATGAAATAAATTAAAATGTAAATATTTTATTTGGGCCACGCACAGGAAATACAAACAGTAATCTATATCTATATACTTATATAAAAATCAATTGCCGTGCATTTGTCTCGCAAAAACTCGAAAATGGCTCAACCGACTGGATTTTTTTTTTGTTTTGTTCTCTTCAATACAGGGGTGGTTTAGGAAAAAAAAAAACAATAGCAATTTTGAGAGGTCAACGTCTGACGGGTCAGCTAGTAATAAAAAGAGAGCATTTTAAAATTAACAAAATAATAACGACCTATGCATGGTCAAAAAGGCTCCTATATCAGCGTAATGCAGCGATATATGTTTATAAAAAAACCGCAGCGCTGGTATTCTGATAGGGCCCGTAATGCATGTAACTGATGAACAGATAATCTTTGTCATGTATCTCACAATTAATCAATGGCTATCAGATAACATTTGTACAGACATTTATTTCCACACTGAAGGCATACAACATCTAGGCGTAAAGCAGTATTTCTTTCTTAATTTAATCGTACCGCAATTCAGTGTGTGTTTTACTATTCTGTCTAATCTCGTATTGTACGTAAAAATAAGCAAATATATTCGGGTTTTCTCTCATTTCCATAGTCTATACAGATGTGATCTCCTAATTTATTGCTTCCAATAAAATTGTGCGGTCGAGATAATCGTCATAAATTAAAGTCACCACATATTTTTGTTTTTTTTTTCTGTAACTCATAACCATAAGTCATAACTAATACTGAAGTCTTTTATTTATTACACGGTTTATAAACATAGGATGTGAGCCCTAAAATAATTACAGATAGTTAAGAAGTCAAGATAAATAAAAAGTTATTATCTTATATATAGGTACTACTATTTAAAAAGTGGTTAGGGTGTAGCCTCCGAAACTATCAGACGGATTTCAAGAATTCTTTTTGCATTGCATAGCCCAATTCTTGAGGTAGGTTATAAGGCGTAACATCACGCTGAGATCCTTAGGAGCCGAGCAAAAAAAAAGTCGGAAAGAGCGCTAAGCGAAAACAAAGTATAGCGTGGGGGCGATGGGATGCGACGCGGCGAATTGGTGGGCGAAAATTTCACGCGGACGTAGTCGTCGAATATATAGGTACATATAATATAAAGTTACTATCTACAGCGAATAGAACTAAGTTTGGCACATTTTCATGTCATTGAAAAGCTACTAAAATTCTACAATGTTGTTAAAAAAATCTTCAAAATCGATTTTATGTATCAGACTTTCAGAAGTAACAAATTCGAAACATTTTCGCAAACACAGAACCTACTTGTTACACAAGTTATCACAAGGTTATGTTGTCAACTTCGAAACCCGCCGTAAAAAACGAACTTTAGCGATAAACGTACCATTAAAATCGCTTCAGTAGTTTTCTAGATTTACACTCTTAGGGGGGACTTTGTTACCGTATCTTTTCGGTGAGCTAAAAACTTGTCAAACCGTCAAAATTAAATGCAAGATAACTCAGACACTATAAATAGTATCTTTAGTATAAGATACTTATTATAGTGTCTGAGCTATCAAGCATTTGGCGGTTTGACAAACTTGCTGACTAAATCAGAAATTTGTACCTAAATAAATACACATACAAACTTACTGACATTAACCTTCACTCTCAGCAAGTATGTATGTATAGGTATTTATTCAGGTATACATTTCTCATGTAGATCGACACGTGCCTGGTCATAAACTGTAGCAATGAATAAGTAAGATTCGAGTTTACCCACCACTGCAGAAATTCCTAGAACCGAACAAAAGGCCTAATTATTCGTTTCGTTCAAACTGGTGATGACCACAAATCCATGTGGCGAACCACTCATACCAAAGGCTGAGTAAACACAAAACACACAATATTTGCGGTTGTCCAATCAGAATCGTTGAATGGTCAAAGGAGGTTGACAGAAGGGGAAACAAACTGGAGTCAAACAAATATTTCTAAAGGCACATACATAATATATTGTGGAGACAGACGGTAGGCGAGTATTATTATATCGAAACAATGCGACTAACGATATACAGAGACGACGACGACGAGAGAGTAGGTTTTGGTACAGATGAGGTGAGATGAGGGGTAGAATGGACGGCATCAAAGCACACGATTTATGTACAACTATAGTTGCGCCCCACAGTTTCACCCGCATAGGTTTCGATCCCGTGGAAATATCGGAATAAAAAGTATCCTATATACTAACCAAGGTCATGGTCTATCTATGTGCCAAGTTTCATCCAAATCCGTTCAGCCGTTTTAGCGTGAAAGCGTAACAAACAAACGAACATACTTTCGCATTTATAATATTAGTTAGGATTTCATCAAGGCAAACTCAAAAGACCGCGTATCGGCAAGCGTAGTGTGGGACGCCCTCCAGCTAGATGGACCGAAGACCTTAAAAAGTTGGCTGGGACAGACTGCATGTGGAGGGCGAACGACAGCGTGTCGTGGCGCAGCCTGAGAGAGGCCTTTGGCCAGCAGTGAACTGCGATAGGCTGATTTGATTGATTGATTGAAACTCATTATGCAATCTAGACTTGAACAAAATAAAGCAATCAGTGATCTATCCACAATATCTATTGCACCGTTTTGTAGATAAAAGCAAGGTGATTCTAGGAAAAGCCACGGATTTCAGTCATGTGTAACGTGACGTCATGTTAGTATCATCCAGCTGTAACGTTTACAGTGCAGTGTAACGTCAATACAGACCGTTGACGTTGAAGTTGTCGCAGTGAACATTCGCGACAGAATGATTTCTGACTGACATATGGAATTGTGACGGATCGCACACTGTTTCGATGTGATTTAGATTAATGCGGATATTGTATTTACGTAGTTACTTAGTTTACGTTGAGGGTTTTACAGTAATTATAGCCTTGGCTTTGTTTGTGAGTAGTGGTGGCTCAGTAACGGCTGCGACTTACGAGTTGTCCAGGATCCGAACTCAAGCAGGCACTTTACTTTGTGTAAATTATTTCATCACCACTACTTTTAATACGGTGTAAGCAAAACATCGTGAGGAACCCAGCATGTGCTAGAACCAAAAAATCGAAGATATGTGGCCTCCACCAACCCGCACTGGGCCTGCGTGGTGAATTTATTATGGCCCACTCCCTCTCAAAGAAAGATGATGCCTATGTCCCAGCAGAGTGGGAGGATCATAGGCTGATTATTCAATAACTTTGTTTCTTGGTTTCTGATGTCAACAACGTAGTCAATCACTGAATATAGCTAAAGCTCGTATCCAACAATGGTCCGAATTGGTTTTAATCGAATGGGTTTGTTTGAATGATAATTTCGTAATTAAATTATTCTGCCTCGTTGGTGTAGTGGTCGCAAATACGAATGCTGAACATGAGGTCCTGGGTTTCGACTTCCAGTTCGGGCAAAGTGTTATTGAGTTTTTCCGTCTGGAATTCTCAGTAGCACCCGAGAGTCTGGATTTGTGCCGGGTTGATGGCAATAAGCTCGCCCTCTATTACATGGGA
The DNA here is from genome assembly GCA_948150665.1 of Conistra vaccinii. Lineage (NCBI taxonomy): Eukaryota > Metazoa > Arthropoda > Insecta > Lepidoptera > Noctuidae > Conistra > Conistra vaccinii. The sequence goes on from OX411328.1 coordinate 7,076,162, forward strand.
CTTAACATAACTGGCAAAACGTGGCTGTACTATAGGTACACCTCTGCCTTTCCCTTCGGGGAATACAGGCGTGATGTTAAGTAATGTGTATAATTATACTGTAACTCTGACGAAATAGGTACGAAGCTTTAATCCCTGTCATTAAAATCGGCCGGTTGCCGGCTGTCGCAGCATTATGCTGAGCGATGGCCGTTTTGCGTGGATGTGACGCACATTTTCCCCCAACTTGTTACTTTCGTGTACCTATTTGTTTACCGCAAATAAACGTATTTTCTTTCTTCTTTCTTTCTTTAAATATATTAACATAGCTATATTAATTAGTCTTGCAATAAAATCCTATTGAAATAATTCCGTGGTAAGATGGACAAGTGTGATTGATTGTGTTGTTACAAGACACTAAAACAAAAAACCCGACTGCAAAAACACATAACTGAAAAGAGAAAAACAAGCATTATACTTAATCTATAGAATTTTGGTATCGCAGGCGGGGACAAACAAAAGTTAGGTAGGTACACCATATTGCACGACTCGTAATGCAAAGCATTAGAGTGTGCTCTACGATCGAAAAATTTTTTTTGCCCCATTTCTGTAACTGTTTTTATTGTTACACTCCTGCTAGTACACAGAACCTACTTAATTTATATACCATTGTGATGATGATTTAACAATTGATTTAATGCAGCAGAAATGGAAAAAGCATAAAAATAGTTGAAAAAAAATTCCTGTCCGTCAATTTATGAACCCTGAAAACATTGTAGTTTGCGATAAAATCAATTAATTGAGTCAATTTTTTTTTATACATTCGTTTCAGACTTAGAAGGAACCCTATTGAAAATGGCTCTTTTATTCAAAGTAGTTTTATTATAATTAATAAAAACCTAACTAAAATATAATATCTTTAACTAAATATTTCGAACCTTTGACTTGAAGTTGCCTAGCAACCGCCAAGTAAATATCTTTGTCAGTCGTTGACATTTACGACTTCATGAAAAGTGATAAATTGTTCATTTTTAAACTATGTTTTGAATTTCTTTTTCGTTTATGAATGAGTGATAAGTATGAGGCGTGCACTTTTGGATTTTTCAAACTATTTCCGGTTATTATTGTCCCCGCCTGCGATACCAAAATTCTACAGATTATAATGCTTGTTTTTCTCTTTTCAGAAGTGTTTTTACAGTCGGGTTTTTTTGAATAATTTTCTTTATTTCAAGTTTTTTAGTTTTATTAATACACACATCAAAAGTGTCTAGGGATCAACATATATTTTTGCAATAACTTTTCTCCTGATTGATATTAATTAAAATTTTCTTTAAGGATTCATCAAATAAAGTGTTTTCGTTTGTCACAGTAACGATAAACCAAGTCACCTTTGCATTAATAAAGAAATTTGCCATTTTCCTAATAAAGGGATTTTTGACATTTGAACCACTAACATTAAAGTTCGAAAAAAAGACTGAAATAACAGTTTTCTTTAAAATTTTATTGGGTAACTTAAACAATTAATAATCCGTGTTTCTACCGCGAACACTAACAACACAAGAACATCGGTTTGGCATACTCAAAATGAGTTCATCCAAATCACGCTGTGGAATGGCCGCCCATGTTCGTTGCAACAACAAAAAAAGGTCTTCTTGCGACTGGATACCCTCCATATTCGGCAGATCTCTTCTCTGTAGCATATCCCATGCATGCTCAATCGGGTTCAAGTCTGGCGACTGAGCAGGCCAGGGCAGGACATTGATGTTAGCTGCGGCGAGAGTCTGTCTTACAACTCTTGCGGTGTGCGGTCGTGCATTATCATGCATTAACTGAAATAAGGGACCGATTTGCACTTGTAGAGGAACGATGACGTCTGATACAATCGTCTCAGCATAAATTTGAGCGTTGAGGTTGCCTCTAATCCAAATCAACTCAGTTCTTCCGCCGATCCAAATACCCGCCCATACCATGATGGTTCCACCACTATAAGGATGGACTTCCTGGCAGGATTTTAATCGCTGTTGGCGTCCAGGGGTTCTCCAGTGTCGTATACGTCTTGTATCCGGTCTCATACCAAAACGAGACTCATCAGAAAAGCACACGAAACGCCATTGTTCTTCTGCCCAATTTCTGTGTTCAAGAGCCCATTGATATCGAATCCTACGATTGTGCATTGCTATAGGTGGTACCCGTAGCGGTCTTCGGGAATGAAGGTTCACTTCATGCAAGCGGTTTCTGACTGTTTGGTCGCTAATTAAGTTCCCTGAAGAGTGATGAAGCCTCACGGCTAACATCATGGCGGTTATTGTTGGAGCTCTTCGAGCTAAGATTTGAATGTATCGGTCTTGTCTCCGTGTGGTGCAGCGATACCGTCCTCCATGGCGCTCAGCCACGGTACCAGTGCTTCGGTAACGTGTCCAAAGTCGACTGATAACACTCTGACTTGTATTCAGAGCTAAAGCCACAGTACGTTGCCGGGAACCAGCTTCTATCATTCCCACGGCTCTGAGCATTTCTTCCCTGCTTAAATGACGTCGCTGCTCCATAATAACGTTGGTTTTAATCAGTAGTAGGGAAACAGTAGCACTAATAATGTCTTCAATGCGTTGTATGTTTTTATAGGGAAAATATTGACAGCTGATTTTCATCTTTTACTCGAATTTGATTCACAGTTCCTGATTCAAATTATGAAATGCACCAAAAAGGATCCATATAAATTTATAAAATCATAAATTTATTACAAAGCCACATCTCAATCTCAAGAAATCCGCATAAAAATGCTTGATCCCTAGACACTTTTGATGTGTGTATATCTTAATTTGGAATTGACTTTTTACCAGCTTTTATTTTGATACAAATATTGTTGAAATTTATTTAAAAAAAAACCTTCCCCTCCCTTTTTTTGTAGGTACTTGCAGATGCAATACATAAATATTATATAGCCTATGTCACTTCTACGATTAAGACGAATCTAACGACATCTCCTATGTTAAAATCCATCAAGCCGTTTAGGCTACAGAGCGTGCCAAAGAAATAGACATACATACATACTCTCAAAAAACATTACCCTCCTTCTGGGGCAGTCGGGTAAAAAATCCTTCGTTTCTATGCGCAGTAAGCGCAGGAACATCGTATTCACTTTAGCAAAACATATCAATGAAATCGTACAAGTTGAGTAGGTATTTCCAATTCCCATATTAATAGTGGAAACTTGAATGATAGTTTTGTAATTCAATACGTTTCATATTCCTAACTAAGTTACTATATTACTCTAAACATTGACAGATTGCACACACTCACTAAGAACGAGGCAAAGTTACTAAGGTTAGTAGTTGATTAGGTTATACAAATTCACTTTGTGATTTTAGGGCTTTGCTCCGATAGTTCTGCTAAGTAAATTCTATTCTTAGAATAGGTCTTCCCAACTGCTGGAAACAGATTTGTTTTTGTTGTAAATTAAAACTAAGTAAAATAATACGAATGTATTCAGCTCTCTAGGTCTCTAATCGCTTAACTCCCTGAAAGAGAGATTATGAGCTGGCGATGATGAGAGACAAAAATGAGAGAGATCAACGCAAGTCATAATTGAGACTTAACTATCATCGTGATAGAAAGAAACACACAGCTTCATAAGCTCTTTAAAATAGCAATATAGCAATCAATGATTCACTCGAAAATCTCGGTTTAATAACCACGCTATAAAACAGCTATGAAAATATCTAACTTTTCTGAAGCATAATTTAATTCTGACTCAACAGAATTAAATAGATCCACTTATTTTCCAGTTTATACTGCATTCTCTCGAGCTGTAATTAATGCACGCTAAACTTTAATTTTACTTAAATATAAAGGAGCGCTTACACGGTACCCTTTGCGCAATTCCTGGCACTTGTGTTTCAAGTTGAATGACTTCACTACCTAGAAAATTATTGCAATTCCGAAATTATAGCAGTGTTGCTAAAGATATAACCACCACTGGGAGCGAAATGGAACAATATGGCTTAATAAGCTGCAGCTTCGTATTATTCGGGTATTCTGTTCAATTTTTTGCTATGGCAAGCAAACCCGATGTCGACCATTCTGCCAATGTCTAAAGTGAATTTGGAAAAGCAAATGTGCATTGTTAAAAATTTTAGTTATCTTTAATTTAAGTTATATAATTATATAAAATAAGTTGTCGTATATTCCTTGGTTATTGACCTCGGCTTAGCATTTTGCCAATATCATGATAAAGTCCAAGTCAAATAATTTATTTCAAGTGGTTATTTCAAAAGGCACTTTTGATAGTCATTTATTAGAAAATAGAATTGATTCTAGTTGCTCCTTCCAAACGGTAGTTTCGTATGGAGAAGGATTGCCGAAACAGTTTAAACAATTTTTGGATAACTCTACTTAGTTTTGCCACTACCTTCAGCAGTTTTGCTGGCTATGATTGCTGAAAAAGTGGTCCGTGTAGGCACAGCTTAAGGAAGATTGTTAATTAGCATCACATCAAGTGGCTGCATCTTGAACATTAGCCTTTAAACTTTACGATGTATTGTCTCCCGCCTCTTTGTCAAGACGTACCAGTTTATTTTCATTATCATTATAATGTGCAGGCACATGCCTGCACATTATAATATAAACAGAACCGGCAGAAATAATTATGTTAAGTAACATTACTTAACATAATTATTTCTGCCGGTTCTGTTTAAGAACCTCATCATATTGTACCTTACAAGAATAAGAGTGTGTATTTTCTTTCTTCGCGTCATTTATACAGTGTGAGGTTAAACTAGGGACACACTTCAAGGGAATGTAGTGCACTCATCAGGCTGAACAAATTTTACTATGGCTCCAACTCTGAAGAATGAAAATGAGTACTACACTGCCCCTAGTTTAACCTAATAGGTTCAAAAAGGGGGGTCCCTTTTTGACCCTATTAGGTACCATAATTACCTAATAAGTAATTTTTATTATATTATATATATACATTCATACATAAACTCGCGCTTTCTTCCCATAGGGGTAGGCAGAAATTACAGAAAGCCACCTGCTACGATCCTTACATATTCCACAATTACCTACTTCAGTAAAATTCAAAACAAAAGTTAGTTGATGAAATTGATTTCCGATAAAGGTTGTTCAGTCAAACCACATTAAAGCACTTTACTGTTAAGAATGGCCGTGAAATGGTCCTAATTTCGTAATATTAATCTGTTCTGTTATCAAAAGCTGTTCTTGATGCACATTAAAAAATTAATTATTCAGCAAAACAATAGTTTAATTTGCGATGCTTTCAGGCACAAAGGCCCAGTGATTTAGAATCTTAAGAAATTATCTGCAATGCTTATTTATTAGTTAAATTATTCGAATAATTTAATGTTTACCTATTAAATATTAAACTGAGAATGATAATAATGATGAATAACGAGGCAGTTATAAACATTTAACCGTTATCAACACCAGCAGAATACTGTTGTTCCCTTTGTTGCCGTGGCTATAAAATTAAATAATTTATCACCTTGCTGAAATCTCGTCCGAAACCTTGGAAACTCTTTCTAAGGGTAGAACACATTTTAAGGCGACGACGTTATGATTTTATACTGAGAAGATCACGTTTAAACGAGTAGTGTTAATAATTTGTATAAAAATATGTGTATGTTAAATTAGAGCCCTTTCTTAATAACTTAATACATATATTAATATTTTAGATTAAGTTTATATAACATAGTGAAAATAATTAGTAAAGTTATGTCTAACGCGGATAAAAAACTGAGAATCACGCAAAATATATTAACCGTATTTTTCTGAAACCTTCACCATTGATCATTTAGTATACGCGTTTTATTAAAATACCTTTTGTTTTATGTATAATGAATTAATAATGCGTCTAACTTGGGAGTGGGACAGTGCTCCTTGATGGGCGAGTCCTAATTACTGGCTGGACATACGACATGTTGCATGAGCTCAATACACGCGAGCGAACCACTCAAGATCACTGGCATATTTATCTGCGTCTTAATATAATAGTCGTATGTTTAATTCAATGTTTTCTGTAAACTTTGGTGCAAAAAGTTTTTACTATCGTAGGATCATCGTCCAATCTTTTAGTGCTTTGGCTTCTCCTCGATATTATTCCCAATAAAAAGCTATGGGTCCGATGTAAATGGTTCATTACATACTAGAGTTCCTTGCCCGCTCCAATTCAAATAGAGTTATTCTTAGGGTTAATAAAAACGTTCATAACTCCCATTTATGGTTGCGAATGCGGTGATTAAGTAACCAATATAGACGCTATAAATTTATTTGTATAGGTAAGTTACTGCTTTAGTACTCGGTGGCCCAATATTTTAAATGTAGTTAGAGTTTCTCGTGTATGTTCCGGTATTTTTTACTTGTAGCTTGTTTCCCGTCGTTGTTAATGTTCCTATTGCTTGATTTCGCCTTGACTTAGCAGCGGTTTTTTGAAGTTAACTGATTAATTTATTGAAGTGTGGAAACCTATAAAAGACCCTACACACAAACCTATAAAACTATAAAATATCAAGCTTTTGGGAACTTTTATAATTATTATAAATTATTTTCACATCCTATTGTGTGTCTAATTGATTTTATTTTTAATTCGACCTTTGTGTTTACATAAAACCTCACACAGAATTGATTACAACACGGTGGTTTCCTTATTCCATAAATCGGATTTCTAAAATAATATTTGAGCAAAGCAAAATAAATATTGGATTCGCTGAGTTAAAGCGTGCATTTTGCATGATCTAACGTTCTATGTACAACCTTTTACGTAGAAAATTGTAGGAATTCTATTAGAATATGCAAATATATTTTACTTATCGAATCCTTATCGAATCAGGTGTTTGACGGCAACTGGTGTTGATTGCCGTTAAATTGACAAGCTTTAATGAAAAAACTTTTCGGTAACAAAGTTTTAAAAGACGTTTACACTTTGCTTTTTGTTAAAACTTTGTCGACTTTGAATTTAACATGTTTATTTTGTCAGAAAGTTTAGCAGACGATCGAGGTTTTGGCGGAAAAATTGGCTTATTGTTTAATAATATAAATTGTTAAATAATAAAAAAAATGTTGAAGCGATTCGCGGAGTTATTTTCAAAATAAATAGAGTGGAGTCATCTCAACACCTCTCCCTTGAATTCGTATATATATATATATATATAATATAGGTATATATTATAGTAAATATGTATGTATGTGTATGTATGTAATTTTTGTATATATTTTAGTAATAATGTTTTTAATAAAAAAAAATCTTTGTTCCTCTCAAACAGAGCACCTGCCATCAAATCTCTTCACCACCCTTGGTTGACTGGTAGAGAATGCCTAAGGCATTAAGTCCGCCTTTGTACCTTCTTGAGTGTGAAAAGTTTAAATAAATAAATAAATAAATTCGCACGAGTTAATTTATTTGTATTAGGCGAATCGATATCTGGAATTGTCGATTCGCCCCTTCAAATAAATTCAATTTCATCGCCTCAAGAAAAAAAAAAAAAGTTACGATTTGCCCGTAAATTCGAGTAAATTCGGACGAATCACTAATAGGCCGAAAAATTGTTGTGTTTCATAATTGGTTTACAAGCATTTTTTCTGTATCCGGAAATGTACGACATAGAGAAGCGGAAAATTCTGTTTAATGTCTGTACCCAGTCTTCCTCAATTTATCATTCTTAAGATAAGCACGTAACGCAACACAATTAAGACGTTTTCGAGTAGAAGAGAACCATCCTCTCTTTCCAATGTATCCGTATATATTGCGATCATTATTCGTTTAAGCTTATCGAGTTGACTTCCTCACTAAATTGCGAAAGGAATTTTGACATAAGACTCGTGCCCTTCACCAATTTACCAAATAAGCTGGCTTGAGGAAAGTCATACTGCCAAAACAGTTGACGGTTGTCATCCAAACTAAGAAAAAACAAAACATTATTATTGTATATGATTGTATATAGCGATTATCACACTGCGCTGCGCTTCGTCGCGTAGCGCGTATTGTGTTTTCTATACAAACTGACACGCTACCAGCTACGCGACGGAGCGCAGCACAGTGTGACAATCGCCATAGTTTTTGCACGCGGCATCGCCCGCGTGTCGATCTCGGAAGTTATCCCACGGGAACGTACTCAATCTTCCTAGCCTTTTCCCAACTATCTTGAGGTCGGCTTCCAGTCTAACCGGATGTAGCTTAATACCAGTATTTTACATGGAGCGACTGCCTATCTGACTTCCACAAACCAGTAACTGAGTAATTCGATAACCCTTGGTAAGACTGGTGTCATACTTTCGGGCTTCTGACGACTCGTAACAACTGTCAAAGATCCACGAATGACAGCCGGGACCAACGGCTTAACGTGCTTTCCGAGGCACGGAGGAGTCTCGGTATGTAAAAGGAGTCACCCATCCACTGACCAACCCCGGCAAGCGTAGCTTATCCTGATGGATCAATCCGTGCGACTTGTTATTACTTAGCCACGAGCTCCTCGGGAACGTACTCCCCTGGATAAAAAAGTGTCCTATGTCCTGAACCAGGCAGCAGAAGGACTTTACAGCCAAGTTCATCCAGTCTATACCTAAGGCGTGAAAAGGTAACAAACAGTCACTTTCGCATTTATGAATTATGTACAGTAACACCCGCATTACGCGACCCCGTAAGGCGCGGTTTCGGTTTTACGCGAATTTCAAATTTCGCGCTAAAATGCCTCGCTTTACGCGGATGCATTGATTGGTCCAATATCTGACAGTGATATTCATCGCATTATACTTATTCGACAAGCAATACAAAACAGTGTTGTTTGCTACGAAAGACTTGCAAGAACGCAAACAAAATGCTATTCAAAAAACATTAGATACCAATTTCTCATATATTATGAAAAAACTTTTCTGTAACAAATAAGAGGCTGATTCTGTTTCATTTTTGCAATAAAAATTCTTTAATTATTTACCTATTTGGCTTAATATTTCATCATATCCCGTTATACGCGAATTTCGATTAACGCGATTTTGTCCGGACCGCATCCCTCGCGTAAAGCATATTGCTGTATATAAGTATGGATGTACATAGAGTAGGCATATAAGTGGATACTCCAGAGCGTGCGATACATCAAGTCGAATTCCCGTGTGATCTCAGTTGTCGATATGTTTTTACCGACATGGGAGCGGCCTTTATACTTCCATAGGTTTATCTAGAGAAATGTAAAAGTTCCACTTTTATGTTTCCTTTCGTGTATAAACGTTGGGTAGTTGTATGAGAGAATGTTTATTGATGTAAACTGTTTTGGATGGTTAAGGGTAGGTACTGCCTCGTAGGTCTAGTGGTTGCAAGCGCTGGTCCTGGGTTCTATTTCCAGGTTGGGCAAAGTGTTATTGAGTTTTTCCGTCTGGAAAACTCTGACGCCCTTTTACATGGGACTTAAACATAACGGGCGGAATGTAGGTGTACTACATATATTAGGTCCATCTCTGTCTAACCCTTCGGGAAATAAAAGATAGATAGATAGATAAACCATTTTATTTTTTAAATTTAAAAGACGCGATGTTATGTTTTTTAAGGGTAGGTACTCTTTGACGACTTAATTTCGCATTGACGGTTGAGATTCTGTGATGTGTTTTTAATAAATATTCTTCTGAAACTGTGGTTATGCCCCGTGTACCTGTCGTAGGTCGAAGATGTAATATGTACTTCTGCTTCTTGTACGTTTCGTTCTTCTTGACAGAGCGGTCGTGGTCACGCACGATGAACAGTGTCCAATCGCAGGTAGTTGTTGCCCGCCTCACGATCTCTCTCCAGGAATATACGTACTTATCACAGACTTAAAATCACAGGTCATTTATTTGCTCAGATTAAAAAAAAATGTTTATCAAAAAGTTGGTTGTTTGTGTTATATTTTAGTAACAAAATGTAACAAGTTACGCCATCTATGATGTTCTTTTGTAAACTGTCTTAACTGTCAATAAAGTTAGTCGTTATCCGAAAGTGCACGTTTTAATAGGTTATGGGCTTATGTTCTTATTTCTTAAGTAAATTTGAGTTACAGTTTAAGAAAAGTGCTGAACTTTCGCGAAAATAATGTCTGTGAACTATATTCAAAGTGTTCCCAAACTCAAAGGGAGGGAAAATTATGATGAGTGGAGTTTTGCGGCAGAGAACTTGTTGGTGCTGGAAGGTATGCTTCATTACATCAAGCCAGTGCCAGGTACTGAAACAAAGCCTGCAGAAGACGCAAAGACTAAGGCAAAGCTAATTTTGACAATCGATTCCGTATTGTATGTTCATATTAAAGAAACGAAAACCTCGATGGAGTTGTGGACAAAGCTAAAAAACATGTTCGACGATTCAGGTTTTTCTAGAAAAATATCTTTGCTGCGACATTTAATTTCAATAAAGCAAGAAAGTTGTGATTCAATGACTAATTATGTAACGCAAATTGTCGAGACAGCACAGAGATTGAAAGGAACGGGATTTGCAATAACGGACGAATGGATAGGATCATTGTTATTAGCCGGTTTGCCGGAAAAGTATTCTCCTATGATCATGGCAATAGAACATTCGGGAATACAGATAACCACCGACGCAATAAAATCTAAATTAATTGATATGGAGGTATCTTCTAATTATACTAATAAGGATACCAGTGGCGCGGCATTCGCAGCGAATAAATCATATTTGAAGACACGGAATAATACTAGAAAACAAAATGGCAACACTGATGCGTCTCAATCTCATTCTCAATCTCAATCGCAAGTGTCAAAAATGTCGCCTAATAAAGTAATTACGTGTTATAAGTGTAAAGAAACCGGGCATTTCAGGAATCAATGTCCGTTATTACAGAAAACTAAGCAGTCGAATGCGTTCAGTGTGGTATTCCTAAATGGACAATATAGTAAAAGCGAGTGGTACATTGACTCCGGTGCAAGCGCACATATGACATCAAATGAAGGTTGGATAAACAACGCAAATTATAAGCCAAGTTTATCAGAAATTATGGTTGCCGACAATACAAAAGTGCCAGTATTGTGTTCCGGAGATGTGCAAATTACTACAGATCGCAATTACGACATCACAGTCAAGAATGTCTTGTGTATTCCAAAGTTGTCAACAAACCTGTTATCGGTAAGCGAACTTATAAAAAACGGAAATAAAGTTGTGTTTGAAACTAATAATTGCTACATTCGCAATGTGAAAAATGAGCTAGTGGCGACGGCACACTTAACCAATGGTGTTTACAAGTTGAGTATAAAAACAACAGATTGTATGTTAGCAGCACCAGCTTTGGCAAGTGCAGAGCTATGGCACAGGCGTCTGGCACACATTAATAGTAGTGATTTGAATAAAATGAGAAATGGCATCGTAGAAGGAGTGACATTTTCTGCTCCCAGTGACACAAAGAAAGAGAACTGTGTAACCTGTTGTGAAGGAAAACAAATGAGACTGCCATTCACACGTAGTGAACATAACAGCACGGAGACACTACAAATAGTCCATGCAGATGTATGTGGGCCTATGGAGGTCAAGTCCATTGGAGGTTCACAATTCTTTCTCTTGTTTGTGGATGATTACAGCCGGATGACATTCATTTACTTCCTTAAACACAAAAATGAAGTTTTCCAGAATTTTAAAGATTTTAAAGTTATGGTTGAGAACCAACAAAGCAAGAAAATAAAGATTCTACGTACTGATAATGGTGGTGAATTTTGTAGTGGTGTGATGGAAAACTATTTGACCAAAGAAGGTATTATTCATCAAAAAACAACCCCATATGCACCAGAACAGAACGGTGTCTGTGAGCGAGCAAATAGAACTGTAATAGAAAAGGCTAGATGTCTACTGTTTGATGCAAATCTACATAAGAAATATTGGGCAGAGGCAGCAAATACAGCTGTGTACTTAAAAAATAGATCTGTTACGGCAAGTTTGATAAATAAAACACCGTATGAAATATGGTATCAGCGGAAACCAGATTTGAGCCATTTACGTCTGTTTGGAAGCCCGGTGATGGTACATATTCCCAAAGAACGAAGGTTAAAATGGGACAAAAAGGCAGAACAGTACATATTTGTTGGATATTCAGAAAATGTGAAGGGATATCGTGTTTATGATCCAAAGAAAAATATTATTACACTGAAAAGAGATATAATAGTGATGGAAGGAAAACAAGGAATTGAAAGTACAGAAGAAAATGCTATATGGGTTCAGAATGAAGAAAAGAACTTGGTCCAGAGAGAGGAGACTCAAACAACACATGATGTGCAGGAGCCTAGTGTAGAGAGCAGAGATTCAGTGGGGGATATTGCAACTAATGAATCTCTGGCTAGTCCAAGTTCTGATTCATCAACTTATATGGATCCTGAGTCTAGTGTTGATACTTCAATTGACTCCATTATATCAACAGATATTTCACCAAGTGAAGTCCAAACCCTAGGAGGTGGTGAAGTAGTTGAAAATAAGAGAGTAAGAAGACCACCAACTCGTTTTGGTTATACTAACATGTGTATTTCAAATAACTTACCAGGTGCAGAGGAGATTGACTTCTATGAAGCGCTGAATGGACCTGAAGCAGAACAATGGAAGCTGGCCATGCGTGAGGAGTTGCAGGCATTTGAGTACAATGATGCATGGGAGCTCATTGATGTACCAAGTGACACTTCAATAGTGCAGAGTAAGTGGGTTTTGAATAAAAAGTTAGATGTTAACAACAAAGTGAGATATCGTGCTAGGCTGGTCGCTAAAGGTTTTTCACAAAAATGTGGAATTGATTATGTGGACACTTTTTCTCCAGTTGTAAAACATTCAACCTTAAGAATGTTATTTGCTCTTAGTGTACAATGGTGTATGGATATAACACACTTAGATGTGACTACTGCTTTTTTAAATGGACACTTAAAAGAGAATATTTGTATGTCTATTCCTGAAGGTTTTGAATGTAGGGATAAGGGGAAGATTTTAAAACTTAAGAAAGCTATTTATGGGCTTAAACAATCATCATTAATGTGGTATGAAAGAGTGAAAGATTGTTTATGTAAATTGGGTTTTAAAATTAGTCTTCATGAACAGTGTTTATTTACAAAATTGTGTGAAAAGGTTAAAATAATTGTAGCAGTCTACGTAGATGATTTTTTAATATTTTCTACATGTAAAAATGAGACTAAAATGTTGAAAAGTGTATTAAGTACTGAATTTAAGATAAAGGATCTTGGTTGTGTAAAACGTTACTTAGGTATGAGGGTGAATGTGGATAAAAGGTCTAATACTATAACAATAGATCAACAGCAGTACATAGAACAATTGTTATTTAGATTTAATATGTTTGATTGTGGTTCCATAGATACTCCTATAGAATGTAAATTAAATCTTGAAAAGGCTGAAAAATGTGTAACAGATGTACCTTATCAAAGACTTATAGGAAGTTTAATGTACCTGGCTGTCATGTCTCGACCTGACATTGCATATTCTATAAGTTATCTAAGCCAATTTAATAATTGTCATAATGAAAGTCATTATAATCATGCTAAAAGAGTATTGAAGTATTTACAGAAAACCAAACATTATTGTTTAAAATATAGTTTAGATAATGTAGAATTAAAGGGTTTTGTTGATGCTGATTGGGCTAGTGACACACTAGACAGAAAGTCTTATACTGGTTTCTGTTTTACCATGTGTGGTTCTGTAATATCATGGCAAAGCAGGAAGCAGAAGACAGTTTCTTTGTCAAGTACTGAAGCTGAGTATGTTGCATTGTCAGAAGCTACCAGAGAAGCCATATATTTAAGAAATTTGATGTATGAGATTACAGGTAAATCATGTGCTGTCATGTTGCATTGTGATAATCAAAGTGCTTTGAAATTGGCAACAAGTCACCAATCACTCAATAGAACTAAACATATTGATGTACGCCATCATTATGTCAAAGATGCTATTAAAAATAATTTTGTTGAAGTTATGTATATCTCAACTCAGGACATGCCTGCTGATTTGTTAACAAAAGGTTTATTGTCAAACAAACATTATAAATTCTTAGAAAAGATAGGTCTTGTCCCCAATTAAAATGTAAGTTAAGAATTTTCATGTTAAGAATATTTTGTTAAGTAGGGGTGTTATATTTTAGTAACAAAATGTAACAAGTTACGCCATCTATGATGTTCTTTTGTAAACTGTCTTAACTGTCAATAAAGTTAGTCGTTATCCGAAAGTGCACGTTTTAATAGTTTGTCTTTGATAAACAATCTTTTTTTTTAATTGGTAAAATCACTATAGACAAAAATACTGTAGTAAAGACTTCTACAATATTATCCCTTACTCTTCATTTTCAAAATCATAGGCTACAATTACGAAATATTTTATGAAACCGTAATTTTCAGTTTACTTCCAGTCGTAAAATAGACTTTATACCCTGTTGAGGTATAAAACGCTCATAATGTTACGATTTACCAACAATGGTTATAAAACATAGAATGGAAAGTGAACCGATTTATTGAACATGATAGTATGATGTTCGAGTGTTCAGCAGGATAAAAAAAGGTTTCTCTGTTACGGTTTTTTTTTCCTATCCGGTCTGCGGCAGCTATGATCTATGTAAAGCTATTGTGAGCTTTCATTATTAATCTTAAATAAAACTAACATACCTTGTTATAAATGACTGCGAGGTGTTCCAGACGTCACGCGTCATAGCGGTTCTATCAAGGCTTATTTAAAGAAAAGAAAGAAAAAATATACGTATACAAGGTGGAGACGACAATACAACAAAAAATTAAAGGGCGTGTCCATAATGACGTTCCCATTCTGTATACAAAAATTCAATTGAATATATTCAATAGTTTAGTCATCATAGCTCTGCAAAATCCATAGTCGGCTCGGGCTATTTCGATTATCCACCCCAAAAATCCACACTAAGGTGGATATTCTGAAATGTGTGCCCGAGAATTCATCCAAGGCCTAGTTGGATAAACGGAATTTATAGGCTTAGGGTGGATGCATTACATTTAATTTGTTTGAAAAACTCATTTTTTTATTTCGAAGCTAGGATTTATTTGACAGTTCCAAAATACTGTTAAGCATTAGTAGTGCCAGTATTTTAATTTTTTGTTGTATGGTAGTCTCCACATTGTATAGTATTTGCGGTAAACATGACGCAAAGAAAAACACAAAACAAAAAAAGACCAAGTTGGGGGAAGACATCCACGCAAAACGGCCATCGCTCAGCATAATGCTGCGAGCTGCGACCCTATGCGAGACAGAGCCCCAGCGCTAGTTTTCAGTGACAGCCGGCGTTGATAGTATTTTTTCTCGGCATGAAAAGAATGATGCATTTCTCATCCAGTTAGTAAATATTATTCATGCTTACCTCTCATCGTCATCTCACCTCTCGTCCTTGACACCAAGGCTCTCTTTCTACCCCCCAAAATATCACCAGCCATATTCATTCACCATCAACTTGATAAACCTTTCCATAAAATACACACATTTCCGTCACCTTTAAAACCTCATTCACAATTCCTTTATGAAATTCTCCAAACGGCTCATTACCGGTGTCTGTCAGCTTGAAAATCAGGACCTAGTAGAAAATTTATGCTTTCATCCGCTTCGCCGACTTCGTGCCAGAGTTTCATAAAGCCTCGTACGTACGAACTAGGCGACATTTGTCTCGCGACATTGTATTGAGACACAGTCGCATAAAATCTCACAATGACTCGGGTCATATCTTGAAACAAATATTGTTTCATTGTCGCGTTACTCGTCGTGCAGGACGTGTTCAGCAACATGGCTAGTAACATTACAACACAAAACTACTTTTTCCTGAGACATCACGACCATAATGTGGACGGTTGTCTGGGAACTTGACGACGACGGAGACATGTCGGGAGACAAGTTGCGATACATCACTCGCGACGTCTCTTCAAGTGTGTACAAGGCTCAAGAACGTCGTTACTTCAACATTTTGGTGAAGCCTTAAAAAGACAAATGGGTATCTCATTACTACCGCCACTCCTTGCCTCCTTGGTTATATGAAATTCTTAACGTGACGCGTTCAGATACCATATTAGTGCTTTCAATCTACCGAAGGATTACGGTTTCGTTGCAACGTTGCGGTTGGGGTGAAATTAATACTAAAGTCTTAGGGCAATCTTGTGGACCCTGTGGTAAGGTAATACTGTAGACGAAGTAGATTAGCCTCGACGCTTGAATAATGTCTGAAGTTTTGTTCGGATATTTCAATGAAGTTATGAACATAGTCGGGTAAAGTAATTAAAACAATATTATGTCCAATGCGCTCAATTTACCAAAGTTTTTATTAATATAATCGTCCATGTAAAAGGCTAGTTCAGGTTTTTTTTTCTTTTACCTTATTTCGAACAAATACTCTTGAAACGAGAGGCAAATTGACCTACAAAAATATACATAGTCCCAAACATGGCCATTTTGCTGTCCAAGATACCGCCCCAAAAATTGTGTTCTTGCAAAAGTTCGTGACGACCTACATTTCTGCACATCATTTCAGCCGAAAGACGTCCACTGCTGGACATAGGCCTCCCCCAAGCACCGCCACTTTGACCGGTTCTGTGCTTCCCGCAGCTAGCGAATTCCTGCGGCCTTCACATGCAACATGCAAGGTCATCGGTCCACCTTGTGAGAGGCCTTCCAAGTACGTCTTCCGTTACGCGGCCGCCACTCCAGAAACTTTCGGCCCCATCGGCCATCTGTTCTGCGAGCAATGTGCCCTGCCCAATGCCACTTATGTTTGGCAACTCTTCGGGCTATGTCGGTAACCTAGGGTCTCCTGCGTATCCCTTCATTTCTGCACAACATGATATGAAACCAAAACTTCACTGTCCAAACAACTGTCGAAAACCTTCTCTGAAAAATAAATATTTTTATTCAGCTGCCTTCAAATTCATTCTGTATCATTTTTTTGTTAAATAAGTCGTAAAATGCTGGTTATGAATATTTAGCGTGAGTCTAAACAAAACGTTGTGACATTTCCATTTGAATTTTTTATCTTTATTCAAACCAGGCTTTAATGGCAGTATAAAAACTTAGGTCCAACATTTTCATTTAAAACAACGACGTGCCAGTCTTTTTAAAACTGACCCAGTTTGCTATTGTGTGGAATATTTTGTTATGCGTGCTTCATTAAATGAGAATTATACTAAAATTGCACTTTTGTGAGCATTTTTACCTTAAAACCAGTGACAAAAAATAGTGTGTCTATCACAAAACATGTAGAACCGATTAAGAGGGTGCATCCTAAAAGTTGGCAACGTCGTAAATATCTGTCAAATAGTTACCTGTTTTGATTAATTTGGAAATAATACTGAATGGAAATAAGAAATGTGGCTAACTAACTAGAATATTAATAATGAATTGCAATTATAACATTGAATTTGATGTTGTACCCGTTTTAGGTGTAAAAAAGGCATTTGGAAAGTTTCCAAATACTTTTTTTACATCTAAAACTAACTATTCGGTGTTACGATATTAATTTTTGTATTTCTTAATCAATATTCTAGTTCGCTAGTTAGCCACATTTTTTATTTCCACACAGGAATATTATCAAATTAATCAAAACAGCGAAATATTTGACATCTATTTGCGACGTTGCCAACTTTCAGAATAAACCCTCTTAAATAAAGTAGCATTTTAGTAGTGACAATGATCTGGAAAATATCTTCACTTACTCGTATCTCGGGTACTCACTGAATTGCATTGACATCTATAAGCCAATCATAAGCCACTATAAAATTAAAAATCTTTAAAGTAAAAAATATTTGTCCTCCAATTTTGTCAAGCCGGTTTTCATCAAAAAATAGAGGTGTACCTAACGGAACATTTGTGACAGATTACGCATTCACATTCACACTTTTGAAAAATGGTAGCTCAGTGGGTCACGTTTCAGCTCTCCGTCCGATAAGGACCAGGCCCGGGTCGACGGCGCGCCGTGTTCCACGCGCGCCTCAAAGAGATGTCAGCCAAACTGACGGGGTCCGTTAGGGCCGATGCCTACCGGGGTTGCGGGTAGTCCAAAGGGGAGAACGTGGCACCTGGCAAGGCAACGGTAGGAACACGGGTGGGTTTTAGTCAGTAAGAGTCTGACACGCCTTTCCGCTCCGCCCAGAGCGGGCGAAGTCATTTGATGATTTCCCACCCAAAAAAAAAAAAGAAAAGTGGGTCGCGTTTGACAATATCAATAGCTTTTATGACTTTTTTGGCGACGAATATTTTGCTCGAAAAAGCTATGATGCGTGCTGGGTGGGGAACATACGTTACGTTCGGGAAAATAAGATGTTTCAAGTTTTAATCATTGTAATTAAGGATCAGATAGTTTCAATAATGTGTGACAATATTCTTTCAAAGTTTAAAGGTAAATACACTGAAAAAAATGCAGACTAACTAAGATACATTTTCTCTTAGTTGGGATTAAAATGCTTGGAATAATGAATAATCTGTTCACTTTATACAAGATACCATAGTTGCCAGAACAAATTCATTTTATTTATATCAACAATTATGCACATGCACAGTTTATTCAACAGTCTTTGTTACATCAAACATAGCACGTTTGATTTTACCTCAAAACTTTTTTACATCAAAAAATAATTTAAGTTCATGGTAACAAGCAACTTGTTAGCATTAAATCATATAAATCATAGTTTTTAACAACGAACATGTTTGATTAAATAGCCTGCTTAGTTAAATAAAACAAGATCAGTGGTCACATCTAATAACTCTTTGTAATGACAACAAAACGCAACGCTCCCCGCGCTTTTCCAACCCCCACTTGCTCATAGAGAGTAAACTAACTTCGCGGTCTTCGCGCGCCGGTCGACTTGTCAAAACACAGAGCGCTATCAGCGCTATTGTAATACTGCTGGTGTCAAAACTCAAAATGCGTACGATAATAATTATGTAGGACTAGGATAAACACGCTGTGGTCCTTATGGCTATCTGTGCAGGCGTGCAGGTTGACCGGCGTGTCTTATGTTCCAAGAACTGCACAGGTGTATACGCGAAGCCACACGCCTAGGGTCGGTGCCAATATTAGTGAATTAACTATTTACATACCTATTTAAATACTGGCGAGTGCTTTATACACAAAGGAACACATGGAAGAAGTGGTCGAATTATTAAAGACATGGAAGCAGCCCGATCTCATCCCAAAATTTGCAGGTAAGATAAAACATACAGTAGGTAACCATAATACCTAGGTAGGTATACTATGAATGCTATTTGTCAGTAGGTACAGGAAATTTGCAGCCTGCACCATTGATTTTGAACACTTAGTAGCACTCACAAACTTACTGATTTTTTACAGCTACAGCGGTTAGGAGTTCTGTCAACTAAAGGAGAGAAACAGAGAGGAAAGCCCTGCACCCTCACCTTCACCATCTCCTAAATAGCAACAAAGCAACACACTGGATGAAAATGTTGAAGTTGATTTACAGTGGCTTCGAAATTCATCAGAAACTTGGAGGCTGACGGAAATAAAATGGAAAAACACATTCAAATATCGAATAATGCGTCTTCACAACAATAATAATGACTAGACTGAATCTTATACGAACGAATACCCAGTGCTAATAGAAATAAACCGCAAGTTTATACTCTGGTAAGGCTTGCCCCAATATTATATTTTATATACATGTAATTTGAGCTATATTTTGTCAATTTAATGTTAATAATTATATTGTGTTCTGTTTTGTGTTTTTTAGTTGAACATTGACTTTGAGGCGGCCTACGGAGACCAAACAATTTATTTGTTTATTGCAAAAATTTAAATATTGGAATTATTAAGAAATAGAAAATCAAAAATTTGCATTTGGCCAGGATCTAATCTCTCTAGCTGATTGTAAGTATATTTTTCTTCATTCATTTAGCGGCTAAATTTTAGCCTATACACATCCCATAGCTGGGCATACAGGGCATAGGCCTTCTCGCAGAGGGCTTGAGCTGCTTGTCCCCCATGCTAACCAGTTGCAGATTGGAGGCTTCCCTTTGAAGCCTTTGTACCTATTTTAATGTGACTCTTTCAAAACTTGAACTATCTGAAAAACGAATGGTCTATATAATTATTCTTTTATTTCAGCACCTAAAGAAGAAGATAAAAATCTTGCAGCATTTTTGGCAATTAAACAGAAGAAAAAACAAAAAAAAGTCCGAGCCTAGCTGCGGCTGTAAATCATCTAAGGCAGAAACGCGGTATGCGTTCATCAAACATTTAAGATCTCATGTGATCTGACGCTGAAATCGGTCAGTCTATTGAACTTCGGCTAAAAACATTACAGAATAAAGAGGCAACATCACAGCCTTACATAATTATTGGTGAGTCATTAAAAGATATCTGATAAAAAAAGCTCGTAACTCTAATTTAATTTTTTTTAATATTGCACGACTCGTAATGCTTCGCATTAGAGTGTGCTCTACGATCGAAAAATATTTTTTGCCCCATTTCTGCAACTGTTTTTATTGTTTCACTCCTGCTAGTACACAGAACCTACTTAATTTATATACCATTGTATAGATGATTAAATGGAGATTAATATTGTATTTTTTAACAATTGATTTAATGCAGCAGAAATGGAAAAAGCATCAAAATAGTTGAAAAAAATTTCCTGTCCGTCAATTTATGATCCCTGAAAACATTGTAGCTTGCGATAAAATCAATTAATTGAGTCAATTTTTTTTTTATACATTCGTTTCAGCCGTAGAAGGAACCCTATTGAAAATGGCTCTTTTATTCATAGTAGTTTAATTATAATTAATAAAATACTAACTAAAATATAATATCAATATCTAAATATTTTCAACCTTGATCCGGTGCCGTTGCCTAGCAACTGCCAACGTAAATATCTTTGTCAGTCGTTGACATTACGACTTCATGAAAAGTGATAAATTGTTCATTTTTAAACTATGTTTTGAATTTCTTTTTCGTTTATGAATGAGTGATAAGTATGAGGCGTGCACTTTTGGATTTTCCAAACTATTTTATTATTGTTATATTGTTAGGTTTCGATATTGCAGACTATATTAAGACTGGTTAATAATAATTAGGTATCTGGTTAAGCTAATACTATTTTTAATAACTTCATAAAGTTTTATTGTACATGTACACACGGCTACACATCAAGCTATACATTTCCAGTTTAAGCTGACCTCGTATTGCAGGGATATCGTTTACAATGCGAGATCACCATAAACTGGAAATGTATAGCTTGATGTGTAGCCCAGCTGCGTACATAATTTGTTATTTATCATGGTGACTTGTTTAGTATGCTGTGTTCAACTTTTAATAAGTTTTTTTGTATAATTCAAATAGTCTGGATTCTAATGGGACAATTATTATTGCAAACATTAGAATTTCGATGTGTTTATTTTTATATTTTTGCTTATTTGAAGAACTAGAAGCAAAGGAAAATGTAAAATTTCATAACTTTTTGTCGTAACGTGCAATATAAATATTCTGAGCAATGGAAAAGTATGTTATTCTATAAGATGTAAATTATATTGAATGTAAGTATTTTGTATAATGTGTTCTGCATAAATAAATTAAAAATCATATATTGTTGTTTGATTGCTATACCATTTAATACCTATTTTCATGTTTCATATTTTTTATACAAGGTCCAGAGGGTTAACTTGATGTGGATCGTCACGCTATGTTATTAAAATATCTGCGTAGGGGATGCTGAAATTAATTGACGATTTATAGCAAATATTAAGGTTTCCTCAAAAAGTTTTCATGATAAGCATACAAGAAAACATTTTGATTTAAGCTTAATATTTGCCATAAATCTATATTTAATTTTAGCGCTCCTGCGCGTATTTTTTTAATTTAGTGTAACAATTTACCACAAAGATGTTAGTCATTATAAAAAAGTAGGTTCTCAACCATAATTATTACAATAAAGTAACTTTGTTGATTTGTGCAAAAGATACTGACTTGGATTGACAAATAGAAGTAGTTCATATGACAACGGTTCATGTTTACGTTGAATACGAGGTTAGTTGCATTAATCAGGATAGCACAGTTATTTGGTGCAAGATCTTAGTTGAAACAATATAAGAATTTCATTGATCTAATAACGTTTCACAGACGTATCGTGCAAGATCTTAGTTGAATCTACAAGTTTAGTGTGTTAATGTGACAATGTTTCATTGTTAAACTGGCCAACATTTGAGCTAAATTAAACAACTACCCGTAATTAAACCAATGCATTACTTAGTAGACGGAACTATGATAATTTAACAAAGTTGTCATAGCTTCAGAAGTCAAGATCTTGTTAGGCTCGTATGGAGTCAAGATGTGTGATCACATTAAACAAGATGTTTATTAAAATAAACAATTTTTTTTTTCAGTGTAGGTAGGTGAAATAAACTTTGTATAGTGGTGTATGTAAGAAAAAGTCATGCTGTGGACGATCAAGACGCTTCCAACGATACCTCATTTGTCGAATTATGATAAGCAGTTTGGAAGTTATGAGGGTATATATGAACATACATACTGGTCAAAATCATAACCCGCCTTTTTGGTTCGCTAAAGTTGGTACATAATTATTTTAAATGCTCTCAGCACAATCACTCGAAGCCCTCTGTCAATGAGATTTATTTTCATAGCAGAAAGGATAATTTATTTTTGTTTATTCATTATTGTTCTCATTATCAATCGTCATATTCAGAGCACGACTTTAATATAGACTCAGTGATGACGTAATAACTCTGTGTCGATTCTAGAAATACAAGGTTAGTTTGTTGAATTTTACTGTAGCAGAATGTAAGAAAAAGAGAATTATGGTACTTGTAATAATAGATGCGTGGAATAAACAAAAGAAGAAATGTTTTAAAAACCAGAATAACAATATTAGTATAACGCTCTATTAAAAACGAAAATGAAATAATGTGTAAAAACAATACATACAAATGTATTGTTTTTTCTGCGTTAGTACTTGTTGTTTATACAGTCGGTATACCGAAAAATTCTGACTAACATTGATATTTGCTTAGATTGTGGTATAGGCCGATATAGGCAAAAAGATGGCGATATAGGCAAAAAGTTGAAATTGTATGTATTTTTTTCAACTTTTTTATAATTTATAGACATTTTTAGACTTACAAATTTTTTAATTATATTATGTGTAATTTACAGAAAAATTCATTGTTGAAAAAGTCAGTATTTCAAACAAAATGTCTGGTTTCGTGAAAGTTTGTGAAAATGCCGCAAGACCTTTGAACTTTCTAGACTGACAAACAAAGAACAATCCAGAACACGTGTAATGAAATAAAATTCTTAAAACCCTTGGGAGGTAAGCACCTAATCCTTGACTTTTATACCAAAATCAGCTTGCAAAACACTATTTTTATTACAAACATAATGAATACATGGCGAAGCTTCTTCACCGAATATTCAGGGCACGGTTTTAATAAAACTCGGTATTCTCAGTATTTGTACTGTGTGGACTTATTGAGATGTTCCATGTACATTTTCCGCTCTAGTTGCAAGAGGGAAGTTTTGCTTCTCACTAAAGAAGTATGGAATATGCAAAGTCTGGAGACGTGCGCATTCACTATCTTTTCCTGGTACCATTAGTTGAAGTAAAGTAATGTATTGGTTTTGGAACTACCAGGTGGATTTCAAAAATTCATTTTGCATTGGTCTTGCTTGAGGAAAGTTGTAGGCTCACGGACAAAGTTGCGGGCAGCAGCTAGTACTTAATAAAAAAATTGCTTTCGTCTATATTTTTTTAAGCTTGAATTTTGTCATTTACTATTTATAAAATCCATCTCTTTTTTCATCAACGAAAAATGTTTTTATTTTTTAGCGTTGAATCGGAAGCCTCTGAATATTATTTTTTTCTTTGACTACTGTAATAACTTTTTACCCGACTACCGCAAAGCCAAAAGGAAGGGTTATGATTTTAGTTTAATTATCCCTGATATTACCTACTATTTCAAAATATTTGCACTATTTAATGCGCCAATTCATGCTGTGAAATACGTAATGGTAATATTTTTTGGAGTGCTGTTACACACTTTAATATCTCTTGTATACCTATCCTTATAAAAAAGTGTTTTGTAACCATTACTTAATTTAATAAAGCAGTCCTTTAGTCCCTTGTCCTGAAACGAAGTAATTCTGACAATAAATAAAGAATTAACGTCCTTAAATGAGAAATGGTGCCTTCTTGGCTGTTGACGTTAACATTTGAAGCGGAAATAGGACCGGGTATTTCATTTCCGGGATTCCTAAAAGTTTGATCTTCCAGATATTTTTTACGACGTACATTTTCTTGTCGTGCGGCTCTACGTACTGAAGATAAGGATAAGACCCTATTTGTAGATTGTGAAGACTGCAGTTTGGTCCTTTCGTACAAAACGCTTTAGTGTGGCCTTCGTTTCTAAGGACCAGAATCATAGATAAAATTCATGATTTATGTTTTTATGTCCCCTGATAATAAATCAGTTTCTGACCTCTCATAGGTCACAGTCGTGACACTTATCACAATTTCGATCAGAAAAATCCTTTTATTCGCGAGCCTCAACGAATGAAATCGTCCAAAATGTTTGCTTTTCCGATTCACCAATGTACACAATACTGAATGATAATTTATTTATATATTCTGACCAAACAATTGTATACTGAGCTGCTTGTTTGTGTCGAAGCGAGTTTACCATATTGATCCCTCATAAGGAAAAATGAGAATTGAAGTAGGTAAGGTCAAGTGAATAATACAGGCCATGGTACGCAGCGAGAGGGCATGGCAAGCCGGCACCTCCTTCTGCGAAGCAGTAATGCTCGCAAAGGAGGAGCCGGAGCGCGTGAGGGAGAGGCAAAATTCGCGCCCTCATGCCCCTAGCCGCCGCAGGAGACGCCCTGGGCGTCGGGAATTAAGAGCAATGGGTAGCTCGCCGTCCGATAAGGACCAGGCTCGGGTCGACGACGCATTGTGTTCCACGCGCGCCTCAAAGAGATGTCAGCACAATTAACGGGGTCCGCTAGGGCAGTTGCCTGCCGGGGTTGCGGGAAGGTATTAAGTGGTGACCGTGGTCCTGACCACGTACAGGCTACTGAACGAATACGGGTGGGTTTTAGTCAGTAAGAGTCTGACACGCCCTTTCGCTCCGCCCAGAGCACGAGAAGTCAATTAATGATTTCCCACCTAAAAAAAAAAGGTCAAGTGAATACTTTTGTACTTGATAAAAAGCGATAGAAACCTACAGTAAGACAGCTATACGAAAGAATAAATAATCGTCTCTGCTCCATCGTCAGCATCATCATTCATAAGCAGCCTTGTTCTGCCCACTGCTGAGTAGAGGCCTCCTCCCTTGTCTCATGCTCCCCTGGTATGTGCGAGTCTCAAACAGTACCCTAATTACGTAATACACGATCAATCAGAATCTGAATCGTTTTGAAACAGATTGCTAATCCATTGCTTCAAAAGTTCGAAATTAAATTCTGCTCAGCATTGTAAATAACGCAATGAATGTTGTTGAACTGTCAAAATGAAACACACAATCGGAATCGCTTACGAAAATGTGTTGCGTAATTATATAGCAGGTCTTTCCCGGGATCTTTTGTAGGTCACCCACCCATCTGGCTGTTGGTCTAGCAACGTCTATGCTCCCAGGTACAAAATAATGTAGTATTTGTGAAAATAATACCTACACCTGTGAGGCACACAGATGAACCGACAGTGATGAACAAATTCCCAGAACTAGAAATTCATTTCCCTTTTCCGAGTATTAAAGCTACTATTGTGGATCCAGTTGACATATCTGCTGCATATCATCAAACCCAGCACAAATCATGAATCACGAATGTATTCGTTATTGAATAGTCATTTATTTATGACTTCGATGGCGGAACTATCGGAGGCTTATGCGTTGGGCGATGACAGGAACTTGCATCTGCAAAAAATAATTCTTTCATAACCCCAAGTCGTCATTTCAGTCAAAAGACGTGTACTGTTGGGTAAAGGCCTCCCCTAAGCGTCATCAGATCGACCGGTCCTGTGTTTCTGTCATCTCGACCTTCACAAGTTCATCGGTGCACCTTGTGGGACTCGTTGCAACGCTGCTCTTTCTGGTACCTACGCGGTCGCTACTCAAGAACCTTAACCACTTCCAGAACGGGGTCTTTGATGTTAACTGTTAAAATGTATATCAAAATAAAAAAACTTCTGATGTCAATGTTCCTTTTTCAGAAACGAAACACACTTCTACAAAAAATCTTTCTAGGAATTTGTAGGCTTATAATTGGCACTATTTACAGGTTTTGAACATTAAAATGGTTTCTGTGTTTTCCTCCAGTGAGCTTTATCTAAGAAATGGCATTCTCATTTATATAGTTTGCTATTTGTCTTGTATAAAAACAGCTCTATTATGAATCTCAATATTTTATAGGGCTATGTATAGGTTTTATAATTACATAGATATGACTGTTTACGTTTAGGGTAACTGAATATTACATAATAATATGAATCTATTTTCGGGATGAAAACTTAGAAGCAATTGATTAAAAATAGAGATCACATGTTCAACGCGTGTCATTAATTTAATTGAAATTTGAATGTTTAAAAAATAGGTCAGTCTATTAAAAGGACATGACGTCTTAGCACAGGAAACCTTGCTTGAAATTAAGGTCACGTAAAGGAAAACGTACAGAATGTCCGTAGTCAAGTGGAATGACATTCTGAAGGACCCCTTACGACGGTTAATGTGAAAGGCGGAGCAGTATTTAAATGCGGGCCACGTATTAATCAATTTATTTTATCAGCTTGTACATTACGGCCGATATAACTTGGCTGGTCTGAACATAGGCTCTGCGAATTTTCGCGCATGTTCTCTCACTCACACTCGCCTCATGTCACCATTTAGTTCCTAAAAAATGTTATTGCGCAGCCTTCTGCGCGAAGTTCGGAACTGCCAAGCAATATCGGCCGTATTATATACTTGATCCAGTAAGTATCGAATCTTCTAACCAGTCCTCAATCTTGTCTAAATATAAAAGTCTTCCTTCTGTAATAACACACTAAATACAGGTTCATCTTATAATATAAACACAGATTTTTTTAGAACAAGATCATAATTAAGCTCTCACATCAAACAAACCTTCAGATGATGGCTCAGATAAATGATACGTCAACGTAAAAAGGTTGATTGAAGCTAAAAATATTACTACATATTAGGTAGGTATCCGAAGAAAATATTGTGTGCTTACAAACTATTTTATGAAGTGAAAAAGAAGAAATATCTACAAGATATACCATAACATAACATCACGCCTGTATTCCCCGAAGGGTTAGGCAGAAGTGTACCTCTACGTAGTTCACCCACATTTCGCCTGATGATGTTTAAGAGGGTGCATCCTAAAAGTTGGCAACGTCGTAAATAGCTGTCAAATAGTTAACTGTTTTTATTAATTTGGAAATAATACTGAATAGAAATAAAAAATGTGGCTAACTAACTAACTAGAATATTAATAATGAATTGCAATTAAAACATTGAATTTGATGTTGTACCCGTTTTAGGTGTAAAAAAGGCATTTGGAAAGTTTCCAAATAATTTTTTTACATCTCAAACTAACTATTCGGTGTTACGATATTAATTATTGCATTTCATAATCAATATTCTAGTTCGCTAGTTAGCCACATTTTTTATTTCCATACAGAAAAATTATCAAATTAAACAAAACAGCTAAATATTTGACATCTATTTGCGACGTTGCCAACTTTCAGAATAAACCCTCTTAAGTCCCATGTAATATCGACACAAGATACAAGATAAGACACACTTAAACAAGATGTAAGTACTTATACAGAAAAGAAAAATACCATTCTTAATAACCAAAAAAGTAAAAAAATAATGATTGTTTATAACACCGCCACTTGGAGTTTTGTCTAAGCAATTACTTACATCGTAAATTGCTAAATTTTTTGTTTGAGTAACACGGGTAAATATGCCATTTCGGTAGACATCAAGTAATTTTGGCGAATTTAAATATTACGAACAAAATATTTGCCTGAAGGAAATATAATTTTCCTTAGTAATATACTTAGGTATGATATGATATATCCTCTTATTTTGAATTATATGAGAATTCCTTGAAGGTTGGATAATAGTCGGTTGCTAACATTTGCGAATATGTGCTTCGATATAAATTACTAATGAACGTGAACTTTGCTCTCGGTTTGGTTATATTGTTTTTTTAATGAAAATGTATTTGTTTTTGTATTTCTGGGCTTGATACTAAGAATTGTATGTTTATGTGACCTCAATACTAGATGGGGGTAAATCTAATGTTAATATTAGATAACTAGCTTCTTTCTGCGTATTCTGGTTTTAACATAAAATAATTCCCATGACACTTGGAAATACTGTAGGTTCCCATAAGTGAAAGGATTTTCGGAATTGGATCAGTACATTATTAATTAGCCTGTATTGTCCACTGCAGGGCAAAGGCCTCCCTCTCCCTCTTCCACACAATTCTGTCTGTTGCTAGTATCGGCCAGTTCTTTCAGTAAGAGTTAAACTCGTCCCGCCATCTTCGTCTCGGCCTGCCGCGATGTCGTCGTGCGTTTATTGGGACCCAATCGGTGGTTCTCTTAGCCCATTTGTCATCTGACATGCAGCAGACGTGTCCGGCCCAGTCCCACTTAAGCTTAGCGGCTTTCTGGGTAACCTCCGTGATCTTGGTTTTTTGGATCAGTACATAGTTCCAAAAATTACCGCCTACATAATACCTACTAACTCTTATTAGTATAGATAATCTTAAGCTTTGGTACACAAAGAAAAGAGATTATTTCAATAGTTAATACACTTTTTAAGTTCATGATTCCAACTTTGTGAAAAAAAAACGTACAACAACTTAATATTAAATCCTCTAGTTACCAAGTGCGATGATAAATCGCCTCACACTTCATTAATCAAGCCTTCATTAAGACTTCTAAAGAATACAGCTAAAACAAAGAATGACTTACAAGTTCGAGGAAAGACATCGGGTGTAATCAAATATGAAAATATGAAACGCGATCTTTCGTAAAATTAATCTTTTCAACTATATTCACTGAAGTAGTTAGTTACTGAGTGAGCAATGCCAATTAGGTATAATATCGTTGCAAGAGGTCGATAATCCTTTTGGTTTTGTAGCCTTTGCAAAAATGTGGTCTGTCGTCGCTCCCATCATTTGCTCGACCTTTTCGTGGAATGTTCTGCAGTTTATGACTATCATTATGATTAACATGTGAATATAGGAATTTGAGGATGCGGGAAGCACAGAACCGGTAAAAGTGGCTTGCTTGGGGGAGGCCTATGTTCAGCAGTGGACGAAATGATGATGAATGAAAGGAATTCGTACACAGTTTGGTATTTACCAATGAAGAAGGTAATCGATACGTAACGAATGAGTATGTATATAACATTAGGTTTATTTTCGGCATCATCTGTTGTCCTGCGCAACCTATAAAAGAAAACACAAGACGTAATTGGACGATACAGTTTAAGTACTTAATAGACGATTGCCATTGTCGGACCAAGCCGTCGACTTCGGTAATTGAAGTATCATTCCATAAGTCTCAATTCCGCTAACAATGATGAATGCCTGAATCATTTTGAAAAGCATAAAAAATAATACAACCTCATTGTTAAGAATATCGCTTTTCGTAAAATCCAAATTGTTTGTCATTCTTCTTTGTGAAGAAACATCTCCAATTTATCCTTCGTCGAGAAAGCTTATTTCTTTCGCTTTTATACTCGTATTAAATACTAGCTGCTCCCCGCGGTTTCACCCGCATAAGTCTCGACCCCGTGGGAATATCCGGATAAAAAGTATCTTTTGTCCTAACTCAGGTCATGGTCTACCCATGTGCCAAATTTCATCCAAATCTGTTCAGCCGTTTTAGTATGAAAGCGTTACAAACAAATAAACAAACAAACAAACTCACTTTCGCATTTATAATATTATTATATTATATATAAATATTAAATTATACAGGGTGGATTTCTGAGATGGGGCGGCAAAGACAGCTACCTTAACCGTTGTAGCTACAGGAAAACGGTCTTAGGAGACTGTCCTTAACTTTTTGAAACATTTTGATCTGCATTCACAGAACTGCCCATTTTATTGCTGACTGTACATTTTTTTTTAAATCTGTGAATGCAGATTAAAATGTCTCAAAAACTTAAGGACAGTCTCCTAAGGCCGTTTTCCTGTAGCTGCAACGGTTAAGGTAGCTGTGCTTGCTGCCCCATCTCAAAAATCCACTCTGTATAGTTAAGATAAGATGGCGGATCGCGATACAATCATGAATCATCTTTAATCCAATTTTTGATAGTAGCCGCTGGCTCCTACGCTTTTGTTTCGGCCTTGATCTCTATTCTGCATTGTTTATTTATAGTTTGCTGTTCGCGGAATAAATCTCATAATTTATTGATGAGATTTATGAGTAGAAACTGTTAGTGTCTGCAGTTTCTTTGATTCTAAATTATGTTGTTCTGTAATCTAGAAAATACACTGACGAGCTATATACTCGTAAAAAAGGAATTTACAAAGTGCCAAAAAGTTAGTCATACTTTATAAAATTCTTGAAATCAGTTTTATATGTGTTTTTTATGCGCTAATAGTTTGTATGGAACTAATATGAAAATTTTATAATGTGGAACCTCTCCGATTATTGTATTCAAATTATTTTATTTCACATAAACCAACAAGGGCACTTATGAAACGTCAGAAGCTAGGTGAACGGTTCCAAATGGTCGTTTCCTATGGAGAAGAGCCGGCAAGAAACTTCTATTATTTTTTTATTTTTATTAAAAGCAGTAAAATGGTGGTGTTACCCAATGTGGGAAGTAATCATATTAAATTCCAAACTTTCTTATTATAAATTTCCCGAATCCCATTATAATAAAAAATACTCAACTCGCACCATATTCCATACATAGCAGTGCTTGTGAAACATTTCTCCTTAATACTGATATTTCCTTTTAAGCATTTTTCCATAAAATCCCGGTTCTCAACATGACAGTGACATAATCTCTTCGTCCGTGTTCCCCTTCCATGTTCTGGGTTAGATATGACATCGTTGCGGGAAAACGGTAAAAATTCGGTAAAACCGACGGTTGGTTCAAGCTTTGCAATATCAGCTAAGTAATTGGTATTTTTTTTCAACGGCGTTTGATTTTCCATTGTGTCTGTTGCGCGTGGAGGAAACGTTTTGAAATAGGTGTTGATTAGATTATTATAGGCAAATCAATATTGCTATCGTTTTTATTTTATTTGCCATCATCATCATCACTTCAGCCGAAAGACGTCCACTGCTGGACATAGGCCTCCCCAAAGCACCGTCACTACGACCAGTTCTGTGTGTGTGTTCAGGTTATTTTCCATAGGATTTTGTAAATCCTACTAATATTTAAAGTTTGTATATTTGAATGTTTGTTACTCAATCACGCAAAAACGGCTGCACGGATTTGGATTAAGTTTGGCACTCAGATAGTTTATAACCTGCAGCCTAATTACGTAATGCACGATCAATAAGAAATTGAAATGAATTGAAAAAGATTGCTAGTCCATTGCTTCAAAAGTTCGAAATAATAAATTGAGCAGATTTTTTTTAGTGCATTACGTAATTAGGGTACTGGATTAACATTTATATTAATAAAGAAACTACTTTATATCCCGGTACTACGTTCCCGTGGGGTAATTTCTGATTTCCACGCGGGCGAAGACGCGTCCGAAAGCTAGTAAGTAAATGAATTCACGCTCGAGTAATATTTGCTGAAAAAATTTACATAGTGTGCACAAGGAATTTTTAGAATGAGTTGAAATAAGCCAAGCCAGCTAGGTTGCTAGGTTAAGACTTTTACTGTAGGTTTGATTTTGGTCCTTCTTTACGCCAAAATGTGGTCTAGTGTATTGCGTAATACTTGGTACTTGTGTTAGGAAAACCATTTAATCGGTACTAGCTTTGAAAGATTCATAAGCTTTTAAAATAGTTAAACACTTTAGCAGTCGCGCAACG
The DNA here is from genome assembly GCA_948150665.1 of Conistra vaccinii. NCBI lineage: Eukaryota > Metazoa > Arthropoda > Insecta > Lepidoptera > Noctuidae > Conistra > Conistra vaccinii. Next base: position 7,108,148 of record OX411328.1, read on the forward strand.
GTATCGCGCAAAGACCTATTTAAAAAGAGCAATCGTAGTACCATATTTTTTGCCAGGTGGAGAACCTGTAGTTCCTCTGTGATTGACCATTTCGAGTGAAGCTCGCTTCCACTTTCGGCCTGATCATTACTTACCATCAGGTGGAATGTAGGCCAAGAGCTAGCTACACCGTTGTGGATAAAAAAAGTATTGTTTTAAAATGATCTAACTATTTAGTCGCTGTCAACTCCAATGGACCTATACACACCATTTTCGTCCTAAGCACTCAAGCACAGGGCACTCTCTGACACCTGTGGACGTTATCCGCAGCGACAACAAATCTTTGAAAGGTATCAAAAGCGGCAACGTCGCAAAGCCCTCCCTTACTTACCAAAATACGGGGGCTGGGTCCGATAGACCCAGTACCGACTGCTTAAGAGTTAATCTATTAGAACTTATTTGTTAAAGGTTGTTAGTTAATGTTCTTGAGTTACCTTCGGATGCAAGGACTGGACGCTGCGGCGTTCGTTGCTCGGCATCTAAATGAACGAGAATGATCTTTTATCTTCAACAACAGTCAATGTATCGCATTCTATCAAAAATTCTATCTAGACAAAAGATAGAATACAGAATTTAACCTAGACATAAAATCAGGCTTAGCGACAAAAACCTAGATCAAAAATTCATGAGGTTACCGAACTCTTTCGAAAAACTAGACCTTCTAACCGAAAGGCGCTAGAATACAAAATCACATGTACAATCGAAAAAATAAAAGGGGAATCGGACAAAAATGCGAATAGTTAATCCGATATATTCACAAGCTTTTTTGTCGGCTATGTCATTGACCCATTTGGCAAGAGTTCAAAACACTATAATGTTACGCGTGTTCCAGTTAGGAAAATAGATGGAAAAAAATGTTTGTTTCGAACCGCGTTGTTGTCAATTATACATTGATAGGTATGCCTTGGTGGAACAAAATGAATTTTTTCTCCTAATTTCCTATGACTTGAAATAATCAGGTGGTGTTTGAAGCGTATTGCTTGATAGTACGGTACGCATCAGTAAATAGGAGGTCGAGTGCAACACTCTGAAAGGCTCCTGTCTGACCTAAATTTACATAAGCGACGAGTCTTTTGGTTAAAGTCCACTTACTCTAGAACGAATTTATTTTGGAAGGAGCTTAAGGAACAAATCATGTTTTGATCAAGATACAACCTGAAACTGACCATCAAATCGCAAAAAACGTAAGAAAAAGAGGTACATCCGCAGTTGTAACCTGCGAAATTAAAATTTTAACTTTTGGCACTGAGTACTTATCGTATTTTAGTAATGTTGTTTTACCGAATAAATGTTGGTTCTTTGGTTCTATAGATTAAATATCGGTCATAGTTTTCGCTTACAAACTGGTGACGATATGACAATATGTAGGAATTCTCCGAAGTGGTAGCGGTATAATAGCGGAAGCCTACGGAATAAAGTCTCAGATGCAAAGAGGGAATCAGAATGCTGATGCCCCGCAGTCAGTTTATGTAATCACTAGTTTTTGCCAGCGAGTTCGCCCACGTGCATATCGGAAATTATGCCACGGGAACGTACTATTAAGATAAAAGTATTCTATGTCCTAACCCAAGTCATGTTCTACTTATGTGCCAAATTTCATCCAAATCCGTTCAGCCGTTTCAGCGTGAAAACGTAACAAACTCACTTTCGCCTTTATAATATTAAAGTTAAGGCTTGTTTCACCACCTACGATTAAGTTCCTATTAATTTACTTGGCAGATAATTTCACACAAATTCTGTTCAATTTTTGAATTTATTCGGTATGTAGTGGCTTTTTCGGTAAATAGTGGCATTCGGACATCGTGAAATATAATAAAATCTGTCAAGTGCGAGTCGGACTCGCACACGAAGGGTTCCATACCATGTCGTAGGTACAAGATTTAACACTATGAATTTTTGTAATAGGTACTTTCGTAAAGGTAACAACAGAGGCGCTATAAAAAAACAAAGATTTGTAAAGAAATTGTCTAATTTTAATGAAAAAATGTTGTTGTGTTAAAATATAGGTGTAGGAGTATATTTCATTTATTTTAAGAGAAAAATATTAAGTTAACTTTATCCAGTAACATGCATTAACTAAAGTCAAAGTTATTTATTTGCTACTAACATAGTATTAGTAGGTATATATGGTACGTAAGCAGGTAGATATGTAGGGTAGGTAGGGTAGGTAGGTAGGGTAGGTAATTAGGTAGAATATAAATAGGTAATTAGGAAAGGTAGGTGCGCCGTAGAGTAAGTAAGTACTTAGTGCTAACCGTGCGAAGCCGGGCCGGGTAAAGCTAGTTACTTATAAATAAAAGGATTTCTCTTGCTACATCAGACTATATTGTACAAAATAGAATGTAAGTAGTACGCCAAATTTTAATTATAACTGTGCGTTTGCACTGGCGAAACATTCACAACAAAACATGTTGGAATCTCTATTTTCTGTCAATTTTTCATACAATGTTTGACAGGAACTAGAGATTTCAACATGTTTTGTCGTGATGTTTCGCCAGTGCAAACGCACGGGTCAATACAGGTATTTATTTACGTTATTTTTGATAGTCATACAGAAATCTATTATTTCTTACTTATTATTTTTACACATCCCATCGGACTATGAGAGTGAGGGAAGACAGAGTGCACTCGTGTCTGCGCACACACTTGTGCACTATAATATCTCCCGCGCCGAAGGCCAGTCTCCGTTAAGATTGGCCGCCGTGACCGAATATTTTTACACCAATAATTTTTCGCAATATGAAATTGTATCCACAACGGTTTAAGGTAACTGAATAGTACACTGTATGTGCCAACTGCCAGCATTCATTTCAATGTTACTAAATATATTGTCTATTGGAGTGTAGTTTTAACATGAGGTACACACATATCAACACCGTCTAGGGATACTTTGAAAAAAGTCGATAAAGTTCTTAAACTCAAAAAATACTGGCCGGTTTTAAAATCTTGTGAAGAAAGTTTATTTTGTAGACCTTTTTGGATGATCGAAATTTAAATGATCGAAATAGTATATGCTGCCATGATAGTAGGTACTTACTAATTCCATGTCATTACTTCGACTATTAAATAGTTATCTGTGGAATTTATATCGCATAATATTAGCATGAAATACAAAATTATTACTTTAAGTTGCAGAAAATCGCCCATATTATATAAAATACGTTATGAATCGGCGTTTTTAGTATTTGTTGATTATAAACAGTATATGTTACATGATACACACAAGTTTCAAATTCCTAATTTGTTTAGTTGTTGAGATAGAGCTCGTACAAAAATGGTCTAAAACAGACAACTTCTACGGCTCCCTAATTCATCATTTTTGAAGATAAAAACAAATAAAAATTATATTTATTCTCTACTCGATGAGCTCTAGAAAATGATACCCCACATGCCAGGGTCAGATTATTTTTTTTTCAAAATTTAATTTTATTGTATGGCGACCCCCCTTTAATTTTTAATATTATTATTTGTTGCTCTTGCGGCAATAGAAATGCTCAATCTGTGAAATTTTCAACTGTCTACTTATTACGGTTCATGAGATAGAGCTCGCTGACAGACAGACGGACAGCGGAGGCTTATGAATAGGGTTCCGTTTGTCACCCTTCGGGTACGGAACCCTAAAAAGTAACATAAAATAGAGAGGTACCTTATGTAAGCCTGTGACTAACCAACTGTGTGCGAAGTCAAGGGAGCTTGTCTGAGAAGTTATACCTGAACCTGAAACCGCCAATCAGCAGTGAGCAAAATTTGTTCTTTTTTAAACTAATAATAATAAATATTTTTTCAGTATTAAAATTGGAAAAATATTAACATAAAATCTTAGAAATAATTTACAAAAAAACTATATGCTCGTAGTTAATATCCTTTGGGCTCTGTGGTGGGTGAATACAATGACCCCTTTCAGGTTTTCAGTTATTTCAATAACACCTTGTTTTACTTTATTCTTTAGAAACTTCGCGACTGACAAGTAAATCCAGTTCTCACTCAGTAGTCGCGCATGATGGCACATAATCAAATCTTTTCCAATTTTATTTTTCCGAACTGACAGTAAATAAAAAGACCAAGAAAAATCATAATTTCAAGTCACAAGCTTACAGCGGTTGATGTTCAACTGCCGGATTGTAATCTAAGCAAAATGTTCGCAGTCATAGAACAGCGTAATGTCTTGTAATCTTGTCCAAATGTTCGGTGTAAGTCGAGAGAGGAAAGCGTAGGACTTTTTATTTTAGACGGAAGTATATTATGTATTATGCTTAGGTAATTTACATCAAGATTCTGATTATAATATGCCTTGAGGGTTAACGATAATTATATGTAGGCTTTGTATGTTAAAGTATTGTCGTCAAGCGGTTTTCAAAGCGGTGTGACATATATCAGCTTCAAAAGAATTTTATCCATTTTAGATACGGTAACCTTTTTGTGAAAAGTCATTGTAGTCGTTTACGCTTAAGGAAAATAGACACACGTGTTTGTAAACTAGGTGTGAATTTAGTGTTGCGTCTCAATTCATCTGCCACAATCTGTTTTTATATGAACAATATTTTTTTAACTTCGGGCCTGGATATTCAAAATGTGCCTTCATCATTTCTATGTTTCTTCGAATAGCCTCGTCAGTCCGTCGAATTCGCTAATCGCCTTGTTTATAAAAGCAACTCTGTTCATTTCAGTACAGAGAAATTATTATATTAAATTCCTATGACGTATATATTTTGGATTCGTGCCAAAAGTAATTCGTGTAAACTGCTTTTATCGTTACTTCCTCTCATATTCTAATCTGGTCAAATGTACCTACATTTGTTGATATTAACAGCATCTTCGGCATACAATTTCTTGCTATGTTATAGACCGTTTGCATTTTCAAACAAAATATTATATACCGTTCGAAATGTTGTAACAAAATTAAAGCTAATACGTTAAAAACGTCGATTTCTAGAATGACGAGCAATTCCTATTATTTTGTGCAAAGAAACCTCATTCCCTATCAAGTATCAAAGCAATGCAATTCAATATTGTTTAAGGAACTTTGTAAAGCTGTTGCATTTACCCGAAGATTTTACTCTTAACTCTAACAAGACTTCCTCAAACAAGGTCTTTGTTGAAAAAGTCAGAACCCGGAAATCCGATAACGTAACACTTCAAATAAATAGAAGTTATTGAGACATTCAATCTTGTAGTTTGTTTTGTCGCTTCGCTGATTTTGTTAAGAGTTTATACAAAGCTCCTTACACGTTGTCCAATCTGGAAAGTGCTGAGATTTTTGTTCGAGAAAGACCTATAAAGTGTTGAGTTTACGGACAAATGTAGAGAGGGATAAATTCTTTATTGGGCCGTGTTGGAGGGTCAGTTTTTAGCTCGGAGTGTTTCGGGTTTTCTGAAACATTCTAAGGCTTAGAAATAAAGTCCCGCAATTTTTACAGTTGCAGATAGGTACACGTAGGTGGGTATAAGAAATTTTTACGAGGAACTCGTATATCCGTTGGTTTATTTCCTGTTTTTTTTTATTCATTGGAACAGTAGAGTCTGAGTTAATAATAATTTTACAAAAACGTTACGACTTACGGAGCTACAATATGGGGAAAATATATATTTTTTTAATTTAAGATGTAACATCGCGTCATTTAATTCAAGAAGTAACTTGTCTACCAAAACTGTTTTCACAAGAATGCTCATCATTTTCTTAAAGTTATTGTTATCCCCATGTTATACATTTATTTCTTAACTTTATCTGTGATTGTCGCTAACGCCTATGCCACAAATCCCATCATATACAGACAACACACACAATTTTATACTATTAGGTCTAACGAACACGCAACGCGCACGTTCATTAGTTCCTGTGAAACATGTAAATACGTTTTACCCAATGCGCCATTATGTGTACAGTGGCTTTATACTATTAACGAGATGTGTATCCATTATTTTGATACTGCAATGTATATTTTAATTTTCAAGCCAGGTTATTAGTCATTTCGATGTGACCACTTCGATTTTGTTTTTTCTTCTCTTGATTTTCTTGCTCATTTTCGTCGCTTTTGGAGGGTACATTCTTCTTTTGTATCATGCTCATGGTTTTTTTATATTTTTGTGTTAGCTTGTACTATGTAAATAATGTTTCAGTTTAAATACAAGACATGAAATAATTTCTCGTGGTCACCAGAAATGATTTTATTATTCCTTAGTTTACTCAATTTCTGCGTACTCAGGCAGGCAGGTTCTTCATCGGCTTCAAATTTTACTTAATTTTTAGAACTTCCTGTGCTTCTAGTATGTTTGCCTCATGTGTGCCTGTATACATATGAACTGGGCTGGAACAGAAAACTAAAGGGTATACTTCAATAGAGTATGGCACTAGGAACTCCAATATGCTCAAATTACATATCAGTCATGATTGAAAACTTTAAGCGGGTAATTCTTTGTCATTTGTCTTTCAGTTTTTCTAAATATTCGCTATAACAGAATTATATGTAATTAATGTTCATCTGATACGGAAACTAAATTTGATATTAAGTTGCCGAGTAATAGGATCAAGTTCTCATGTCGATCGCTGAAGAAATTGTATTGCTTTGTATTGAGTTACTAATATTCTTGATACCTTTGTTATATTATCATTCAATGTAATTTTATCAGGCGGTAGGTTTATGTTCCTCTGTAGGGCAAACTTTACTCTCTCTCTCATTTAGTTTCGTTGATTCCTTGATTATTTCCGTTTTCTATCCATTTTTCCAATACTTTATTACAATGACATATATTCCTTGATCTCGTACTGAGTAGAAATTACAAATCGAAAGATTGCTTGTCTTCTATCGATTTTACTTCACCGACTACAGAATCTAAGCAAAGTTTTAATTGGCGATTGTCTTACTTGCAGAACTCAGTTCCATAATTTGATTTTCACTTTGAATTCTTTTTTCTAACTTCCTTTGGTTCAAAGTTATTCAATTCAATTTGTATTACGCATTTGCAATTTTCATAGGCATTTTGCGGAACCATTACTTTATTCATTGAGTTACTTATATGTATTATTTTAGCTATAATTGCTCCTGAAACAGTTAATGGTTTTGGTGTTGTATGTATTTGCTAGTGTTTGCACGGTTTTGGTCTACTAATGGCCATTTTAGTACCTATAGTTGTGTATGCCTACAAACAAACTGTGTATGTATATCTATGTTTGAATAGTTTGCTTTAATGCAAACACATAAATCATATGCATGGGAATATGCGTAATCTTGCGTACGACAGTGTTATTAAAGCTGCCAGTTGCTTTGACATAAAATTTACCACAGTTCACACATTCTCGAGATGTGATCTAAGCTGTATTATTATCAGTAAAACCTCTTAGACCATTAATTAGATCTTGCAGATCAATTGCATGAACATAGTTTAAAGAATCTTTATTTCATAAGAACATGATACAGTTCACTTATATGAAATTTTACTTTTAACATAATTAATCGCCGTCTAATAACAAAATCTTCAAATTCAAAGACTTGACACACATTTTTGTCTACAGTTTCTTGTACCAAAAATGTACAAAGCTTTTTATACAAATCTTCAGTGACACCTACTTTATATTCCACATAATTTTCCTATGCTACACTTCCTTCCTTATCAATTCGAGGAAATGTTATACATACAATATCAAATATCAATGCAATACGTACATAGTGTAGTCCCAGAAGACATTTGACAGAGCAGAAACAAACAGTGGCTAGGTTATTAATCCAAAATTTCAAAATTATAAAAGCAATGTGACACATATCCACTCGTAGTTCAAAGGCATTTGAGAAATATTACAAGGTACAGTCACGAGTTATGTTTAGCATAATCAGCCTTTAAAATGTTCCCACTGCTGGGACACAGGCCTCCTCCTTCGAGAGGGAGTGGGCCGTAAATCACCACGCGGGCCCAGTGCGGGTTGGTAGATGTCACATGTCTTCGATTTTTTGGCTCTAGGACATGCCGGCTTCCTCTCGATGTTTTCCTTCACCACTTTGAGAAAAGTGGTGATGAAGTAAAGCGTCTGTCTGGGTCCGAACTAACTACCTACAACTGTAAGTTGCAGTCGGGACACTACTGCACCTAGTTATAATTATTTGCCACAAACAGTGCTTTAAATTTTCTTATAGTCTACATTAATTTCTAGGACGCAAAGGAAGCATTTTGCTTATGAACTCCACAACTCAACACTCGGTCGACCCTGTCTGTCCTGTCTGTCCTTGGGTGGTATTTTTATATGAAAATGCGCATTATATTAGTGCTGATAGATTGTTATTGATACAATTGAAAAGTGCTCGTACATGAAAAAGTGTAGAAGACTGCTTAGGTTCGAACACTTGAATCTCTCTGTGTTTACTACCAAACGGTATAATGCGAAATCGATACCAAACAACCTAATAATGTTATTTCAGCACAGATTAGTTTAACCAAAGTTAAGGCTCTCCCAGATAGGCGCAACGCGACTCTAGTAGTACAAATTTCTATTAAAACTTAATGGAAATTGTTGTACCAGAATGGCGTCGCACCGCTGCCTTGCGCCTGTTTGTAGGAGCCTTTACATTATCAAACAGTAATACAATCTTGCTCCTATTTTCTGAAATCACATTAAGGGGATAACCAAATTGATATCTAATATTGGTAGTCTGAGTGAATCAAGGTTTATTTATTTTTGAATTTCTTCTTTGAAGTTTCATGAACACTGCAAAAAATGCCCTTTGTTCAAAGACGGTATCACCTGGGTGAACTTGTGATCTTTCAGGTCAGAGTAATTTTATTTTTAAGTGTTTGTTAAGTGGCAACTAGCTCCAACTTTCTGACTAACTGACCGACTCTGACAATTCATAAGTGCCTGCAAATTAAATGGTTTAAGGCTTTTGCAGACCAGCGCGACTTGCCGCGCGACGCGACATGAACAATACATACATACATCATCCTCACGCCTTCCATCATCACGCCTTGTTTCCCCGAAGGGTTGGGCAGAGGTGTACCTGTAGCAGGTACACCCACATTTCGCCAGTTATGTTTTTAAGTCCCATGTAATACAGGGCCAGCCGATTGCCATCAACCGGGCACAAATCCAGACTCCGGGCTGCTACTGAGAAATTCCAGATAAAAAAACCCAATAACACTTTGCCCGACCCGGGGATCGAACCCAGGACCTCGTGCTCAGCAGTAGCGCTTGCTACCACTAGACCAACGAGGCAGTCCAACGAACAATACAATTTCTAAGAAAACTTCACGGTATAACAATAACCGGTGTAGCGTCGCGGATAAGTCGCGCTGGTCTGCACAAAGCTTTAATTGAAAGAAATGCTTTGAGTCTGGGTTTGAGTTTATGAGGTTTGACCCCAGTAGCACACCTCCGCCGCGAAACCGTAGCAGCGAAACTGCAGTAGTTAAATTGAATAGGCTCGCGTCATGTTCCGCTACTCGAGTTTCGCTATTTGAATTTAGCGGAACATGACGCAAGCCAGTCGAATTGAACTACGGCGGTTTCGCTGCTATGGTTTAGCGGCGGGGGTATGAGATGTAGTGCAACAACGTGAAATTTCGCAGATATTCTTGTAACACAATTAGTGGTAAGTCTAGAACCCGGTTCTAGCTAAACCTAGTCTGGGTCTAGACTTGGAGCCTAATCTATATCAATTAGTGATAAGCGATGTTGTTGACCATGCTTTAGAAAAAATCTTCACATAATTATATACATGTAGCTATTCTTTTTACTTTCATCATAATAATATGAATGGAACTTTTAATGAGTTGTCCTTGTTTAGTCTACATCACATCGGTATTTCGCTGAAACGTAATTCAATAACAATCGAAACTAACTTTTACACAATTTGTATCTTCTTTTTCCAAAGCATTTCTTTGAGAGTCCTAACGAGCTGCGAGCGAACGTTACAAAATTCCACGTCAATTTGAAGTTTTATAAGAACTCAGTGCTTCACAAAAAAATGTTACCTACTTATTTTACCCGTCTTTTTTACATGTTTAGAAAATGTTCAGGAAAACCAGTGATCGAAATTCGACCATACTTCATTTATTTTAATTCCATATATCATCGTCGTCATAATTTCAGCCGAATGACGTCCACTGCTGGACATAGGCCTCCCCCAAGCGCCCCCACTTCGACCGATTCAGTGCCTCCCGCATCCAGCGGATTCCCTGCGGCCTTTACAAGGTCATCGGTCCATCTTGTGCCTTGCAACGCTACGTCTTTCGGCGTTTTTGTCTTACGTATTCTATATACATATAGTACATACTAATTCCATGCTGCCATGTCATTATTCTAAGGTTCTACTTTAACCATAAACAAAAGAGTGTGTGTGTGTCAAACGCATGGTAGTGTGTATATATACTTTAACTGTGCCAAATCTAACACTCCTCCGTCCGCGTGATATGCGTAAAAAGGGGTACAAAGTGTTTGCTTCACGTTATTACCTACTAAAATTATAGCAAGTTAATCAAGTTGATGTAGATAATTGAAAAAATCGAATCTACAAAAATCCTAGTATTTTTGCAAATGACCGGATTATTGAAAACTCTGAATGATTCTCATATTAATACGATAATATGAGAATCATTCAGAGTTTTCAATAATCCGGTCATTTGCAAAAATACTAGGATTTTTGTAGATTCGATTTTTCCAATTATCCTGCGAAATTATACAGTTATAATTACGACTTATAGAAACTACTAAACATTTTAAGCGACCATTGTTTTAGCTTCACGTTCCAAATATTCGTTCCTCAAACCAAGTTTTACTAGATAAGGCTCGTTCATTCGGCAGCCGTTTGGTACAGTAGTCGTTCGCCAAAAGCCGCACGCTGCCGTCAGATTCCTGCCGCTCCAACAGCTAACGCAATTGACTCATCAAGTATCCGAGCCTAATCGTCGTTCCATTTAACAGTATATGCGTGTTCGGTTTGAAATTCCCAGTCGAAAACGGAACGTGTATTAGACGTAGTGACGTTAAGGGGTTTGACGTTTCATTATCAGTGTGGGTATATCCGGTCGATCAGATTACGTTCTGAATTAAGATTAATATTAATTAAATGTAGATTAAAAGAAGAAATATAAAGAAAAGATAAAAGCCCAATGAAAAGTAAGTTGATCAGCTGATTATAAATTACACCAGCTCATAAGACTAGGCTTCGATAAAGTATAAACCTATTTGGATAACCCTAATTAAACTTTTGTACGCACAGCCGTAAATATGTCAAACAATAACCTTCAGGAACAGTGAAACCGATAATAGTTGCAGTAGTGAAACACTGACAGGCTGAGCAGCCATTAAAAAAAAAATCTGCATAGCATTTTCCCAACTAAGTTGGGGTCGGCTGCCAGTCTAACCGGATGCAGCTGAATACCAGTAGTTTACATGGAGCCACTGCCTATCTGACCTCCACAACCCAGTTACTGGGTAACACGATACCCCTTGGCGAGACTGGTTTTTAGACTTCTAACGACTCGAAACGACTATCAAAGATATATACGAATCACAGCCGGGACCAACGGCTTAACGTACTTTCCGAGGCACTGAGGGGTCTAGATATGTAATGGATGGTCACCCATCCACGAACTGACCGCGGCAAGTGTAGCTTAACCTTCGATCGTGTGGCTATTATTATTTGCCCACGAGCTACTCTCGCAGCCATTAAATGAATAGCCAAATTATACTCCTAATCAAATGTAAATGAAAACCACTTCAGTTCAAATAGCCGGCCGTAGAAAAAGTAAGTCCTACAGAAATTGGTGCGAATTACGACGAACTGGGATCAATAAGGCGTGGCGTTATTCCACCAAAAATGTGTTCAAACACATTTTGTGCAGGACATCTCCGTTTCCACCGGTAAACTAGTGGTCTAGTGCGTTACTTTTGTCAGCGTACAGTGAGTGCAGCATATTTGTATGTATTTACTTGGGTGAGTCCACCGAAGAAACATTTGTGCCGTACTCTGTACAGTACAGTGTGGAATAGCGCCTTTATCAACACACATCTGTGTCGAGACATTGATTTTAATTGAAAAGACAATAGCTGTGTACTGTGTTAATTATTTTACACTTTGAACTTTGTTGTTATGGATTTTAACGAGCGTCGATGTTTGCTTCTGAAATAACCGTTTTATGAAAGCGTATGTTTTTATTTTTATGTGGTTGCTAAAATTGCTTTGTACAATGGGCACTTAAAATTATTAAGCTGGGTAATAAAGTTTAAATAGTCATCATATTTGCCTTAATGGCAACACTTATGTGTCTACTGTGTAGGGGATTAACTGTTTTGTAAAATAACTGAACTGATTTTAATTTTAATATGTAATAGAAGAGCCGAGACAGAATTATAAAAAAAAACAGTTTCTTTCCGAGTACGTTCAGATATTCCTTTAGTAGAATATGCCAGAAATCGCTTGCACAGGAAATCATCAAAGCAAAGTTCACATATAAACTAAAAACAAGCATTACACACGTGCCAACTATTTTGTCGCAATCCAACAATTACACATTTTTCGACAACAAGATGAGCGAGTATGCGTAGCGAGGAATGTGTGTGAAACTAACAATAACATCGCTTCACAGTCATAGTTCAAGCTGAGCTAGCGTAGTTATTGGTTAGTTTTACGGACATTCCTCGATACGCATCCTAGCTCATCTCAGGTGGAAACGCAGCCTAAACGCCGAATTCGCCACTATTCCATCTCAGTTTGTTCTTCAAAACTCCACGTTCCAAACAGGCAATTGTTTCGTATCCTTGGTTTTTGTTCACGCCGGAAAAAACGGAGGTATTGTGTCTGAAAAGGGAATAAAAAATGGCGGAATTTGCTTGCTTGTCCAACAACAATGGTTGCCTGAAGGCGCATTTCTATTGTGGATGCATGCAAGATGCACGATGCGAGACGGACAATGACTGAGGCACACTGCGTAACAGCAAGATTTTAAAGCCTCCAGGTTTCCGTAAACGGAAATTTGTTCAGGGATGTAATTGATGCACGGATTTCACAAAGGAGAACAATGATATTAGGAACACCTGTGATGTTGTGTCAAAAGAGCTGCCTGTTGTTGTAAAATCATTTTCTTTCATCTTTAGAAAGATGTTTCCAAGGGTCCTTACCTAACCTAACCTTACTCGTATAACTTAGTCTCCGCTATCCGTCTGGCTGTCAGCAGGCTGAATCTCATGAACCATATTATGTAGATGGGAGTAGATACTACTGCTATAACAACAAAAAATAAAAATTAAATCAACTTACAATTAAAGGGGGTACAAGAAACGTGTGTTTTCGGCGTTTTTTGCTAATTTTAGTACGATAGTCCGTGCTACCGTACCAAAAACCGCATGCACACGAAGGGTTCCGTAACCCTTCGTGTGTGCGAGCGCGAGTGTGCGAGTCCGTCTCCCACATGGTCGGTTTTTAAGAACGTTCATAAATAATCCAATTTGTCAAAAATACATCAGATTTTCTTACATTTTTGATAAGGTTATGATATTGATAGTCGCTGAGAAGATATTGAACCTAGATTTGTAGCGTTTTTAACTACGGTTCTGTTGTATTTGTTTGTTTCATGGAATTAGTACCTATGTACTTATAGTTTGTATTTTGACAATTCCAAGTTTTGTCTAAACAAAATGCTAATATTATGAATATTTTTAATTAATAAAGTTATTTACATTCTTCTAATGCAAACGATAAATTGACATATTTAATTAAACCATCAAAATAACAGCAGTTATCAATACAGCATTAAAATGAATGTGATTAATTTATTAGCCACCACGAACAGTTTAAATAAATCTAATTTTTCAAATATAGGCTACTGAAATATTCAATAAGTAAACTGACATAAAATTTTCCATTTAACGTAAACATCCCGTCACATAGCTGCCAGAAAAACTCCACACAAATAAACACACATTTTAGTTAAATATTTGAAACTACTATTATTTGGACAAGAAATAATAACATAACATCACGCTTGTATTACCCAAAGGGAGAGGCAGAGGCGTACCTAGCAGCACACCCACATTCCGCCATTTATGTTGAAGTCCCAAGTAATAGGGGGCGAGCCTATAGCCCTCAACCGGGCACAAATCCAGACTCTGGACTGCGACTGGGAAATTCCTGATGGCAAAACCTACCACATGATCAACGAGACTGTCTACCATACAAGCAGTCTAACCTCTAACCACAGATTACGTCTAACCAGAAATAATGCTTATTTATACTACTCCCTTGAAAGAGAAGTAGAATTAATCCAGAACATTTATACCGGGACATATGTTACCGCAGTTCGCCAAAATGCATTCAGCTTTAACGGCAGATCAGTTGCATTAGCTAAGTAGCGAGTTTAGTTCAAGTAGCAAGTCCAAACGTCAGTTCAAAAGTGGCAGTTTTTCACTGAAGCCTCACGTACCTATATGCAGTCGCCAACTAAGCATCGTGATCAATGCTCGTGCCTTCTCATTATGAGAAGGGGCCGTTGTCCTGCAGTGGGACAATAATAGGGTGGTATTATTATTTGTAGTTCATCATTATCAGCATTTCAGCCGAAAAATGCTCACTGCTGGACTTAGGCCTCCCTCAAGCACCACCACTTCGACCGGTTCTGTGTTTCTTCCATCCAGCGGATTCCCGCGGCCTTCATCAGGTTCGTTCCGCCTTGTGTGGGGGCCTTCCAACGCTATGTCTTCCGGTACGCGGTCGCCACTCCGGAACATTTTGACCCCATCCGCCTCGCATCTGTTCTGCGAGCAATATGCCCATTGCTAGTATTGCCACTTTGGAAATTCTTCGGGCAATTGCAAGCAATTCTTAGTTAACTAATGCAAATTGAAATCAGTCTGCCACCCCGTGATCTTGAAATTTATAACTATACAAAATTCTTATTCCAAGATCAGTAAACAAACGGACATTTGAGCTCTTATTGAGAACATTCTTAAATCAAAACACTTTAAACTAATACAATCATCAAATCAATCAATTAAGTGCCAAAATATCAGTTGAGAATTAGACAGAGTAGTGAAAGACCAAAGAAACGATGGATTGACTGTGTAAAAGATGATATGGCTAGAATGGGGGTGAATACCGAGATGACAACTAATAGAGAAGAAGTATATGATATAGCTTCTACCCGCGACTTCGTCCGCGAGCCTATAACCTTCTTCAAAAATTGGGCCATCAAATGCAAAAATATTTTTTCAAATCCGACTAGTAGTTCTGGAGATTACCCCCTACATACAAACATACAAATTTTACCTCTCTGTAATATTATATTATTAGTATTAGTATAGATGTTGCGCCTACACTAAATAAATTGGGATAAGGGCAAATGATGAACTATGGTCTTAAAAACATTGAGTCACTTAAATCAGTCAAGTGAATCAACTAGTTTAAGTAAGTTTATTTAGTCTAAAAGTTTAGTATCTCGTCCCCTTCAAACTGTCAAGTAAGTCTAGCTAAACGCTGACCATCTGATTACATTGAGCGTTCTGAATGACACAGCACATGACAAACCACTATAAGTACGGTTGAAAAAGCTATTCGGTATACAGGCAAAAATATTCAACTTTTCAGTACACTGCCAATATTTATTTTTATTGACTTCTGAGATGACGACTATTAGAGAAGTATGGAAGGAAACAACATGCTGCGCAGACGTCAAATAAATTGGATAATGACAATGTCTGAATGTTTTTTAAACTTATGGTACCTTTACTTAAGAGAGTGATGAAATCAATTGACTACTCAGCACATTCATAACATTGTTTAAAAGTAGTTGGAAGTTGGCTGCCTTTTTTTTTTTTTGTTTTCTTTTTTTTTTGTGTCGGAAATCATCCAATGACTTCTCCCGCTCTGGGCGGAGCGGAAGGGCGTGTCAGACTTTTACTGACTAAAACCCACCCGTGTTCCTTCCCTTGCCTTGCCAGGGGCCACGGTTTCCCCTTGGGATTACCCGCAACCCCGGCAGGCATCGGCCCTAGCGGACCCCGTCAGTTTTGCTGACATCTCTTTGAGGCGCGCGTGGAACACGACGCGCCGTCGACCCGGGCCTGGTCCTTATCGGACGGCGAGCTGCCCTCTGCTCTCCGTCCGCAGGCCCGCGCCTACGGTGAAGTTGACTGCCTGTATGCCAAATAGTTTGTTTGAGTGTACAAAATGTAATAGCAGTGTACTCTAGGCTTGGCCCTTGTGTTAAGTGTCAAAACTTGATCTATTAGTCACTTCTGTGACTTGCAGTTCTGTTGACCTTTTGCCTCCGTAGTTGCAATAGTAGCGTCATGCTCCTTTTTGTGCTATAAATTCGGTTACAAATGTTTTGAAACTAGGACAACGGGTTCTATTTGCGTTTTAGGTAGTTTACAATGGGTCCTCAAATTCACGGATGAAGGTCTCCTCATGAGTGGTTTTATCCTTATTGTCAATTAACTCAAAAACTATATAAGTAGGTATAGGAACAATATTTTTGCAAGAGGACGTAAATACTTAAAATAGGAGAGAAGCTATAGTAACAATGGAGTATATAAAGATATAGAATAAGTGAGGTAACTTTGGCGCTCAAAAAAGCCATAACAGGCACTTTAGTTAAACAATCGTGTTTGGCACCGTTCTACGTGGTGGTTGGTGGCACGAAAATTAGTTTTACCATTGTAACCCTGATAATAATTAAAATGGGCTGATTGTGAGGTAAAGGATATAATAATTTACAAAGCAAAATCTAATATACTGTAAGTACACCTCTATCCAACTCTTCGGGGACATGATAGCCGTGATGTTATAAATGTTATGATACATCTGATAAGAAGTTTTTGTTGTAATTACACCAATTTGGTCGATATATCGAAACTAATACCTTTTATCTTGGTGATGTGAACTGTCTCCCTCCCTTATTGTAGGGATTGACACTGTGGCAGCTTCACGTCGGGGGAGGCGAGTGATGTGGCGGCATCTACACATGCGAACTATCACACATATCCTGCATTGCGCAACCAGCATTTACAGCGCTATCAGCATATATATAACTTTCCGACATCAATCGTCGGGCAGTTACCCACCAGACACAACACCCGCCTGGTCGGAGGATCCTCCCCTTTCTATAGAGGATGAGTGAACTTTACACCCTGTTCCTCATACCTCTATAACACAATAGACAGCTCTTATGTACTCTATACAAAATAGTTCGGCTGTGGTGGAGCTGTGTGTCGAGAGCAGTGGTGGTCCAGTGGTAACGGCCCCGACTTACGGAATGTAGGTCGTGGGTTCGAACCCAAGCAGGCGCTTTACTTTGTGTTAATAATTTCATCACCACTGCTCTCATAACGGTGAAGGAAAACATCGTAAGGAAACCGGCATGTCTTAGAACCAAAAATTCGAAGACAACATAAGTAGATTACAGCCCTGCCCTCTCAAAGAGAGGAGGCCTGGCTCCCAGCAGTGGGAATATTAATAGGCTGATTATGAGTTCGGCTGTACTAGGTATGTCATTTTCTGTTTAACATACAATACAAAATATTTCATTAACCAAATCAGCTCAATGGTACTAACAAGCAAACGATGCGTTTACTGTTATCATTTCTCCAGCTGCATTGATAACCCAACGCTCACATGCTGTCAGATCTTAGACACCGAATGCCATGTAAACAAATCAACTTATCTTCGCACCTAATAGCTAGGCTCGTTGCTCGCCATTCATAATGTGATATGAATTATTTCTGCGTGTATATCGAGTATTTCGGCCTCCTTTCAAACATTGATTTTGGACGTTAACAAATTCGTCGGAATATTATGAGTCTATTGATGCCGACCACTCGCAATTAGTGCCAAATGGGCAGCAGATGTTTAATTCATTAATAATTATTATAATGTTTGTTTATATTCTCTCACAATGGTTTTGTAGCACTTATCAGTTTTAAAATATATTAATTCACACTGTGAGAGCTGCTATCTAATTACGCAACACATTTTCGTAAACGATTCGGACTTAATCTGTTTAATTTTGACAGTTAGTTATTACAACAATATTCATTGTGTTATTTACGTTGTATTATTTTTTTTACGCACTTGCGAAGTAAT